>CM064487.1:123793186-123856379 GCA_032716605.1 Paralithodes platypus
TCCCTCTAACTTCCAAAAGTCCTTCCTAAGCCGAAGAAAATGGTCTTAATGATAGCCATAGCTAGAATAATAGAGAGCCATGCGAATTCATCATCTAGGTTAAGGGGAGGTTTTTAGTTGATTCCCTAGACTTCCATCAAGCTTAAGATTACACCCCCTTGAGCCCCTTTCAAGATAAATTTGTACATTTTTCGGTAGAAAAGTGTCCCGGCTGAAAGCCTGTTCCTCTTAAAATACAGGCTCGCTATCGCTCGCCAGGATAAAATCGACACCTAAATGGCACGAAAGGTCTTAAAATTGACAGAAATGGGTCGAAAGTTCTTAAAATCGTCAAAATAATGGGGCGAACGTCTTAAAATTAGAAAAGCAATGGGGCTAAACATAAGGGAGAAAGGAGTCCAGACAAAAATCCCTCAAGTGGATATCTCCCCTTAAGACTATTAGACAGATATCTCTCTCACTCTCTCTCTTTCTTTAAATATTGGACACGATATTCCCTTACTATAATAAAGTTCCAGCTCTCCTAATTAGATTGAACATAGAACAGTAAAAATCTATTGTTCCATTGCTATGTCTGTCTCTTTTTGTTTGTATTCAGTTAATGGTACGACTTGTCCTACCCTCGCTCTGTATGTGAGGTGAAACTGTAATGTAGTGACTGGTGGGCGTATACTCCAGAGGCCCTTCAGTAGACAGAAAGGGGCCAACTGCTGATATTTGTTTTGCCATTTTTTGTTCCTCCCTAGACCTCCATCAAGCTGTAGAAAACCCCCCCTAAACCCCCCTTCAAGATTAATTTGTACATTTTTCGGTAGAAAATTTTTCCGGCCGAAGGCCGATTACTCTTGAAATGTCTTACTTAAGAATAGGAAAAGGATGAGACCTATAAAAAAATAAAAAATAAATAAATAAATAAATATATACAGTACAGTATATATATATATATATATATATATATATACGGTATATATATATATATATATATATATATATATATATATATAGGATATATATATATATATATATATATATATATATAGGGTGCCATTCCACCAACACCGCACCACTTGAGGGAGCCTCACTCTCCCTTAACACATTGTTCATGCCAACTCAATTTACCATTTCGAAACCTAAGTTGGAGGTGTTTTTATGCATTGACGCATTTTCTTTTGTTTTTAATGCAAATGTAACCTTATAATTATGTGATGGAAGATAACTTAAATTATTTGTGATTGTATTATGGCTGTTGCACTTACAGTACCGGTAGGTGAGGGGATTTGAAAATAATGAGCTTACTACAAACATTCTCTTATTTATTGCAGTGTGTTATGGGAATCAAATTAATTATAACTATTATAATGTCAGATTCATGTATTATAGAGTCTTGCTTCCACGTACTCTCTTTTAAAGTATTTTATAGATTTGGTACATTACTCACACTAATCAATGAAGATGTTTTCATATCCTTAGATATACTGTATGTATACTGTACACTAAACAGTATACATACTATTATGTCTCGGCAAAAACAGCGGCACCTCAACATCCCTTAATAAACGTGTAATACTATCTAGTGTTATGTCTTAGGGGTGATTATGATATTTCGTTTGATTACTATCAAGAATGTTGATTGCTTCTGCCATTTCTGCAATTCATTTATAGTCTCTCTCTCTCCCCCCCCCCCCAGTCTATCTAATGATAATATCGGACAGGTTGGGAGAGAGGTATCCTGACTAGGATTCGAACCCACTCACCCAAGGTATATTTGGGAGAGTTGGGCACCGTGATCTGCTCATGGCCGAGTGGTTACGGTGCCCAACTCTCCCAAATATACCTGGAGTGAGCGGTTCGAATCCTGGTTAGGATACCTCTCTCGAATTCCCAGTCTAGAAAATAACACCTCCCCAAACACCTTCAAACTACTTCACTCGATGATTTCAAGGCTTCACAAGAGTTACAGGTTCAGTCACATTGGAAAAAAAAATATATATATATATATATATATATATATATATATATATATATATATATATATATATATATATACAGTATAATTATATAATTTATATATACTTACGTATTTTGGGTCGAATATTACCCCTGCCAAAGGACGGTTTCTTCTAAATTGTAGGCTCGTTATCGTTCGTCCAGATAGGTACACTCGGATACCATAGTCTCTAGCCCACTCCTCTCTGGCAAGAGGTGAGGCCAGGACCCTTACTGATTGGCGGCCCACAGTGATAGTTAGGGGTTGGGCAAGGTTAAGAGATACAACAGGTTGGCGCACGCGCAGCCTGTTGACGTCAGAAGGTGGGGCGAGAGAAAGAAAGCTAGAAAAACGCTCGCCTGCCAGCCAAAGTGCTGCCACTAGACCAGAGGTGTCAAACATGTTAATTAATATTAGTACCGTTTTTTTTTTATACCCGGTATCTTCATTTTGCTTGGTTATTGTTCTATTTTCTTATTCTTATAATATAATTAGCTTGCACAAAGAGGGATAAGGATTAAATAAACACGAGGATTTCACACTGATTTTATTAGTTTAGACATTTTAGATTTAGTTTTTCTAGGATCATTAGCATTCATATTTCTGTTTAAAATCCGTATTCTAAAAAACATTCGGCATCTTACAAAAAACTAATTACTTCCCATGGTAAAGTCACCATACCAACAATTTCTTTACACAATGATTTTACTGAGTTTTTGCCAGCTTTGAACTCTGTTTTCCCATGAAAACACACAAAGATTTTTTCCATTAATTTAAGCTGTTCAAAGAATTCCTTTTTGGGTGTCATAAGCATCCCTTCTTTTTCTGCATATTTTCCCAATCCAGGTTGTGTCATCCTCTGACACTTTCTGACCTAGAAATTCATGCTGGGGAAACTTGCTGGCAATATCCACCAATATACCCTCAAACCTTCATTTTCATTTTCTTGGGATAAATTTGTACTTGACATACCAACTGGAATTTCAGTATCATAGTCACTGGAGTCACATGCATTTCCTTCATAACTAGAAAATAATACTGCTGACAACAGGAGTTCATGTTCAAGGTTTTCTGTTGTGTCAGTTGCAGTAGACTGTGATGGTTCTGTTTGAGAAAAAACAGCTTCGGATATGCTTGAATCATTTTGTTTGTTGTCAGTGTTATAATTGTTGTTTCCTACCAACTCTATGTTCTTCCCAAGCAGGTATGATTTGATTCGATACTTAACTTGTACAGGTGATGGATGCTGGTGGTTTGAAGCTCCTATTTGCCTAAGACAACCAAAAAAATGTTCCAATACATCTTGATTCAACCGATATGTCATTATATAGGAGATGTTATATTTTTATTTTAGCATCTCATATAAACCGAGCAAAGACTGGCACGATACAATAATTCCTTTTTGAAATTGATACAAGCTACCCCTGCCTTTGACTCGCATTGACTTTGTGGTGTTAAGCATTTCATTCAGTAATTTGTTTTGATTGGGTAACTGCAGCCCATATGCCGCTCGTGACAGTTTTTTATCTGTTGGATTTCGGGAATTAAATAAGTCGAACCAAGAATCAACCAATGCAATATACATACTTGTATTCTTCCAGTCTTTGCTCAGCAGTAATCCCTGTTCTCCAAAATACATTAATGCTTTTGCGGTTTTTTCTGACAGCAATTGCGCCGCAAGGCGAACATTCATGCGCTTCACCCCTCTCACATATATATGATTGAAACACAAATGATAGGTTGCTTTTAGGTCCAGTTTACTCATATTTATCAGTTCTCGGACACATTCACTGTTGACATTCTTTTCTTTGTCGTCATCTAACTGAAAACCTGAGTCAAGGAAATTGTTCCTAATTAGTTTGATTAAATGGGGGGCATCTGCAAAAACATATATATTCCTGTTAGAAGCAGCTGGATTTGTAAAGAATGGTTTGTCTACATTGATACCTAATGTTTTCCATAGCCTCAGGTTTGTTGGTCCTAAGTCACTGACCATAGCAACTACCAAAAATCCAACTGCTTCTACCTTAGAAATAATTTCAAACAGAATGTCCATGGTCATGCTTGTGTCAAAATCATAATATATGAGTTGTTTCCAAGGGCTCGTCAATCCTCTTATCATCGCACATTGTAGTCTGTTTTTGGGTGCATAAAGTGTGTCAGTTGCTTTATCATAAGTCCATTCGTGAGCTATACTTGTCTCATCAAATGACAATACACACAGTCGCTCAAAATCTGTCATTGACGTGGATTTGTATTGTAAAACTTTAATAATTGATGACAGTACTCCTGGTTCCACACTAACTTTTGCAATCCATCGATTTAGGGTACTTATGCATGGTAGTGGAAACTTAATCTTTTCCCTTAAATACCTATAGGTTTTTGTGCTCAGGCTACGTAAAGTGATTGCTCTGCTGATGTCGTCTTCTTGCCAGTGACTAACTGGTTTGCCTGTTAAAATAGAATGTATTTGACTACTGGAAAAATAAGCGCATAGACTATTCCTAACATTTTCTATCTGTTGTTTCAGAGATGTTTTTTCTTGTTCCCATTCCGATTTTTCAGCCAGAAGATCATCTCTTTCCTTTGTTACAGCCAAACTCAGGACAGTAGCAGCTGTGAGTTGAAGTTGCAGCTTCCTTATTTTCTCTCGGAATTGCCAAGTCACACCTCCCTTGTTGATGTTTTGGGGGATGGGCTCTGTGTTTTCTGGAAGAGTAAAGAAGACACGGATATAAGAACGTATATATATATATATATATATATATATATATATATATATATAATACACAAATACACACCTGCACACACACACACACACAGGTGGGCTAAAAATATCCTTTAACAATAATTGAGCTTAATGTAATCTGAAGAATATGGTGGTGGTGGTGAAGATGATAGGGGTGATTATGAAGATGGTAGTGATGATTGTGAAGAAAGTGGTGGTGCTGGAAAAGAAAGTGGTGATGATGGAGAAGTTGGTAGCGGTGATGGAGAAGATACATCCATAGTAATCCCTAGCCAATCACATTTAATAGCTACAAAATTACTCCCCCAGACCCTCCCCTCCCGCCGGTTTTATTTAATACCTACTTGACCTTAGTTAAGATGTACCGGTATTAGTGAATGGGAGGAGCACAAATTGTTATTAATGGACCCACCTGGCCCTCTAATCACAGATTAAACTCCTCCCATCCACTATTCCTCTCAAACTTTCTATTTCTTCACCCATTTCATATTCTAGGTACTATTCTAATATATATATATATATATATATATATATATATATATATATATATATATATATATATATATATATATATACCGTATACATATATATAAATAAATGTATACGGTGTATTGTATATATCAGTATATAGATATTGTATTATTATTACTATTTTTCGTATTAAGAACATACGAGTCTGCAGAGAGCCGATTTGCCCACACAAGGCAGAACCCTTTCACAACCAACCCCTCTCGTCCATGTACCTATATAATTTTATATCTATCTTTCTTGATCCTATTATAACACTCGGTAGCCTATTCCACCTATCTACAACTCTGTTACCAAACCAGTATTTGCCTATATCTTTTCTGAAACGCAGTTCTCTCTCTCTCTAGCAACATGCGCCCTAGTACCAAACTGATATAAATGTAATATGTATAACTACAATATCTAGTCACAGGTATAGTATAACTACTTTTTATAACCCCCCTGCCAAAATATATATATATATGGGCCTTGTGTGGGTCATTCGGCTCTCTGCAGACTCAAATTTTCGTATGTTCTTTTCTTATATATGCTGTTAAATTTTAATTACAGAATGATTCCTTGGAGAGAGTACAACGTAGAAGGACAAAAATAATCCATAGTATTAGAAATCTTCCAGATGAAGCAAGGTTGAAGAAATTAGGCTTACATTAGGCTTAATTAGGCTCCCATATGGCTGATATGGGCTGGGTGTGAATGGGAGCTGCCTCATGTGGGCCGCATGGCCATATGCAGTTTCCCGTGATCTTATGTTCTTAGGTAATTGGGGTTGGGTGTGACAGGGATCTGCCTTGTGTAGGCCGATCGGCGTTTTGCAGACTCCCATTTTCTTATGTTCTTATGTTCATTGGTTAAAAAGACGCATAGTTAGAGGGGATTTGATATAAGTGTTCAAGGGGGTTAGTCACGTAGTGGGATTAATAGAGGGGACATGAACAATGTACTAAAGCTCAGTGATAGCGAAAGAACTCCAACAAATGTTTTCAAATTAGATACATTTCGTTTCAGAAAAGATATAGGCAAATATTAGTTTGGTAACAGAGTTGTAGATATGTGGAATAGGTTACCAAGTGCTATAGTGAGATCAAGAATGATAGAGAGCTTTAAGATCAAATTAGATAGGCATGTGGACGAGATGGGCCTCTGTAACGAGTGCAAGCCTAATTTATTCAACCTTTCTATTTATGGAAGATATATAATATTATGGATAATTTTGGTCATTCTTCGTTGTAGCCTACTGACTCCAAATAAACTATGTCCATTCTGTAATGAGGACATCAAATTTGAACAGCATAATCTGAACCTTTTATATAGCGGTATACACACATACATACAAATAATTCTAGATGTAAGGACAGTGTGGGCTTCAAGATAAAATTAGATAAGCACATATAGGACGAGATAGGTTTGGTATGAAAGGCATCTGCCTTGTGTGAGCCAATCTGCTCTCTGCAGACTCCCATTTCTTATGTTCTCATATATATATATATATATATATATATATATATATATAGCACAGGTATAAACTCACCTATTTCTTTCAATGGTGCGTCGGTGTTCACGGTTGCATCATCTTGTAGATTATTTTGGTCACTTGCATCACGGTTTGTTTGTTGCTCAGTCACTTTGGTGTCGTCGTCATCTCGAACTCGCTTTCGGCCTCTCTTGGACTCGCTTTCAGAGGCAGCCTGGGCAGGCAAATGCAGAGTTGGTAATGCTCCAGGTTTGAATCTTATTTGGCTGTAAGGTACTGGTAGTCCAAGCAGTTCGTATTTCAAGTGTCTTTCGAAAGTTGAGGATTCAAAATGTTTAGTGCAGATCCTTGCTGTTGGTGAAATAATACAGCCTTTTTTCCCACTTAGATTACTCCATTTTGACCGCAGTGTTTCATCTTTGGGAAATGTATGGAATGCTATGTTACTTCCTTTGATAAATATCGACTTGCATCCAGCAACTTGACAATACATAGGCATTTTGTTTAGTTAAAATAGAAGAGCTACACTTTCACACGGCATTATACAGTAGTTATAGCATCACGGTATGAAGTCAAAGAAAACGGAGGATAGTGCTGGCTCGGCTGCTCCTTTGAGAATGAAGTGTATACAGCCGAGTGACCTCTGACCCTTCCTTCATTGTGACGTCATGCGCGAGCGGGTACGAGTTTGAGTGACCCCATGCTCCAACCTGTTGTATCTCTTAACCTTGGGGTTGGGTTGAGGGGAGAGGGCAACGCACACACTGTGAAGCATTTGAGGTCTTTGAATCTTGCCTTAGCCTCACAAATAAGTATGACATTTATCTAAGATTATTATTATTGCAATTATTATTATTATTATTATTATTATTATTATTATTATTACTTAGATACAAGCGCCATAGCCAAAATTTATCTGATACTCTCATTTGTCCATGCATCTCTCTCACTTTCTCTCAGAGTTCATATTAACGTCTTACTATTTATATTCATATAAATGTATGTTAATATACAGTATATTGTCTTGGTATTTATTACTTTACTTTTTCATCTCACAATTATGTTAACATTATTATGTATACAGGAAACATATGCTTCAATCAAGAAAACAATCCATGCGCATCCTGTAGGTTTAAAGTGAACCCTACGAATCACACAACATGCTTCAGACTGAAGTTGTATTCATGGGTATTGCTTTACCTGCGTAGGAATGAAACTTCTCTAACAGTAAGGATAGTGAAAATCTTTAAATTGTTATACTAATTACCCATGTGAAAGATATAATTCAGAAAGTTAACAATGACATATATGACTATGATTAGTTATTCACACACACACACAAACACACACACAGATGTTTCTATTGAAGTTCTATCGTATTCCTATTCCATATTTCCTTTCCAACACCTCCCTTTCACTCTATCTCACTCCCTCTTTGCCTCTCACCACCACAACCACATCTCACCCTCTCCCTGAATTCTCTGCCTCCCAGTCTGTTACCCCCCCCTCCCCCCCCCACACACACTCACACACACTATCCTTTTCTCTCTCTCTCTCTCTCTCTCTCTCTCTCTGTGCGTGAGTGTGTGTGTGTTCCAGTCTGCCATATCTATACTGATCTATTTTGAAGCCTTCCCTGAACTTCAATTTTGCTAATAATAGGAACTGCACTACCTAATAACTAATGTTTCACACCGGTAGTTATACTTACTCATGCTAAAGAAAATATTGCATATGTTTGTTCTCAATAGTATGGAATAAAGGATTTTAAATAATGCGAAATGATGCAAATAAATATCAAACAACTACAAGAAAGTAACCAACAAAGATAGCTTCCTGGATTGCTTCACACAAATGCTTCACAGTGTGTTCGTGTGTGCGTTGCCCTCTCCCCCCAACCCCACCCCTAACCATCACTGTGGGCCGCCGTCCAGTAAGAGTCCTGGCCTCACCTCTTGCCAGAGAGGAGGGGGCTAGAGACTATGGTATCCGAGTGTATGGTATCCGAGTGTACCGACACCCGAATGGGGTGAAGTTACATATAAATGCCAAACTAATGAGGTGAAACGTCTTTAAATCTCAAAACCAATGGAGTAAAAGAGGCATGCTTCCAAAGGACCCACCCTGCACCAGATTAGGTTAAGGGGGGATGGGCTGGTTTTTGTGCCCCCTTCTCCCTTGTGTATAGCCCCATTAGTTTTGAGATATTAAGACGCTTGCCCCATTAGTTTATCGATCACAAAGGAATAGCAGTTATTTTCTTTTTCCCAAGCACCTCCGCATGGATCAGTAGCTCTTATGTTTGATTGTTTTCCTTTGTACTCTCTCTCTCTCTCTCTCTCTCAGTAGATCTTATGTTTGCTTGTTTCCCCCCCCCCCCACCTCTCTCTCTCATACTCAGGAGATCTTATGTTTGCTTGTTTTCCTTTGTATTCCCCCCCCCCCCACCTCTCTCTCTCTCTCTCTCTCTCAGTAGATCTTATGTTTGCTTGTTTTCCTTTGTATTCCCCCCCCCACCTCTCTCTCTCTCTCTCAGTAGATCTTATGTTTGCTTGTTTTCCTTTGTATTCCCCCCCCCCCCACCTCTCTCTCTCTCTCTCAGTAGATCTTATGTTTGCTTGTTTTTCTTTGTATTCCCCCCCCACCTCTCTCTCTCTCTCTCTCAGTAGATATTATGTTTGCTTGTTTTCCTTTGTATTCCCCCCCCCCCACCTCTCTCCTACCCTTCCTTTTTTCCTCCACCCGCCCCTCCCTCTCCTCCTCGTCCCCCAGCCGGAGTCCAGTCATGATAAGTGAGTTTCCTAACTATGCCGAAAGAAGAAGGAGGCAGCGGGCACCATGGTTACCAAATCAAGTCCGCTAGATAGGAAATATATGCCGACAATCGCTAGCATAAGGTCACAATCGCTACAAAATCGCTGTAAAATGGCTCAAATCTTAAGAATATTGCTAAAATAATGCCGCAAACTCTACACTATCGCTCTAAAATGGCTCAAATCTCCACACTATCGCTAGAATTCACGCCGCTAGATGTAAGAGTTTGCCTCGACATCGAAGAAAATAGCTCTAGATCTAGCGGGAAAGTAGCTGAATTGGCAACACTAGCGGCGGCGGCGGGCGAGATGGATCCGCCGGAGAAAAAATTACGAGACTGGAAAATGATTAGATGCTACGGAGATTTTTCTTACTGGCCGAGAAGGGAAGGAAGGAAGGAAGGAACAAGGTGATGGAGAAGAAGAAGACGATGAAGAAAAGGAAGGACACGACGAAGAAGAAGATGGAGACAATCAAGACAAAAGATGGAGACAATAAAGAAAAAAGATGGAAAGAAAAAAGAAAAAGATGGAGACAATCAAGACAAAAGATGGAGACAATAAAGAAAAAAGATGAAAAGAAAAACAAAAAAGATGGAGACGTCGAAAAAATGATCGAGAGGACGAAGACGCTGGAGGCTAGGAAGGAAAGGATGTTGACGACGAAGAAGATGGAGACAGTGAAGACAAAGATGGTGACGACTAAGATGCGACGAAGGAAAAATAATGATGACGAAGATATGACAAAGAAAATTATGGTGAGGACGAAGAAAAAGACGGTGACGACAAAGAAAATATGGTGATGACGAAGATGGTGACGACGATGACGAAGAAAAGATGGTGATGACGAAGAAAAAGATGGTAACGACGAAGACAAAGATGGTGACGACGAAGACAAAGAAAAAGATGGTGACGACAAAGACGAAGAAAAAGATGGTGACGACGAAGACGAAGAAAAAGATGGTGACGACGAAGATAAAGATGGTGACGACGAAGACGAAGAAAAAGATGGTGACGACGAAGACGAAGAAAAAGATGGTGACGACGAAGACGAAGAAAAAGATGGTGACAACGAAGATGAAGAAAAAGATGGTGATGATTAAGACGAAGAAAAAGATGGTGATGACGAAGACGAAGAAAAAGATGGTGATGACGAAGATGAAGAAAAAGATGGTGATGACGAAGACGAAGAAAAAGATGGTGACGACGAAGACGAAGAAAAAGATGGTGATGATTAAGAGGAAGAAAAAGATAGTGATGACGAAGACGAAGAAAAAGATGGTGATGACGAAGACGAAGAAAAAGATGGTGATGACGAAGACGAAGAAAAAGATGGTGATGACGAAGACGAAGCAAAAGATGGTGATGACGAAGACGAAGAAAAAGATGGTGATGACAAAGATGAAGAAAAAGATGGTGATGACGGAAAATACGACTAAGGCCATATGCAAATGTTTGCGGAATGTGTGTTAGCTTAGTGTCTATGTGTGAGTGCAAGATAGTGTTCTCTAACTGGCAGCAGTTCAGTATGTTGTCACAGGTTGTTTGTATCCATTATGTCTGTATAGGATATTGACTTATTGTTAACCCATACAGTACCAGGGACGTCCTTTTAATCATATTCTGGCAAGTATCAGACGATTTTATTAAACTTAGGAACGACCTCTAGCAGTATTATGAATTCAAACTATCTCAACCAACCCTTTTAACTACTAAATGTCCTTCTTAAGCTGCATAATATCGTCTTTATATAGTTAGAATATAATATAACACACGTCACTGATACTCAAAGGGTTAATAGGGGGGATGGGCGTATATATTTCCTCATTTATTTATGTTTCTATATCTACTGTATATTATTATTTTGTTTAGATTCCTCCCCAGACCTCCATCAAACTTAAAAATAACACCGCCTAGATCCCCTTTAAAGATAAATTTACAAGTTTTTCGATAGAAATATTTCCCGGCCTAAGGCTGGTTCCTCTTAAAATTACAGGTTCGCTATCGCTCGCCAGTAAAAAATCGACACCTAAATGGCATGACAGGTCTTGATATCGATAAATAAATGGGAGTAAAAGTCTTAAAATCGACAAACTAATGGGACTTAAGTCTTAAAATCTAAACACAATAATGTGGCTAAGCATGAGGAAGAAAGGGGGCCAGAAACACGAACCATCCCCCCTTAAATGGAATTATCGATGGTGTCGATATTAAAAAAAAATATGTATTTGTGTATATTTATATTTGATAGTGACATATTACTTGAATGTTTAGGCGATATTAGGGTTGGGTGGTGAGTGATAACTACCGTGTTTGATGGAGGAGCAATAATGGTTTGGTAGTTTCCACAGGTACGCCACGGTAGCCTATTCCGATTCCTAGTCATTCAGGTGTGACTTTAACCTCATGACACAGGGACAAGTGGCTTAATTCTCCACTTTTGGTAAATGCACAATATTAACGAAAATTAGGGCGCGGTGTGAAACAAGCTGTGGCAAAATATCATACTGATCCAACTGTTTGTTAATAAGTTATTCCCGAAAAACTGTGTAACACGGCCTCTGAAACCCATAGTAAATAGCACGAATGGTCTTAAAATCGCCAAGATCATGAGGTGAATGTCTTAATATCTCAAAACTAATGGGGCTAGAAATAAGGGAGAAGGGAGTTGAGATAACCTCCCCTTAACTCTTGGCTAGGAATTGACCTGCTGCATAAAACTATAACCTGCCTAATTCATTAATAATGTCTCCTATGAAAGTGTATTTATATTTGTCCATCGGTTTATCTTTACTAATCAATCTTTACATGTCTATTTATTTATCTAGCTACATATCTATCTATTTATGAATCTATCTATTTTGTATAGTTCATCTATATCAATCTATCTATCTATATCCATCTATCTATCTATTATCTGTCTATCTATATATCTATCTATTTAAGTATCTACTGTATATCTATTATCTATATATCTATATATCTATCTATCTATTTATCTATCTATATTCAACACACAAATCTTTTTCTCTTTCTCGTAAACATCACTTTCTCAGTAAATGGAGAGCGTCCAATAAAAGACCTAGGGAGGAACGTTTGCTTATCCCAAAGACAATGGTGGAGGGTAGGGTGGTGGAGGAGGAGGAGGGTGGGTGGAGGGTAGGGTGGTGGAGGTGGAGGGTAGGGTTGTGGTGGAGAGTAGGGTGGTGGAGGAGGTGACTGTGTTTGACGAAGGCTGGGTTGTCTCCACGCTAAGGCACTGTAGTATACGGTGAATGGACAACTAAAGGGGCTTTTCAACATGCCCCACTTTGCCCGATTTTCGTTCGCAGAATGCCTCTCGACTGCTTTTCGTAACGAATTGGCCCAATTGTCCAGTGGTGACCGTATTTCAGGACGACATACAAATTATCGTCGAGCAATCCGTTACATGTCTTGGATATTCGGCGAAATGCCTGCGACATCGTCTGAAACATATGCAACTGCTCGCCGATGTCGTCTGCAACGTAGGATAGGAAAACAACATCCGACACCAATCAGATTTGAATGTCAGCCACTTGGACAAAGGATGACTACATGCAACCATTCGACGATATTACTGAAAATTATTGCAGACACTATTGGTGACAAGTCGGCGATATCCGGCGATATCGCAGACATGAAATGGCAATAGAATCGAAGAAAAGAAACCATACAATCATCACCATCCCATAGAATTACCCTCAAGCTCTACCATATCCGGTATCAAGACATTTGCTTCCAACACAACCACTGCCAACACAACCACTACCATTACAACCACTACCAACACAACCACTACCAACACAACCACTACCAACACAACCACTGCCAACACAACCACTGCCAACACAACCATTGTCAACACAACCACTGCCAACATATCCACTGCCAACACAACCACTACCAACACAACCACTGCCAACACAACCACTGCCAACATATCAACTGCCATCACAACCACTGCCAACACATCCACTGCCAACACAACCACTGCCAACACATCCACTGCCAACACAACCACTGCCAACATATCCACTGCCATCACAACAACTGCCAACACAACCATTGCCAACACAACCATTGCCAACACAACCACTGCCAACACTGCCACTGCCAACACAACCACTACCGACACAACCACTGCCAACACAACCACTACCAACACAACCACTGCCAACACAACCACTGCTAACACATCCACTGCCAACACAACTGCCAACATAACCACTGCCAACACAACCACTGCCAACACAACCACTACCAACACAACCACTGCCAACGCATCCACTGCCAAGACAACCACTACCAACACAACCACTGCCAACACAATCACTGCCACCACAACCACTGCTAACACATCCACTGCCAACACAACAACTGCCAACATAACCACTGCCAACACAACCACTACCAACACAACCACTGCTAACACATCCACTGCCAACACAAGATCGACGCACCTGACAAATTCTACGACAAGGCCTTCAGCACAAATAGCCAACTAAAATATTTGTGTCTGAGGGAAGAAGTTGAATTCATCAACCTCTGGGACAACTTCTACAACCAGCCTACTCTGTTCCGCAAGGATGGCACTCATCTAAACCCTGTGGGTTCAGCACGCATGGGTCGTCTCCTACACGAAGCAGTCCGCAGCCATGGATCAAAAAACGCCATCCGAGAAAAAGCAGCAGTGACATAAATCATCCAACGCCAAGAAAAAAACAGAGGCAACCGAGGACCACCAGCGATAAGGACCGAAGACAGCGAGGACCGAGGACAGCCATGAACATAAATGTAGATCCGACAAGAACCAAAAATATTATTAAAGAGCGTTCCGTGAGTTCTAAAATAACAAATTTAAAGGTTTTCTATGCAAACGCTCGTAGCATACGCAATAAATTTTCAGATTTAGAGGAGCTAGTGTTTACAGAAAATTATGATGTGATTGGCATAACAGAATCTTGGCTCAATACAGAAGATAGAGACTTTTTAGCAGAGTATTCACTTCCCGGTTATGTAATGTTTGAGAAAAGCCGAATAAATCGAAATGGAGGTGGCGTTTTACTTTATATCAAAGAAAGTCTTAACCCTACCCTCTTGTCAAAACCTCAAATTGTGAACGTCGACGCATCTTTTGTGCTAATAAAGAATAATAAAGGTACAAAAATAATACTTGCATTAATTTACAGACCTCCAGCTCAATCAGTGCAAACTGACCGAGAAATTTACGAACAAATTGCAGATGTAAGTAACTCGCAAGATACCGTAATTTTTGGCGACTTTAATTTACCTGTGACCAAGAGGGGCGATACTCTTACTTCACACTCCGGACATGACTTGTATACGAACTTGCAAGAGAGTTCGCTTTATCAATTTGTTGGAACGCCAACCCGTGGTAATAACGTTCTTGACATTGTACTTGCAACAAAAGAAGAATTAATAGAGAATTTGAATGTTGGTGATGAATTCAGTAACAGCGACCATCATACGATAACTTTCACTTTAAAGTTTACTAGTAACGAACCAAATAGTAGCATCGAAAAAGTCCCTAATTTCAAGAAAGCAAACTTCCATAAACTTAGAGCTATGTTTAAAGAAACTGACTGGAGCTTTTTAATTCACAATAACGACATAAATACATCTTGGAAGTTATTCGAAACCACTTACTTAAAAGCAGTGCAAGACTGCATACCATCGAAAATACGGCGTCCAGGCCATAATAATAAGCCCAAATGGTGGAATAAAGATATTTCAAACTGCCTGCTTGCTAAAAAATTTGCTAATGATAGATTAAAATCCTCACAAAATGACGAAGAACGAAGAACGGCTGAAATTTGTAGAGTTACGACGCAAAGCCAAAAAGTTAATTTAGCAAAGTAAAAAGACCTTAGAGTTACATATTGCGAATCAAAGTAAAACAAACCCGAAATAATTCTATAGTTATATCAGAAAGAAAAAAGTAGTTACTTCAACTGTTGGACCGTTAGTCGATGAAAATGGAGAATACACCAAAGACGAAGTACAAATGAGTAATGCCCTCAATACCTTCTTTGCATCAGTTTTTACAACAGAAGACCTCAGTGATATCCCTACACCATCGCCGATTCAGATTGATAATTCAGATGTTCTAAGCAATATCACCGTTACAGAGAGAGAAGTATTGAATTGTTTAGATAAACTCAAGGTAAATAAAACGCCTGGACCTGATACAATCTCGCCTAGAGTTCTAAAGGAAGCTAAGGATGAGCTCTCCAAACCACTGACATTACTATTCAATAAATCCTTGCAGTCTGGAACTATGCCCGATCAGTGGAAGCTAGCCAACGTAACACCGATATTCAAAAAAGACAGCAAATCCCTACCCAGTAACTATCGTCCAATTAGCTTAACCTCAGTTGTATGTAAAATGCTAGAAACGGTCATACGAGACAGACTCGTAAATCACTTAGAGGAAAATAACATACTTAAAGATACTCAACACGGCTTTCGTAAAAAAACGTTCCTGTTTAACAAACCTCTTAGACTTCTTCCACGATATCCTCAACCTCTACGATGAGAGTAAAGCTGTAGATATTATATACCTTGATTTTCAATAGGCCTTTGACAAAGTTCCCCACAAACGTTTACTGCTAAAACTAAAAGCGCATGGAATACAAGACGGTGTGTTGAAATGGATAGAAAATTGGCTCAGCGACAGAAAGCAAAGAGTAGTCATAAACGGTAAGGCATCTAAATGGACCAATGTAAGTAGCGGGGTACCCCAGGGATCGGTACTAGGACCAATTCTCTTTCTAATTTACATCAACGACATAGATGAGGGTCTCACCTGTACAATCTCAAAATTTGCTGACGATACAAAAATTGCAAATAGCGTACTCTCAAAAGAACAAGTTGACGATATGCAACACAATCTAGATAAATTGTCATGTTGGGCCCAAATTTGGCAAATGAGTTTCAATGCGGATAAATGTAAAGTACTACATATCGGATACCTAAATGAGAAAGCAAACTATTCGATGAATGGCACTCAGCTTAAGAATGTAAACAGAGAAACCGATCTGGGAGTAACAATATCGAGTAACCTAAAACCGAGTCAACAATGTTCAGAAGTTGTTAAGAAGGCAAACAAAATAATTGGCTTTATAGGCAGGTCATTTGAGCATAAATCCAAAGAAGTTATCCTAACCCTTTACAATTCCTTAGTCCGCCCTCTTCTGGAATACTGCGTTCAATCCTGGTGCCCTTATTACCAAAAAGATATAAACAAGCTAGAACGAGTTCAACGTAGAGTTACCAAAATGATACCTAGCCTAAAGAACAAACCATACGAAGAGCGTCTTAGAGAATTAAATCTATTTCCTTTAACCCAGCGCAGATTAAGAGGCGACTTAATTAAAGTGTTCAAAATCATCAAAGGCATCGACAATATGAACTGTAGTAAGTACTTCACTATCGACCAATCTAATTACACGCGGGGAAACGGTTGCAAAATTATTGGTAAATCTTTTAACTCACACGAATCTAAGAATTTCTTCTTCAATCGAGTTGTCAACTTGTGGAATTGGGCTTCCCCGAAACGTTATAGACTGCATCACCGTTGATTCATTTAAACTCCGCCTAGACAAATATCTCGCATCAAGCCCGCGACTGACTGCGTTTGTAAATGAATAACTTTATTTTATCCCCCCTCAGTTACTAACCCATCTGTCCCCTACTAACTTCCTAATCCTGCCACGGACATTAGTTCCAGGGCAGTAATTCCCTTTCCAATGTTCCCTTACCCACTCTAAACCACTGTTTGGACACTTGATCCTCAGTGTTTTGGAGGACAAGCAACCTAGAAGGGTCACTAGATCTGTTGTTGCTTGATTTCCTTTGTACTCCTTTGTACTCCTTTGTACATCCACTGCCAACACAACCACTGCACAAGCTTGCACAACCTATACAGTACCTGGGACGTCTTCTTCATTATATTCTGGCAACTATAAGACGATTTTATTCATATCAAGAAGGACCTCTAGCAATAATATGGCTTCAAACTATCTCAACCAATCCAATTAACTACCGCAATTCCTTCCTAAGCAGCATAATATCGTCTAAATATAGCTAGAATAATAGATAACAATCGTCGCTGGTATTCGAAGGGTTAACTGTGTTGTGTTATCTTCCTCTCTATGTTTCAAGTGTGCAGTCGATGGTATTATGCCGAAATACAACAAATTACATGCTAATTTGTTCAATACATGAGTTGTACTGCCTGAAGTTATTAATGTTTTACATTACAAGGAGAACAATTTGAGGAATAACCATAGATACTTTAGTGTATTTCGCCCACCTCCTGTTAGACGGCTATGCATAAAGCTACCGTGAAGCTAAGAAGATGGTTCTTTTTATATTTGTTGTATAATCCTAACTTTAATTTGTATAATGTAATAACATGTCAAGCCTTTTCAGTGGGTAATGAAATGGACTATGTTCTGCTTACTTGGCGTATCTGTATAAGCTAACGTGAAGCTAAGAAGATGTTATTTTTTTCATGTGTAATCGTAACTTGAAATATTACATGTTAAACTTTTTAAGAAGGTAATGAAATGGACTATGGTATGCGTACTTGACGTATCTGTATAAGCTACCGTGAAGCTAAGAATATGTTTTGTTTTTTCATGTATAATCGTAACTTGAAATAATACATGTAGTAGGTAATGAAATGGACTATGATTTGCGTACTTGACGATATCTGTAATAATGTTGTTTTTGTTTTAGTATTATTATTTTCTTTTTTTCTTTTTGTATAAGCAAACTAAAATGGCCAGATCAGGGAGGGGCCCCAAGGAAAAATTAGCCGGCATTTACATTATCAAATGAAGCGAGGACTGTTTCAACATGATTTACATACCACTCATCAGAAGGGTTAAAGTTTGTGCATACGTAATGTGTGTCTGGCGTTTCGGGGTACGGCCTGACGAAGCGGAACACTGATCATCCCCATTATATTCAGTCTTCATTAACCCCTTAATGGGGGAGGGGGGGTATTTATTTGCTAACTTATTTATCTTTGGAATATTTTTGTTGTTTTCTCCTTAGACCTCCATCAAGCTTTAAAGAAAGCATTGGGATTAAAGTGATCACTATTTCCTAGGTGGTCCCCGATTTCTACATTATTTATCATATGTTCATTGTTACTGAAAACTAAATCGAGAATATTATTACCTCTAGTCGGCGTATCTATGAATTGAAATAAAAAACTATCTTGTACTACCTCAATAAACTCGCCTATTTGATGCTGCCAATCTATATTCGGAAAATTAAAATCCCCCATAATGCACACATTGCTAAACCTTGATGCTATTTTAATTTCCTCCCATAAAGATGTTCCGTCATTTCTACTCATATTTGGCGGTCTATACATAACTCCAATAACTATGGTCTCACTACCTTCGTTAACCTCTACCCAAACACTTTCATTATCATTATTTAGTCTAATACCTGCTTTAATACAGCTTTTTAATGTACTCCTGACAAATACTGCTATACCACCTCCCCTCCTACTTGTTCGGTCATATTTAAACAAACTATATCCAGGTATATCAAATTCTGCTAAAAAATGCCTGGTTTCTGTATTAATCCATGTTTCAGTTAGTGCTATTATGTCTATATTTTCTTTGCTCACAAGCGCTCTAAGTTCATTCATTTTGTTACACAAACTCCTACAATTTGCATAATATACCCTCAACCTATTACTTTTATTTGCAACTAATATTCTATTGTTTTTAACTAGTTTATTATTACCTGTTGAACTACTAGACCTAGACGGAAAATCTACTCTATCAGAATTTTCGTCATTACTATCAATTACATGTGGCTGGGATTCTATTTTACTTACACACCTATGGTTTATTAACAAAACCCCGCAACAATCTTGTTCTTGTCGAGTGAGCTGGCCAAGGTCGAAACTCCTAGTCGAGAGAGATGTACTCCATCCTGGGCATACATTTCATCCTTACCATAAAAGAGGGGACCAGTTATCCAGGAATGGAATAGTATTTGCCTTGCAATACTTCTCCAGCCGGCTATTTACACCAATAGCCCTGGAGGACCATTCCTTCCTTACCCCTCTTCTTGGCAGGATACTGTGTACCACAGGAACTCCACCATTTTCCTTGATCCTCTCCAACATTTCCTGATACTTGGAGAGCAACTCCTCAGTCCTGCATCTCCATATATCGTTGCTCCCTGTATTGGGGAAGATGATGGGGTCCTCCCCACTCACTTCCAGGACAGCATCTATCTTCTCAGCCACCCTCCCGACTCCGGCACCAGGCACGCAGACAACTTTACCAACCTGAGTGTTTGTTGCCCTGCCAAGGTATCTAACCAATGAATCACCGACAATGAAAACAGACTTAGCTTTTTCCTTTTGTCGGCGTGTAGCAGCAGTTGTAGCAGCAGCAGCAGACTTCCTCCCCTCCCCTTTCACTGCTTCGCTGTAAGACGGGTCATCTCCTCCCCCAACTCCGTCTTCACTTCCATCACACTCGTCCTCCAGGATGCTGTACTTGTTGTTTACAGGTACACACTGCTTCTTCAAGGTACACTTCGTTCCACTTGAAGCTACCACTTTCCAGGAAAAGTCCGGTTTTCCTACACCAGTGGTATTTTTCGTTTCCTCTAATGCCATCTTCAATGCTAGGTTCTCGTCCTTGAGAGATTGGACCTCGAGCTCAACATTCTCCAGCCTTTCTTGCAAAGCAAGACAAAGCTGGAGAACATGGGAAGAGGTGACAATCTCATCAACACAAGCCATCACTAAGAATGTTCACCTCACTAGGGGATAAACAGGTATGTCACGAGCGGTCACTGGGGACGTCCTCACTGGTCAAAGGTCAGGAGCCAACTGACAACAATTCTCCTTAAGTCTGTTATCATTCTCCTCCAAATTTACTCATTTTGATGAATGCAAGCAAAAACTTTTATAAGTTCCTCCATGACAAAATATATATCTATATAATGTTTGTTATTCTTTCTTGGACTGTTTCAGGGGATTTACAATGAATCATATACTGTATATAGTAGATATTAGAACTCATCTCACTTGGCTAAATTACTCGTCTCGTCGATCAGGTCAGGTGAAGGTATCGAGATATAATGGACACCCAGATCGATGGATATGATGCTAGCAAAAAAAAAAAAAATCAATCATATTATACTGTATATACTGGATATTAGAACTCATCTCATTTGGCTAAATTACTCGTCTCGTCAATCAGGTCAGGTAAAGATATCGAGAGATAATGGACACCCAGATCTATGGATATTATGCTATAAAAAAAAAAAAAAAAAAAAAATGCATTTCACATAATGTTGACTCAGTTTTCATTGTATTACATGCCTGTATGTCCACGTTAAATTCCTAACCTCCAAAATTTGTTTTAGGCTTAACTACAATAAACTACTTTAAGAGCCTGTTCATAATCAAAGACATTTACTGGATTGCCTTATTTCCTTACAACTTTAATGTACGGTACTGTACACATTCTTATACAATGCGTCTAACTCGAACTTCAAACTTGTCTGACTATTAAGCGATTTGAAGTCGACTGAAAATAACAACAATATGGGTTGGAAAGTACCGGTATACATTTACAATACATATACCGATATTAGAAACACGAAAATAATAATATACAACAATTCATATGAAATATACGACAGGACAACATATCACAATTTGTTGTGTTCATACTACAGATCTATAACATTTGGAAGACAGCAAAACGTTTCAATAAGTATTTTTTTTCTTATGTGTGTATGAAGGAGACAAACGGCAGGCTGAGTGTAACGAGTGTCTCACCCAAAGCCAAAAGAATGACAGGAAGCCAAATTCAAGGGACGTTTGGGTAAAAATGCCTGGGCACAAGGAATATATAGCAGTCTAAGTCATAGGATGAAGGAAAGATTAATTAAGGGAGAGAGTTTGTCGAGTAGAAGAAACCCCGAGAAGAACACTGAAGGTTGTAATACTGATAAAAGAGTGAAATAGTTCACAATCTTTGCTGGTCAACTGGTCAACACATAAAGAAATGGACTGTGATAATTAAAATGCATACATGGAAAGATTACAGAGCATTCAAATCCAAAACAAAAGCAATGTTAGCATTTCAATAAATTACAATTGATTATAATTATGTAGGACTGTTGAGGTTATAGTAGTTGACATAACATTTATACAGGAATCAGTGCACTTATGTACAGTAAGTCCTTTGTGTGGCACGTGGTTCATATTCAGTCCCTTTTCTGGTACTTGCCCTACGATTATTTAGTTACCATTCTCAATAATCTGTATTTTTTTAATTGTATTGAAACATGTAGGCAAGACATTAACTCCTTAAATATGGGAGGCCTTTCCTGAACGTATTAATATCGTCTGATGATAGACAAACTAAAACATCGAGATATACTTTACAGAAGGAGATAGTCGAGGTAGTTTTACCCCTCTTGACTATCAGAAGTCTTACCTATTTTGAATAAGATAACATGAAATTAGCAATAATAAAATAGGAATAATGTCATTCATACTGGAAGGGTACACTCCGTAATCCAGATGAAGAATATGGTATACCGTAGCCAAATGTTCTAATGTTTTTATGTTCAAATGTAAGAAGTATTTTCAGCCATAAAAATATCGTCATTTTCTGTCTTTGTTCTCTGCTCAGCATTGTAGTGTGTGTGTGTGTGTGTGTGTGTGTTCACTGCCTCTAACTCAACTCACCTTGGGGCCGAGTCACATGACCACTTTACCTCATTTTAGGACCGAGTTATATGACCTTTTTTTCTTGCAGCATTTTGGAACTCATGTATTATAGGTATCAGCATAAATACTAACGTTAGATGGAAATAGTTAGCTGTATTACAATGAAACTTGAACTCCGAAACAACTAGACAAGTCACTACCAGTTGATGGGAGAAGAACCCGGACATTCTTGACCGTGCTAATCCTCCTTAATTTTCCTACTGACTCCACCCCCAACCAACGATTCCTATTGTCCTATCCAGTTTGAACTTGTTCCTACATTTCTACTTTATTTCTGCATATCCTTATGTATATTCATATCTTTGCATTAAAAACAATAGGTCAACAATAAATAATACAATCGCATCAAAATAATTAAGTGTAAATTACTAATGAACTCTCTCTCTCTCTCTCTCTCTGTTTAGTTTCAATATGAATACAACACGCAACCATGGCTGGAAGTTAGAATTGAAAAGGTTCAGCACTAATATTTGTGGAAACTTTATTATATATAAGATGTGTTCCACTGGAAAAAAAACTTCCCTCAAAAGATGTAAACAGTTCTTCAGTAGAACAGTTTAGGAAGTGAGTAGATGGTATTTTGCACACTGCAATGAGTGTAGTGCACTAGATAATCGCTCTTTTTCCTCTTAGAGTATCTCTCCGGAATGGACTGCAAAGTCTTTGAGATACTAACTATTCCTTGTAACTCCTTGTGACTCTTTTACCGCAAGAAACAGACAAAGGAAATATAGAAAAGGTCTACTATTTCGACAAGACGATCCTAGGATTAGACTATACATTATCACGGGAGTGTTGAATTTACCACTTCGCTCTGCTCTCCCAGACTCCGTTCACAGAGTAGAAAATATGATTTAGAGGAAAATTAATCGGAAATTAATTGAAGTTAACGATTAATTTAAAGATATTTCGATTAAGTTAAGTTAACCCATTTTTCAAAATAGTTGGTTAATCGGAAAAAGTTAAGTTAATTAACTTAACTGACCCAGCTCTGAATTACATACATAAATACATACATACATATTACATACATACATACATGCATACACACTTACATACATACATACATGCATACATATATGCGCAAACATATGTAAAATCATGAGGCAAATAAGTAGTGAGGCGAAGTGTTATGGAAGCTGAATCATGAGGCGAACTGGTGCTGAGGCGTCATTGAAGCAAGGAGAAGTGGTAGTGAGGCGTAGTGGTGGCAAGGCGAACTGGTCGTGAGGCGTAATGGACATAGGCGAAGTAGTCGTGAGGCGGAGTGACTGGAAAGCGTGTGGGGTGCTGGTGAGTGTTTCAGTATGTCGCATTGTCTGATGAGGTTTTGAATTTCTGGTGTGAAGTTGGGGTTGTGTCTTTTTCTGTTACCTCTCGGAATGTGTTTCTTGTCAGCGTTTTGGATAGTTTTATTGAGTATGTGTACAGCATTGTTGATGTTAGTGATGGGTACGCTGTTTAGAGTTGTGAAGCTTAGTGTTGTTCTGTCTCATTTGTGAATGCTTCCCAGTTAGCTCTTTTATAATTGGTGTAAGTGTGTTTGTGGCTAGCTGGGGCGAGTCTGGTTTTGGTGGTGATAATGATCGGAAGGTGGTCAGAGCCTAAGGTTCTAACCACCCTCCAGGATGTTGTGGGGGCAAGTTCTGGGGAGCAAAAGGTGATGTCTGGAGATGATGGGTTATAGAGGGCTTGGTGGGGAATATGGGTATGTTGATGGATGTCGTTAAGGATGATATGGTTATCTGTTTAGTGTTGAAGTACCAGCCCTCTTGTCTGTGTCGGGGTTGTCGACAAACCAGGCCGACGTCTTTGCGTTGAAGTCACCAGCCAGGATGATGTGTGGGGTGTTTGTGATCTGTTGTAATTGTGGTCTGTATTCATTTGGTACTGTAGGGGATGTTTGGAGAGGGATGTATGTGTTTATGATGGTTATGTTGGAGTCGTTGCCAGTGCGTATTTTAATTGATTGTATTTCTGTTGTGTTATCATTTGGGGGGAGGAGGGATTTGGTATGTACACTGGTGACTATGTATGATATTTCTTTGTGTACCAGGGTGATGAGTCCAGCGCCGCTGCCGACGGCCCGGTCTTGTCTAATGGTGGTGAAATCATGATTTTTTTTTTTTTTTTGTGTTGTGCGGAGTTTTGTTTCTTGTAAGATGACAATGTGTATGTTGTGTTGTTTGATAAAGTGTGAGAGTTCGTGTTTCTTTGTGTTGATGCCATCTATGTTTAATTGGAGAATGTTAATGTTATGTGCACGATGTAGGCTATGTTGGGTGCTGCTGCACGAGGATGAGGTGGGGGCGAGGGTGGATAGGGTTGGGATGGGTGAGGTGGTGGTGTAGGTGGTGATTGGGGTGCAGGAGATGAGGGTGAGAATGGATTAGGTTGGGGTGTGGTGTGTTGAGTTGAGTTGAGGATGTGGATGGTATGGGAAGGTTAGGTGGGTTGGGGATATTTTAACTGTATTCTGGCTATCATTAGACAGTTTTATTAAGTTTAAGGAGAACCTGTGGGAGTTAATAGATTCATTGCAATAGTTTTATATTCTCTTGAAACAGATTAACTTGTTCATGTAGTAATGTACACCCTACAGTATGTGGTGGATTGTGTTTTTATATTTCTAAATTATATTTTGCTTAGCCCCTGGTTCCCGGAAGGGCTCTGAGGCACCCATAACAAACTAGGGCCAGGAACACGGATGGGGGTCTGAGGCACCGGAAGCTTGAAAGCCTGTAAGCTTGCTTTGAAACCGTCCGTCCGACGCATATAAACACAGCCGGTTGGACCGACGCCGTGCACCTCCGAACACAAGAAGGAGAGGCGTCGTTTGTTTTTGTGTGGCTGTGTGTTGTTTCAGTAGTGAAAAGTGTCTCATATGGCTAACATCGCCACGAAAATCGTCATCACAACTGAACCAGTTGACTTAGAGAGCTCTACTCAACGCCAGTCTACAGGTACGAAACACATATACGCTTGGAGATGCGTGGGAATGCGGTAGCAGTTAAAATAACAAAGATATGGTAGCCTAGGCGAGACGTTTTTCGGCCAAATCACCCGTGTTTCAAGGATATCTTATAGAATGCGAAGCCGGTCTGTGAGGGTTAAGGGGATCGGCCGCTTTTTAACAGGGGGTGTCACTGAACTTGGTCCGATTTCAATAAGATTTCGCACACATACTGTATAGAGGATGATTTAACCCTCTCCGACATATGACGTGATTTGGGGCCTATTAGGAATACTTTAAAGCCTTTGTTACCATCAGGGGTATTTAGAAACCTTTAGTTTAGTTACTTCAACCTCTGCAGTTGTCTTTGAGTTAGCTGTGGGCAGAAAACTAATTTTGGAGAGGTAATTATTAGAGTGAGAGAGCTCTATTTCTTATTGCTAATCTGGCAACCTGTGCGTCATATGAGCGTGAAAGGGTTAAAAAGGATTTTTTGTCAATTGTTTTTTTTATCGTAGGTGAATTAGTTCCTGAATTAGGGTGGAAATTAGCTCGAAAATAAAAAAAATATTCGGAAGTCGAATAATTCGAAACCCAAGCACTATAATATTTTCAGAGGGATCAGACAACTCAGCACAAGTGGTTTTACAACTCTCTTGATCCATTTTTTTTGTTTATTTTTTATCTAATTGCGGAATTAGGCGACTCGGAAATTAGGTAATGATTTTGTACTCGGTGGTTAGCTACATATGCCAAGGGGCTGTCTCAAATTCAAAAAAAGGCGTCAAGAGCTTTATAGAGCATTTCACGGGCTTTCCAATGGTATATACTGTAAAACATTCCTAGAGGCCCAATAATACATTAATTATTTGATCCCAAAGTGCGACAAAACAGGTATTGAGAAAAACATGTGAAAGTCGTAGGTAATGGGTGAATTTTTTTAACTTAATTTGTTTTGGTTTACAATATTTTACGCAGGAACACGGCAGAGTAGAAGATACAGCTTTTGGGAGGTTGTAGAGTATTTTACGCTCTTTCCATTTATATATGTAAGATCCTCGTACGACCAGTAGTTATTGAACCTGTCAATTTCAAAGTTCGCTATATAACGTTTATTATGTTCCTTCCAACAACCAACAATACTCCTAAAATCGATTAATGAAATTTACAAACACATGTGGCAGTCCGTGGACTCGAACCCAGGATGCTCACACCGAAAATCAACACCTTATACATCGCACCACGAAGACAGTTAAAGGTTGGTGGACACTGCCTACGATTTATTATGCAACTTCGAATCCTGCATATCAATCTAAGCATGTACACACATCCCAACTGCAACTCACGTAGGCTATGCATATGTGAATGGAAAGAGCAATTAATGGGGCCTTAACCACTTAGGGAAGTCCTCTCGATAAATTACTCCTGAACCAATATCAATTATTATGTTCCTTCCAACAACCAACAATACTCCTAAAATCGATTAATGAAATTTACAAACACATGTGGCAGTCCGTGGAATCGATCCCAGGATGCTCACACCGAAAATCAACACCTTATACATCGCACCACGAAGACAGTTAAAGGTTGGTGGACACTGCCTACGATTTATTATGCAACTTCGAATCCTGCATATCAATCTAAGCATGTACACACATCCCAACTGCAACTCACGTAGGCTATGCATATGTGAATGGAAAGAGCAATTAATGGGCCTTAACCACTTAGGGAAGTCCTCTCGATAAATTACTCCTGAACCAATATCAATTATTATGTTCCTTCCAACAACCAACAATACTCCTAAAATCGATTAATGAAATTTACAAACACATGTGGCAGTCCGTGGACTCGAACCCAGGATGCTCAGACCGAAAATCAACACCTTATACATCGCACCACGAAGACAGTTAAAGGTTGGTGGACACTGCCTACGTTTTTAGAAATACAGGAATAGTTTGGAAAACATTAAAAAAAACACAATTTCCAATGGGTTTTCACTAACAACATTTCACTGGCTTATGAAGGGATGTTGAATAAACACATTTTAACACCTAATGGTATTTTCAAGATTTTGAGCTTTTTAAGCCTAAAAAGCGGCCGGTTCCCTTAAGCATTGTTTCCACATAGCCTAGCGATTTTAATAAGTTCTTTTGTCTTTTTACTGTCTTCGTCCAAGTTTTGGTTTGTTTATTTTGCAAGTTTTGCATTATAATTCTTTAGGTTGTTCTTAAGTAGAATAACAAATATGTCGGTAACTTTAACCCTCTCAGAATTATGGCATATTGTATTTTATAATGGATAACTCCAGATTTGATTAAGTTTAGGAAGAATAGTTGTATTTGTCTTTAGAAAAATGTCCTTTAGCAGTGGCTAATTTTGTTATATTTTGCCAAAGTGTTATTTCCACATAGTGATTTTTATTAGTTCTTTTGCCTTTATATATATATATATATGTATATATATATATATATATATATATATATATATATATATATATATATATATATATATATATATATATATATATATATATATATATATATATATATATATATACCGGTATATACAGGGCGTTCAGAAAACATGTGTACAAAATGAAATGGGTAATAGGGAACACAGAATTAAACATTTTGTATTTTGTACTCCATGGAGGTATGTCCAAAAATGCTTCCTTGCGGTGCTACAGGGTAGACAGTTTCAACGTAATTTCTCTAAATTTGTACCCTAACTTCTCTGTGAGTAGTCCGTTTACATACAAACATGGTAATTTAATGTACACAACAGTATGAACATTACTTTATTAATGTCAGTACACTGCAAAAACAAAAGAACATTAAATTGAAGAGAAGATTAACAATCATTAATCATCAGTCAGAACTGCTTACTGAACGAAGATGTCTTATGTCATACTGTTGTGTACATTGTCTTTTTACTGTGTTCGTCCAAGTTTTGGTTTGTTTATTTTGCAAATTTTACATTATAATTGTAGCTATCAATTCACCACTTGCGAGTTTCAGGCTATAAGGAAGTTGGAGCTGTAGACATCGATATTTAGCAGAATTACCAGATAAGATATGGTTGCAATGCCTTTATTTATAAAATCAAATTAAACATAGTTTTCTATCCATCAGAACCCTACATTAATTATTATTGCATTTCTGTTTAATATCGATGCTTACGGTTCCAACTTCCTTATAGCCTGAAACTCGCAAGTAATCAGTTGACAAGTTTATTCAGTTAGGACGAAGCTGTGAAAGGTAGCGAGTTAATTGACCACTTGCGAGTTTCAGGCTATAAGGAAGTTGGTGACGTAAACATCGGTATTAAACAGAAATACAATAATATAGTTGATATCTAATGGATAAAACGTATGTTGAAATGAGTTGTATGTATTTATAAATGTACTACAACCGCATTTTAGCTGGTAATTCTGCTAAATATCAATGTAAAAAATCTCCAACTTTCTTATAGCCTGAAACTCGCAAGTGGTCAATTGAGATACCGGTGCTGTATTATTTTTCAGTTAGATTATAATGTAAAACTTGCAAAATAAACAAACCAAAACGTATACGAACACAGTAAAAAGACAGTTAGATTTCTATACAACCTTCCTAAAGTGGAAATTAAATCTTGAGGCAGTAACATTAGGTCTTTTAGTAGTATTATGATGCCTTTATTCTGGCTATCAATAGACAGTTTGACTCAGTTTATGAAGAATTTGTGAAAACCAAGGAGTTGCATATTCTATCATTCTATATCTATTTACTCAGGCACATTACCTTTCTTATTCTTTTTTGTTTTTATCTGGGGGTGGCCGACTTGAGACAGAGCCCAAACAGGGACAACATAACACAAAAGAAAAATAATGAACACACAACAAGTTGCTTATTAGTCTGCAGTTATCACTTACCGGTACTCCGTCGTCGACACCTGCCCGGGTTGTAACACAGCACCCCATACCATTAACCACATCATAGAAGACTGCATTTCACACAACCACTTACGCCAACAACACAATTTACACTCTTTGAGAGCTCTGTGGGAAAACCCGACCGTGGCCATGGCCTTCCTTAAGGACTCTGGGCTGTTCGGCCAGGCAGCTTAGGGAACAACAACAACAACAACCGGTACTTCTATAGGTCCTTTCAAAGTTACGTAGACTCATTTTGCAGTATCCTTTACCCATTCGGTATTGTGATGCCTTTATTAATGTTATTGTGGCCATCATTAGACAATTTTATTCAGTTTAGGAAGAACTTGTTGAACAGGGTGTGAAATGAGAGCCAAATCCATTTTTTGTTTCTTTATTATTGTACATGTATAGCGGAAAGTATGGTTTAGTTCGAAATATGTCTTGGGGAAATGATAAAATGGCCAAAACAACACTACTGTACTTGATAATTTTCCTATATGCCTTTTTTGAGTTACAGAGGGTAGAAGTCATGATTTCTCGCCTACTTACAGCGAATAGACTATAGGTATCCTCCTCCCCTTGTAAAACTCACCTACTAGACGAGACAGAGTACGGGGCGAGGGAACATGAAAGTGGTCCCGGACCCTAAGAATTGGAACTTTAAATTTTGTTTCTGTTCGGGCTCTGTCTCAAGTTGGCCAACCCCAGCTATAGTGTATGTGCCTGAGTATATACCTACATACATATATAGTATTTATGTATTAGTTTATTATGATGACAAAGTGATCCCCCAACACAAAGACGTGACTGATTGATCCGTAGCTGATGATATTTATTCAATAATTTAAGTTTTTACATTGTTGTCATCCAGAAGTTAATTGAATTTTCATCAACAGGTTGGCAGCCATGGAGTGATGGCAGTTTATAATGGATAAAACACTCCAAGTTGAAAATTTAGGTACGTTGTATGCTATATATACAGTATATAGCCTATATATATATATATATATATATATATATATATATATATATATATATATAATTTTTTTTTTTTTTTTTTTTTTTTTTTTTCCCCTTTTGGACTCTGTCTAGTCTGTCTAGAGTCGGCCACCCCAGCTATGGGGTACTGTGCCTGAGTATATAACAAAATTACATTTTAATTTAGCCTGCTCATACATCTTACTGGTTGTAGTTAAATATTATTCTAATGATTAATATTTACTTTTTTCCGTGAATCAAATGATCCTGCAGATCCAATTCTGAAACTCAAAAGTTGTGTTAAGTTATTAACATATTGCTTACACATTATAAATATACTGTACTTACTGTTTCAGGTGTGGCATGGGGGTAAACACGAGGAAGAAGGGAGACCATAAAAACCGGCACAGCTCCCCTTAAGCTGACATACAAGTTGCCACCACCACTGCTAATGGGAACAAGGATGGATGTTGAGGACTGCTTTCTGGAAGGTAATTACTGAACTGTATAATGTACAATATCAATGCATCAAACATACAATGAATTAGAAAGGCAAGATCCTGTGTAGCGGGGAGAACTGTTTTTTAGATGCCTATTTACTAAGAAACATTGAACAGTATCTTTAACCTAACCAAAACCTAACCTAATCTAGTAAATTCGTGGCCTATTTATGAATGTAAAATGTAAAAATATATTGTAACATTACCAAAATTTTTGAGATATAAGCACAGGTCTCCCCGCTACATAAGGTTACTGTTATACAATTGAAATAGTAGAAGTGAATTAGTGCCTATAGTATTTATTTATCCTCTTCTGTACCGCAACGCCTTTTTAATTTTATTCTAGCTACCGGTATATTTAGACGATATTGTATAGTTTAAGAAGGATCTGTGGTTGTCAAAAGGGATAGGTGAGATAGTCCGAAGCCTGTTAATTGTTGGAGGCCCTTTTGAAACTGAATAAAATCATCTAATAGCAGCCATAATTAAGTTAAAAGGACGTCGCCGGTACAGAAGGGGCTAATAGTTATGATGACAAAGTGATCCCCCAACACAAACACGTGACTGATTGATCCATAGCTGATATTTCTTTATTAATTTAAGTTCTTGCATTGTTGAGATCCAGACGTTAATTAAACTTTGATCAACAGGTTGGCAGTAATGGAGTGGTACCAGTTTATGATGGATAAAACACTCCAAGGTGAAAATTTAGGGATGTTGGTTGTATGCAGTACATGTATTTGTTTAACCGGAAAATGCGATAGGCCCGTTTATTACAGTTTCACCAGTGCTAAAGATTTTGCTTCAATTCGGACAGAAGGTACTTAACTGAAAATTAAACACAGTGGATGCTTGGTGATGGTGAAAAGCCCCCAGATGATACCTTCCTCATATTCATCATCATCAATCTAATGCATCGCTTCCAGAGGAAGTGCCCCAAAAGGGATGGCCATGGCAGAAACTGCCTTCAGGTACCAAGACATGTCCCCACTGACCCACTCCACAGTGCCTTTTCCACTAAGTGGATTATGACTATTAACACTGAAGGAGCAGACTCAGAGCAGTCCCTTACCCGGATGGCAGTTCCACCACTGTTAATATTGTAATTAGGGCATATGCCCTAATTACAATATTTCAAATTTGATGAATCTTTATAATAATGAATGCAAAATTTATGTTTTTAGCACAAACGAAATTACAAAGAATACAACCGAATCCTAAGTTTGCTAAATTATAATGAGTTTTAGTGGGAGTTTCAAGGGAGATAGGCTAAATAATTATGAAGGTGGAACTCGACTTTTTAACATCTTGTATAACTGTAGGTGTGTAGCCTATCATAACTCGGGAAATTTCAAATAAGCCAATCAGCACCTTCCACACTAGCCTCGCACGGGGTCTCTAACATGTGGATAATATAAAAGGTGCTTCATATGAAGAGTCGAATCAGACGTGTTACGAATTGTGCAAAATTCTGGCTAATTAACTTCACCATTATTTATAAAATACATTTTAAAATTAAAGCTATAAAGTGTGAGCATTTATTACCCATAAAGGCTATACAATACATAAGTGGATTAAACAGTATAATTACGAAAATAAGCGAGTATCGTTTCGTTTACGAGAGTCGAATCGTCAACAATCTGGAGCAGCGTTGCCAATTTAGCAACTTTTATGCTAGATATTTGAGATATTTACTGTATGAAATAATCTTTGTTATCTATCAATGTTAATTATAGCTGTTTTTGGAGATTATAACTGTTCTAAAGCATTAATAAAATGTGACATTTATCGAGTCATATTCTTTGTTTTGTATCCACCAACATTAATTATTGTAGCCACGGTTCAGGCTTTATTTAGCGGATATAGCGATTTTTATGCTAAATATAGAACATTAAGGTTCGAATACGCGAGTGAAACAATTATTTTAACTCGGTCAACAATACCATGACACCTGGCTTCATTATATTCGGGCCATTGTTAGACGATTTTATAAAGTTCAGAAGGTATTTGTGGAACTCAAAAGGTTAATTGAGATATATTTCCGCCTTGATTACTAAAGGCCCTTTCTAAACTGTATAATATCGTCTAGTGTTAATATCGAGACGTAAAGATTCGATCAACCCAAAATTGGCTAAATTGCCGCGAAATGATTCGACCAAGGGTGTTCGAACCTCACCAAATATAAAAGCAGAGAGAAAGAACGGGAAGAGGAGGGGGGGGGGGAGCAGAGAGAAAGAACGGAAAGAAGGGGGGTGGGGGGGGGTAAAGCAAGGCAAAGTTGACTGGACATGAGCCGGAGCGGTCACTCGTGCGTGAACATTCTTGGTGATCGGGAGCTAGGAAGCCACCCTCTTCAGTTGCCGTGAGATTCAACTGTTTTGCAACAGTTTCGACGATCTAGCGTTGGTATAAGTCTCTTATTATAGTTTCGTTGTTTAGGTAATGGAGCATTCTAATTCTTCTATAAATTATCGGTGATCGTGAGTTCGGTAACTAGCAGACTTACAGCCAATCAGAATTGAGCTATAACTAAATTACGTCACTAAATTTGGGGCAATCTGATTACGTGGTCTGCTAATATGCCACCTTGTTTGCTACGATCGATAATGTAAACTAAATGACGATTTATAGTTCTATTTTACAGCTGTATTCTGTTGTATTTCATAGTTAAAAAGTGAGGTAAGCAATTTGTGTGGCCATTCTCATTCCTAGTTGCAATTCTTATGGCAGAGTTTGGGAATGTTTGATTTGAGGGATAATATAGGGGTTGGCTAGGCCTAATATAGGAATAACTGAATATAGCCTACAGTATAATGCACATAAAAACTACCATTTAAAGACTACTAGAGCAGCCTTATTTACGATTTTTTCAAATTTTTCCAAGGATTTTTTTTTCATGGTTTGAGTGGAGGATAGGCTAGGCTATCCATTATTCATTAATCTGAAGATACTGCGTCAAATGGCGGCATTTATTGGGTTAATCGCGGTTTTACAGTAGGGAAGGGAAATTGAGGTGTAAATTGGAAATATGGTTGGTTGAGGGGGAGCACTGGCCCCCCACCCCCTTGAACATTGGCCTAATCAGAGCAAACTTTATTACACTATTTAGGATATTTTTTTTTTAAGCCTAGGCCCTATTTTTATTTTATTTTTTACTGAAATTTTGACAAATCTGAGCGAACTTTGGATTTTTTTTATTTTAATACCACGAATGATCAGTTTGTTTGTAAAAATAATTGTTCATTTACATAAATATATAGTGTTTGTTATTAATTAGAAATCTCGGGAAAACCTATTTTCCCCATTAGGCCTATGATCCATGTTGAGACACGTCCCCCGATAGTGATTTGAAAAGACATTAGCCTAACCTAACTACCTTACCTAACCTAGTATTATGGGTGGGGGCTGCTGCCCCCACACCCCCGCTGGTTGAGTACTAATCCTTTAGTAAATTAAAAAAAAAAAAAATTGGCTGTCGATTATACGAAGGTGAAAGAAAGTCAATGAAGTCTTCGGTGGTTACTCTGCAATCTTCAGCTTGATTGTACATTGATAATGGGGAAGTGCCGTATTGACAACCTTGTTACGAAAATTAAAATTTTAGTACCATACTTTTATATTAAGTTTTTCTGAGGGTTTAACACCTTTTCATATGCTCTTTAGAGCTATCGATAACTGGAAGTACCACAATGACAACCTTGTTACGAAAAAGACATTTTAGTACCATACTTTTTATTAGGTTTCGCAGAGGGTTAAAACAAATTTTCTTATACTCTTTAGAGCATATAGATTCATTATTAATCTTCAAATATATCTACATAATTCGTGGTAATAAAATAACATTAAACTCAAACTTTTCTCTGATTCTTCGCCTAATATTTAGCAGTCTAGTTTTGGAGTTTCATATTAGGCCATGTCTTGGTGTGCCACATTTAAGTAAGTTTAGGAAAGGCTTCTAATATTATAATGTCCACTATCCCCACAGGTACAGATGGGTGCGGAGTTTGAGCCCTGCGTAGAATGCCTTGTAGACTAACAACCAGCAGGCTGAAACTTCTCCACACGTCACAGCTTTCACAGATAAGTACAGTAATTATTATTATATTATTAGGACAATATTTAAGAGCCGCGCCACAACTAGGCTGGCAGCGTAATCTTAATGGTTCATGGCAAGTACCTGTTAAGTTGGCAGTTAAGATTTATTTATAATTCTTCCATAGCGATTTTGGTTAGTTTTGTATTTTTACTGTGTTTGTATAAGTTTGGGTATGTTTATTTTGCAAGTTTTAAATTATAATGCTACGGTCTTGTTTCTTTTATTCAATTTTAATTTTTTTTTTGTTCTGTGGTGCTGGGGGACATCTTGCTTGGTGATTTTTGTAAGTTTCGTCTTTATTTTGTCTGTTTTGGTTAGTTTATTTTTAAAAGTTTTATATTGGATTTATGCCAGAATAACGTTAACCTTCTTCGACATATGACGCAATTTTGAGGCTATTAGGGATACTTTAAAGCCTTTGTTACCATCAGGGTTATTTAGAAACCTTTAGTTTAGTTACTTCAACCTCTGCAGTTTTCTTTGAGTTAGCTGTGGGCAGAAAAATAATTTTGGAGAGGTAATTATAAGAGTGAGACCACTCTATTTCTTATTGCTAATATGGCAACCTCTGAGTCATAGGAGGCTGAAAGGGTTAAGCTAATTTATAAGTATATACAGCACTTTCGTATAGTGTGGCTGTTCATTTATACTTAAGTGCTATTTTTGTTTTAATTTTAATTTTTCACTTTATTCTTATTTCTGTGCTGGTGGGACACATTGCGTATACCGAAAGTCAAGTGAATTGATGTAACTTTATAAGAAACTGTATATAAAGTGACTTGTGAATGTAAAATTACTATGAATTATGCAATTTGATTTTAACCAATATTTTTTTCTCGAAAACTAACTTAATCCAATTTGATTTGAGTACAGTATATATATATAGAACCACTTTGACAATAAGTGTTTGATAATATAAAGAGTAGACTAGGAAATTCATGTGAATGTCAAAATTAGTTTAAAAAATAGTTCTCTTCGTATAATTAAGAATTTTATTGTGCATAATTATACTGTCATAGCGATTTTGAAGTTTTCATTTTACTGTGATCGTCTAAGTTTTGGTTTGTTTATTTTCAAAGTTTTAAAATATAATAGTTTTTTACCACCATACACTCCCTGCTCAAGAGCTGGGCGCCCTGATGAATCTGACTTCAGCGAATAGTTCTCGGAATGAGTTTTTACCAGGCGTACTTCGTGTAAACACCCAAGTTGATGTCAAGCAGTGGAGAGGGAGTGTGGGGGCGACCGCCCCCACCTATAATACTAGGATAGGTTAGGCTTATGTCCTTTCAAAGGGGTATAGTAAACGCTAAGATATACCCGGTCAGAGGTAGGTGATACGCCCGATAACTCCACTCTTTATAATATTTGTAATAGCAATGTTTAGAAAACTTCATTGCCATTCCATATTTTTCAGTAAAGTGTAATTACGTATTTTTGTTAATTTTAGAAATTATCCATAAACAAACTTAAGCATTTACCTGGTCTTATTAGATTGTGAACTTTTAGTTAAAATACTAGTAATTCAATGTTTTCCATAGATTTTGGTGTTGGGACCAGACCGACGACTCTTCTTGGCAGCCAACTACACTTCTACACCTTCAAGAGAAGTAAATTACTTGTTATAATTAAAGTGTCTAAAAATCTGTGAGTGATAACCCAGGTTCGAATCCCGGTGAATCACATCTATGCTTTCATTAATTTCATTGGTGTTTGGTGGTGTGGTGAAATTAATACAAAAATAGATAATATCAGCTGGGGTATATGGGTCTCTGGTTTACTGACTTGTGGCAGTGTATGAAGTGTTCCCCATGCAGTATAGAGTACTGTACATGTGCGATTAGTTTTCTTGGGAACCAGATTAACTTGCTCATGTAGTGATGTACACTCTTGTGATGGATTGTTCTTTTATTTTAACTGTCTTGATAGCGTAATGCACAGTGCGCGGAAATTAGATGTATCCTGGGTTAGAGTCCTCGGAGTGCCACATGTATTTGTCGAATTCATTGAGTTTAGATGTGAAGTTGGTTGGTGTAAAAAAAAGTTATTTCCACAGCTATTTTTATTAGTTACTTTACCTTTATCTTGTCCCAGTTTTGCATAGTGTATTTTGAAAGTTTTTTAAATAATCCTCAATATATAGTTCATGAAACGAGACTACCCATGGAACTGCTACTGGCCTAATGTCTAAACCTCTCACACCAAAATAGTAAAATTAACTTTACCATGTCGTGATGTACGTACACATTGTGGTAGTTTCTTTTATTTAAAAAAAATAATTTTATTAAAGCATTATTTCCACAACAATTTAGAAGTTCTTTTTAATGTGTCTTCACAGTTATGGTTTGTTTATTTGGCAAGTTTTTAATTATAATAGCAATTTTGGACCGACAGATTTTAATAGATTATTGCTAGATGGCTCAATCTCTGAGGGGATGGACACGAACAAATCGCCTCAATGGTCCTCTGAATCGGTCGGGTGGAGCCCCTCCCACTCCACATGACTTGTTTTGTAGGTTTTGATTTAATCAATCTCATTCTTGGTCTAAATCTCCCTCGCTGCCCGTCCACCTCTCCTCTACCGGTATTCTTTTAGTAACTCTAGAATCTATGTATTTTTTATTTTGTTTTGCTTACATAAGCTGCACTTTTGATTAATTTATTAATGCAGAATATATCGTAGGCTTGTGCATAAACCTTTAACGGTCTTGATAGCCTAGTGCTTAGTCTACAAAGTTTTCTATTCAACCATCAACCTTGTATATACTGTAATTAAATTTAGCTTGTGAACTTTTGGTTCAAATACTAGCAAGTAAATGTTGTCCACATGGTGATGGTGGTGGTGGTTTAGTGTAGCGCGTGATGGTGTTGGTGTTTGGATGGGACTGGTAATAACCCTTCATGGCAGCCAACTATAATTCTAAACCTTCACAAAGATAAGTACATGACTGGTTTGGGTTATAACTGTGTTGGTGGTGTAATGGTTTAAATGCTTATGTTATGGGTGTGGTGTCCCGAGTTAGAATCCCAGGAGGACTATATGCTTTCAATAGTTTATTAAAGTACATTGCGGTTTGTAATTGATGATTGTTAAGAACGGGTGTTTCTTATCACCTGTGGTATATGGGCCTCTAGTCTACTGTGTGGTATAGTGTCCCTCATAAAGTCACGTGGCGACTAAAATGTTTGCCAAGGATGACTTGTCTATATTGCCTGACGCCATGATCTCCAAAGGAGAGGCCACGAACGAAACGCCCCCATGTACCTGTCCCCAGTCGGTAGACGCCCCTCCTCCCAACTAGCACCACCTTCACTCGTACTTCACTCCATCCTTCCACTTTTCTCTCGGTTTACCTCACTGTCCTTCCATCTTACTTTCGTACACCCTCTTAGTCATTCTCTCGCTTCATACACTCCATATGGCTAAACCATCTCAAGGTGCTCCTTTTCACACTTTCCAGTCTACTTACACACCACACCACCTAACTTCCTCATTCGTCTGTCTATCCCTCTATCTCCGCACGCACTTAAAACATTAGATTTAACTAAAAGCCCTCTCAAGTACAAAATGTAAACTAAGTTTTCTGGATAAACTCGCTTAAAGGGGCCCACCTATTTTTTTTCTCTGGGTTGTATCCATTCGGCCCCATTCAGCCCCATTCAGCCTACTGTTTTCAGACTTACCTGATAGCACTATCGTTTGTGTTTGTATTTTGTCCTATGGTCTTGTCGGGTTGCAAATTTTATTTTATTAGAACATTGTGACACTAGTTTTATTGCTCCTGTAGTAATGTACACCCTATGTGGTGGATAGTGTTCTTTTATTTATAAATAATTTTACTTCAGCTTTGTTTCCAGAGATTTTGATTAGTCATTTTGTCTTTACTGTGTTCGTATAAGTTTTGATTTTGCAAGTTTTACATTTTAATCCCAATCCAGGTGTCAATTTTACCGCTATCGGTCGGCAGGAAAAACATGACTTTAATGGCGTGAAAGGCTCTAATATTGACAAAACAATTTTTGTTTTGTATTAAAATCGCTAAACCAGTTGGCATAGACCGAAGATTTCTAAAATAGTGGGGCTAAACATGAGTGAGACTGGGACCCTGAAAAAAACTGCCACCCCCCTTAAGCATTAAGGCGGGCTGGCTGACTTTTTCTGGACCCCCTTCTCCATGTTTAGCCCCATTAGTTCTGAAATTTTATAACATTTGGCAATTTTAACATCTTTAACCCAGTTTCTTTGAGCAGTATTCGGAAATTTCATGCAATTGAGGTAAATTTGTTATATAATTAATATTTTGTCATGCCCTAACCAGGGCATGAACAAAATACACCTTAATGGCGTGAAAGGTCCTAATATTGACAAACAAACTTTTTAAAGTTATTAAAATCGCTAAACCAGTTGGCATAGACTGAAGATTTCTAAACTAATGGGGCTAAACATGAGGGAGACGGGGGCCCAGAAGAAAACTACCATCCCCCTTTTAGCATTTTGGCTATGTCACTTTCAACTCTATGGGAGGCACTCGATACAGGCAGTTATACCTTGGTCTCCCTCACTCACATAGGGGAAAAAAAAAAAAAAAAAAACAGAATCTTTCCAGAGAACAGGACGAAGGTAGAAATAATCTTAATGAGTTGCCTCGTCCCATGGAAGTATATCCAGGCTGTTCATTTGTGGTAATCCCCTCGGGCATTAAGGCGGGCTGGCCGGCTTTTTCTGGACCCACTTCTCCTTCATGGTTAGCCCCATTACTTCTGAAATTTTATAACATTTGGCAATTTTAACCTCTTTAACCCAGTTTCTTTGGCAATATTCGGACCTTTCATGCAATTGAGGTGCATTTTTTTAAATATAAATGATAAAAACGGTCTTCATCCGGAAATTTTTTTTATCAAAAAATGTACAAATCTATCTTTTTGGTGGATGTTGGTGTGTTTTTTAAGATTTATAGATGTCAAGGGAGGAAACTAAATAAATAATACAAATTTATTTAATAAAGCAGATTAATACGGCCAAACCCCCTTAAAGGAGTCTGGTAATGGGAGAATTATTTTGTTAATTACAGTATAATGTAATGCTTTCAAAATAAACAAACCAAAACTTGGACGAACACGGTTAAGATTAAACTTATCAAAATCGCTATGTGGAAACAACGCTTCAGCAGAAGATTTTAAGATTAGGAAGGACATGTACTGGAAGTACCGGTCATCTCTCTACAATTTTGCCATTTATCTATTTGTATTTTGACTTTCAGTAGAATTTAGTTTACACTAAAAAAAAAATAAAAAAAAAAAAAAATAAAAAAAAAAAAAAAAAAAAAATATATATATATATATATATATATATATATATATATATATATATAATATAATACATTTTGTTTGACAGTTTGTTGGCAACTCCGATTTGATGGCTTTTAATATCAATTGGTGGTGTAATGGTTAAAGTGTCTAAAAAATCTGTGATAACCCAGGTTCTAATCCCGGGGCTTTTATTAATTTCATTGGATGTGTTTGGTGGTGTGGTGAAATTAATAAAAATAGATTATAGTTATAAGGTAAAACTTGCAAAATAAACAAACCAAAACGAGGAAAAGACCATTTAAAGGCAAAATGACTAATCAAAATTGCTATCTGGAAATAACTCTTTAGCAAAATATTATGACCAGAGTCTTCCTTCATTCATCACTCGATGCCCCGTCCCTGAGATTACATACATCCATCTATCTTGCCATTACATAAAACATACATACACACACAGTGCTCCACACTTACGTGCAATTTCAGTCTCTTGTCCTAATGGCGGCGTTCCAGGCAACCCTGTTAAGGGCTGCTTCACTTGTCAAGTTTTTGGATTTGAGATCGGCACGTATAGTGCGCCCCAGGTCTTCCTGTGTCCACCCCTTGGTGCAGCTCCCTCCACAATCACAGACTTGCATTTTTTCACTCAATTTTGTTCATCCATTCTCTGTCCATACCATCCCAGTCTACTTGTACTTATCACCTCGCTAATACTCTTTACCTATAAAAGTCTCTTCAGCTCATCATTTGTTATAATATCCTGCATCCTTCGGGCCAGACCTAAGAGTTCCGTATGGAGCTCGGTGGTCTGGTTAATCTGCTCTACTTAACTAACTCTTCTTGTGTTGCATTCTATTGATATCCTCTGAATTAACTGGCCACTTCTGAGGCCTAGGTAAAGATTGTAGCCTGTTAATACCAGCTTTTGTAATTAAATAACTTGCTACATATCTGAAGTGGTATTTGTCTTTCAAAACTAATTGTGTTGTAAATGTTCCTTAGTGACTTATTCATGGTATAAATTTCTAATCCTCCATTCAGAATAATTTAAAGCTCTTCAATCACATTTTTCTATTGCATATTTTATCTTTATTTTTACATTTCTTGCACTGCAGTCTAAATCTCCCAAATACTTTCCACCTGTTCAAATTCCTCTCTTGCTAATTTGTAGTTTATATATAAAGTTAGTTTTAAGAAATAATTATTGGTAGATAATATTGATAATTGACTGGAAAAACTGGAAGGTTACATAAGCTAAACCTATTGTTGTACTTGAACCATAATTAAGTTAATTTTTATCTGTTTTGGGGGCAGGTGGCTAGGAATCTTCCTCCCATTGTAAAATTCACCTACTAGATGAGACGGAGAAAGGGGCGAGGGGTTAATTTGGAGCCTGACGATATTATGAACACAAAGGTGGTCCCGGACCCTAAAAGTTGGGGCTCTGTCACCCCCAGCATGTGCCAGAGTATATACATAAATCTGTTGCATTTGCAACAGATTTAAGGCAAATGTCAAATCTTACAACCTGGTTATGCCCTAGCCTTGTGAATATAGAGTGCAGTGTTAATAAGTGCATTTTTTAATCAATTTGCTTAGTTTTTAAAATTTGTGTATTCTGCTTGCATTTTATAAACTAATATTAGACTATGAGGCCTGTGTAAATTATATTTTCATAATGACAAACCTTTTCCTTGCCAGACACTGCCAACAACCCTTGACACCTTACTCGGGACTGATCTGGCGGGACTGATCGGCAGGACAGTCTGGGGAACTAACTACCACCACCGGCCGGATCACAAACCTTCATTCAAGATAAGTAGTTCTTCAGTAGCAGTTATTGTAAATTATTACATGGGGTAATAATTTACGATTTAGTCCTAATAGCTGACAGTATGCAGGATGCTGAGGCCAAATTCAGAGAGTGGAGAGAGGGCATGGCGAGCAAGGGTTTAAGAGTCAATATTAACAAAACCAAGGTTATGCATTGTAGTTTGAGACGAGGCAATGTGGAAAAGAGCGGTGCATACCCATGTGCAGTGTGTGGAAAGGGAGTGGGCGTTAACTCAATTCAATGTAGCATCTGTCTATGTTGGGTACACCATGGGAGTAAGCGCTGTAGTAGAATAAAGGGGCCCCTGCCGAAGGATAAGTCAGAAATAGAGAAATTTGAGTGCGTAGTGTGCAAAGGCGAGCTTGTGTTAAGTGATGATCCTGTGGCTGTGAATTTTGGAAAAGAGTCTTTGGAGCTGGTGAACAAGTTTTGTTACCTAGGAGATACCATCTCTGCCGGTGGTGGGGCTGAGGCTGCCACTGTTGCTAGAATTAGGTGTGGCTGGGGGAAGTTCAGAGAATTGATGCCAATCCTGACCATGAAAAGAATGCCTCTCCCCCTGAAGGGAAAGGTGTATGCCTCATGTGTTAGAAGTGCAATGACGTATGCCTCAGAAACATGGGCCGTTAAAGTAGAGGATGTCAACAGAATGGAGCGTAATGAGATGAGAATGTTGAGATGGATGTGTGGGGCCAGGCTACAGGATAGAATAACAAATGTTGAGCTGAAGAGACGTTTAGGTATAAAGAGTATTAGCGAGGTGATGCGTAAAAGTAGACTGGGATGGTATGGACATGTGGAGAGAATGGATGAACAAAATTGGGTGAAAAAATGCAAGTCTGTGATTGTGGAGGGAGCTGCACCAAGGGGTGGACCGAGGAAGACCTGGGATCGGACTATACGCGCCGATCTCAAATCCAAGAACTTGACAAGTGAAGCAGCCCTTAACAGAGTTGCCTGGAATGCCGCCATTAGGACAAGAGACTGAAACTGCACTTATGTGTGGAACACTCGGTCTTAAAATTTTATGTATGTATTTTATGTATGTATATGACGCAAATTGCTTCAAGCTGTGTCCAGGCATTTTGGCTCAAACGTTCCTTTATTTTGGCCATGTCCCTTTCAATTTTGGGGGAGGCTCTCATCACGGGCAGTTCTGCCTTTTGTCTTTTTCGCTCGCATAGAAAAAACAAATAAATATGAGTTGTAGGGCAGACTTCCGAAACTATTTCCTCATATCCAAATTAGTTAGAAGTGGCAACTGTAATGAGTTTGCCAGAGAAGGCCTCTGGCTGTGAAAAATTAATGCCGGCCACCAGTACACAGACTCTGTCCTTGAGAGTAGTGACTGTCCCTGGTGTATACTAATTAAAATTTAAAGCTTTGCAAAATAAACAAACTAAAACTGGGAATACTTAGATTATCGCAAAGGAGCTAATCAAAATAGGTATGCGGAAATAATTAAAGACAGAACCATGTTATCATGGATGTGAAGTTCTTCTTTGTGATGCTGCCAAACACCCAAACTCCAAAAAATTGCTTAAAGTTTCTAAAAGCCCTATGTTTGCCTTTTTGATGTATATATATATATACTGTATACTCAGGCATATACCCCATAGCTGGGGGTAGCAGACATGAACGATTGAAATTTACAGTAGTTTGGTCTTAATCCTGTAACGCAGTGTATATTATATGCTGATATATTAGTCTCTACCCGTTGAGTAGTCTGGTTTTGCAATTGAGTTAAATGTTATGAGTTTTCTGAGTTAATTATTAATTATATGAAATTCAGTATAGTTTTGGATGCACTGACTTTACCAATATGGGTAAGCAGTTAAGGTCATAGGGTGGTTCTCTGGCATCATGGTATGTGGGGGCTGTTAGACTTGCATTGGGACAAGAATAGGATATTTATTGAGTTTCTAAGACATTCATGAAACAAACTAAAAATACCCTCAAGATTTTAGATTAATTTGTGCATTTTCTGGCAGAAAAATGCCCCGGCCAAGGGCTGGGTTCTCTTAAATTGCAGGCTCGCTATTGCTTGCCAGGATCAAATAAAAAATACATAGGGCGAAAAGTGTTAAAATTGCCTAACTAATGGGGCAAACTTCTAAACTAATGGGGCTAAATATGAGAAGGGGGTCCAGAACAAAACTACTTATTTCAATAACTGTACTGTAGGCTATAGAAGTTTAATGTGAATTCCAGTCAGGTCAGCCCCAGCTCCTAACCGAACTCAAACTAACATCTATATACTAACCTGTATAACTAACATAGCTAGGATTAAACACAATCTCTGCTTAACTGTCCTAATCTTCTAAACTGTCTTAATCTTCTGTACGGCCAAAATCAATATTTCAATAACTTTGCTCTTAAACAGACATTTTACTAGTTACTTTTGAGTTCGTTTTAAAGCTTTATATATTTTAACTTCCTTGAGTCTTGTTTTGAACGGCGATTGACTTGCCTAGTACTATTAATCTCAGCGTTGGAGAGTAGAGTTAATATCTGTTTATCTCTGTTTAGATGCTTATGTTCTGGGCGTGGTGTCCCGAGTTCGAATCTCGGGAGCACTATGATTTAATTAGTTTATTAAAATACATTGGGGTTTGTCATCGATTTAATATTAAGAACAGTGTTACTCAATCCTAGATAGCGGTGAAATACTGAATTTGACTGTACATGCACGTTTTCCTCAACTAAACCTGGACAAGGGGTTGAGCTGACCGTAATAGAATGACCATAAACAGATTTTCTACACTTATATTTATTGCATTTTTTTGGCTTTTTACGGAGTTCTTCCAAGCTTTTGTTTTAGTTTGAAAATGTTAAATTATAATGCAGCGTGTATATATATCTAAACTCTAAACGTGTAAAGATTAAGCATATTTTTAGCAAGGGTTGATAGTCTGAGCAGCCCCCACACAACATGGTGCCCAATAACAGCCTTTTTAACTGATCTTTCTCCCACGGCGAGCTTCCTAGATAGAGTAGCTTTGTGATGCTGTGTTGGTGGTGTAATAGTTTAGATAATTGTGTTCTGGGTGAGGTGTCCAGAGTTCGAATCTTGGGAGGACCATATGCTTTCATTAGTTTATAAAAATACATTGGAGTTTGTAATTGAGGATAAATGTTAAGAATCGGGTGTTCCTTATTTATATTATAGTAATTGCCTTTATGTAATGGTTAGTGTTTAAAATCTATGTGGTAACCCAGGTTCGAATCCCGGTGAATCACATGCTTGCTTTCATTAATTTCTTTGGGAGGGGTTGGGTGTAATATAAAAATAAAATATATTTTGTTTGCTTTGAAATTAAAATTGTGCTGTAAAGTTTTTTAGTGCAGTTGAAATTAGAAGAATATGCATTTTAGAAAAGTAAATTAAATATTTTTATCTTGATAGAGCTTAGTGCACCGAATTTAGGTGAGAGTATCATCCTAGGGTTAGAGTCCTTGGAGAACCACACTTATTAAAGTTTCATTTATTTCATTAATTAGGTATATTTGTTAGTTAATTGGTTGGTTGGTGACTAAATATGAATTTATTAGATACTGTACTTCTTAACCCTCTCAGACATATGACGCGATTTTGAGCCTATTGGGGATACTTTAAAACATTTGTTACCATCAGTGGTATTTAGAAACCTTTAGTTTAGTTACTTCAACCTCTGCAGTTGTCCTTGAGTTAGCTGTGGGCAGAAAACTAATTTTGGAGAGTTAATTATAAGAGTGAGAGAACTCTTATTTCTTATTGCTAATCTGGCAACCTCTGAGTCATATGTGCGTGAAAGGGTTAAATGGGATAGACACTTCTATTTTAATCCTGTATCGGTTTTCATATCCCAAACTATATGCAAGGAGTTATATTTTTAAGTTAATGAAGAATAAATGCTAAATTAAAGACTATTTTATCTTAATTCTATATGTAATTTCACAAAATCAGATTAATATCACTAATTTTCTGTTTTAGAAGCTTTGCGACCTCTTAGCAAAATATTAAAGTTGATCATTGTCCTTTAATCTGAAGTAACTGGCTTGTTAGTTATCTTAGGGGTAGAAAGTTTATACGTATTTACTATGGCACATACCTCCTTGCTGGGGGTGGCAGACTCGACAGAGCCCAAACGGAAACTACATTAAAGAGTTCTAATTCTCAGGGTCCGAGACCACGTTCATTGAGATAGTTAGTTGTACTAAATAATTATTGCAACATTTTATAAGTGGCATTAAAATTTTCAATATTTAGTAGGCTATATATTAGTTTTAATAATTTCAAATTTATTAATATTAAATTTGCTTAGTTGATATTTTTAAGCATTTAATATCTATACCTATTGCCTGACTCGGTGATCCCCGAAGGGTTGGACACGAATTAACCGCCCCCATGCACCTGTCCCCAGTCAGTAGACTCCCCTCCCCCCAACCAGCACTGCCTTTGTTAATGTACTTACTCACTCCATCCTTCCACCTCTCATTCGGTCTACCTCTCCCTCTCTGTCCCTCCACCTCGCTCTCGTACACCCTCTTAGTCATTTTCTCGTTTTCCATACGTTCCATATGGCCGAACCATCTCAAGTTGTTCCTTTTCACACTTTCCAGCACATCTACCTCCACACCACACTTCCTTCTTACTTCCTCATTAGTCTGTCTATCCCTCCATGTAACTCCGCACGCACTCCTTAAGTAATAAATTTCCACTGCTCTCACTCTTGGTCTGAGTCTCTCAACCAACGTCCATGCTTCGCTTCCGTAAGTCGGTGTCGGGATTACCACACTGTCATGCAAGGACTTCTTCACTTCCATACTGACCACCCTATTTCTTGTTACTGCTTTTAGCGTTCCTACAACCCTCTTCCCCTGTTGTACCCTCTGCCGAACTTCTTCATCCATAGTCCCATCTTTACTCAACACACTGCCCAGATACTTAAAAGAGTTGACTATCTCCATAGCCTGACCGTTCAGCTTCACCTCACACTGTGACTTCACCCCTTTCGAAGACCATAACCTTGCTCTTCCCCGCATTTAGCTTCAAATTCGTTTTTCGCACACTGTACCAAACTTATTTACCAGACCCTGCAATTCTCGTTCATTATCACTAATCAGAACTGTATCATCCACAAACAGCAGTATAGGTAGCTTCCACTCAATTCCCTCCCTTCTCAGCGATAAACCAACATCCACTGCTCTTTATAGTATTTCTTTCATGACTCTATCCATATATACAGTAAAAAAAACACGGGGATATCACACACCCCTGTTTCAAACCAATATTCAGGTCAAAGAACTCTCTCTGCCACTCTCCACACGTACTGCCGCTTTTGCACACTCTTACATGCTCTTCATTGCTTTCAGCAACTTGCCCTCTACTCCGTATATTCTAAGTACTTTCCACAAACCTTCTCTATCATAGGCCTTCTCAAAGTCCATAAAGGCAACATACACCTTTTGTTTCTTCTCCAGATATTTCTCCACACCACAATTCAGGGTAAAAATCTGATCAACACCTACTCTTCCCTTCCTAAAATCTCCCTGCTCGTCGCGTCGCCTATCCATTTCTCCGTTCTCACTCAGTCTCTCAATCACTACCCTACTGTATACCTTCCCTACTACGCTTAGAAGACATATTCCTCGGTGGTTACCACACACTCCTAATAAATATGCTTGCCAATGTTTCCAGCATTTTATAATTATTTGATCAACCCTGACCAAACTCTTTTTCCTTATCAGGTGGTGCAGACTATTCCAACCAAGCTACCAGATTACACCAAGTTACTACTACCAGGCCACACCAGCCAACCAGGAACCCCTAACCCACCAGCCACATGTGCACACAAAGATAAGTAGATATATACTACCTTTTTATATATTCCCCAGAGGTGTCGCTGTAAGACAGTGTGGTAAAACCATATTTCCGTATATCCAAAGTCTTTTGGGTCACTAAAATTAACTTTCCAGGAAAGTTATAAAGAGTTGTGGAACTCGGAACAATGATTGTCCCTAGGGGGATGGGTCACAGACTGTACTATGCTTTCATAGATGTAAAGTTCTTGAAACTGGCACTGCTGCCTTGATAGCGTAATGCCTAAGTGCGCGGAATTTCGGTGTGAGTATCCTAGGTTAGTCTTGGAGTGCCACATGTATTTGTTTTCATTGAGTTTAGAAGTAATGATCGTTGGTGAAAAAATTTGAATTGTTATGTAACCTTGAGGCACTAGAACTTAAAATTATTTTACTATAATTATTCTGAAAGGGGAATAGTTTCTTAATGTAAACCATTGAACCTACTACACGAGTAAATAGTATATATTTTTAGTGCATTGTAAAATAGTGTTAAATATTTAATGCAGAAATAGTCTTAAACTTTTGAACAATCTGTCTTTGCAGTAAATTAAGTTTGATTCAACATAAATTTAATTAGTATTTTTCTGGCCGTATACTTTTTTCAAAATCATACTTTATCAGTCATATTTTGTAGGTCTAAATCCTAAATTTTCTAAATTTATTTTGTATGCCGGTAATGCATAAGTGCGCGGAATTTTCGTGCGAGTATCCTATGTTAAAGTCCTTGGAGTGCCACATGTATTTGTTGATTTAATTGAGTTTAGAAGTAAAGTTGGTTGGGGAAAAAATATGAATTGGTGTAATTCGATTAAAATATGGGACTTTAAAACTAACTCAAAAGTTACTGTTAAAATATTTTTAGATTTGTAGAACTGTTGAATTTGAGTAACTTTAAAAAAAAAATCAAATTAAGAAAGTTCGAAGGAAGTTTGGGTTGTGAAACATAGTAAATGCAAGATTCGAAACTGCATAATAATTCTTAGGCTTGTGTATATTTCTTAAACTGTCTTGATAGCGTAATGGATAGTGCGTGGAATTTCGATGAGAGTATCCTGGGTTAGTCTTCGGAGTGCCATATGTATTTGTTGATTTCATTGAGTTTAGATGTGAAGTTGGTTGGTGTAAAAAACATAAAATTTAGGAATTCTTGTGGTTAAATGTAAGGTATAGTTTAACTTTTGGGCATTTTGCATTGGAGTAACTGAACACAAATGATACGTGCATAGAAATCACCATTATGTGGAAGCTGGTTGTGGGTAGGAGTTTAGATCGGAGGGTTCTTGGGTTGGATAATGCGAGGGGGACACTGGTATAGATTGGAACTGGATAATTAGAATTATTACAACTTTTATATTTTTCGAACAGTCTTCATAGCGTAATTCATAAATGCGCGGAGTTTTGATGTATCCTAGGTTAGAGTCCTTGGAGTGGCGCGTGTACAGTATTGGTTTTCATAGTTTAAAAGTAAAGTTGGTTGGTGAAAAAATATGAATAGAAGGGTAATATCCATGCCAGCCTCGGTCAATTTAACCCCAGCTCCTAACTTCTCTTGTACTAACATAGCTAACTTAACAAAGCTCTTAACTTATCTCATACTAAACATAAAGTTCCTATCTTATCTCTTACTAACATACCCAACTTAACCAAAACTAACCAAACTTTATAATCAAAACTAATCTAACTTCTCTAAACTGTATAGTCAAAAGCAAATTTATATATATACCTGTATATACCAGGTACATGACATTGCTCATAACTTTAAATTATATTAATATATTTCCTTACCAGTCACAAGGTTTAAAGTTTTCTTTGTTAGCGTAATGCATGAATGTGGGAATCCTAGGTTAGAGTCCTTGGAGTGCCACATGTATTAGTTTAATTCATTGAGTTTAGAAGAAAGTTGGTTTGTGAAAAAAAATGGAATGACAGAATTGTGAAGTTAGTCTCTAGATTTTGCACAAGTTATGTTTACCAGTGATCAATTGCTTTTGGCTGTACTAACTATAATGTAGTATTCTTTAACAAAACACTGAAGAGGTGGAGTTGACCGGGTAACTGTCTTGATAGCCTAATGCTTAGTGTGCGGAATTTCGGTCGAGTATCCTAGGTTAGAGTTCTTGGAGTACTACATGTATACATTACTTTTATATATTTCATTAGTTAGGTTTATTCGTAAATTAATTGGTGGGTTGGTGAAAACTAATCTGAATTAAATAGATAGACTATAATTAGTCTTTAACCATTTCACTGTGGGGTACTTAACCCCTTCAGCAAGAGTATGTAATTTCATACAGTACTTCGATCTGGATTTTATTTCAAATTTTATTTATTTGTTATTTCCACATAGCGATTTTGAATAGTTCCTTTGCATTTATCTTGTCCAACTTGTAGTTTGTTTTGCAAGCTTTAAATTATAATATTCTCTTGGTTTAATTTCCGATAAATTTAAAATAATTTTGAAAAGTAACTTTTGGAGTTAATTTTAAAGTTTGATATTTTAACTTCCTACTTATTTGGGCTACTATTAGATTCTTATAATCTTTAGCTTATAATCTACAGTATTCGAGACAGAGCCCGAATAGGGACAACGATATAATTATATTTCATGGTTCTTGCTATTTTTTTGCTAGCCGTCGGTAACTTAGGGTGGTATTGTGACGATTCGGCCATTAGGGGAAAATTGTGAAGCAAGCTTTAGTTTTAGTCTTTAAATAAGTTATATTAGTTTGTATAGTCTAAATAAGTTATATTAGTTTGTATAGAGTCTAAATCGATCAGGTGCTAAGGAGTTTAGTTTTGTTACAATAATTACTAAATACTTATGAAATTAATATAATTCTTGAATGCTAATATATTTAATAACTTTGTTTAAAGTTTTGCAATTCTGTGTTCAACAGGTTTGGCCCGGTGTTCAGGAAGAACGGAAACCCGAACAAGTAACCTTGAAAACCTCTACCCTACGCTGGCTGGATTGAAAATTAAGGCTTCCACACCACTCCGCACTACGCCAACTTAAGGGGAGAAGGACCATTTTTATGGTCTATTAATTAATTTATTTTATTTCATAGTTTTCTCGCTAGACTTCTATCAAGCTTTGGAAATCACCCCTAGACGCCCCTTAATTAAAGATACATTTTTACAATTTTCGGTAGAGAAATATCCCAGCCGAAGGCTGATTCCTCCTAAAATTACAGGCTCGCTATTGCTCCCCAGGAAAAAATTCACCTAAATGGCACAAAGGGTCCTAATATTTACAGAAATGGGGTGACTAGTCATAAAATCTCCAAACTAATGGAATCGGTCTTAAAATCTCAACTAGTGGGGCTAAACATTAGGGAGAAGGGGGTCTAGAAAATCAGTCAAGTCTCCCCTTAAGGATTCTACACCTGCTCAGCACTACGTCAACTTAAGGCTTCCACACCTCCACCACTAAGCACTACAGCAACGGACAAGAACCTGGTCGACATCTACTTCTATTTATTTTACTCAGGCCCATTCCCTGTGTTTTATATATATTGTTTCTACTAAAGTAAAACTCCATCTTGTTCTACCCTTCACTTGCTCAAAATAGTTTAAAAGTATATAGTGCTCATATACAGTTTATGTAAAACTTGCAAAATAAACAAACTAACTTGGACTAGCACAGTAAAAAGACAAAACCATTTATCAAATTCGCTGTGGAAACCACGCTTCAGCAAAATATTAGTTCTTTATAAATAAAAACTCAATCAATTTATAGACTGTTCCACACTAAGTGCGGCTTCTGGTCTCGTGCCCTAATGGTAGTGCTCCAAGCACCGCTGTTCAGAGCTGCCTCACATTTAGTATTTTTAACAGTCCTGGTGGTGTAATGGTTAAGGTGTCTACAAATCTGTGTGTGATGACCTAGGTTCGAATCCCGGGGAATCACTTAATTGCTCTCATTAATTTAATGAGTTTGGTGGTGTGGTGAAATTAATTAAATCTAGATTATTTATTAATTATCAGACTATATGATCTGATCCCTTGGTGTAGCTCCCATGTTCACGAACTTTGATATTTTCACCAAATCTACTTTAAGTTTACGTTCTGGTCACTTAATTTTTTTTATGATTAATCTTAGTTTCAAAACTATTATATATATCTTTGTAGGATTATTAGTAGTCAATACATTCTAAATTGTATTGTATTGTATTCTAATCAACCTTGTGTACAGTGCATAAAATATACTTTTTAAGGAATCTAGTTTTAATGTATATATGAATATACTTTGGCAGTGACCAAGTTGTGAAACTTCAGTATTATTAACTTCATAAGATTAGATGCTTTTATATTTTACCAGTTTTGGTTTGTTTATTTTGCAAGTTTTATATCATGACTTAATTCTGGTTGGTTTTTAACATAAGTTTGTCTGCTAAGACTAGTCATTGGAAGGAATTTTGGTTAAAAAGTTTGATTAATGTAAATCAGGTTTAGCCCAGTTAAAATAATACGAATGTAATGTAGTAATGGAAGATCATAAATATTATATAATCTCAAAGCAATAGTTAAATCTGTACCCAAAATAAAATTAGAAAGTTGAAAAATAAATGCGGTATTGCAGAAAGAGGCCATTATACTATTGTTTAAAGTAGTTTGTACAAAAATAATTTAAGACTATTTTCTAATGCCTTCAGTCTATAATTTTTAAACGCTTGCCAGCTTTTATTTATAAATTATTATTTTACTTAAGCTTTGTTTCCATAGCGATTTTTATTAGTTATTGTCTTGTTACTGTTCATATAAGTTTTGGTTAGTTTATTTTGAAAGTTTTAAATTATGTAAAAGTATAAGTCTAAAGTCTATTCGCCATTTAATAAGTCAGAGGTTGCCGTTAAATATTAAAATTGAATTATCTTTATGCCTTCAATAAGTCTAAAATTTGTTCATATACCTGTATAGCTTTAAATCAAAATATTTATCAAATTAAAGTATTTTTATTTTATTTTTATTTTAGATGGAATATCTGGTAGAGTACTATTCCTAGATTTTTATAGGTTCCAATAATGGTTCTTCAAATTAAACTCAGTCCTATTTTGTTATAAACTCGCTTTCTTGAAGACTTCTATTATTTTGTTAAAGCGTTTCCACAGCGATTTTGAAAAGTTCTTTTTGTCTTTTTACTGTTAGTCTAAGTTTTGGTTTGTTTATTTTTAAAGTTTTCCATAATTCATTTTACACCAGTAATAGCCTCTGGTTAAGTGTTGTGCATAATTATAGTAGTACATTCATTTCTACTTTAGAATTTTCAATAATGCAAAACCTGTTCTTTTATTTATAAATTATTTTGCTTGAGCAATTTTTTCCACTAGCTATTTTGATAAGTTTTGTCTTACCGTTATCCCAAGTTTTTTTGTTTATTTTGAAAGTTTTAAATTATAAAGTATTAATAATTGGACGAACTTTTCAATTTAGTAGATTCTTTTTGGCATTAATTTTAATGGTAGCATTATTAAATGTAGTCTTTATAGATACAAAGGTACATGTATTAAACTTCTCTTAATCGGCTTATGTTATAAACTTGCAGAAATGAGTATATTGTTTAAAGTTGTTTGTACAAATATATAATTATTTTTTATATGCCTTCATTATATATTTTTGATTATTTTAAGCATTATTTAGATTATAATTATAGTGGGGATTGGGCCTGAGTATGTACTGTATATACTGTAGATAGATTTCCACATAGCGTTTTTGACTAGTTTGTGTATCTTGCAAGTTTTGGTTTGTTTATTTAGCAAGTTTTACATCTTAATGAAATCAAATTCTTTCTAATTACTCCGTAAGTTGATAGGGGAGTTTGTGAATACATATGAAAATAAGCAGATAGTCGCGTTAGTTTATTAGCCAAATAAAATATGATTCTAATTACTGGCTGGTCTTACTTATTTCATGGGAATTTTAAAACTTTTATATTTTATTAGATTATTTGATTGGAAGGTAACGTTAATTAAATATTTAGGTATTGGCAAGTTTGCTTTTATCTTGCATCGTCCCAATTTTGGTTTGTTTATCTTATTTTTTCCAGGTTTCTTTGGTCGAGGTGGCAGACTCAGTGGTCCACTATCTCCGTTAATAAACTTCGTTCTGTCAAACCGTCCGTTTCTGGGTGGTCTGATCCCTCCCACCGTAATCGCCGATGGGAGACGGCTTTGGCCCGTCTCCGCATTGGCCACACCAGACTTACCCATTCGTTTTTAATGTCCCGTTCTCCTCCGACTCTTTGCTCGCGCTGTACCGTTCAGCTTTCTGTCTCCCATCTTTTCCTCGATTGCCCCTTATTTTCCGTTGCCCGCACGCGTTTCTTCCCTTTTCTGGCTTTCCTCCGCCGGCCGCCATGTCTTGCAGATTTTCTTTCTGAATCTCCCTCGTTTTCTATATCCCGTATTATGTCCTTCCTTCATCATGTTAGAGTTCTCGATGATATTTAGTTAACTTCCTTCCCGTCTTTAAATATTTCGTGCCATATGGCCTTTGTCGCCTGGTGCGTTGCCTTCATTAATGTAATGTATTTTTTTTTTTTTTAAATTATAGCTATTTTGATTAGTTCTTTTGCTTTTATCTTGTATCGTCCCAGTTTTGGTTTGTTTATTTTAAAAGTTTTACATTCTAATTTGTTCCTGCCGTTCAGCTTTGTCTCTCGCCTTTTCCTTGCTGACTGTAGCTCTTTTGCATTTCTGTCCCTTGAAATCTTTCCTTCGCTGCCCTAGTCTTGCCGATATTCTTTTGGAATTTGTTTTGGTGGTGTAATGGATTAGATGCATATGTTCTAGGTGTGGTGTCCGGAGTTTGAATCCCGGGAGGACCATATGCTTTTGTTATAACAGATTTTGATTAGTTATTTTGCCTTTATATTGTCTGTCCCAGTTTTGGTTTAAGTTTGTAAGTTTTACATTTTAATTCATTAGCACATTAAAGTACATTGGAGTTTGTAATTGATGATTAATGTTAAGAACTGAGCGTTAATTATTTCCTTAGACCACATTGTCCTTATTAAATAAACTTACTTGCCGATATTTGGTTAGCTTTATTTTGGGTTTTATTTCATAAATTTTATTTTAGTAAGCGTTTCCACATAGCGATTTTGATTAGTTATTTTGCCTTTATATCGTCTTTGTCCCAGTTTTGGCTTGTTTAGTTTGAAAGTTTTAAATTTTAATTTATTTCTAAGTTTCTATTCTGGTTAGTTCTCAATCTGCTATAACTCTTGGTGTAATGGTTTAGATGCTGATGTTCTGGGTGTGGTGTCCTGCGTTTGAATCCCGGGAGGACCATATGTTTTTATTAGTTTATTAAAGTACATTGGGGTTTGTAATTGATTATTGATGTTAAGAAAAGAGTGTTACTTATAGTTATTTTTGTATTTTTATAGTGTTCGTCCAAGTTTTTATTTTTGTATTAAGTTTTAAATTATAATAGTACTTAGAATATCTTTCTTTTTGTTCTCGTCTTCTGATCTCAAAGTTCTGCCTAACCTTATCCTCTCCATTCCTTTTTGGGTACTCTCAAGTTTAAGTTTTACACTTTAATTAATTTGATTAAAGCATTATTTCCACATAACAATTTAGAAGTTCTTTTGCATGTGTCGTCCCAGTTTTGGTTTGTTTATTTTGAAAGTTTTTAATTCTAATAGCAATTTTGGACCGACAGATTTTAACAAATTATTGCTAGATGGCTCAATCTCTGAGGGGATGGCCACTAACAAATCGCCTCCATGCTCTTCTGAATCTGTCCGGTAGAGCCCCTCCCACTCCACATGACTGTTTGTAAGTTTTTATTTAATCAATCTCATTCTTGGTCTAAATCTCCCTCGCTGCCTGTCCACCTCCCCTCTACTGGTATTGTTTTAGTAACTCTAGAATCTATGTATTTTTTTGCTTACATAAGCTGCACTTTTGATTAATTTATTAATGCAGAATATATCGTAGGCTTGTGCGTAAGCCTTTAACGGTCTTGATAGCCTAGTACTTAGTCTACAAAGTTTTCTATTCAACCATCAACCTTGTATATACTGTAATTAAATTTAGCTTGTGAACTTTTGGTTCAAATACTAGCAAGTAAATGTTGTCCACAGATGGCGGTGGTGGAGGTGGTGGTTTAGTGTAGTGCGTGATGGTGTTGGTGTTTGGATGGGACTGGTAATAACCCTTCATGGCAGCCAACTATACTTCTAAACCTTCACAAAGATAAGTACATTACTAGTTTGTTATAAATGTGTTGGTGGTGTAATGGTTTAAATGCTTGTTATGGGTGTGGTGTCCCGAGTTAGAATCCCAAGAGGACCATATACTTTCAATAGTTTTTTTAAAGTACATTGCGGTTTGTAATTGAGGATTGTTAAGAACGGGTGTTTCTTATTACCTGTGGTATATGGGTCTCTAGTCTACTGTGGGTTATAGTGTCCCTCATAAAGTCTCATAAAGTCACACGTGGCGACTAAAATGTTTGCCAAGGATGACTTGTCTATATTGCCTGACGCCATGATCCCCAAAGTGGAGGCCACGAATGAAACGCCCCCATGTACCTGTCCCCAGTCGGTAGACGCCCCTCCTCCCAACTAGCACCACCTTCACTCGTACTTCACTCCATCCTTCCACTTTTCTCTCGGTTTACCTAACTCTGTCCTTCCATCTTACTTTCGTACACCCTTTTAGTCATTCTCTCGCTTCATACACCCATATGGCTAAACCATCTCAAGGTGTTCCTTTTCACACTTTCCAGTCTACTTACACCACACCTTACTTCCTCATTCGTCTGTCTATCCCTCCATGTAACTCCTCACGCACTTAAAACATATTTAAGTAAAAGCCCTCGCAAGTACAAAATGTTAACTACTTTTGCTGGATAAACTCGCTTGAAAGGGTCCACCTATTTTTTTTCTCCCTCTCTGGGTTGTACCCATTCGGCCCCATTCAGCCTACTGTTTTAAGACTTCTATACGATGGCACTATAGTTGTTGTTGTTCCCTAAGCTGCCTGGCCGAATGGCCCCGAGTCCCTGAGAAAGGCCATGGCCACGATCGGGCTTTCCCACAGAGCTCTCATTGAGTGTAGATTGTGTTGTTGGCGTAAGTGGTTGTGTGAAATGCAGTCTTCTATGATGTGTTTAATGGTATGGGGTGCTGTGTTACATCCCGGGCAGGCGTCGACAACGGAGTCATCCAGTCTCTTCTGATAGCTCAGGAGAGCTGGATGGTGTCCACATCTCAGCCTGGCCAGGTGGACTGTCCTCGCGAGGAAGGGAGGATTCGGAAGGATGGATTTCGGGAGGTCGTGCATGCAGCTGCGTGTTGTCTGTGAGTGAGTGGATGGATCGGTGAGAGATATGAGTATGGATGTGCTTTTGGAAGTTGGTTCGGGGTGGGCAGGGAGGGAGAGAGGACAATAATTGTGTGTGATACCGTGTGCTGGGTGTTTTGATATTTCTTGGTGTCTGTGGGTGTGTTGCCATGTAGTTTAGTGGGTGGTCTTGGTTCGTGGAGGCTGCTGCCAGGAATTGAGTGCCTCATGTCCAGATGGTCTTTGACTTTGAGGATTTTGGTTTCTTGATGTAGGTGATCTGTGGGTGCAGTAGCTGTGCAGCCTGTAATGATCTTCAGGGCTTTGTTTTGAATAGTCCGTAAGGTCTTATGTGTTTCAGCTAGGTTAGAAGCCCAGGCTGGGCTTGCGTATCTTACTGATCTTATGTATTGTTTATATACTGTGGTGGTAGTTTCTTTGTTGTGTCCAAATTTTGTGTGAGCAAGTGACCTGAGGGCGTTAAGTCTGGGTGTCAGTTTCTTTTTAATGTTTGTGGTGTGCTGTTTGAATGTCATGAGTATCATGTTACTCCTAGGATTTTGGGTGTGTGTATTTTGTTAGGGGTGTGTTGTTTATGGTGAGTTGAGGGATGTATTAGTGTTCTCCTGTCCAACTTGTGAGCAGGGTTGCGGTGGATTTGGCTGGGGCTAGATTAAGTCTGTGTGTAGTGCACCAGCCATGTAGTGTGTTGAGATAGGGTTGAAGGAGATCTGTTGCTCTTTTTGGGTCATGGTGTGTGCATGTGAGTGTTAGGTCATTTGCATAGGAGGCCAAGTTTATTTGGGGCGTATTGGGTGTAGTTATATCGTGCATGTACAGATTGAAGAGTGAGGGCGATAGGACGGATCCTTGTGGGACTCTGGAAAGTTTCTGATTTTAGATGACTGACCGGCAAAAGATACGTGTGCACATCTGCCTGCTAGGAAGTTGGCCAGCCACCTTTTTGTGTTGTTGTGCATGTTTGTGTTGTAGATTTTGTTTGTTAGGTTGTGGCGGCGGATGGCATCGAAGGCTTTACTAATGTCGAGTGTGGCTCATAGTGACCTGTGTGGTGGTCTAGCCGACTTGATGCCGTCGAAAGCACTATAGTTCGTGAGGGTTATGTATTTTGTACTATTGTTGTCTTGTCAGGTTGCAAATTTTATTTTATTAGAACATTTTGACACTAATTGTAGTGCTCATGTAGTAATGTACACCCTATGTGGTGGATAGTTATTTTATTTATAAATTTTGCTTAAGCGTAGTTGCCACATAGCGATTTTGATTAGTAGTTTTGTCTTTACTGTGTTCGTATAAGTTTTGGTTTGTTTATTTTGCAAGTTATACATTATAATCCCCATCCAGGTGTCAATTTTACCGCTATCGGTCGGCAGGAAAAAAGTTACCTTAATGGCGTGAAAGTATAAAGTTCTTAAAATCGGTAAACTAGTTGGCATAAACCGAAGATTTCTAAACTAATGGGGCTAAACATGAGGGAGATGGGGACCTAGAAAAAAACAGCCATCCCCCCTTAAGCAGTAAGGCGGGCTGGCTGGCTTTTTCTGGACCCCCGTCTCCATGTTTAGCCCCATTAGTTATGAAATTTTATACATTTGGCAATTTTAACATATTTAACCCACTTTCTTTGGCAATATTTGGACCTTTCATGCAATTGAGATAAATTTGTTAAATATAAATAATGATAAAAACGGTCTTCATCCGGAAAAATGTATCAACAAATATACAAATTTATCTTTTAGGTGGATCTTGCTGTTTTTTAAGCTTTATGGATGTCAAGGGAGGAAACTAAAGAAATAATAAACATTTATTTAATAAAGCAAATTAATACGCCCAAACCCCCTTAACCCTCTCAGACATATGACACAATTTTGAGCCTATCAGGGATACGTTAAAGCCTTTATTACCATCAGGGGTATTTACAATCCTTTAGTTTAGTTACTTCAACCTCTGCAGTTGTCTTTGAGTTAGAAAACTAATTTTGGAGAGGTAATTATAAGAGTGAGAGAACTCTATTTCTTATTGCTAATCTGGCAACCTCTGCGTCATGAGCCTGAAGGGGTTAAAGGCGTCTGGTAATGGGGGGGAATTATTTTGTTAATTACAGTATAATTTAATACTTTCAAAATAAACAAACCAAAACTTGGACGAACACGGTTAAGACGAAACTTATCAACATCGCTGTGGAAACAACGCTTCAGCAGAAGATTTTAAGATTAGGAAGGACATGTACTGGAAGTACCGGTGATCTCTCTACAATTTTGCCATTTATCTATTTGTATTTTGACTGCAGTAGAATTTTATTTACACAAAAAAAAACTTATAATAAATTTTGTTTGACAGTTTGCTAGCAACTCCGATCTGATGGCTTTTAATATCAATTGGTGGTGTAATGGTTGTCTAAAAATCTGTGATAACCCAGGTTCGAATCCCGGGGCTTTCATTAATTTCATTGGATGTGTTTGGTGGTGTGGTGAAATTAATAAAAATAGATTATAGATATAAGGTAAAACTTGCAAATAAACAAACCAAAACGAGGAAAAGACCATTTAAAGGCAAAAGGACTAATCAAAATTGCTATCTGGAAATAACGCTTTAGCAAAATATGACCAGAGTCCTCCTTCATTCATCACTCGATGCCCCGTCCCTGAGATTACATACATCCATCTTGCCATTACATAAAACATACATACACACACAGTGCTCCACACTTACGTGCAGTTTCAGTCTCTTGTCCTAATGGCGGCGTTCTAGGCAACCCTATTAAGGGCTGCTTCACTCGTCAAGTTTTTGGATTTGAGATCTGTGATCCCAGGTCTTCCTATGTCCACCCCTTGGTGCAGCTCTCTCCACAATCACAGACTTGCATTTTTTCAATCAATTTTGTTCATCCATTCTCTATGTCCATACCATCCCAGTCTACTTGTACGCATCACCTCGCTAATACTCTTTACCTATAAACGTCCCCTCAGCTCATCATTTGTTATGCTATCATGCATCCTTCGGGCCAGACCTATGAGAGTTCCGTATGGAGCTCAGTGGTCTGGTTAATCTGCTCTACTTAACCCTCTCACATCCTTATGACGCGGAGGTTGCCAGATTAGCAATAAGAAATAGATTATTCTCTTATAATTACCTCTCTAAAATTAGTTGAAATTAGGGAGGTGAAAAGGAGAACTATGGGAAGAGGATTGAGTTTAGTAGGAAAGAATGGTAGAGATTGGGAGTTGAATCAGTTGCTGTTCGCTGATGACACCGCATTGGTGGCGGATTCTGATGAGAAACTGCAGCGGGTAGTCAAAGAGTTTGGTGTGATTTGTGGAAGGAGGAAACTGAAGGTGAACGTCAATAAAAGTAAATTAATGGTGTGTAATAGGGGAGAGCATAGGGTGAATCTAGATGTAAGGCTGGATGGGGAAATATTGGAACACAGTAGTGTTTTAAATATCTAGGAGGAATGATAAGCAGGAGTGGAGGTATGGGAAATGGAGGTAAAACAGAGTGTGGTGGAGGAAGGAATGTTTTCGGAGCAATGGGAAGTATGTGGGAAGACAAGAAATCTCGGTAGTGAAAGTAAAAAGTGCAACTGTAATCAACAGGAATTGTTGTGCCAACAGTGGATGGTATGGGGCCTGAGACCGGGCTCTGAATAAAAAGGAGAAAAGAGGGCTGGATGTGATGGAGAGGAGCTGATTGAGGAGTATGTGTGGAGTTTTACCTGCCGTAGAGACCAGATTGAGGAATGAAGAGATACGTAGGAGAGTGGGGCAGCAGGAACATTTGTCAGCCAGAGTGGACAGAAAGGTGCTGAGCTGGTATGGGCATGTTTGAACAAATGGGAGATGAAAGGCTATTCAAAGAGAAATATGTGCGTCCAGGGTACAAGGGGAGATAGAAGGGCAGGAAGACCCCCATTGAGATGGAAAGAGTGTGTTAAGAAAAGCTTGTGGATGATAGAGGGAATGACTATAGATCAGGCAGGGGAAGTTTGGGTTTGGGCAGTGAGTGACTGGAAGGAATGCTTGTGTGAATAGTTGAGTGAACACGTGGTCCATTTGGAGTAAGGGGTCCGGCGCAAGTTGGACTAGATAATAGTCCCATCAGGCGCCTGGCCCGGGTTGATGATTAATATGAAGGGTGTGCCTGGAAGTGTGGTGGAAGGGCGTGTGGCTTTGGCTCCCGCTTGCATGTCCGTGCCTGCCCAGATCGGAACCTCTCCGGTTGGTCCCGGGGGCCGTGGAGTGCTGGAGCGAACCTTGGGTGACCCTGGGTGCCTCTGGGTCTTTCTCCTGGGTGGACCATGGATGTGTGTGAGTGTGGTGATTTTTATCTTATGTTTTATTAGTTGTTTTATGTTTTTTGTGTTTTCCCTGTTCTTTGCTTGCCTGTCTTGAGTCGGCTTACGATTGGGCCTGAGCATATAGATATATAGAAAAATTTAGTTTTCTGGCCCACAGTTAACTTAAAGACAACTGCAGAAGGTTTGAAGTAAATCAACTAAAGTTTTATAATAATACCCCGACGGTACCAAAGGCTTTAAAGTATCCCTAATAGGGCTCAAAAATTGTGTCAAAGACGTGAGAAGGGTTAACGAACTCTTCTCCTTGTGTTTGGCATTCCCTATTAATATCCTCTTGCATTAACTGGCCACTTCTGAGGCCTAGGTAAAGATTGTAGCCTGTTAACAACCTTCCCGGAGCGGCCTATGCGGTTTTAATTTATCATGTAATTATGTACCGCCCAGCGAGGTGTTTTTTTAGCCAAAATAGGCGCTGTTTACATGATCATTTTTCATGCCTAAATAAGTACCCAGAGAACGTAAAACACGTATCTATCCCTGAAAGGGCATAACCAGAGCTTTCGAATGAGCACCATAACGATCCTTTTAAGTGATTGCTAGTTTTCTTGCAATAACCGTGCAACGCGAGTGCAAAAAGCATGTAATTAAGGCACTTTCCCCCATACAATTCCCGTATATAGCGAGTGAGAGAGGAGGTTGGGGATTCGTGTCAGTAGGTTCGCCGCGTTGGTCTGGAGCAGTCCTACGCTCGCTACTCTCCTGCCACCACTTGTCTCTCTCTCTCTCAGAACCATTAACGTGCTGAAATTGCCACACGACTAAAGTCGAGCGCCGCCAACATAGTCCAGCTTTATTTACCGCGACTTAATGTTTGCTCGCCGCTAATTAAGGGTTAATACGGGCTTTTATAATTACATAACTCGCGAAATATCTGCAAGTGGTATTTTTCTTTTCAAAACTCAATGTGTTGTAAATGTTCCTTAGTGACTTATTCATGGTATAAAGTTCTAATCTTCCATTCAGAATAATTTTAAAGCTCTGCAATCACATTTTTTCTATGGCATAGTTTATCTTTATTTTTACTTTTCTTTCACTGCAGTCTAAATCCGCCTCAAAATACTTTCCACCTGTTCAAATTCCTCTCGTGCTAATTTGTCGTTATATATACAGTTAGTTTTTAAGAAATCATTATTGGTAGATAATATTGATAATTGACTGGAAAAACTGGAAGGATACATAGGCTAAATCTATTGTTGTCACTTAAACCATAATTAAGTTAATTTTTATCTGTTTTGGGGGGGGGCTGGTGGCTAGGAATCCTCCTCCCATTGTAAAGTTTCACCTACTAGATGAGACAGAGAAAGGGGCGAGGGACCACTAAAAGTGGTCCCGGACCCTATAAGGTTTGGGCTCGGGTTCCCCCTCCAGCATGTGCCAGACTATATAACATAAAATATGTTTTCATTTGCAAATGTCAAGTCTCTACAACCTGGTTATGCCCTAAGCCTTGTGAATATAGAGTGCTGTGTTTACCCTTCTTTGGCGGTGCCTGGCTATTTGTCAAGTGAAATAAAATGTTGCCTATGTGGCAGGGCCCGTCTATAGTCGCATGAAATTTTGAGCGCGTAATGTGCTTCCGAGAGAGAGCGCCGCGGTGGGAGGAGCGTAGGGTACCATCATGACCGCTTGCCATGGTTGCCGTGGAGCTACCGATGATGTACTCCGCCCTACTCCCACAAACCTCCCTCTCACTCGGTTTTCACACATAATAATT
>CM064487.1:123856479-124091549 GCA_032716605.1 Paralithodes platypus
AATTTTACTTCAGCTTTGTTTCCAGAGATTTTGATTAGTCTTTTTGTCTTTACTGTGTTCGTATAAGTTTTGATTTTGCAAGTTTTACATTATAATCCCAATCCAGGTGTCAATTTTACCGCTATCGGTCGGCAGGAAAAAAATGACTGTAATGGCGTGAAAGGCTCTAATATTGACAAAAAATTGTTTTTTGGTATTAAAATCGCTAAACCAGTTGGCATAGACCGAAGATTTCTAAAATAGTGGGGCTAAACATGAGTGAGACGGGGACCCTGAAAAAACTGCCACCCCCCTTAAGCATTAAGGCGGGCTGGCTGACTTTTTCTGGACCCCCTTCTCCAGGTTTAGCCCCATTAGTTCTGAAATTTTATAACATTTGGCAATTTTAACATCTTTAACCCAGTTTCTTTGAGCAATATTCGGAAATTTCATGCAATTGAGGTAAATTTGTTATATAATTAATAATTTTTCCAGGGCAGGAAAAAAATACACCTTAATGGCGTGAAAGGTCCTAATATTGACAAACAAACTTTTTAAAGTTATTAAAATCGCTAAACCAGTTGGCATAGACCGAAGATTTCTAAACTAATGGGGCTAAACATGAGGGAGACGGGGGCCCAGAAGAAAACTACCATCCCCGTTTTAGCATTTTGGCTCTGTCACTTTCAACTTTATGGGAGGCACTCGATACAGGCAGTTATACCTTGGTCTCCCTCACTCACATAGGGGGAAAAAAACAAAAAAAAACAGAATCTTTCCAGAGAACAGGACGAAGGTAGAAATAATCTTAATGAGTTGCCTCGTCCCATGGAAGTATATCCAGGCTGTTCATTTGTGGTAATCCCCTCGGGCATTAAGGCGGGCTGGCCGGCTTTTTCTGGACCCACTTCTCCTTCATGGTTAGCCCCATTACTTCTGAAATTTTATAACATTTGGCAATTTTAACCTCTTTAACCCAGTTTCTTTGGCAATATTCGGACCTTTCATGCAATTGAGGTGCATTTTTTTAAATATAAATGATAAAAACGGTCTTCATCCGGAATTTTTTTTTATCAAAAAATTTACAAATCTATCTTTTTGGTGGATCTTGGTGTGTTTTTTAAGATTTATAGATGTCTAGGGAGGAAACTAAATAAATAATACAAATTTATTTAATAAAGCAGATTAATACGGCCAAACCCCCTTAAAGGAGTCTGGTAATGGGAGAATTATTTTGTTAATTACAGTATAATGTAATGCTTTCAAAATAAACAAACCAAAACTTGGACGAACACGGTTAAGATGAAACTTATCAAAATCGCTATGTGGAAACAACGCTTCAGCAGAAGATTTTAAGATTAGGAAGGACATGTACTGGAAGTACCGGTCATCTCTCTACAATTTTGCCATTTATCTATTTGTATTTTGACTTTCAGTAGAATTTAGTTTACACTAAAAAAATAAAATAAAAAATAAAAAAAAAAAAAAAAAAATAGAGTATATATATATATATATAATTATATATATATATATAAATATAATACATTTTGTTTGACAGTTTGTTGGCAACTCCGATTTGATGGCTTTTAATATCAATTGGTGGTGTAATGGTTAAAGTGTCTAAAAAATCTGTGATAACCCAGGTTCTAATCCCGGGGCTTTTATTAATTTCATTGGATGTGTTTGGTGGTGTGGTGAAATTAATAAAAATAGATTATAGTTATAAGGTAAAACTTGCAAAATAAACAAACCAAAACGAGGAAAAGACCATTTAAAGGCAAAATGACTAATCAAAATTGCTATCTGGAAATAACTCTTTAGCAAAATATTATGACCAGAGTCTTCCTTCATTCATCACTCGATGCCCCGTCCCTGAGATTACATACATCCATCTATCTTGCCATTACATAAAACATACATACACACACAGTGCTCCACACTTACGTGCAATTTCAGTCTCTTGTCCTAATGGCGGCGTTCCAGGCAACCCTGTTAAGGGCTGCTTCACTTGTCAAGTTTTTGGATTTGAGATCGGCACGTATAGTGCGCCCCAGGTCTTCCTGTGTCCACCCCTTGGTGCAGCTCCCTCCACAATCACAGACTTGCATTTTTTCACTCAATTTTGTTCATCCATTCTCTGTCCATACCATCCCAGTCTACTTGTACTTATCACCTCGCTAATACTCTTTACCTATAAAAGTCTCTTCAGCTCATCATTTGTTATAATATCCTGCATCCTTCGGGCCAGACCTAAGAGTTCCGTATGGAGCTCAGTGGTGCTAATCTGCTCTACTTAACTAACTCTTGTGTTTCATTCTATTGATATCCTCTGCATTAACTGGCCACTTCTGAGGCCTAGGTAAAGATTGTAGCCTGTTAATACCAGCTTTTGTAATTAAATAACTTGCTACATATCTGAAGTGGTATTTGTCTTTCAAAACTAATTGTGTTGTAAATGTTCCTTAGTGACTTATTCATGGTATAAATTTCTAATCCTCCATTCAGAATAATTTAAAGCTCTTCAATCACATTTTTCTATTGCATATTTTATCTTTATTTTTACATTTCTTGCACTGCAGTCTAAATCTCCCAAATACTTTCCACCTGTTCAAATTCCTCTCTTGCTAATTTGTAGTTTATATATAAAGTTAGTTTTAAGAAATAATTATTGGTAGATAATATTGATAATTGACTGGAAAAACTGGAAGGTTACATAAGCTAAACCTATTGTTGTACTTGAACCATAATTAAGTTAATTTTTATCTGTTTTGGGGGCAGGTGGCTAGGAATCTTCCTCCCATTGTAAAATTCACCTACTAGATGAGACGGAGAAAGGGGCGAGGGGTTAATTTGGAGCCTGACGATATTATGAACACAAAGGTGGTCCCGGACCCTAAAAGTTGGGGCTTTGTCACCCCCAGCATGTGCCAGAGTATATACATAAATCTGTTGCATTTGCAACAGATTTAAGGCAAATGTCAAATCTTACAACCTGGTTATGCCCTAGCCTTGTGAATATAGAGTGCAGTGTTAATAAGTGCATTTTTTAATCAATTTGCTTAGTTTTTAAAATTTGTGTATTCTGCTTGCATTTTATAAACTAATATTAGACTATGAGGCCTGTGTAAATTATATTTTCATAATGACAAACCTTTTCCTTGCCAGACACTGCCAACAACCCTTGACACCGTACTCGGGACTGATCTGGCGGGACTGATCGGCAGGACAGTCTGGGGAACTAACTACCACCACCGGCCGGATCACAAACCTTCATTCAAGATAAGTAGTTCTTCAGTAGCAGTTATTGTAAATTATTACTGGGGTAATAATTTACGATTTAGTCCTAATAGCTGACAGTATGCAGGATGCTGAGGCCAAATTCAGAGAGTGGAGAGAGGGCATGGCGAGCAAGGGTTTAAGAGTCAATATTAACAAAACCAAGGTTATGCATTGTAGTTTGAGACGAGGCAATGTGGAAAAGAGCGGTGCATACCCATGTGCAGTGTGTGGAAAGGGAGTGGGCGTTAACTCAATTCAATGTAGCATCTGTCTATGTTGGGTACACCATGGGAGTAAGCGCTGTAGTAGAATAAAGGGGCCCCTGCCGAAGGATAAGTCAGAAATAGAGAAATTTGAGTGCGTAGTGTGCAAAGGCGAGCTTGTGTTAAGTGATGATCCTGTGGCTGTGAATTTTGGAAAAGAGTCTTTGGAGCTGGTGAACAAGTTTTGTTACCTAGGAGATACCATCTCTGCCGGTGGTGGGGCTGAGGCTGCCACTGTTGCTAGAATTAGGTGTGGCTGGGGGAAGTTCAGAGAATTGATGCCAATCCTGACCATGAAAAGAATGCCTCTCCCCCTGAAGGGAAAGGTGTATGCCTCATGTGTTAGAAGTGCAATGACGTATGCCTCAGAAACATGGGCCGTTAAAGTAGAGGATGTCAACAGAATGGAGCGTAATGAGATGAGAATGTTGAGATGGATGTGTGGGGCCAGGCTACAGGATAGAATAACAAATGTTGAGCTGAAGAGACGTTTAGGTATAAAGAGTATTAGCGAGGTGATGCGTAAAAGTAGACTGGGATGGTATGGACATGTGGAGAGAATGGATGAACAAAATTGGGTGAAAAAATGCAAGTCTGTGATTGTGGAGGGAGCTGCACCAAGGGGTGGACCGAGGAAGACCTGGGATCGGACTATACGCGCCGATCTCAAATCCAAGAACTTGACAAGTGAAGCAGCCCTTAACAGAGTTGCCTGGAATGCCGCCATTAGGACAAGAGACTGAAACTGCACTTATGTGTGGAACACTCTGTCTTAAAATTTTATGTATGTATTTTATGTATGTATATGACGCAAATTGCTTCAAGCTGTGTCCAGGCATTTTGGCTCAAACGTTCCTTTATTTTGGCCATGTCCCTTTTCAATTTTGGGGGAGGCTCTCATCACGGGCAGTTCTGCCTTTTGTCTTTTTCGCTCGCATAGAAAAAACAAATAAATATGAGTTGTAGGGCAGACTTCCGAAACTATTTCCTCATATCCAAATTAGTTAGAAGTGGCAACTGTAATGAGTTTGCCAGAGAAGGCCTCTGGCTGTGAAAAATTAATGCCGGCCACCAGTACACAGACTCTGTCCTTGAGAGTAGTGACTGTCCCTGGTGTATACTAATTAAAAATTAAAGCTTTGCAAAATAAAAAAAAACAAAACTGGGAATACTTAGATTATCGCAAAGGAGCTAATCAAAATAGGTATGCGGAAATAATTAAAGACAGAACCATGTTATCATGGATGTGAAGTTCTTCTTTGTGATGCTGCCAAACACCCAAACTCCAAAAAATTGCTTAAAGTTTCTAAAAGCCCTATGTTTGCCTTTTTGATGTATATATATATACTGTATACTCAGGCATATACCCCATAGCTGGGGGTAGCCGACATGAACGATTGAAATTTACAGTAGTTTGGTCTTAATCCTGTAACGCAGTGTATATTATATGCTGATATATTAGTCTCTACCCGTTGAGTAATCTGGTTTTGCAATTGAGTTAAATGTTATGAGTTTTCTGAGTTAATTATTAATTATATGAAATTCAGTATAGTTTTGGATGCACTGACTTTACCAATATGGGTAAGCAGTTAAGGTCATAGGGTGGTTCTCTGGCATCATGGTATGTGGGGGCTGTTAGACTTGCATTGGGACAAGAATAGGATATTTATTGAGTTTCTAAGACATTCATGAAACAAACTAAAAATACCCTCAAGATTTTAGATTAATTTGTGCATTTTCTGGCAGAAAAATGCCCCGGCCAAGGGCTGGGTTCTTTTAAATTGCAGGCTCGCTATTGCTTGCCAGGATCAAATAAAAAATACATAGGGCGAAAAGTGTTAAAATTGCCTAACTAATGGGGCAAACTTCTAAACTAATGGGGCTAAATATGAGAAGGGGGTCCAGAACAAAACTACTTATTTCAATAACTGTACTGTAGGCTATAGAAGTTTAATGTGAATTCCAGTCAGGTCAGCCCCAGCTCCTAACCTAACTCAAACTAACATCTATATACTAACCTGTATAACTAACATAGCTAGGATTAAACACAATCTCTGCTTAACTGTCCTAATCTTCTAAACTGTCTTAATCTTCTGTATGGCCAAAATCAATATTTCAATAACTTTGCTCTTAAACAGACATTTTACTAGTTACTTTTGAGTTCGTTTTAAAGCTTTATATATTTTAACTTCCTTGAGTCTTGTTTTGAACGGCGATTGACTTGCCTAGTACTATTAATCTCAGCGTTGGAGAGTAGAGTTAATATCTGTTTATCTCTGTTTAGATGCTTATGTTCTGGGCGTGGTGTCCCGAGTTCGAATCTCGGGAGCACTATGATTTAATTAGTTTATTAAAATACATTGGGGTTTGTCATCGATTTAATATTAAGAACAGTGTTACTCAATCCTAGATAGCGGTGAAATACTGAATTTGACTGTACATGCACGTTTTCCTCAACTAAACCTGGACAAGGGGTTGAGCTGACCGTAATAGAATGACCATAAACAGATTTTCTACACTTATATTTATTGCATTTTTTTGGCTTTTTACGGAGTTCTTCCAAGCTTTTGTTTTAGTTTGAAAATGTTAAATTATAATGCAGCGTGTATATATATCTAAACTCTAAACGTGTAAAGATTAAGCATATTTTTAGCAAGGGTTGATAGTCTGAGCAGCCCCCACACAACATGGTGCCCAATAACAGCCTTTTTAACTGATCTTTCTCCCACGGCGAGCTTCCTAGATAGAGTAGCTTTGTGATGCTGTGTTGGTGGTGTAATAGTTTAGATAATTGTGTTCTGGGTGAGGTGTCCAGAGTTCGAATCTTGGGAGGACCATATGCTTTCATTAGTTTATAAAAATACATTGGGGTTTGTAATTGAGGATTAATGTTAAGAATTGGGTGTTCCTTATTTATATTACAGTAATTGCCTTGATGTAATGGTTAGTGTTTAAAATCTATTTGGTAACCCAGGTTCGAATCCCGGTGGATCACATGCTTGCTTTCATTAATTTCTTTGGGAGGGGTTGGGTGTAATATAAAAATAGAATATATTTTTGTTTTGCTTTGAAATTAAAATTGTGCTGTAAAGTTTTTTTTGAGTGCAGTTGGAATTGGAAGAATATGCACTTTAGAAAAGTAAATTAAATATTTTTATCTTGATAGAGCTTAGTGCACCGAATTTAGGTGAGAGTATCATCCTAGGGTTAGAGTCCTTGGAGAACCACACTTATTAAAGTTTCATTTATTTCATTAATTAGGTATATTTGTTAGTTAATTGGTTGGTTGGTGACTAAATATGAATTTATTAGATACTGTACTTCTTAACCCTCTCAGACATATGACGCGATTGTGAGCCTATTGGGGATACTTTAAAACATTTGTTACCATCAGTGGTATTTAGAAACCTTTAGTTTAGTTACTTCAACCTCTGCAGTTGTCCTTGAGTTAGCTGTGGGCAGAAAACTAATTTTGGAGAGGTAATTATAAGAGTGAGAGAACTCTATTTCTTATTGCTAATCTGGCAACCTCTGAGTCATATGTGCGTGAAAGGGTTAAATGGGATAGACACTTCTATTTTAATCCTGTATCGGTTTTCATATCCCAAACTATATGCAAGGAGTTATATTTTTAAGTTAATGAAGAATAAATGCTAAATTAAAGACTATTTTTTCTTAATTCTATATGTAATTTCACAAAATCAGATTAATATCACACTAATTTTCTGTTTTAGAAGCTTTGCGACCTCTTAGCAAAATATTAAAGTTGATCATTGTCCTTTAATCTGAAGTAACTGGCTTGTTAGTTATCTTAGGGGTAGAAAGTTTATACGTATTTACTATGGCACATACCTCCTTGCTGGGGGTGGCAGACTCGACAGAGCCCAAACGGAAACTACATTAAAGAGTTCTAATTCTCAGGGTCCGAGACCACGTTCATTGAGATAGTTAGTTGTACTAAATAATTATTGCAACATTTTATAAGTGGCATTAAAATTTTCAATATTTAGTAGGCTATATATTAGTTTTAATAATTTCAAATTTATTAATATTAAATTTGCTTAGTTGATATTTTTAAGCATTTAATATCTATACCTATTGCCTGACTCGGTGATCCCCGAAGGGTTGGACACGAATTAACCGCCCCCATGCACCTGTCCCCAGTCAGTAGACGCCCCTCCCCCCAACCAGCACTGCCTTTGTTAATGTACTTACTCACTCCATCCTTCCACCTCTCATTCGGTCTACCTCTCCCTCTCCCTCTGTCCCTCCACCTCGCTCTCGTACACCCTCTTAGTCATTTTCTCGTTTTCCATACGTTCCATACGTTCCATATGGCCGAACCATCTCAAGTTGTTCCTTTTCACACTTTCCAGCACATCTACCTCCACACCACACTTCCTTCTTACTTCCTCATTAGTCTGTCTATCCCTCCATGTAACTCCGCACGCACTCCTTAAGTAATAAATTTCCACTGCTCTCACTCTTGGTCTGAGTCTCTCAACCAACGTCCATGCTTCGCTTCCGTAAGTCGGTGTCGGGATTACCACACTGTCATGCAAGGACTTCTTCACTTCCATACTGACCACCCTATTTCTTGTTACTGCTTTTAGCATTCCTACAACCCTCTTCCCCTGTTGTACCCTCTGCCGAACTTCTTCATCCATAGTCCCATCTTTACTCAACACACTGCCCAGATACTTAAAAGAGTTGACTATCTCCATTGCCTGACCGTTCAGCTTCACCTCACACTGTGACTTCACCCCTTTCGAAGACCATAACCTTGCTCTTCCCCGCATTTAGCTTCAAATTCGTTTTTCGCACACTGTACCAAACTTATTTACCAGACCCTGCAATTCTCGTTCATTATCACTAATCAGAACTGTATCATCCACAAACAGCAGTATAGGTAGCTTCCACTCAATTCCCTCCCTTCTCAGCGATAAACCAACATCCACTGCTCTTTATAGTATTTCTTTCATGACTCTATCCATATATACAGTAAAAAAAACACGGGGATATCACACACCCCTGTTTCAAACCAATATTCAGGTCAAAGAACTCTCTCTGCTCACTCTCCACACGTACTGCCGCTTTTGCACACTCTTACATGCTCTTCATTGCTTTCAGCAACTTGCCCTCTACTCCGTATATTCTAAGTACTTTCCACAAACCTTCTCTATCATAGGCCTTCTCAAAGTCCATAAAGGCAACATACACCTTTTGTTTCTTCTCCAGATATTTCTCCACACCACAATTCAGGGTAAAAATCTGATCAACACCTACTCTTCCCTTCCTAAAATCTCCCTGCTCGTCGCGTCGCCAATCCATTTCTCCGTTCTCACTCAGTCTCTCAATCACTACCCTACTGTATACCTTCCCTACTACGCTTAGAAGACATATTCCTCGGTGGTTACCACACACTCCTAATAAATATGCTTGCCAATGTTTCCAGCATTTTATAATTATTTGATCAACCCTGACCAAACTCTTTTTTCCTTATCAGGTGGTGCAGACTATTCCAACCAAGCTACCAGATTACACCAAGTTACTACCAGGCCACACCAGCCAACCAGGAACCCCTAACCCACCAGCCACATGTGCACACAAAGATAAGTAGATATATACTACCTTTTTATATATTCCCCAGAGGTGTCGCTGTAAGACAGTGTGGTAAAACCATATTTCCGTATATCCAAAGTCTTTTGGGTCACTAAAATTAACTTTCCAGGAAAGTTATAAAGAGTTGTGGAACTCGGAACAATGATTGTCCCTAGGGGGATGGGTCACAGACTGTACTATGCTTTCATAGATGTAAAGTTCTTGAAACTGGCACTGCTGCCTTGATAGCGTAATGCCTAAGTGCGCGGAATTTCGGTGTGAGTATCCTAGGTTAGTCTTGGAGTGCCACATGTATTTGTTTTCATTGAGTTTAGAAGTAATGATCGTTGGTGAAAAAATTTGAATTGTTATGTAACCTTGAGGCACTAGAACTTAAAATAATTTTACTATAATTATTCTGAAAGGGGAATAGTTTCTTAATGTAAACCATTGAACCTACTACACACGAGTAAATAGTATATATTTTTAGTGCATTGTAAAATAGTGTTAAATATTTAATGCAGAAATAGTCTTAAACTTTTGAACAATCTGTCTTTGCAGTAAATTAAGTTTGATTCAACATAAATTTAATTAGTATTTTTCTGGCCGTATACTTTTTTCAAAATCATACTTTATCAGTCATATTTTGTAGGTCTAAATCCTAAATTTTCTAAATTTATTTTGTATGCCGGTAATGCATAAGTGCGCGGAATTTTCGTGCGAGTATCCTATGTTAAAGTCCTTGGAGTGCCACATGTATTTGTTGATTTAATTGAGTTTAGAAGTAAAGTTGGTTGGTGAAAAAATATGAATTGGTGTAATTCGATTAAAATATGGGACTTTAAAACTAACTCAAAAGTTACTGTTAAAATATTTAAAGATTTGTAGAACTGTTGAATTTGAGTAACTTAAAAAAAATCAAATTAAGAAAGTTCGAAGGAAGTTTGGGTTGTGAAACATAGTAAATGCAAGATTCGAAACTGCATAATAATTCTTAGGCTTGTGTATATTTCTTAAACTGTCTTGATAGCGTAATGGATAGTGCGTGGAATTTCGATGAGAGTATCCTGGGTTAGTCTTCGGAGTGCCATATGTATTTGTTGATTTCATTGAGTTTAGATGTGAAGTTGGTTGGTGTAAAAAACATAAAATTTAGGAATTCTTGTGGTTAAATGTAAGGTATAGTTTAACTTTTGGGCATTTTGCATTGGAGTAACTGAACACAAATGATACGTGCATAGAAATCACCATTATGTGGAAGCTGGTTGTGGGTAGGAGTTTAGATCGGAGGGTTCTTGGGTTGGATAATGCGAGGGGGACACTGGTATAGATTGGAACTGGATAATTAGAATTATTACAACTTTTATATTTTTCGAACAGTCTTCATAGCGTAATTCATAAATGCGCGGAGTTTTGATGTATCCTAGGTTAGAGTCCTTGGAGTGGCGCGTGTACAGTATTGGTTTTCATAGAGTTTAAAAGTAAAGTTGGTTGGTGAAAAAATATGAATAGAAGGGTAATATCCATGCCAGCCTCGGTCAATTTAACCCCAGCTCCTAACTTCTCTTGTACTAACATAGCTAACTTAACAAAGCTCTTAACTTATCTCATACTAAACATAAAGTTCCTATCTTATCTCTTACTAACATACCCAACTTAACCAAAACTAACCAAACTTTATAATCAAAACTAATCTAACTTCTCTAAACTGTATAGTCAAAGCAAATTTATATATATACCTGTATATACCAGGTACATGACATTGCTCATAACTTTAAATTATATTAATATATTTCCTTACCAGTCACAAGGTTTAAAGTTTTCTTTGTTAGCGTAATGCATGAATGTGGGAATCCTAGGTTAGAGTCCTTGGAGTGCCACATGTATTAGTTTAATTCATTGAGTTTAGAAGAAAGTTGGTTTGTGAAAAAAAATGGAATGACAGAATTGTGAAGTTAGTCTCTAGATTTTGCACAAGTTATGTTTACCAGTGATCAATTGCTTTTGGCTGTACTAACTATAATGTAGTATTCTTTAACAAAACACTGAAGAGGTGGAGTTGACCGGGTAACTGTCTTGATAGCCTAATGCTTAGTGTGCGGAATTTCGGTCGAGTATCCTAGGTTAGAGTTCTTGGAGTACTACATGTATACATTACTTTTATATATTTCATTAGTTAGGTTTATTCGTAAATTAATTGGTGGGTTGGTGAAAACTAATCTGAATTAAATAGATAGACTATAATTAGTCTTTAACCATTTCACTGTGGGGTACTTAACCCCTTCAGCAAGAGTATGTAATTTCATACAGTACTTCGATCTGGATTTTATTTCAAATTTTATTTATTTGTTATTTCCACATAGCGATTTTGAATAGTTCCTTTGCATTTATCTTGTCCAACTTGTAGTTTGTTTTGCAAGCTTTAAATTATAATATTCTCTTGGTTTAATTTCCGATAAATTTAAAATAATTTTGAACAGTAACTTTTGGAGTTAATTTTAAAGTTTGATATTTTAACTTCCTACTTATTTGGGCTACTATTAGATTCTTATAATCTTTAGCTTATAATCTACAGTATTCGAGACAGAGCCCGAATAGGGACAACGATATAATTATATTTCATGGTTCTTGCTATTTTTTTGCTAGCCGTCGGTAACTTAGGGTGGTATTGTGACGATTCGGCCATTAGGGGAAAATTGTGAAGCAAGCTTTAGTTTTAGTCTTTAAATAAGTTATATTAGTTTGTATAGTCTAAATAAGTTATATTAGTTTGTATAGTCTAAATAAGTTATATTAGTTTGTATAGAGTCTAAATCGATCAGGTGCTAAGGAGTTTAGTTTTGTTACAATAATTACTAAATACTTCTGAAATTAATATAATTCTTGAATGCTAATATATTTAATAACTTTGTTTAAAGTTTTGCAATTCTGTGTTCAACAGGTTTGGCCCGGTGTTCAGGAAGAACGGAAACCCGAACAAGTAACCTTGAAAACCTCTACCCTACGCTGGCTGGATTGAAAATTAAGGCTTCCACACTTCCACTCGGCACAACGCCAACTTAAGGGGAGAAGGACCGTTTTTATGGTCTATTAATTAATTTATTATTTTATTTCATAGTTTTCTCGCTAGACCTCTATCAAGCTTTGGAAATCACCCCTAGACACCCCTTAAAGATAAATTTTACATTTTTCGGTAGAGAAATATCCCAGCCGAAGGCTGATTCCTCCTAAAATTACAGGCTCGCTATTGCTCCCCAGGAAAAAAATTCACCTAAATGGCACAAAGGGTCCTAATATTTACAGAAATGGGGTGACTAGTCATAAAATCTCCAAACTAATGGAATCGGTCTTAAAATCTCAACTAGTGGGGCTAAACATTAGGGAGAAGGGGGTCTAGAAAATCAGTGTCTCCCCTTAAGGATTCTACACCTGCTCAGCACTACATCAACTTAAGGCTTCCACACCTCCACCACTCAGCACTACAGCAACGGACAAGAACCTGGTCAACATCTACTTCTATTTATTTTACTCAGGCCCAGTCCCCGTTTTTTATATATTGTTTCTACTAAAGTAAAACTCCATCTTGTTCTACCCTTCACTTGCTCAAAATAGTTTAAAAGTATATAGTGCTCATATACAGTTTATGTAAAACTTGCAAAATAAACAAACTAACTTGGACTAGCACAGTAAAAAGACAAAACCATTTATCAAATTCGCTGTGGAAACCACGCTTCAGCAAAATATTAGTTCTTTATAAATAAAAACTCAATCAATTTATAGACTGTTCCACACTAAGTGCGGCTTCTGGTCTCGTGCCCTAATGGTAGTGCTCCAAGCACCGCTGTTCAGAGCTGCCTCACATTTAGTATTTTTAACAGTCCTGGTGGTGTAATGGTTAAGGTGTCTACAAATCTGTGTGTGATGACCTAGGTTCGAATCCCGGGGAATCACTTAATTGCTCATTAATTTAATTTGAAGAGTTTGGTGGTGTGGTGAAATTAATTAAATCTAGATTATTTATTAATTATCAGACTATATGATCTGATCCCTTGGTGTAGCTCCCATGTTCACGAACTTTGATATTTTCACCAAATCTACTTTAAGTTTACGTTCTGGTCACTTAATTTTTTTTATGATTAATCTTAGTTTCAAAACTATTATATATATCTTTGTAGGATTATTAGTAGTCAATACATTCTAAATTGTATTGTATTGTATTCTAATCAACCTTGTGTACCGTGCATAAAATATACTTTTAAGGAATCAAGTTTTAATGTATATATGAATATACTTTGGCAGTGACCAAGTTGTGAAACTTCAGTATTATTAACTTCATAAGATTAGATGCTTTTATATTTTACCAGTTTTGGTTTGTTTATTTTGCAAGTTTTATATCATGACTTAATTCTGGTTGGTTTTTAACATAAGTTTGTCTGCTAAGACTAGTCATTGGAAGGAATTTTGGTTAAAAAGTTTGATTAATGTAAATCAGGTTTAGCCCAGTTAAAATAATACGAATGTAATGTAGTAATGGAAGATCATAAATATTATATAATCTCAAAGCAATAGTTAAATCTGTACCCAAAATAAAATTAGAAAGTTGAAAAATAAATGCGGTATTGCAGAAAGAGGCCATTATACTATTGTTTAAAGTAGTTTGTACAAAATTAATAATTTAAGACTATTTTCTAATGCCTTCAGTCTATAATTTTTAAACGCTTGCCAGCTTTTATTTATAAATTATTATTTTACTTAAGCTTTGTTTCCATAGCGATTTTTATTAGTTATTGTCTTGTTACTGTTCATATAAGTTTTGGTTAGTTTATTTTGAAAGTTTTAAATTATGTAAAAGTATAAGTCTAAAGTCTATTCGCCATTTAATAAGTCAGAGGTTGCCGTTAAATATTAAAATTGAATTATCTTTATGCCTTCAATAAGTCTAAAATTTGTTCATATACCTGTATAGCTTTAAATCAAAATATTTATCAAATTAAAGTATTTTTATTTTATTTTTATTTTAGATGGAATATCTGGTAGAGTACTATTCCTAGATTTTTATAGGTTCCAATAATGGTTCTTCAAATTAAACTCAGTCCTATTTTGTTATAAACTCGCTTTCTTGAAGACTTCTATTATTTTGTTAAAGCGTTTCCACAGCGATTTTGAAAAGTTCTTTTTGTCTTTTTACTGTTAGTCTAAGTTTTGGTTTGTTTATTTTTAAAGTTTTCCATAATTCATTTTACACCAGTAATAGCCTCTGGTTAAGTGTTGTGCATAATTATAGTAGTACATTCATTTCTACTTTAGAATTTTCAATAATGCAAAACCTGTTCTTTTATTTATAAATTATTTTGCTTGAGCAATTTTTTCCACTAGCTATTTTGATAAGTTTTGTCTTACCGTTATCCCAAGTTTTTTTGTTTATTTTGAAAGTTTTAAATTATAAAGTATTAATAATTGGACGAACTTTTCAATTTAGTAGATTCTTTTTGGCATTAATTTTAATGGTAGCATTATTAAATGTAGTCTTTAGATACAAAGGTACATGTATTAAACTTATCTTAATCGGCTTATGTTATAAACTTGCAGAAATGAGTATATTGTTTAAAGTTGTTTGTACAAATATATAATTATTTTTTATATGCCTTCATTATATATTTTTGATTATTTTAAGCATTATTTAGATTATAATTATAGTGGGGATTGGGCCTGAGTATGTACTGTATATACTGTAGATAGATTTCCACATAGCGTTTTTGACTAGTTTGTGTATCTTGCAAGTTTTGGTTTGTTTATTTAGCAAGTTTTACATCTTAATGAAATCAAATTCTTTCTAATTACTCCGTAAGTTGATAGGGGAGTTTGTGAATACATATGAAAATAAGCAGATAGTCGCGTTAGTTTATTAGCCAAATAAAATATGATTCTAATTACTGGCTGGTCTTACTTATTTCATGGGAATTTTAAAACTTTTATATTTTATTAGATTATTTGATTGGAAGGTAACATTAAATTAAATATTTAGGTATTGGCAAGTTTGCTTTTATCTTGCATCGTCCCAATTTTGGTTTGTTTATTTTATTTTTTCCAGGTTTCTTTGGTCGAGGTGGCAGACTCAGTGGTCCACTATCTCCGTTAATAAACTTCGTTCTGTCAAACCGTCCGTTTCTGGGTGGTCTGATCCCTCCCACCGTAATCGCCGATGGGAGACGGCTTTGGCCCGTCTCCGCATTGGCCACACCAGACTTACCCATTCGTTTTTAATGTCCCGTTCTCCTCCGACTCTTTGCTCGCGCTGTACCGTTCAGCTTTCTGTCTCCCATCTTTTCCTCGATTGCCCCTTATTTTCCGTTGCCCGCACGCGTTTCTTCCCTTTTCTGGCTTTCCTCCGCCGGCCGCCATGTCTTGCAGATTTTCTTTCTGAATCTCCCTCGTTTTCTATATCCCGTATTATGTCCTTCCTTCATCATGTTAGAGTTCTCGATGATATTTAGTTAACTTCCTTCCCGTCTTTAAATATTTCGTGCCATATGGCCTTTGTCGCCTGGTGCGTTGCCTTCATTAATGTAATGTATTTTATTTGTTTTAAATTATAGCTATTTTGATTAGTTCTTTTGCTTTTATCTTGTATCGTCCCAGTTTGGTTTGTTTATTTTGATTAGTTCTTTTGCTTTTATCTGTATCGTCCCAGTTTTGGTTTGTTTATTTTAAAAGTTTTACATTCTAATTTGTTCCTGCCGTTCAGCTTTGTCTCTCGCCTTTTCCTTGCTGACTGTAGCTCTTTTGCATTTCTGTCCCTTGAAATCTTTCCTTCGCTGCCCTAGTCTTGCCGATATTCTTTTGGAATTTGTTTTGGTGGTGTAATGGATTAGATGCATATGTTCTAGGTGTGGTGTCCGGAGTTTGAATCCCGGGAGGACCATATGCTTTTGTTATAACAGATTTTGATTAGTTATTTTGCCTTTATATTGTCTGTCCCAGTTTTGGTTTAAGTTTGTAAGTTTTACATTTTAATTCATTAGCACATTAAAGTACATTGGAGTTTGTAATTGATGATTAATGTTAAGAACTGAGCGTTAATTATTTCCTTAGACCACATTGTCCTTATTAAATAAACTTACTTGCCGATATTTGGTTAGCTTTATTTTGAGTTTTATTTCATAAATTTTATTTTAGTAAGCGTTTCCACATAGCGATTTTGATTAGTTATTTTGCCTTTATATCGTCTTTGTCCCAGTTTTGGCTTGTTTAGTTTGAAAGTTTTAAATTTTAATTTATTTCTAAGTTTCTATTCTGGTTAGTTCTCAATCTGCTATAACTCTTGGTGTAATGGTTTAGATGCTGATGTTCTGGGTGTGGTGTCCTGCGTTTGAATCCCGGGAGGACCATATGTTTTTATTAGTTTATTAAAGTACATTGGGGTTTGTAATTGATTATTGATGTTAAGAAAAGAGTGTTACTTATAGTTATTTTTGTCTTTTTATAGTGTTCGTCCAAGTTTTTATTTTTGTATTAAGATTTAAATTATAATAGTACTTAGAATATCTTGCTTTTTGTTCTCGTCTTCTGATCTCAAAGTTCTGCCTAACCTTATCCTCTCCATTCCTTTTTGGGTACTCTCAAGTTTAAGTTTTACACTTTAATTAATTTGATTAAAGCATTATTTCCACATAACAATTTAGAAGTTCTTTTGCATGTGTCGTCCCAGTTTTGGTTTGTTTATTTTGAAAGTTTTTAATTCTAATAGCAATTTTGGATGGACAGATTTTAACAAATTATTGCTAGATGGCTCAATCTCTGAGGGGATGGCCACTAACAAATCGCCTCAATGCTCTTCTGAATCTGTCCGGTAGAGCCCCTCCCACTCCACATGACTGTTTTGTAAGTTTTTATTTAATCAATCATTCTTGGTCTAAATCTCCCTCGCTGCCTGTCCACCTCCCCTCTACTGGTATTGTTTTAGTAACTCTAGAATCTATGTATTTTTTTGCTTACATAAGCTGCACTTTTGATTAATTTATTAATGCAGAATATATCGTAGGCTTGTGCGTAAGCCTTTAACGGTCTTGATAGCCTAGTACTTAGTCTACAAAGTTTTCTATTCAACCATCAACCTTGTATATACTGTAATTAAATTTAGCTTGTGAACTTTTGGTTCAAATACTAGCAAGTAAATGTTGTCCACAGATGGCGATGGTGGTGGAGGTGGTGGTTTAGTGTAGCGCGTGATGGTGTTGGTGTTTGGATGGGACTGGTAATAACCCTTCATGGCAGCCAACTATACTTCTAATCCTTCACAAAGATAAGTACATTACTAGTTTGTTATAAATGTGTTGGTGGTGTAATGGTTTAAATGCTTGTTATGGGTGTGGTGTCCCGAGTTAGAATCCCAAGAGGACCATATGCTTTCAATAGTTTTTTTAAAGTACATTGCGGTTTGTAATTGAGGATTGTTAAGAACGGGTGTTTCTTATTACCTGTGGTATATGGGTCTCTAGTCTACTGTGGGTTATAGTGTCCCTCATAAAGTGTCCCTCATAAAGTCACACGTGGCGACTAAAATGTTTGCCAAGGATGACTTGTCTATATTGCCTGACGCCATGATCCCCAAAGTGGAGGCCACGAATGAAACGCCCCCATGTACCTGTCCCCAGTCGGTAGACGCCCCTCCTCCCAACTAGCACCACCTTCACTCGTACTTCACTCCATCCTTCCACTTTTCTCTCGGTTTACCTCACTCTGTCCTTCCATCTTACTTTCGTACACCCTTTTAGTCATTCTCTCGCTTCATACACCCATATGGCTAAACCATCTCAAGGTGTTCCTTTTCACACTTTCCAGTCTACTTACACCACACCTTACTTCCTCATTCGTCTGTCTATCCCTCCATGTAACTCCTCACGCACTTAAAACATATTTAAGTAAAAGCCCTCGCAAGTACAAAATGTTAACTACTTTTGCTGGATAAACTCGCTTGAAAGGGTCCACCTATTTTTTTTCTCCCTCTCTGGGTTGTACCCATTCGGCCCCATTCAGCCTACTGTTTTAAGACTTCTACACGATGGCACTATAGTTGTTGTTGTTGTTCCCTAAGCTGCCTGGCCGAATGGCCCCGAGTCCCTGAGAAAGGCCATGGCCACGATCGGGCTTTCCCACAGAGCTCTCATTGAGTGTAGATTGTGTTGTTGGCGTAAGTGGTTGTGTGAAATGCAGTCTTCTATGATGTGTTTAATGGTATGGGGTGCTGTGTTACATCCCGGGCAGGCGTCGACAACGGAGTCATCCAGTCTCTTCTGATAGCTCAGGAGAGCTGGATGGTGTCCACATCTCAGCCTGGCCAGGTGGACTGTCCTCGCGAGGAAGGGAGGATTCGGAAGGATGGATTTCGGGAGGTCGTGCATGCAGCTGCGTGTTGTCTGTGAGTGAGTGGATGGATCGGTGAGAGATATGAGTATGGATGTGCTTTTGGAAGTTGGTTCGGGGTGGGCAGGGAGGGAGAGAGGACAATAATTGTGTGTGATACCGTGTGCTGGGTGTTGTTTTGATATTTCTTGGTGTCTGTGGGTGTGTTGCCATGTAGTTTAGTGGGTGGTCTTGGTTCGTGGAGGCTGCTGCCAGGAATTGAGTGCCTCTCATGTCCAGATGGTCTTTGACTTTGAGGATTTTGGTTTCTTGATGTAGGTGATCTGTGGGTGCAGTAGCTGTGCAGCCTGTAATGATCTTCAGGGCTTTGTTTTGAATAGTCCGTAAGGTCTTATGATGTGTTTCAGCTAGGTTAGAAGCCCAGGCTGGGCTTGCGTATTCCATCACTGATCTTATGTATTGTTTATATACTGTGGTGGTAGTTTCTTTGTTGTGTCCAAATTTTGTGTGAGCAAGTGACCTGAGGGCGTTAAGTCTGGGTGTCAGTTTCTTTTTAATGTTTGTGGTGTGCTGTTTGAATGTCATGAGTATCATGTTACTCCTAGGATTTTGGGTGTGTGTGTATTTTGTTAGGGGTGTGTTGTTTATGGTGAGTTGAGGGATGTATTAGTGTTCTCCTGTCCAACTTGTGAGCAGGGTTGCGGTGGATTTGGCTGGGGCTAGATTAAGTCTGTGTGTAGTGCACCAGCCATGTAGTGTGTTGAGATAGGGTTGAAGGAGATCTGTTGCTCTTTTTGGGTCATGGTGTGTGCATGTGAGTGTTATGTCATTTGCATAGGAGGCCAAGTTTATTTGGGGCGTATTGGGTGTAGTTATATCGTGCATGTACAGATTGAAGAGTGAGGGCGATAGGACGGATCCTTGTGGGACTCTGGAAAGTTTCTGATTTTAGATGACTGACCGGCAAAAGATACGTGTGCACATCTGCCTGCTAGGAAGTTGGCCAGCCACCTTTTTGTGTTGTTGTGCATGTTTGTGTTGTAGATTTTGTTTGTTAGGTTGTGGCGGCGGATGGCATCGAAGGCTTTACTAATGTCGAGTGTGGCTAATAGTGATCTGTGTGGTGGTCTAGCCGAGTTGATGCCGTCGAAAGCACTATAGTTCGTGAGGGTTATGTATTTTGTACTATTGTTGTCTTGTCAGGTTGCAAATTTTATTTTATTAGAACATTTTGACACTAATTGTAGTGCTCATGTAGTAATGTACACCCTATGTGGTGGATAGTTATTTTATTTATAAATTTTGCTTAAGCGTAGTTGCCACATAGCGATTTTGATTAGTAGTTTTGTCTTTACTGTGTTCGTATAAGTTTTGGTTTGTTTATTTTGCAAGTTATACATTATAATCCCCATCCAGGTGTCAATGTTACCGCTATCGGTCGGCAGGAAAAAAGTTACCTTAATGGCGTGAAAGTATAAAGTTCTTAAAATCGGTAAACTAGTTGGCATAAACCGAAGATTTCTAAACTAATGGGGCTAAACATGAGGGAGATGGGGACCTAGAAAAAAACAGCCATCCCCCCTTAAGCAGTAAGGCGGGCTGGCTGGCTTTTTCTGGACCCCCTTCTCCATGTTTAGCCCCATTAGTTCTGAAATTTTATAACATTTGGCAATTTTAACATCTTTAACCCACTTTCTTTGGCAATATTTGGACCTTTCATGCAATTGAGATAAATTTGTTAAATATAAATAATGATAAAAACGGTCTTCATCCGGAAAAATGTATCAACAAATATACAAATTTATCTTTTAGGTGGATCTTGCTGTTTTTTAAGCTTTATGGATGTCAAGGGAGGAAACTAAAGAAATAATAAACATTTATTTAATAAAGCAAATTAATACGCCCAAACCCCCTTAACCCTCTCAGACATATGACACAATTTTGAGCCTATCAGGGATACGTTAAAGCCTTTATTACCATCAGGGGTATTTACAATCCTTTAGTTTAGTTACTTCAACCTCTGCAGTTGTCTTTGAGTTAGAAAACTAATTTTGGAGAGGTAATTATAAGAGTGAGAGAACTCTATTTCTTATTGCTAATCTGGCAACCTCTGCGTCATAAGAGTCTGAAGGGGTTAAAGGCGTCTGGTAATGGGGGGGAATTATTTTGTTAATTACAGTATAATTTAATACTTTCAAAATAAACAAACCAAAACTTGGACGAACACGGTTAAGACGAAACTTATCAAAATCGCTGTGGAAACAACGCTTCAGCAGAAGATTTTAAGATTAGGAAGGACATGTACTGGAAGTACCGGTGATCTCTCTACAATTTTGCCATTTATCTATTTGTATTTTGACTGCAGTAGAATTTTATTTACACAAAAAAAAACTTATAATAAATTTTGTTTGACAGTTTGCTAGCAACTCCGATCTGATGGCTTTTAATATCAATTGGTGGTGTAATGGTTGTCTAAAAATCTGTGATAACCCAGGTTCGAATCCCGGGGCTTTCATTAATTTCATTGGATGTGTTTGGTGGTGTGGTGAAATTAATAAAAATAGATTATAGATATAAGGTAAAACTTGCAAAATAAACAAACCAAAACGAGGAAAAGACCATTTAAAGGCAAAAGGACTAATCAAAATTGCTATCTGGAAATAACGCTTTAGCAAAATATGACCAGAGTCCTCCTTCATTCATCACTCGATGCCCCGTCCCTGAGATTACATACATCCATCTTGCCATTACATAAAACATACATACACACACAGTGCTCCACACTTACGTGCAGTTTCAGTCTCTTGTCCTAATGGCGGCGTTCTAGGCAACCCTATTAAGGGCTGCTTCACTCGTCAAGTTTTTGGATTTGAGATCTGCGATCCCAGGTCTTCCTATGTCCACCCCTTGGTGCAGCTCTCTCCACAATCACAGACTTGCATTTTTTCAATCAATTTTGTTCATCCATTCTCTATGTCCATACCATCCCAGTCTACTTGTACGCATCACCTCGCTAATACTCTTTACCTATAAACGTCCCCTCAGCTCATCATTTGTTATGCTATCATGCATCCTTCGGGCCAGACCTATGAGAGTTCCGTATGGAGCTCAGTGGTCTGGTTAATCTGCTCTACTTAACCCTCTCACATCCTTATGACGCGGAGGTTGCCAGATTAGCAATAAGAAATAGATTATTCTCTTATAATTACCTCTCTAAAATTAGTTGAAATTAGGGAGGTGAAAAGGAGAACTATGGGAAGAGGATTGAGTTTAGTAGGAAAGAATGGTAGAGATTGGGAGTTGAATCAGTTGCTGTTCGCTGATGACACCGCATTGGTGGCGGATTCTGATGAGAAACTGCAGCGGGTAGTCAAAGAGTTTGGTGTGATTTGTGGAAGGAGGAAACTGAAGGTGAACGTCAATAAAAGTAAATTAATGGTGTGTAATAGGGGAGAGCATAGGGTGAATCTAGATGTAAGGCTGGATGGGGAAATATTGGAACAAGTAGTGTTTTAAATATCTAGGAGGAATGATAAGCAGGAGTGGAGGTATGGAAATGGAGGTAAAACAGAGTGTGTGGAGGAAGGAATGTTTTCGGAGCAATGGGAAGTATGTGGAAGACAAGAAATCTCGGAGTGAAAGTAAAAAGTGCACTGTATCAAGGAATTGTTGTGCCAACAGTGATGTATGGGGCTGAGACATGGGCTCTGAAGAAAAAGGAGAAAAGAGGGCTGGATGTGATGGAGAGGAGCTGATTGAGGAGTATGTGTGGAGTTACTCGTAGAGACAGATTGAGGAATGAAGAGATACGTAGGAGAGTGGGGCAGCAGGAACATTTGTCAGCCAGAGTGGACAGAAAGGTGCTGAGCTGGTATGGGCATGTTGAACAAATGGGAGATGAAAGGCTTTCAAAGAGAATATGTGAGTCAGGTACAAGGGGAGATAGAAGGGCAGGAAGACCCCCATTGAGATGGAAAGAGTGTGTTAAGAAAAGCTTTGGATGATAGAGGAATGACTATAGATCAGGCAGGGGAAGTGGTGGTGGGCAGGAGTGAATGGAGAATGCTTGTGAATAGTTGAGTGAACACGTGGTCATTTGGAGTAAGGGGTCGGGCGCAAGTTGGACTAGATAATAGTCCATCAGGCGCCTGGCCCGGGTTGATGATTAATATGAAGGGTGTGCCTGGAAGTGTGGTGGGAGGGCGTGTGGCTTTGGCTCCGCTGCATGTCTGCCTGCCGAGATCGGAACCTCTCCGGTTGGTCGGGGGCCGGGGGAGTGCTGGAGCGACCTTGGTGACCCTGGTCTCTGGGTCTTCTCCTGGGTGACCTGGATGTGTGTGAGTTGGTGATTTTTATCTATGTTTATTAGTTGTTTTATGTTTTTCTGTTTTCCCTGTTCTTGCTCTGTCTTGAGTCGGCTACGATTGGGCCTGAGCATATAGATAGATAGAAAATTAGTTTTCTGCCCACAGTTAACTTAAAGACAACTGCAGAGGTTGAAGTAAATAAACTAAAGGTTTATAAATACCCCGGACGGTAACAAAGGCTTTAAAGTATCCCTAATAGGCTCAAAAATTGTGTCAGGACGTGAGAGGGTTAACGAACTCTTCTCCTTGTGTTGCATTCTATTAATATCCTCTGCATTAACTGGCCACTTCTGAGGCCTAGGTAAAGATTGTAGCCTGTTAACACCTTACGAGCGGCCTATGCGGTTTATTTATATGTAATTATGTACCGCCCAGCGAGGTGTTTTTAGCCAAAATAGGGCTGTTTACATGATCATTTTCATGCCTAAATAAGACCCAGAACGTAAAACTAGTATCTATCCCTGAAAGGGCATAAACAGAGCTTTCGAATGACACCATAACGATCCTTTTATGATTGCTAGTTTTCTTGCAATAACCGTGCAACGCGAGTGCAAAAAGCATGTAATTAGGCACTTTCCCCATACAATTCCGTATATAGCGAGTGAGAGAGGAGGTGGGATTCGTGTCAGTAGGTTCGCCGCGGTGGTCTGGAGCAGTCATACGCTCGCTACTCTCCTGCCACCACTTGTCTCTCTCTCTCTCAGCAACATTACGTGCTGAAATTGCCACACGACCTATGTCGAGCGCCGCCACATAGTCCAGCTTTATTTAACTCGACTTATGTTGCTCGCCGCTAATTAAGGGTTAATACGGGCTTTTATAATTAAATAACTCGCTACATATCTGAAGTGGTATTTGTCTTTCAAAACTCAATGTGTTGTAAATGTTCCTTAGTGACTTATTCATGGTATAAATTTCTAATCTTCCATTCAGAATAATTTAAAGCTCTGCAATCACATTTTTCTATTGCATATTTTATCTTTATTTTTACTTTTCTTGCACTGCAGTCTAAATCTCCCAAATACTTTCCACCTGTTCAAATTCCTCTCGTGCTAATTTGTCGTTTATATATAAAGTTAGTTTTAAGAAATAATTATTGGTAGATAATATTGATAATTGACTGGAAAAACTGGAAGGATACATAAGCTAAATCTATTGTTGTACTTAAACCATAATTAAGTTAATTTTTATCTGTTTTGGGGGCAGGTGGCTAGGAATCCTCCTCCCATTGTAAAGTTCACCTACTAGATGAGACAGAGAAAGGGGCGAGGGAACACTAAAAGTGGTCCCGGACCCTATAAGTTGGGGCTCGGTCCCTCCAGCATGTGCCAGACTATATACATAAATATGTTTCATTTGCAAATGTCAAGTCTCTACAACCTGGTTATGCCCTAGCCTTGTGAATATAGAGTGCAGTGTTAACCCTTCTTTGGCGGTGCCTGGCTATTGTCAAGTGAAATAAATGTGGCCTATGTGGCGCGGCCCGACTATAGTCGCATGCAATTTTGAGCACGTAATGTGCTCCGAGAGAGAGCGCAGCGGTGGGAGGAGCGTAGGGTACCTCATGACCGCTTGCCATGGTGGCCGTGGAGCTACCGAGATGTACTCCGCCCTACTCCACCCTCTCACTCGTTTCACACATAATAATTTAAGGAAATGACCGTATTTTACCGATTTTGCCCTTCGGTTGCACGATCGTTGCAAGACAACCAGTGATCATAGAAGGATGGTTCTGGTGTCATTGGAAAGCTCATTTATCGCCCTTTCAGGGATACATACTTTTATTACGCTCTGGCTCTTGTTTATGCATGAAAACTAGCACGGATACTTGCTCGTTTCCGGTAAAACCCCCCGCTGGGCGGCACAGTCAAATATACTCCACTACCCGCTCTTTGAGTGTCAAGTGAATTTTTTCATCAATTTGCTTAGTTTTTTAAATTTGTTTATTTTGCTTGCATTTTTTAAAAACATATTAGATTTTATGAGGCCTGTGTAAATTATATTTTCATAATGACAAACCTTTTCCTTGCCAGACACTGCCAACAACCCTCGACACCATACTCGGGACTGATCCGGCGGGACTGATCGGCCAGACAGTCTGGGAAACTAACTACCACCACTGGCCGGATCACAAACCTTCATACAAGATAAGTAGTAGTTATTGTAAATTATCACTGGGGTATATGACGCAAATTGCTTCAAGCTGTGTCCAGGCATTTTGTCCATGTCACTCTTTCAATTTTGGGGGAGGCACTCGTCACAGGCAGTTCTGCCTTTTTTTCTCTTTCGCTCACATAGAAAAACAAATAAATATGAGTCTCTTGTGTTGTAGGGCAGACTGCAGAAACTATATTTCCACATATCCAAATTAGTTATAAGTGGCAACTGTAATGGGTTTGCCAGAGAAGGCCTCTGGCTGTGAAAAATTAATCCCGGCCACCAGTATACGGACTCTGTCCTTGAGAGTAGTGACTGTCCCTGGTGTATACTAATTAAAATGTAAAGCTTTGCAAAATAAACAAACCAAAACTGGGAATACTTAGATTATCGCAAAGGAGCTAATCAAAATAGTTATGTGGAAATAATTAAATTCAGAACCATGTTATCATGGATGTGAAGTTATTCTTTGAGTGATACTGCCAAACACCCAAACTTCAAAAAATTGCTTAAAGTTTCTAGAGGCCCTATGTTTGCCTTTTTGATTTATATAATTATATACTCAGGCACATACCCTATAGCTGGGGGTAGCCAACACGAACCATTGAAATTTACAGTAGAGTTTGGTCTTAAACCTGTAACGCAGTGTATATTATATGCTGATATATTAGTCTCTACCCGTTGAGTGGTCTGGTTTTGCAATTGAGTTCAACATTGAGTTTTCTGAATTTGATTATTAATTATATGAAATTCAGTTTAGTTTTGGATGCACTGACTTTACCAATATGGGTAAGCAGTGCGGAGTTACATGGAGGGATAGACAGACTAATGAGGAAGTAAAAAGGAGGTGTGGTGTGGAGGTAGATGTGCTGGAAAGCGTGAAAAGGAACAACTTGAGATGGTTCGGCCATAATGGAACGTATGGAAAGCGAGAGAATGACTAAGAGGGTGTACAAGAGCGAGGTGGAGGGACAGAGAGGGAGAGGTAGACCGAATATGAGGTGGAAGGATGGAGTGAGGAAGTACATGAACGAGGGCGGTGCTGGTTGGGGGGAGGGGCGTCGACTGACTGGGGACAGAGGTGCATGGGGGCGATTCGTTCGTGGCCACCCCTTCGGGGATCACGGCATCAGGCAATAGATAGATAGTTAAGGTCATAGGGTGGCTCTCTGGCATCATGGTATGTGGGGGCTGTTAGACTTGCATTGCGACAAGAATAGGATATTTATTGAGTTTCTAAGACATTCATGAAACAAAACACCCTGAAGACCCCCTTTTGAGATTAATTTGTGCATTTTCTGGCAGAAAAATTCCCTGGCCAAGGGCTGGGTTCTCTTAAATTGCAGGCTCGCTATTGCTTGCCAGGATCTATCCATCTATCTATTTGCCTGATGCCGTGATCCCCGAAGGGGTGACCACGAACGAACCGCCCCCATGCACCTCTGTCCCCAGTCAGTGGACGCCCCTCGCCCCAACCAGCACCGCCTTAGTTCATGTACTTCCTCACTCCATCCTTCCACCTCTCATTCGGTCTACCTCTCCCTCTCTGTCCCTCCACCTCGCTCTCGTACACCCTCTTAGTCATTCTCTCGCTTTCCATACGTTCCATATGGCCGAACCATCTCAAGTTGTTCCTTTTCACACTTTCCAGCACATCTACCTCCACACCACACCTCCTCCTTACTTCCTCATTAGTCTGTCTATCCCTCCATGTAACTCCGCACGCACTCAAGTAATTCATTTCCACTGCTCTCACTCTTGGTCTGAGTCTCTCAACCAACGTCCATGCTTCGCTTCCGTAAGTCAGTGTCGGGATTACCACACTGTCATGCAACGACTTCTTCACTTCCATACTGACCACCCTATTTATTATTACTGCTTTTAGCGTTCCTACAACCCTCTTCCCCTGTTGTACCCTCTCCCGCACTTCTTCATCCATAGTCCCATCTTTACTCGACACACTGCTCAGATACTTAAGGGTTGACTATCTCCATAGCCTGACCGTTCAGCTTCACCTCACACTCTGTGACTTCACCCCTTTCGAAGACCATAACCTTGCTCTTCCCCGCATTTACCTTCAAATTCCGTTTTTCGCACACTGTTCCAAACTCATTTACCAGACCCTGCAACTCCCATTCATTATCACTTATCAGAACTGTATCATCCGCAAACAGCTTGCCAGGATCAAATAAAAAATACATAGGGCGAAAAATGTTAAAATTGCCTAACTAATGGGGCAAATGTCTAAACTATTAGGGCTAAATATGAGAAGGGGGTCCAGAACTAAACTACTTATTTCAATAACTGTACTGTAGGCTATAGAAGTTTAATGTGAATTCCACAGTCCGGTCAACCCCAGCTCCTAACCTAACTCAAACTAAACTCTATATACTAACCTGTATAACTAACATAGCTAGGATTAACCACAATATCTGCTAAACTGTCCTAATCTTCTAAACTGCCCTAATCTTCGAAACTGTCTTAATCTTCTGTACGGTCATACATACATACATACATACATACATACATACATACATACATAACATTTTAAGACTGACTGTTCCACACAAGTGCAGTTTCAGTCTCTTGTCCTGATGGCGGCGTTCCAGGCAACCTGTTAAGGGCTGCTTCACTTGTCAAGTTCTTGGATTTGAAATCGGCGCGTATAGTCCGATCCCAGGTCTTCCTCGGTCCACCCCTTGGTGCAGCTCCCTCCACAATCACAGACCTGCATTTTTTCACCGAATTTTGTTCATCCATTCTCTCCACATGTTCATACCATACCATATCACAAATACACGTGAGACACTAAATGTTTCTAATCTCTGTGTGGTTCAATATTTCAATAACTTTGCTCTTAAACAGACTTTTTACTAGTTACTTTTGAGTTAGTTTTAAAGCTTTATATATTTTAACTTCCTAGAGTTTTGTTTTGAACGTCGATTGACTAGCCTAGTACTATTAATCTCGGCGTTGGAGAGTAGAGTTAATATCTGTTTATCTCTGTTTAGATGCTTATGTTCTGGGTGTAGTGTCCCGAGTTCGAATCCCGGGAGCACTATGATTTAATTAGCTTATTAAAATACATTGGCATTTGTAATTGATGTAACATTAACACCTAACGAGCGGCCTAGGCGGTAAATAATATGTATCCACCAGCGGGGTGTTTTTACCCAAAATAGGGTTGTTTACGTGATCATTTTCATGCCTAAATAAGACCCAGAGCGTAAAACAAGTATCTATCCCTGAAAGGGCATAAACAGAGCTTTCCAATGACACCCCAACGATCCTTGTATGACCGCTAGTTTTCTTGCAACAATCGCGCAACACGAGTGCAAAAACCATGTAATTCGGTACTTTCCCCACACAATTCACTGTGTAGCGAGTGTGAGAGGGTGGAGGAGGGTGTGGGATTCATGTCAGTTGGTCCACCGCGGTGGTCTGGAGCAGTCATATGCTCGCTACTCTCCTGCCACCACTTGTCTCTCTCTCTCTCTCAGCAATATTACGTGTTTTAAAATGGCAGACGACTTATGTTGTGAGCCGCCACATAGTCCAAATTTCTTAAACTCAAATTATGTTGCGTGGCGCCAGTTAAGGGTTAAGAATGGGGTGTTACTCAATCTTAGATAGCGGTGAAATACTGAATTTGACTGTACATGCACTTTTTCCTCGACTAAACCTGGACAAGGGGTGAGCTGACCGTAATAGAATTACCATAAAAAGATTTGCTACATGTTTATTTATTGCATTTTTTTGTCTTTTTACTGGGTTCTTCCAAGCTTTTGTTTTAGTTTAAATTTTTTAAATTATAATGCAGCGTATATATATATCTGAACTCTAAACATGTAAAGATTAAGCATATTTTAAGCAAGGGTTGATAGTCTGAGGAGCCCCCACACAACATGGTGCCCAATAACAGCCTTTTTAACTGATCTTCCTCCCACGGCAAGCTTCCTAGATCGAGTAGCTTTGTGCTGATGTGTTGGTGGTGTAATAGTTTAGATAATTGTGTTCTGGGTGTGGTGTCCCGAGTTTGAATCCTGGGAGGACCATATGCTTTCATTAGTTTATAAAAATACATTGGGGTTTGTTGTTGTTCCCTAAGCTGCCTGGCCGAACAGCCCCGAGTCCTTAAGGAAGGCCATGGCCACGGTCGGGCTCTGCCACACAGCTCTCAAATAGTGTAAATTGTGTTGTTGGCCTAAGTGGTTTTGTGAAATGCAGTCTTCTATGATGTGTTTTATGGTATGGGGTGCTGTGTTACAACCCGGGCAGGTGTCGACGACGGAGTCATCCAGTCTCTTCTGATAGCTCAGAAGAGCTGGATGGTGTCCACATCTCAGCCTGGCCAGGTGGACTCTGTCCTCGGGAGGATTCAGAAGGATGGATTTCGGGAGGTCGTGCTTGCAGCTGCGTGTTGTCTATGAGTGAGTGGATGGAACGGCGAGTGATATGAGTATGGATGTGCTTCCGGAAGTTGGTTTGGGGTGGGCAGGGAGGGAGAGAAGACAGTATTTGTGTGTGATGGCATGTGCTGGGTGTTGTTTTGATATTTCTTGGTGTCTGTGGGTGTGTTGCCATGTAGTTTAGTTGGTGGTGTTGATTCGTGGAGGCTGCTGCCAGGAATTGAGTGCCTCTCATGTCTAGATGATCTTTGACTTTTAGGACTTTGGTTTCTTGATGTATGTGATCTGTGGGTGTAGTGGCTGTGCATCCTGTGATGATTTTAAGGGCTTTATTTTGCATAGTCTGTAAGGTCTTATGTGTTTCAGCTAGGTTAGAAGCCCAGGCCGGGCTTGCGTATTCCATAACTGATCGTATGTATTGTTTGTAGACTAAGGTGGTGGTTTCTTTGTTGTGTCCAAATTTCGTGTGGGCAAGTGATCTGAGGGCGTTAAGTCTAGGTGTCAGTTTCTTTTTAGTGTTTGTGGTGTGCTGTTTGAATGTCATTTGGGTGTCTTATGTTACTCCTAGGATTTTGGGTGTGTGTTAGGGGTGTGTTGTTTATGTTGAGTCCCGGGACGTAATTGTGCTCTTCTGTCCAGCTTGTGAGGAGGGTTGCAGTGGATTTAGCTGGGGCTAACTTGAGTCTGTTTGTAGTGCACCATTCATGTAATGTGTCGAGATAGTCTTGAAGGAGTCTTGTTGCTGTGTCTGGGTTTTGGTGCGTGCTTGTGAGTATTATGTCGTCTGCGTAGGAGGCTATGGTTATTAGGGGTGAATTTGGTGTATTTATATCATGCATGTACAGATTGAAGAGTGCGGGCGACAGGACGGATCCTTGCGGGACTCCGTTTGAGAAATTTCTAATGCTAGATGACTAACCGGCAAAATATAAGTGTGCACATCTGCCTGCTAAGAATTTGGCCAGCCATCTTTTTGTGTTGTTGTGCATGTATGTGTTGTAAATTTTGTTTGTTAGGTTGTGGCAGGGGATGGCATCGATGGCTTTACTATTGTCAAGTGTGGCAAGTACTGATCTGTGTGGTGGTCTAGCTGAGTTGATGCCGTCAAAAGTTCTTTGTGTAAGGTCTGTAAGAAGAGTGTTTGTGGAATGCAATGGCCTGAAGCTGTGTTGTGTTGGAGAAAGGGGTAAGTCAGGTGTCATCAGTTGTAGTACAAGGCGCTCTATGACTTTGGAGGGGGTGCAAAGGAGTGTGATAGGGCGGTGTGAAGAGGGTAGCGTGGGGTCTTTGTTAGGTTTGGGGAATGTGATGATGATACCATGCTTCCAGATGTCTGGTATTGTGTTGTGTGAGTAGCTGTAGTTTGATATGTTAGTGAGTGCTTGTATGCCTTGTGGTCCCAGGTGTCTGAGGTGAATGTTGCTTATGTTGTCTAGGCCACAGGCGGGTGAGAACTTGAGATTGTTGATGATATGCTTTGTCTGGTTGTTGGTGAAGGGTGTATAGTCAGGGTCTGTGGGGAATTGTCTTTTGCGTCGGATGACACGTCGGTCGTCTTTGTGGGGTTTTAGGTGACTGACATGAGAGAAGTGATTGATGAGAGTGCTCGCTTGTTGTTTACGTGAAGGAGTAGAGTCTATTGTTGTGATTGCAGCGTGTGATTGTGTTGTGTTGCTGTTGGAAAGTGTGATGCTGTTTAGTGTTCTGTAGAGTTTTTTGGGGTTTGTTTTGTGATAGTGTTTGTAGGAAGTTGTTCCAATTTAGTGTTTGTTGTTCTTGTATTTTGTTAATCTGGATGTTGAGTGCTTGAATTTGTTGATTGATGTCTTGTGTGTGGGGTGCTGGGGAGTGTTTCAGTGTGTCGCGTTGTATGATGAGGTTTTAAATTTCTGGTGAGAAGTTGGAGTTTTGTTTTTATGTTACCTCTTGGAATGGGTTTCTTGTCGTCGTTTTGGATAGTAGTGTTGAATGTGTGTACAGCATTGTTGATGTTAGTGATGGGTGTACTGTTTAAGGTTTCAAAGTTCTGTCTCATTTGTGAAAGCTTCCCAGTTAGCTCTTTTATAGTTCGTGTAAGTGTGTCTGTGGCTAGCTGGGGTGAGTTGTTTTGGTGGTACAAAATACAAAGGAAATCAAGCAACAACAGATCTAGTGATCCTTCTAGGTTGCTTGTCTTCCAAAACACTGAGGATCAAGTGTCCAAACAGTGGTTTAGAGTGGGTAAGGGAACATTGGAAAGGGAATTACTGCCCTGGAACTAATGTCCGTGGCAGGATTAGGAAGTTAGTAGAGGACAGAGGGGTTAGTAACTGAGGGGGGGATAAAATAGTTATTCATTTACAAACGCAGTCAGTCGCGGGTTTGATGCGAGATATTTGTCTAGGCGGAGTTTAAATGAATCAACGGTGATGCAGTCTATAACGTTTCGGGGAAACCCATTCCACAAGTTGACAACTCGATTGAAGAAGAAATTCTTAGATTCGTGCGAGTTAAAAGATTTACCAATAATTTTGCAACCGTTTCCCCGCGTGTAATTGGATTGGTCGATAGTGAAGTACTTACTACAGTTCATATTGTCGATGCCTTTGATGATTTTGAACACTTAAATTAAGTCACCTCTTAATCTGCGCTGGGTTAAAGGAAATAGATTTAATTCTCTAAGACGATCTTTGTATGGTTTGTTCCTTAGGCTAGGTATCATTTTGGTAACTCTACGTTGAACTCGTTCTAGCTTGTTTATATCTTTTTGGTAATAAGTGCACCAGGATTGAACGCAGTATTCCAGAAGAGGGCGGACTAAGGAATTGTAAAGTGTTAGGATAACTTCTTTGGATTTATGCTCAAATGACCTGCCTATAAAGCCAATTATTTTGTTTACCTTCTTAACAACTTCTGAACATTGTTGACTCGGTTTTAGGTTACTCGATATTGTTACTCCCAGATCGGTTTCTCTGTTTACATTCTTAAGCTGAGTGGTGATAATGATCGGGAGGTGGTCTGAGCCTAAGGTTCTGACCACCCTCCAGGAAGTTGTGGGGGCGAGTTCGGGGGAGCAAAAGGTGATATCAGGAGATGATGGGGTGTAGAGGGCTTGGTGGGGAGTATGGGTATGCTGATGAATGTTATTGAGATTATTGGAGTTTGTAATTGAGGATTAATGTTAAGAATCGGGTGTTCCTTATTTATATTACAGTAGTTGCCTTGATGTAATGGTTTGTGTTTACAATCTGTATGTGGTAACCCAGGTTTGAATCCCGGTGGATCACATGCTTGCTTTCATTAATTTCTTTGAGAGGGGTTGGGTGTAATATAAAAATAGAATATATTTTTTTGCTTTGAAATTAAAATTGTGCTGTAAAGTTTTATAGTGCAGTTGGAATTGAAAAAATATGCACTTTAGAGAGGTAAATTAAATATTTTGATCTTGATAGCGCTTAGTGCACCGAATTTAGTTGAAAGTATCATCCTAGGGTTAGAGTCCTTGGAGAACCACACTTATTCATTAGTTTCATTTATTTCATTAATTAGGTATATTTGTTAGTTAATTGGTTGGTTGGTGACTAAATATGAATTTATTAGATACTGTACTTCTTAAATGGGATACACTTATATTTTACTCCTGTATCGGTTTTCATATCCCAAACTATGTGCAAGAGGTTATATTTTGAAGTTAATTAAGAATAAATGCTAAAAAAATACCATTTTGTCTTAATTCTATATGTAATTGCACAAAATCAGATTAATATCACATTAATTTTCTGTTTTAGAAGCTTTGCGACCTCTTAGCAAAATATTAAAGTTGATCATTGTCCTTCAATCTAAAGTAACTGGCTTGTTAGTTAGCTTAGGGGTAGAAAGTTTGTATGTATTTACTATGGCACATACCTCCTTGCTGGGGGTGGCCGACTCAAGACAGAGCCCAAACAGAAACTACATTAAAGGGTTATAATTCTCAAGGTCCAGGACCACTTTCATTGAGAAAGTTAGTTGTACTAAATAATTATTGCAAAGGTTTATACGCGGCATTAAAGTGTTCAATATTTAGTAGGCTATATATTTGTTTTAATAATTTCAAATTTATTTATATTCAAATTGCTTAGTTGATATTTTTAAGCATTTAATATCATTTTTAATAAATATGCTTGCCATGCCAATGTTTTCAGCATTTTATAGAGATTTGATCAACTCTGACCGAACCCCTTTTCCTCAACAGATGATGCAGACTACTACCTACCCGACTACACCAGCCTACCACAGGTCCACAACCAAGACAAGCTAACCTACCAAGATGCCCCATCCAACCAGGACACACCAGCCAACCAGGACACACCAGGAACCCTTAACCCACCAGCCACATGTGCACACAAAGATAAGTAGATTTATACCACCTTTTTATATATTTCCCGGAGGTGTAGATGTAGGACAGTGTGGCAAAACCATATTTCCGTATATCCAAAGTCTTTTGGGTCACTAAAATAAACTTGCCAGGAAAGTTATAAAGAGTTGTGAAACTCTGAACAGTGATTGTCCCTAGGGGGATGGGTCACAGACTGTACTATGCTCTCATAGATGTAAGCTGGCAAACTGGCACAGCTGTCTTAATAGCGTAATGCATAAGTGCGCAGAATTTTGGTGTGAGTATCCTAGGTTAGAGTCCTGGAGTGACACATGTATTTGTTTTTCATTGAGTTTAGAAGTAAAGATGGTTGGTGAAAAATATGATTTGTTATGTAACCTTGAGGCACTAGAACTTAAAATAATTGTACTAGAATTATTCTGGAAGGGGGAATAGTTTCTTAATGTAAACCATTGAAGCTACTACACAAGAGTAAATAGTATACATTCTTAGTGCATTGTAATATAGTGTTAAATATTTAATGCAGAAATAGTCTTAAACTTGAACAATCTGTCTTTGCAGTAAATTGTCCATTGCAGTATATTAAGTTTGATTCAACATAAATTTCATTAGTATTTTTCTGGCTGTATACTTTTTCAAAGTCATACTTGATCTGTCATATTTTGTAGGCCTAAATCCTAAATTTTCTAATTTTATTTTGTATGCCGGTAATGCATAAGTGCGCGGAATTTTCGTGAGAGTATCCTATGTTAGTCCTTGGGAGTGCCACATGTATTTGATGATTTCATTGAGTTTAGAAGTAAAGTTGGTTGGTGAAAAAATATGAATTAGTATAATTAGATTAAAATATAGGACTTTAAAACTAACTCAAAAGTTACTGTTAAAATATTTAAAGATTTGAGTAACTAAAAAAAAAAAAATGGTGGAATTAAGAAAGTTCGCACAAAGGAAGTTTGGGTTGTGAAACATAGTAAATGAAAGATTCGAAACTGCATAATAATTCTTAGGCTTGTGTATAATTATTTCTTAAACAGTCTTGATAGCGTAATGGATAGTGCGCGGAATTTCGATGAGAGTATCCTGGGTTCGAGTCCTCGGAGTGCTACATGTATTTGTTTATTTCATTGAGTTTAGATGTGAAGTTGGTTGGTGTAAAAAACATAAAATTTAGGAATTCTTGTGGTTAAATGTAAGGTATAGTTTAACTTTTAGGCACTTTGCATTGGAGTAACGGAACACGAATGATACGTGCATAGAAATCACCAGTATGTGGAAGCTTGTGGGTAGGAGTTTAGATCGGAGGGTTGTTCTTGGGTAGGATGATGCGAGGGGGACTAGGGTATAGATTGGAACTGGATAATTAGAATTATTACAAATTTTGTATTTTTCGAACAGTCTTCAAAACGTAATTCATAAATGCGCGGAGTTTTGATGTATCCTAGGTTCGAGTCCTTGGAGTGGCGCGTGTATTTGTTTTCATAGAGTTTAAAAGTAAAGTTGGTTGGTGAAAAAATATGAATAGAAGGGTAATATCCATGCCAGCCTCGGTCAATTTAACCCCAGCTCCTAACTTATCTTGTACTAACATAGCCAACTTAACCAAGCTCTTAACTTATCTCTTACTAACATAAAGCTCCTAACTTATCTCTTCCTAACATACCCAACTTAACCAAAACTAACCAAACTTTTTAATCAAAACTTATCTAACTTCTCTAAACTGTATAGTCAAAAGCAAATATATGTATACCCGGTATATGATATTGCTAATCACTTAATTTTATTAATATATTTCCTTACCAGTCACAAGGTTTAAAGTTTTCTTTGTTAGCGTAATGCATAAATGTGCAGAATTTCGGTGTGGGAATCCTAGGTTAGAGTCCTTGGAGTACCACATGTATTAGTTTAATTTATTGAGTTTAGAAGAAAGTTGGTTGGTGAAAAAGTATGAAATGACAGATTTGTAAAGTTAGTCTCGCTCTAGATTTTGCACTAGTTATGTTTACCAGTGATCGGTTGCTTTTGGCTGTACTAACTCTAATGTAGTATTCTTTAACACAAAACTGGAGAAGGGGCTGAGTTGACCGGATAACTTGCTCATTTAGTAATGTACACCCTATGTGGTAGAACGTGTTCTTTTATTTCATAAATTTTATTTTTAGTAAGCGTTGTTAAAACATAGCGATTTTGAGTAGTTATTTGGCCTTTATATTGTCTGTCAGACTTTTGGTTTGTTTTGTTTGCAAGTTTTAAATGTTAATCTATGGCCTAATGCTTAGTGTGCGGAATTTCGGTAAAGAGTATCCTAGGTTCGAGTCCTAGGAGTACCACATGTATTAATTACTTTTATTGATTTCATTAGTTGGGTTACTTTTATAGATTTCATTAGTTAGGTTTATTTGTAAATTAATTGGTGGGTTGGTGAAAACAAATCATAATTAAATCGATACACCATAATTATTCTTTAACCATTTCACTGTGGGGTACTTCTTAACCCCTTCAGCACAAAGATGTAATTTCCTACTTATTTAAATATGGATTTTATTTAAAATTTTAATAATTTAAGTGTAATTTCCACATAGCGATTTTGATTAGTTCCTTTGTGTTTAATTTTATTCAAGCGTTATTTCCACTTAGCGATTTTGATTAGTTCCTTTGTGTTTATCTTGTCCATGTTTTGGTTTGTTTTGCAAGTTTTAAATTATAATCTCGGTTTCATTTCCGATAAATTTAAAAGAATTTTTCCACATAGATTTTGTGTAGTTGTCACTTCGATAGGGTTTAATTTTAATGAGTTCTATTAATTTGAACAGTAACTTTGGAGTTAATTTTAAAGTTTTCTATTTTAATCATCATCATCATCATCTCTGACGCCTTGCTTCCCCCTGGGAAATTTTAATTTCCTACTTATTTGGGCTACTATTATACAGTTGACCCCCGACTTAAGAACGTTCATTCAGCGAAATTTCGGTAGTACGAAGATCACAAATTACTACCATTTGCTCACTTAACATACCATAGATCACTTTAGCGAACTTTATACCGAAGGCTAGCCTAGCCCCAAACCTTAACACTCAAACAACTCAACTGTTAGTGAGGACACTCCTTAAAAGTTGTTATAGTTCAAAACTAGGATAGATTCCACATGGTGTTATTATTAAAGAGCCTTCGGGTGGATGCCACCTGCTTGGCCCTACATGGTGTTTACAAAGTCGTTTCATGCACTCAAGAAGTAATTTTCGTACACAGTGGATTTCCCCATTTTACCATGAACACATTTAATTGAATATCACATAAGAGCTGCTGATTTATATGCTATTTTTGAATCTGTTTCCATAAGTTTATGTATATTCTATAGCGGCATTTATTTGTGGTTGCGAAAAATACTTCAATTGGTTAGCCGCCTAACCTCGTGTCATTTCGATGCCAATTTTTCGCTTGCTCTCACTATCCACAGTGGCTTCCTGGTTCATTACTTTTTCCTATATCTACCCATTCATTGCTAATCTGATATTGTTTTCATAAGTTTGTCATTTATATGCGTATGGCATCATCAACTCGTTATTTCGAAAGACTAATATTAGTTAGCCTAGCCTAGGCCTAGCCTAACTGTTGTTTCGTTTACAAGTCAGTTCTGGGATTTGTAGTTTTTTTTTCAGTGATCTGCAAATTTAATGGCCAATCTAGAATTCTTATCATAGTTTAAGATTGTATTCATTAAAGCAACCTTGGAACACACCGAAAATACCGTTTATCTGCCAGTTTAGACAAAAATGGCCAGATAGTGAATGCCGACATCGGGAGCAGACGACAGCAAAGCTCCGGGTTACCAAATAAAAATAATCCGCTAGATCCATTCTCAAATGTCGCTAGAAGGCTGCTAGATAATAAATTTGTGCCGAAAATCTTCAGAATAGTGCAAGCCTCTAGAATATCAATCAAATCTGGCTTGAATCTACAGCATATCACCAGAATTTGTGTCACTAGATGTAAATATTTGCCGCTAGATAAATATATAAACCTAGGTCTAGCGCAAAAGTAGCAAAATTTACAACACTCCTGCTGCTTCCCTTACGATCCCATGAATGACTCGGTTTGTGTGTTACCGGTACTTATGTGTTTTATTGGCCAGTTGTATGTTATGTTGCATAATTATGTACTTATAACTACATCAGCATTATAACATAAAATACTCATATATTGATTCGGTTTGAGTAAAAAGGTGGGTAATATAGGTGGATAGGGGAACAAATTGGAGTCCTAGAACCAAACTAATTAATCTCATAAGGCTATCATTTCGCCCAACGTAATTTCGCTCTGCGCACGGTATTTTCGGAACAGAACCTGTTCGCTAACCGAGGGTCTACTGTATTCTTATAATCTTTATCTTATAATCTACAGAATTCGAGACCGAGCTTGAATAGAGACAACGATATATATTTCATGGTTGTTGTTGTTCCTGTTCCCCAAGCTGCCTGGCCGAACAGCCCCAAGGCCCCGAGCAAGGCCAAGGCCATAACCGTGCGCCCCCACAGAACCCTCACTGCCGACCACAATAAAGCCTGGGTGACCGAAGCCACTCCATGGCGGGGAGCTGAGGAGGGTGCGGAAACGCCCAGGAAACCAAAGCCCCACCCAGGGCCCTGTGCCCCTCAGCAATTATGAAGAGAATATTAAGGGGCAAAGGAATAAATGCGACTCTTTGGCTTCCAATCTAAGTAGACTGGGAGGTCAACCCACGGAAGAGACGCAGTCATTCGAGATCTAGAAAATATAAAAGTAAAAGGAACAGTCAGAGTAAGCTATGGGTATGGCAGAGATCGCTCAGTGGTTCTTACTATTTGTTTGCTAGCCGGCGGTAACTTAGCATGGTATTGTGACTATTCAGCCATTAGGAGAAATTTGTGGAGAAGTAAGCTTTAGAGTTAAATCTTTAAATAAGTTGTGATAACCCAGGTTCGAATCCCGGTGGATCACATAAATGCTTTAATTAATTTCATAGGTGTCTGGTGTTGGGGTGAAGTTAATAAAATATAGAATATTAGTTTCTAAAGTAGAGATCAGGTGCTAAGGAGTTTAGTTTAGTGAAGTAATAATAAAACATAAATTCTTATCAAATAAATATAATTCTATAATGCCCATATATTTAATCACTGATTAAAGTTTTGCAATTCTATGTTCAACAGGTTTGGCCCGGTGTGCAAGAAGAACGTAAACCCGAACAAATCACCTTGAAAACCTGGACCCTACGCTGGCTGGATTGAAAATTAAGGATTCCACACCTCCACTCAGCACTATGCCAATTTAAGGAGAGACTGAGTTTTTATGGTCTATTAATTCATTTATTCCTTTATCTCTTAGATTTCTCGCTAGACCTCCATCAAGCTTAGAAAATCACCCCTAGACACCCCTTAAAGATAAATTTGTACATTTTTCGGTAGACAAATATCCCGGCCGAAGGCCGGTTCCTCCTAAAATTACAGGCTGGCGTTTGCTTGCCAGGAAAAAATACACTTAAATGGCACAAAGGGTCCTAATATTGCCAGAAATGGGGTGAAAAGTCATAAAATCTCCAAACTAATGGAATTAGTCTTAAAATCTCAAATAGTGGGGGCTAAACATTAGGGAGAAGGGGGTCCAGAAAATCAGTCTCCCCTTAAGGAATCCACACTTCCAGTCGGCATTGCGTCAACTTAAGGCCTCCACACCTCCACCACTCAGCACTACAGCAAAGGACAAGAACCTGGTAGACATCTACTTCTATTTATTTTACTCAGGCCCATTCCCCGTTTTTTTATATATTTAGTTTCTACTAAAGTAAAACTCCATCTTGTTCTACCCTTCACTTGCTCAAAATAGTTTAAAAGTATAGTGTTCATATAATTATAGCTTACTCGTACATAATTATAATGTAAGACTTGCAAAATAAACAAACCAAAACTTGGACGAACACCGTAAAAAGACAACATATCAAAATCGCTGTGGAAACCACGCTTCAGCAAAATAAAAATTCTTTTTAAATACTCAATCAATTTAAAGACTGTTCCACAATAAGTGCTGTTCTGGTCTTGCGCCCTAATTGTAGTGCTCCAGGCAGCGCTGTTCAGAGCTGCCTCACTTATAATGTTTTTAACAGTCCTGGAAGTGTAATGGTCAAGGTGTCTACAAATCTGTATGTGATGACCCAGGTTCGAATCCCAGGGATCACTTAATTGCTTTCATAAATTTCATTGGAGGAGTTTGGTGGTGTGGTGAAATTGATAAAATCTAGATTATTTATTAACTATCAAACTATATGATCTGATCCCTTGTTGTAGCTCCCATGTTCACGAACTTTGATATTTTCACCTAATCTAATTGTCTTTAAATTTGTCCAATGTATGTCAACTAATGAAGTTAAAAAGAGTTGCAAGTTTCAGTTCTAGTCACTTAATTTTTTTATGATTAATATTGCCGTTTCAAAACAATTATATATATATATATATATATCCTTGTAAGATTATTAGTGTTCAATAAATTCTAAATTTTATTGTATTGTATTATAATCAACCTTTGTGTACATGCATGAAATAAACTTTAAGGAATCAAAGTTTTTAATATATATATGAATATGCTTTGGCAGTGACCAAGTTGTGAAACTTCAGTATTATTAACTTCGTAAGTTTATAAGTTGTTTTTATGTTTTCCCAGTTTTGGTTTGTTTATTTTGCAAGTTTTATATCATGACTTAATTCTGGTTGGTTTATAACATAAGTTTGTCTGCTAAGACTAGTCAATGGAAGGAATTTTGGTTATAAATTTTCAGTAATGTAAATCAGGTTTAGCCCAGTTAAAAGAATAAGAATGTAATATAGTAATGAAAGATCATAAATATTATATAATCTCAAAGCAATAGTTAAATCTGTACCCAAAATATAATTAGAAGGTTGAAAAATAAATGCGGTATTGCAGAAAGAGGCCATTATACTATTGTTTAAAGTAGTTTGTACAAATTTAATAATTTAAACTATTTTCTAATGCCTTCAGTAGAGAATTTTTAAACACTTGCAAGCTTCTTTTATTTATAAATTATTATTTTACTTAAGCTTTGTTTCCATAGCGATTTTTATTAGTTATTGTCTTTTTACTGTTCATATAAGTTTTGGTTAGTTTATTTTGCAAGTTTTAAATTATGTAAGTATAGATCTAAAGTCTATTCGCCATTTAATAAGTCAGAGGTTGCCGTTAAATATTAAAATTTAATTATCTTTATGCCTTCAATAAGTCTAAAATTTGTTCATATACCTGTATAGCTTTAAATCAAAATGCTTCTGTCAAATTAAAGTATTTTTTTTTTAAATTTTAATTTTAGATGTAATTCCTGGTAGAGTCTATTATTCCTAGATTTTTATGGCTTCCAATAATGGTTCTTCAAATTAAACTTCGCAGTCCTATTTTGTTATAAACTCGCTTTCTTGAAGACATTATTTTGTTTAAGCGTTTCCACAGCGAGTTTGATAAGTTCTTTTGTCTTTTTACTGTTCGTCTAAGTTTTGGTTTGTTTATTTTGAAAGTTTTCCATAATTCATTTTACACCAGTAATGGCCTCTGGTTAAGTGTTGTGCATAATTATAGTAGTACATTCATTTCTATTACTTTTAGAATTGTCAATAGTGCAAAACCTGTTCTTTTATTTATAAATGATTTTGCTTGAGCATTTTTTCCACTAGTTATTTTGATAACTTGTTTTGTCTTTTTACCGTTATCCCAAGTTTTGGTATATTTATTTTGCAAGTTTTAAATTATAAAGAAGTAATAATTGGACGAACTTCTCAATTTAGTAGATTCTTTTTGGCATTAATTTTAATGGTTGCATTATTAAATGTAGTCTTTAGATACAAAGGTATAGGTATTAAACTGATCCTAATCGGCTTCTGTTATAAACCTGCAGAAATGAGACTATATTGTTTATAGTTGTTTGTACAAATATATAATTATTTTGTATATGCCTTCATTATATATTCCTGATTATTTTAAGCATTATTTAGATTATAATTATAGTGGGATTGGGCCTGAGTATGTACTGTATATAGATAGATTTCCATATAGCAATTTTGATTAGTTTGTGTGTATCATGCAAGTTTTGGTTTGTTTATTTTGCAAGCTTTGGTTTGTTTATTTTTAAAGTTTTACATCATAATTAAATCAAATTCTTTCTATAAGTTGATAGGGGAGTTTGTGAATACATATGAATATAAGCAGATAGTCTGCGTTACTTTTTTAGCCAAATAAAATTAAATCTGATTCTAATTACTGGCAGGTCTCCTACTTATTTCATGGGAATTTTAAAACTTTGATATTTTATTATAAGCTTATTTGATTGGAAGGTAACTTTAAATTAAATATTTAGATATTGGCAGTTTTACTTTTATCTTGTATCGTCCCAGTTTTGGTTTGTTTATTTTGAAAGTTTTGAATTATAGCGATTTTGATTAGTTATTTTGCTTATATCTTGTATCGTCCCAGTTTGGTTTGTTTATTTTGAAAGTTTTACATTCTAATTTGTTCCTGCCGTTCAGCGTTGTCTCACCTTTTCCTTGTTGGCTGTAGCTCTTTCACATTTCTGTCCATTGAAATAGTTCCTTCGCTGCCCTAGTCTTGCCGATATTCTTTTGGAATTTGTTTAGATGCTTGTTGGTGTGGTGTCCTGAGTTCGAATCCGGGGAGGACCGTATGTGTTTGTTATAACAGATTTTGATTAGTTATTTTGCCTTTATATTGTCTGTCCCAGTTTTGGTTTAAGTTTGCAAGTTTTAAATTTTAATTCATTAGCACATTCAACTACATTGTGGTTTGTAATTGATGATTAATGTTAAGAACGGGGTGTTAATTATTTCCTTAGACCACATTATGTCCTTCCTTAATCAAATTCACTTCCTTGCCGATATTTGGTTAGATTTGTTTTGCCTTTATAACGTCTTTGTCCCAGTTTTGGTTTGTTTAGTTTGCACATAAATGCTTTAATAAATTTCATAGGTGTCTGGTGTTGGGGTGAAGTTAATAAAATATAGAATATTAGTTTCTAAAGTAGAGATCAGGTGCTAAGGAGTTTAGTTTAGTGAAGTAATAATAAAACTTAAATTCTTATAAAATAAATATAATTCTTTAATGCCCATATATGAGGGCCTGGGAGGCAGAACCAGATAAGTGCCAAATAGAAAAAAACGGAATTAACTGAGATTCCTAGAAAAAATGGGGCCGGGGTGGCGCTTATCTGGTACTGCCTCCCAGAGCTACACACGCCCGTGGGAGGCAGAACCAGATAAGCGCCACCCCGGCCCCATTGTTGCTAGGAATCGCAGTTAATTCCGGTTTTTTATTTTGTGCTTATCTGGTTCTGCCTCCAAGGGCCTCATATTTAATAATCACCGTTTAAAGTTTTGAAATTCTATGTTCAACAGGTTTGGCCCGGTGTGCAAGAAGAACGTAAACCCGAACAAATAACCTTGAAAACCTGGACCCTACGCTGGCTGGATTGAAAATTAAGGATTCCACACCTCCACTCAGCACTCCGCCAACTTAAGGGGAGACTGACAGTTTTTATGGTCTATTAACCCTCTCACATCCTGACGCGATTTTTGAGCCTATTAGGGATACTTTAAATCCTTTGTTACCATCGGGGGTATCTATAAACCTTTAGTTTGTTGACTTCAACCTCTGCAGTTGTCTTTGAGTTAGCTGTGGGCAGAAAACTAATTTTGGAGAGGTAATTTATAACAGTGAGAGTAATCTATTTCTTATTGCTAATCTGAACCTCTGCGTCCTATGGTCGTGAGAGGGTTAATACATTTATTACTTTATCTTAGTTTTCTCGCTAGACCTCGATCAAGCTTAGAATATCACTCGCTAGACACCCCTTCAAGATAAATTTGCAAATTTTTCGGTAGAGAAATATCCCGGCCGTAGGCCGATTCCTCCTAAAATTACAGGCTGGCTATTGCTCGCCAGGAAAAATACGTAAATGGCACAAAGGGTCCTAATATTGCCAGAAATGGAGTGATGCTTATGTTCTGGGTGTGGTGTCCTGAGTTTGAATCCTGGGAGGACCACATGTTTTTATTAGTTCATTAAAGTAAATTGGGATTTGTAATTGATTATTAATGTTAAGAAAGGGGTGTTACTTATTATAGTTATTATTTTTGTCTTTTTACTGTGTTCGTCCCAGTTTTGGTTTGTTTATTTTGAAAGTTTTACATTATAGCGGTTTTGATTAGTTCTTTTGTTTTTATCTTGTATCGTCACAATTTTGGTTTGTTTATGGTGCGACTCCCTATTTTAATTTGGTTTGTTTATTTTGAAAGTTTTACATTATAGCGATTTTGATTGTTTTTTTTGTTTTTTATCTTGTATCGTCCGAGTTTTGGTTTGTTTATTTTGAAAGTTTTAAATTATATCCGTTTTGATTAGTTCTGTTGCTTTTATCTTGTATCGTCCCAGTTTGGTTTGTTTATTTTGAAAGTTTTAAATGTTAATTTGTTCCTGCTGTTCAGCGTTGTCTATAATTTTTTCATTGTTGACTGTAGAGCTCTTTCGCATTTCTGTCCATTGAAATAGTTCCTTCGCTGCCCTAGTCTTGCTGATATTCTTTTGGAATTTGTTTTGGTGGTGTAATGGATTAGATGCTTCTGTTCTGGGTGTGGTGTTCTGAGTTCGAATCCCGGGAGGACCATATGCTTTTGTTATAACCGATTTTGATTAGTTATTTTGCCTTTATATTGTCTGTCCCAGTTTTGGGTTAAGTTTGCAAGTTTTACATTTTAGTTTATTAGCACATTCAAGTACATTGGGGTTTGTAATTGATGATTAATGTTAAGAACGGGGTGTTAATTATTTCCTTAGACCACATTGTCCTTCCTTAATCAAAATTAATTCACTTCCTTGCCGATATTTGGTTAGCTTTATTTTGTGTTTTATTTCATAAATTTTATTATGGCAAGCGTTTTTTTCACATAGCGATTTAGATTAGTTATTTTGCCTTTATATCGTCTTTGTCCCAGTTTTGGTTTGTTTAGTTTGCAAGTTTTAAATTTTAATTGATTTCCAAGTTTCCATTCTCTTTAGTTGTCAATCTGCTATAACTGTTGGTGGTGTAATGGTTTAGATGCTTATGTTCGGGGTGTGGTGTCCTGAGTTTGAATCCTGGGAGGACCATATGTTTTTATTAGTTCATTAAAATACATTGGGGTTTGTAATTGATTATTAATTTTAAGAAAGGGGTGTTACTTATTTTAGTTATTATTTTAGTCGTTTTACTGTGTTCGTACCAGTTTTGGTTTGTTTATTTTGAAAGTTTTACATTATAGCGATTTTGATTAGTTTTGCTTTTATCTTGTATCGTCCCAGTTTTGGTTTGTTTATTTTGAAAGTTTTAAACTATAGCCGTTTTTAGTTCTTTTGCTTTTATCTTGTATCGTCACAGTTTTGGTTTGTTTATATTGAAAGTTTTACATTATAGCGATTTTGATTAGTTATTTTGCCTTTATATCGTCTTTGTCCCTGTTTTGGTCTGTTTAGTTTGGAAGTTTTAAATTTTAATTGATTTCTAAGTTTCAATTCTGTTTAGTTGTCAATCTGCTATAACTGTTGTTGGTGTAATGGTTTAGATGCTTATGTTCTGGGTGTGGTGTCCTGAGTTTGAATCCTGGGAGGACCATATGTTTTTATTAGTTTATTAAAGTACATTGGAGTTTGTAATTTATTATTAATGTTAAAGGGGTGTTACTTATTAGTTATTATTTTTTTCTTTTTACTGTGTTCGTCCAAGTTTTGGTTTGTTTATTTTGAAAGTTTTACATTACAGCGGTTTTGATTGGTTCTTTTGCTTTTATCTTGTATCGTCCCAGTTTGGTTTGTTTATTTTAAAAGTTATACATTCTAATTTGTTCCTGCTGTTCAGCGTTGTCTCTCGCCTCTTCCTTGTTGACTGTAGCTCTCTCACATTTCTGTCTATTGAAATCGTTCCTTCGCTGCCCTAGTCTTGCCGATATTCTTTTGGAATTTGTTTTGGTGGTGTAATGAATTAGATGCTTATGTTCTGGGTGTGGTGTCCTGAGTTCGAATCCCGGGAGGACCATATGCTTTTGTTATAACAGATTTTGATTAGTTATTTTGCCTTTATATTGTCTGTCCCAGTTTTGGTTTTAGTTTGCAAGTTTTACATTTTAATTCATTAGCACATTCAAGTACATTGGGGTTTGTAATTGATGATTAATGTTTAGAACGGGGTGGTAATTATTTCCTTAGACCACATTGTCCTTCCTTAATCAAATTCACTTCCTTGCCGATATTTGGTTAGCTTTATTTTGTGTTTTATTTCATAAATTTTATTATGGCAAGCGTTTTTTTTTCACATAGCGATTTTGATTAGTTATTTTGCCTTTATATCATCTTTGTCCCAGTTTTGGTTTGTTTGCAAGTTTTAAATTTTAATTGATTTCTAAGTTTCCATTCTGTTTAGTTGTCAATCTGCTATAACTGTTGGTGGTGTAATAGTTTAGATGCTTATGTTCTGGGTGTGGTGTCCTGAGTTTGAATCCTGAGAGGACCATATGCTTTTATTAGTTCATTAAAGTACACTGGGGTTTGTAATTGATTATTAATTTTAAGAAAGGGGTGTTACTTATTTTAGTTATTATTTTAGTCATTTTACTGTGTTCGTCCTATTTTTTTATTTTTTATTTTGAAAGTTTTAAATTATAGCCGTTTTGATTAGTTCTTTTGCTTTTATCATCCCAGTTTTGGTTTGTTTATGGTGAGACTCCCTATTTTAATAATAATAATTTGGTTTGTTTATTTAGAAAGTTTTACATTATTGCGGTTTTGATTAGTTCTTTTGCTTTTATCTTGTATCGTCTCAGTTTTGGTTCCAGTTTTGGTTTAAGTTTGCAAGTTTTAAATTTGAATTAATTAGCACATTAAAGTACATTGGAGTTTGTATTTGGTGATTAATGTTAAAAATGGAGTTTTAATTATTTCCTTAGACAACATTGTCCTTCCTTAATCAAATTCACTTCCTTGCCGATATTTGGTTCGCTTTATTTTGTGTTTTATTTCATAAATGTTATGGCAAGCGGTTTTTTTTCACATAGCGATTTTGATTAGTTATTTTGCCTTTATATCGTCTTTGTTTAGTTTGCAAGTTTTAAATTGTAATTGATTTCTAGGTTTCCATTCTGTTTAGTTGTCAATCTGCAATAACTGTTGGTGTAATGGTTTAGATGCTTATGTTCTGGGTGTGGTGTCCTGAGTTTGAATCTTGGGAGGACCATATGTTTTTATTAGTTCATTAAAGTACATTGGGGTTTGTAATTGATTATTAATTTTAAGAAAGGGGTGTTACTTATTTTAGTTATTATTTTAGTCGTTTTACTGTGTTCGTACCAGTTTTGGTTTGTTTATTTTGAAAGCATTACATTATAGCGATTTTGATTAGTTCTTTTGCTTTTATCTTGTATCGTCCCAGTTTTGGTTTGTTAATTTTGAAAGTTTTACATTATAGCGATGTTGATTAGTTATTTTGCCTTTATATCGTCTTTGTCCCAGTGTTGGTTTGTTTAATTTGCAAGTTTTAAATTTTAATTGATTTCTAGGTTTCAATTCTGTTTAGTTGTCAATCTGCTATAACTGTTGGTGGTGTAATGGTTTAGATGCTTATGTTCTGGGTGTGGTGTCCTGAGTTTGAATCTTGGGAGGACCATATGTTTTTATTAGTTCATTAAACTACATTGGGGTTTGTAATTGATTATTAATGTTAAGAAAGGGGTGTTACTTATTATAGTTATTATTTTGGTCTTTTTACTGTGTTAGTCCCAGTTTTGGTTTATTTTGAAAGTTTTACATTATAGCGGTTTTGATTAGTTCCTTTGCTTTTATCTTGTATCGTCCCAGTTTGTTTTGTTTATTTTGAAAGTTTTAAATTCTAATATGTTCCAGCCGTTCAGCATTCTCTCCCCTTTTCCTTGTTGACTGTAGCTCTTTCACATTTCTGTCCATTGAAATCGTTCCTTCGCTGCCCTAGTCTTGCCGATATTCTTTTGGAATCTGTTTTGGTGGTGTAATGGATTAGATGTTTATGTTCTGGGTGTGGTGTCCTGAGTTCGAATCCCGGGAGGACCATATGCTTTTGTTATAACCGATTTTGATTATTTATTTTGCCTTTATTTTGTCTGTCCCAGTTTTGGTTTAAGTTTGCAAGTTTTACATTTAAATTCATTTGCACATTCAAGTACATTGGGATTTGTAATTGATGATTAATGTTTAGAACGGGGTGTTAATTATTTCCTTAGACCACAATTGTCCTTCCTTAATCAAATTCACTTCCTTGCTAACCAAATATTTGGTTAGCTTTATTTTGAGTTTTATTTCATAAATTTTATTATGGCAAGCGTTTTTTTCACATAGCGATATTGATTAGTTATTTTGCCTATATATCGTCTTTGTCCCAGTTTTTAGTTTGTTTAGTTTGCAAGTTTTAAATTTTAATTGATTTCTAGGTTTCCATTTGGTTTAGTTGTCAATCTGCTATAACTGTTGGTGGTGTAATAGTTTAGATGCTTATGTTCTGGGTGTGGTGTCCTGAGTTTCAATCCTGGGAGGACCATATGTTTTTATTAGTTCATTAAAGTACATTGGGGTTTGTAATTGATTATTAATTTTAAGAAAGGGGTATTATTTATTTTAGTTATTATTTTAGTCGTTTTACTGTGTTCGTCCTAGTTTTGGTTTGTTTATTTTTAAAGTTTTAAATTATAGCCGTTTTAATTAGTTATTTTGCTTTTTATCTTGTATCGTCCCAGTTTTGGTTTATTTATGGTGAGACTCCCTATTTTAATAATAATTTGGTTTGTTTATTTTGAAAGTTTTACATTATTGTGGTTTTGATTAGTTCTTTTGCTTTTATCTTGTATCGTCTCAGTTTTGGTTCCAGTTTTGGTTTAAGTTTACATATTCGGAAGTCGAATAATTCGAAACCCAAGCACTATAATATTTTCAGAGGGATCAGACAACTCAGCACAAGTGGTTTTACAACTCTCTTGATCCATTTTTTTTGTTTATTTTTTATCTAATTGCGGAATTAGGCGACTCGGAAATTAGGTAATGATTTTGTACTCGGTGGTTAGCTACATATGCCAAGGGGCTGTCTCAAATTCAAAAAAAGGCGTCAAGAGCTTTATAGAGCATTTCACGGGCTTTCCAATGGTATATACTGTAAAACATTCCTAGAGGCCCAATAATACATTAATTATTTGATCCCAAAGTGCGATAAAACAGGTATTGAGAAAAACATGTGAAAGTCTAAGGTAATGGGTGATTTTTTTTAACTTAATTTGTTTTGGTTTACAATATTTTACGCAGGAACACGGCAGAGTAGAAGATACAGCTTTTGGGAGGTTGTAGAGTATTTTACGCTCTTTCCATTTATATATGTAAGATCCTCGTACGACCAGTAGTTATTGAACCTGTCAATTTCAAAGTTCGCTATATAACGTTTATTATGTTCCTTCCAACAACCAACAATACTCCTAAAATTGATTAATGAAATTTACAAACACATGTGGCAGTCCGTGGCCTCGAACCCAGGATGCTCACACCGAAAATCAACACCTTATACATCGCACCACGAAGAAAGTTAAAGGTTGGTGGACACTGCCTACGATTTATTATGCAACTTCGAATCCTGCATATCAATCTAAGCATGTACACACATCCCAACTGCAACTCACGTAGGCTATGCATATGTGAATGGAAAGAGCAATTAATGGGGCCTTAACCACTTAGGGAAGTCCTCTCGATAAATTACTCCTGAACCAATATCAATTATTATGTTCCTTCCAACAACCAACAATACTCCTAAAATCGATTAATGAAATTTACAAACACATGTGGCAGTCCGTGGAATCGATCCCAGGATGCTCACACCGAAAATCAACACCTTATACATCGCACCACGAAGACAGTTAAAGGTTGGTGGACACTGCCTACGATTTATTATGCAACTTCGAATCCTGCATATCAATCTAAGCATGTACACACATCCCAACTGCAACTCACGTAGGCTATGCATATGTGAATGGAAAGAGCAATTAATGGGGCCTTAACCACTTAGGGAAGTCCTCTCGATAAATTACTCCTGAACCAATATCAATTATTATGTTCCTTCCAACAACCAACAATACTCCTAAAATCGATTAATGAAATTTACAAACACATGTGGCAGTCCGTGGACTCGAACCCAGGATGCTCACACCGAAAATCAACACCTTATACATCGCACCACGAAGACAGTTAAAGGTTGGTGGACACTGCCTACGTTTTTAGAAATACAGGAATAGTTTGGAAAACATAAAAAAAAAACACAATTTCCAATGGGTTTTCACTAATAACATTTCACTGGCTTATGAAGGGATGTTGAATAAACACATTTTAACACCTAATGGTATTTTCAAGATTTTGAGCTTTTTAAGCCTAAAAAGCGGCCGGTTCCCTTAAGCATTGTTTCCACATAGCCTAACGAGTTTAATAAGTTCTTTTGTCTTTTTACTGTCTTCGTCCAAGTTTTGGTTTGTTTATTTTGCAAGTTTTGCATTATAATTCTTTAGGTTGTTCTTAAGTAGAATAACAAATATGTCGGTAACTTTAACCCTCTCAGAATTATGGCATATTGTATTTTATAATGGATAACTCCAGATTTGATTAAGTTTAGGAAGAATAGTTGTATTTGTCTTTAGAAAAATGTCCTTTAGCAGTGGCTAATTTTGTTATATTTTGCAAAAGTGTTATTTCCACAGTGATTTTTATTAGTTCTTTTGCCTTTATATATATATATATATATATATATATATATATATATATATATATATATATATATATATATATATATATATATATATACCGGTATATACAGGGCGTTCAGAAAACATGTGTACAAAATGAAATGGGTGATAGGGAACACAGAATTAAACATTTTGTACTCCATGGAGGTATGTCCAAAAATGCTTCCTTGCGGTGCTACAGGGTAGACAGTTTCAACGTAATTTCTCTAAATTTGTACCCTAACTTCTCTGTGAGTAGTCCGTTTACATACAAACATGGTAATTTAATGTACACAACAGTATGAACATTACTTTATTAATGTCAGTACACTGCAAAAACAAAAGAACATTAAATTGAAGAAAAGATTAACAATCATTAATCATCAGTCAGAACTGCTTACTGAACGAAGATGTCTTCTGTCATACTGTTGTGTACATTAAATTACCATGTTTGTATGTAGACGGATTACTCACAGAGAAGTTAGGGTACAAATTTAGGGAAATTACGTTGAAACGGTCTACCCTGTAGCACCGCAAGGAAGCATTTATGGACATACCTCCATGGAGTACAAAATGTTTAATTCTGTGTTCCCTATCACCCATTTCATTTTGTAAACATGTTTTCTGAATACCCTGTATATATACCCGGTATATACAGTATATATATATATATATATATATATATATATATATATATATATATATATATATATATATATATATTTTTTTTTTTTAAGGGATGAGGTGACGAGGAACCTATTTACCCTGGCATAGACCTATTTTACTGGTAGGCGATCAGAACAGAGGCAAGGGGTGTGAGGACATTGCCCAACTATCTCCACCAGCCGAGAAGCGAACACGGTCCTCCCGGTTAGAAACCGAGCGTTCTACCAATGTCGCTACTGGTCACCCCGCCTTTATTTTGTCTTTGTCCCAGTTTTGGTTTGTTCATATTGCAAGTTTTATAATTTAATACAGTATTAAATATTTTGTGTTTATATTGGAGGTAACATTACAGAATACTATATCATACAGTTTAGGAATTTTGTTTTGGTAATGATGGGTCAATAAGAAAATTTATTCAGTACCCCTTATATTTCTAGAAGTCTCCCTAATAGTAAAGTTGAGGGGCATACACTGAAGCATTGCGTAGCTGCGGTGTTCTCTGTCTCCTTGACCTTTAGAGCATGTGGTTATTAAGCCAATACAGGGTAAACATACCTTGGATTATATGTAACCCTTTCAGTATTATGATCCCGTTGTTGTTCCTTTGTTTATACAGTATGTGTGATTAGTTTGCTTGGGAAACATTAACTTGCTCATGTAGTAATGTGGTGGATGTGTTGTTTTATTTATAAATTATTATTTTGCTGAAGCGTTGTTTCCACATAGCGATTTTGATAAGTTGTTTTGTCTTTTTACTGTGTTCGTCCAAGTTTTGGTTTGTTTATTTTGCAAATTTTACATTATAATTGTAGCTATCAATTCACCACTTGCGAGTTTCAGGCTATAAGGAAGTTGGAGCTGTAGACATCGATATTTAGCAGAATTACCAGATAAGATATGGTTGCAATGCCTTTATTTATAAAATCAAATTAAACATAGTTTTCTATCCATCAGAACCCTACATTAATTATTATTGCATTTCTGTTTAATATCGATGCTTACGGTTCCAACTTCCTTATAGCCTGAAACTCGCAAGTAATCAATTGACAAGTTTATTCAGTTAGGACGAAGCTGTGAAAGGTAGCGAGTTAATTGACCACTTGCGAGTTTCAGGCTATAAGGAAGTTGGTGACGTAAACATCGGTATTAAACAGAAATACAATAATATAGTTGATATCTAATGGATAAAACGTATGTTGAAATGAGTTGTATGTATTTATAAATGTACTACAACCGCATTTTAGCTGGTAATTCTGCTAAATATCAATGTAAAAAATCTCCAACTTTCTTATAGCCTGAAACTCGCAAGTGGTCAATTGAGATACCGGTGCTGTATTATTTTTCAGTTAGATTATAATGTAAAACTTGCAAAATAAACAAACCAAAACGTATACGAACACAGTAAAAAGACAGTTAGATTTCTATACAACCTTCCTAAAGTGGAAATTAAATCTTGAGGCAGTAACATTAGGTCTTTTAGTAGTATTATGATGCCTTTATTCTGGCTATCAATAGACAGTTTGACTCAGTTTATGAAGAATTTGTGAAAACCAAGGAGTTGCATATTCTATCATTCTATATCTATTTACTCAGGCACATTACCTTTCTTATTCTTTTTTGTTTTTATCTGGGGGTGGCCGACTTGAGACAGAGCCCAAACAGGGACAACATAACACAAAAACAAAATAATGAACACACAACAAGTTGCTTATTAGTCTGCAGTTATCACTTACCGGTACTCCGTCGTCGACACCTGCCCGGGTTGTAACACAGCACCCCATACCATTAACCACATCATAGAAGACTGCATTTCACACAACCACTTACGCCAACAACACAATTTACACTCTTTGAGAGCTCTGTGGGAAAACCCGACCGTGGCCATGGCCTTCCTTAAGGACTCTGGGCTGTTCGGCCAGGCAGCTTAGGGAACAACAACAACAACAACAACAACAACCGGTACTTCTATAGGTCCTTTCAAAGTTACGTAGACTCATTTTGCAGTATCCTTTACCCATTCGGTATTGTGATGCCTTTATTAATGTTATTGTGGCCATCATTAGACAATTTTATTCAGTTTAGGAAGAACTTGTTGAACAGGGTGTGAAATGAAAGCCAAATCCATTTTTTGTTTTTTTATTATTGTACATGTATAGCGGAAAGTATGGTTTAGTTCGAAATATGTCTTGGGGAAATGATAAAATGGCCAAAACAACACTACTGTACTTGATAATTTTCCTATATGCCTTTTTTGAGTTACAGAGGGTAGAAGTCATGATTTCTCGCCTACTTACAGCGAATAGACTATAGGTATCCTCCTCCCCTTGTAAAACTCGCCTACTAGACGAGACAGAGTACGGGGCGAGGGAACATGAAAGTGGTCCCGGACCCTAAGAATTGGAACTTTAAATTTTGTTTCTGTTCGGGCTCTGTCTCAAGTTGGCCAACCCCAGCTATAGTGTATGTGCCTGAGTATATACCTACATACATATATAGTATTTATGTATTAGTTTATTATGATGACAAAGTGATCCCCCAACACAAAGACGTGACTGATTGATCCGTAGCTGATGATATTTATTCAATAATTTAAGTTTTTACATTGTTGTCATCCAGAAGTTAATTGAATTTTCATCAACAGGTTGGCAGCCATGGAGTGATGGCAGTTTATAATGGATAAAACACTCCAAGTTGAAAATTTAGGTACGTTGTATGCTATATATACAGTATATAGCCTATATATATATATATATATATATATATATATATATATATATATATATATATATAATTTTTTTTTTTTTTTTTTTTTTTTTTTCCCCCCCGTTTGGACTCTGTCTAGTCTGTCTAGAGTCGGCCACCCCAGCTATGGGGTACTGTGCCTGAGTATATAAAAGATTTACATTTTAATTTAGCCTGCTCATACATCTTACTGGTTGTAGTTAAATATTATTCTAATGATGAATATTTACTTTTTTCCGTGAATCAAATGATCCTGCAGATCCAATTCTGAAACTCAAAAGTTGTGTTAAGTTTTTTTTATTTTTTTTTTTTTTTTTTTTTTTTTTTTTTTTTTTTTATATTCCAACTTACTTCCTCTCGGGCATAGGCTGAGAGCCTTAACATTCACCGCTTTACAATGAACAGTGAAGCCCGTGAGGTCTTGTTCCAGTCTAGGGAGTGAGACATGTGAAGCACGTAGAGTACAGTACAACGAGCACCTGCCATCTTGCCTTCACATGAGGCACGGTGCTCACTCATGGCCCGAAACGACCCCATCTCTGAAGCCACCTCGTTCCCGTGCTTCACTGTCTCACCCCCTACACTCGGACTCTCACACTTACACACACACAACGCCACCTGTTGAGCAGATAACTCACCAGGCATTGCACCCCTATAGCATATTTTGAATATGGGAATATTCATACAGTGCTATTTAATCAGGGAACAATGAGGGTATTATATTGACGTTTCGGTGGGCTTGTGGTAATGCACTGATACCAGGTACAGCACAAATTCCATCCCAATAATATCTTCCCATTGATACATCGGGATTTGAACCCGGGACCTTTGGATTACCAGGCCAGTGGCAAGACCACTCCACCACACCTCCCCATATGTTATTAACATATTGCTTACACATTATAAATATACTGTACTTACTGTTTCAGGTGTGGCATGGGGGTAAACACGAGGAAGAAGGGAGACCATAAAAACCGGGACAGCTCCCCTTAAGCTGACATACAAGTTGCCACCACCACTGCTAATGGGAACAAGGATGGATGTTGAGGACTGCTTTCTGGAAGGTAATTACTGAACTGTATAATGTACAATATCAATGCATCAAACATACAATGAATTAGAAAGGCAAGATCCTGTGTAGCGGGGAGAACTGTTTTTTAGATGCCTATTTACTAAGAAACATTGAACAGTATCTTTAACCTAACCAAAACCTAACCTAATCTAGTAAATTCGTGGCCTATTTATGAATGTAAAATGTAAAAATATATTGTAACATTACCAAAATTTTGAGATATAAGCACAGGTCTCCCCGCTACATAAGGTTACTGTTATACAATTGAAATAGTAGAAGTGAATTAGTGCCTATAGTATTTATTTATCCTCTTCTGTACCGCAACGCCTTTTTAATTTTATTCTAGCTACCGGTATATTTAGACGATATTGTATAGTTTAAGAAGGATCTGTGGTTGTCAAAAGGGATAGGTGAGATAGTCCGAAGCCTGTTAATTGTTGGAGGCCCTTTTGAAACTGAATAAAATCATCTAATAGCAGCCATAATTAAGTTAAAAGGACGTCGCCGGTACAGAAGGGGCTAATAGTTATGATGACAAAGTGATCCCCCAACACAAACACGTGACTGATTGATCCATAGCTGATATTTCTTTATTAATTTAAGTTCTTGCATTGTTGAGATCCAGACGTTAATTAAACTTTGATCAACAGGTTGGCAGTAATGGAGTGGTACCAGTTTATGATGGATAAAACACTCCAAGGTGAAAATTTAGGGATGTTGGTTGTATGCAGTACATGTATTTGTTTAACCGGAAAATGCGATAGGCCCGTTTATTACAGTTTCACCAGTGCTAAAGATTTTGCTTCAATTCGGACAGAAGGTACTTAACTGAAAATTAAACACAGTGGATGCTTGGTGATGGTGAAAAGCCCCCAGATGATACCTTCCTCATATTCATCATCATCAATCTAATGCATCGCTTCCAGAGGAAGTGCCCCAAAAGGGATGGCCATGGCAGAAACTGCCTTCAGGTACCAAGACATGTCCCCACTGACCCACTCCACAGTGCCTTTTCCACTAAGTGGATTATGACTATTAACACTGAAGGAGCAGACCCAGAGCAGTCCCTTACCCGGATGGCAGTTCCACCACTGTTAATATTGTAATTAGGGCATATGCCCTAATTACAAACGAAATTACAAAGAATACAACCGAATCCTAAGTTTGCTAAATTATAATGAGTTTTAGCGGGAGTTTCAAGGGAGATAGGCTAAATAATTATGAAGGTGGAACTCGACTTTTTAACATCTTGTATAACTGTAGGTGTGTAGCCTATCATAACTCGGGAAATTTCAAATAAGCCAATCAGCACCTTCCACACTAGCCTCGCACGGGGTCTCTAACATGTGGATAATATAAAAGGTGCTTCATATGAAGAGTCGAATCAGACGTGTTACGAATTGTGCAAAATTCTGGCTAATTAACTTCACCATTATTTATAAAATACATTTTAAAATTAAAGCTATAAAGTGTGAGCATTTATTACCCATAAAGGCTATACAATACATAAGTGGATTAAACAGTATAATTACGAAAATAAGCGAGTATCGTTTCGTTTACGAGAGTCGAATCGTCAACAATCTGGAGCAGCGTTGCTAATTTAGCAACTTTTATGCTAGATATTTGAGATATTTACTGTATGAAATAATCTTTATCTATCAATGTTAATTATAGCTGTTTCTAAACTGTATAATATCGTCTAGTGTTAATATCGAGACGTAAAGATTCGATCAACCCAAAATTGGCTAAATTGCCGCGAAATGATTCGACCAAGGGTGTTCGAACCTCACCAAATATAAAAGCAGAGAAAGAACGGGAAGAGGAGGGGGGGGGGGGGAGCAGAGAGAAAGAACGGGAAGAAGGGGGGGGGGGGGGTAAAGCAAGGCAAAGTTGACTGGACATGAGCCGGAGCGGTCACTCGTGCATGAACATTCTTGGTGATCGGGAGCTAGGAAGCCACCCTCTTCAGTTGCCGTGAGATTCAACTGTTTTGCAACAGTTTCGACGATCTAGCGTTGGTATAAGTCTCTTACTATAGTTTTCGTTGTTTAGGTAATGGAGCATTCTAATTCTTCTATAAATTATCGGTGATCGTGAGTTAGGTAACTAGCAGACTACAGCCAATCAGAATTGAGCTATAACTAAATTACGTCACTAAATTTGGGGCAATCTGATTACGTGGTCTGCTAATATGCCACCTTGTTTGCTACGATCGATAATGTAAACTAAATGACGATTTATAGTTCTATTTTACAGCTGTATTCTGCTGTATTTCATAGTTAAAAAGTGAGGTAAGCAATTTGTGTGGCCATTCTCATTCCTAGTTGCAATTCTTATGGCAGAGTTTGGGAATGTTTGATTTGAGGGATACTATAGGGGTTGGCTAGGCCTAATATAGGAATAACTGAATATAGCCTACAGTATAATGCACATACAAACTACCATTTAAAGACTACTAGAGCAGCCTTATTTACGATTTTTTCAAATTTTTCCCAGGATTTTTTTTTCATGGTTTGAGTGGAGGATAGGCTAGGCTATCCATTATTCATTAATCTGAAGATACTGCGTCAAATGGCGGCATTTATTGGGTTAATCGCGGTTTTACAGTAGGGAAGGGAAATTGAGGTGTAAATTGGAAATATGGTGGGTTGAGGGGGAGCACTGGCCCCCCACCCCCTTGAACATTGGCCTAATCAGAGCAAACTTTATTACACTATTTAGGATTTTTTTTAAAGCAGAGGCCCTATTTAATTTTTTACTGAAATTTTGACAAATCTGAGGGAACTTTGGATTTATTTTTATTTTAATACCACGAATGATCAGTTTGTTTATAAAAATAATTGTTCATTTACATAAATATATAGTGTTTGTTATTAATTAGAAATCTCGGGAAAACCTATTTTCCCCATTAGGCCTATGATCCATTTTGAGACACGTCCCCCGATAGTGATTTGAAAAGACATTAGCCTAACCTAACCACCTTACCTAACCTAGTATTATGGGTGGGGGCTGCTGCCCCCACACCCCCGCTGGTTGAGTACTAATCCCTTAGTAAATTAAAAAAAAAAAAAAATTGGCTGTCGATTATACGAAGGTGAAAGAAAGTCAATGAAGTCTTCGGTGGTTACTCTGCAATCTTCAGCTTGATTGTACATTGATAATGGGGAAGTGCCGTATTGACAACCTTTTTACGAAAAAGACATTTTAGTACCATACTTTTTATTAGGTTTTGCAGAGGGTTAAAACAAATTTTCTTATACTCTTTAGAGCATATAGATTCATTATTAATCTTCAAATATATCTACATAATTCGTGGTAATAAAATAACATTAAACTCAAACTTTTCTCTGATTCTTCGCCTAATATTTAGCAGTCTAGTTTTGGAGTTTCATATTAGGCCATGTCTTGGTGTGCCACATTTAAGTAAGTTTAGGAAAGGCTTCTAATATTATAATGTCCACTATCCCCACAGGTACAGATGGGTGCGGAGTTTGAGCCCTGCGTAGAATGCCTTGTAGACTAACAACCAGCAGGCTGAAACTTCTCCACACGTCACAGCTTTCACAGATAAGTACAGTAATTATTATTATATTATTAGGACAATATTTAAGAGCCGCGCCACAACTAGGCTGGCAGCGTAATCTTAATGGTTCATGGCAAGTACCGTAACATAAAGATAAATAATTTTTCCCATAGCTTTAAACTTCCGGAAATTAATGGGTACCGTAATAAATAAGATTATTTCTCATTTTAACTTACGTCCGCCGCCGCACTTATGTTATTGTTGTGAACCTCTCGGCCCACTCGTTGCCGGAGTAGCCTAATTTATGTCTAATAATACTGTTTTTTGCACGGTTACCCAACCAGCGGGTTGTGGGGGGCGGCAGCCCCCACCCATAATGCTAGGATAGGTTGGGTAAGGTTGTTGGGTATTTATCAAGGAAACCGGCCACAAATTTTCCTGGAAATTTGGAAGTCACCCATCCATCGAATAAACATAACTTATAAATCATATTTATATATGTTTCAACTTTCGGAAAAAGTTTTAAATTAGTTTGAAAAAGTTAATATTTACCTCCTGTTATCCACAGCCAAAACTGTAAGATTGCGGAGTAAATACCGTAGACTTCATTAAAGTCTTTTTTGGCGACCGTCAACCTGTTATTAACCCTTTCAGACTCATATGACGCAGAGGTTGCCAGATTAGCAATAAGAAATAGTTCTCTTATAATTACCTCTCCAAAATTAGTTTTCTGCCCACAGCTAACTCAAAGACAACTGCAGAGGTTGAAGTAACTAAACTAAAGGTTTCTAAATACCCCTGATGGTAACAAAGGTTTTAAAGTATTCCCTAATCGGATCAAAATCGCGTCATATGTCGGAGAGGGTTAATTACATACCAAACCAGCGGGGGTGTGGGGGCGGCACCGCCCCTAATATACTAGGTTAGGTTAGGCTAATATTACCCCTTATTTTCGTCTTTTACCCCTCAATTTCCCTGTACTTCATAGCAGTCTCCACTATCGGGGGCCGTATCTTAAGATTGTTGGATAATGGGGAAAACGTTTTTTCCGAAAGTTGAAACGTATATTAATATGATTTATAAGTTATGTTCATTCGATGGGTGACTTCCAAATTTCCATGAAAATTCGTGGCCGGTTTCCTTTATATTTTCCGGTTGTTGGGTTAGGCTACTGTTTTCTCAAAGTTGACTCTTATTTTTATTATATAGGCTAGGCTTATTACTCCACACCAACTGGATTTCTACAGTTAACAGTTTTACTTAATCAGCGAGGGTGTGGGGCGGTAGCCCCCACCCATAATACTAGGATAGGTTAGGGTTGTTCTTGGGCAGAATTGTGCTTTAACTGGTAGACAATAATGAAGATAGGAACAGGGTAGCCATAAATGATTGTTCTTTTATTTATCATTACTTTGCTGAAGTGTTTCTTCCACAGCGATTTTGATTAGTTTTGTCTTCTTACTGTGTTCGTATAAGTTTTTATTTTGGAGGTTTTATATTATATCATACTTTCACACTTTCTTGCCATTTGGAAGAGTGATGGGCCAGTGCTGCGAAGTAGCTTTTTATGTGTTGGTTGTGTAATGGTTTAGATGCTTATGTTCTGGGTATAGTGTTCAGAGTTCGAATCCCGGTAGAACCATATGCTATGATTAGTTTATAAAAGTACATTGGAGTTTGTAATTGATGATTAATGTCGAGAACAGGGGGTTTCCTATGTTTTATGCTTTGTTGCCGTTTGGAAGGGGTGATGGGCCAGTGAAAGGAGTTAATTTTGTTAGTTTTGCTATTACCACAGCTCCTAGTTTGCATTAATGAATCTTTACTTTATACCAATGTCTTTGTTTAAATTAATGGTAAAAAATAATATCTGAAACTAGTTTTGTACGGAAACCTAAACTCCTGGTCAGTTTAACCTTATATACTAACCTACTGTTACTAAAATCAATTTTTTCTAACTGGGTAATTTGGGATGTGTTTATCATTACTCTGCTACAGTATTCCGAAGATTTTGTAGCGCAATATATAGTAATAAGTTGGGTAAAAATTGAACTGACTATAACCAGGGTAGCCTGACATATGCGATGTCCTAACACAAAGTAACTTACAGCAGTTTATAGGAATAATTTTAACACTTAATTATTAGAAATAATAAGCATGGGGTAATTAACTTAAGTCTGTTGCTCTATTATAATATTTATATAATTACACTATCGGTAGAATTCTAGCAATGGCTCCAAATAGTTTAACAGATGTTTTTTTAATTCCCTAGTTTTCATTCATATTTCATGCTTTGAATGGTGCAATTTAGTTATTAGTATTCTAACCACCTAACCTAACTTAGTACTGGTATAATTTAAAACCCAACTCTAAATATTAAGTCATTCCAGTCCACTACTGTACTAACCTATAACCTTTCTTTTTAACTCACGGTAAATTGCAAAGTTCCCATAAAGATTCTTCTATTATTTTGATTATGTAGTGAAATATGGTGCTAATTGTATAAACTTAATGATGCGGAGACCGTAGTTTCATATTTTGCCATTAATATCTAAACCTTAGCTGCTAAGGGATTCGATTTACCGTCAGATGAAATGGAAGCGTATAATCTATCCCAATCTAACCAGGGCTAATGATTAAAGTGAACCTTACCAATGGGTTGAGTTGACGAGGAGTTTAGTTAGTGTTGGTCTTAAGATTTATTTATAATTCTTCCATAGTGATTTTGGTTAGTTTTGTATTTTTACTGTGTTTGTATAAGTTTGGGTATGTTTATTTTGCAAGTTTTAAATTATAATGCTACGGTCTTGTTTCTTTTATTCAATTTTAACTTTTTTTTGTTCTGTGGTGCTGGGGGACATCTTGCTTGGTGATTTTTGTAAGTTTCGTCTTTATTTTGTCTCGGTTTTGGTTAGTTTATTTTTAAAAGTTTTATATTGGATTTATGCCAGAATAACGTTAACCTTCTTCGACATATGACGCAATTTTGAGCCTATTAGGGATACTTTAAAGCCTTTGTTACCATCAGGGTTATTTAGAAACCTTTAGTTTAGTTACTTCAACCTCTGCAGTTGTCTTTGAGTTAGCTGTGGGCAGAAAACTAATTTTGGAGAGGTAATTATAAGAGTGAGAACACTCTATTTCTTATTGCTAATCTGGCAACCTCTGAGTCATAGGAGGCTGAAAGGGTTAAGCTAATTTATAAGTATATACAGCACTTTCGTATAGTGTGGCTGTTCATTTATACTTAAGTGCTATTTTTGTTTTAATTTTAATTTTTCACTATTCTTATTTCTGTGCTGGTGGGACACATTGCGTATACCGAAAGTCAAGTGAATTGATGTAACTTTATAAGAAACTGTATATAAAGTGACTTGTGAATGTAAAATTACTATGAATTATGCAATTTGATTTTAACCAATATTTGTTTTCGAAAACTAACTTAATCCAATTTGATTTGAGTACAGTATATATATATATATATATATATATAGAACCATTTGACATTTTAGCCAATAAGTGTTTGATAATATAAAGAGTAGACTAGGAAATTCATGTGAATGTCAAAATTAGTTTAAAAAATAGTTCTCTTCGTATAATTAAGAATTTTATTGTGCATAATTATACTGTCATAGCGATTTTGAAGTTTTCATTTTACTGTGATCGTCTAAGTTTTGGTTTGTTTATTTTCAAAGTTTTAAAATATAATAGTTTTTTACCACCATACACTCCCTGCTCAAGAGCTGGGCGCCCTGATGAATCTGTGACTTCAGCGAATAGTTCTCGGAATGAGTTTTTACCAGGCGTACTTAGTGTAAACACCCAAGTTGATGTCAAACAGTGGAGAGGGAGTGTGGGGGCGACCGCCCCCACCTATAATACTAGGATAGGTTAGGTTAGGCTTATGTCCTTTCAAAGGGGTATAGTAAACGCTAAGATATACCCGGTCAGAGGTAGGTGATACGCCCGATAACTCCACTCTTTATAATATTTGTAATAGCAATGTTTAGAAAACTTCATTGCCATTCCATATTTTTCAGTAAAGTGTAATTACGTATTTTTGTTAATTTTAGAAATTATCCATAAACAAACTTAAGCATTTACCTGGTCTTATTAGATTGTGAACTTTTAGTTAAAATACTAGTAATTCAATGTTTTCCATAGATTTTGGTGTTGGGACCAGACAGATGACTCTTCTTGGCAGCCAACTACACTTCTACACCTTCAAGAGAAGTACATTACTTGTTATAATTAAAGTGTCTAAAAATCTGTGAGTGATAACCCAGGTTCGAATCCCGGTGAATCACATCTATGCTTTCATTAATTTCATTGGTGTTTGGTGGTGTGGTGAAATTAATACAAAAATAGATAATATCAGCTGGGGTATATGGGTCTCTGGTTTACTGACTTGTGGCAGTGTATGAAGTGTTCCCCATGCAGTATAGAGTACTGTACATGTGCGATTAGTTTGCTTGGGAACCAGATTAACTTGCTCATGTAGTGATGTACACTCTTGTGATGGATTGTTCTTTTATTTTAACTGTCTTGATAGCGTAATGCACAGTGCGTGGAAATTAGATGTATCCTGGGTTAGAGTCCTCGGAGTGCCACATGTATTTGTCGAATTCATTGAGTTTAGATGTGAAGTTGGTTGGTGTAAAAAAAAGTTATTTCCACAGCTATTTTTATTAGTTACTTTACCTTTATCTTGTCCCAGTTTTGCATAGTGTATTTTGAAAGTTTTAAATAATAATCCTCAATATATAGTTCATGAAACGAGACTACCCATGGAACTGCTACTGGCCTAATGTCTAAACCTCTCACACCAAAATAGTAAAATTAACTTTACCATGTCGTGATGTACGTACACATTGTGGTAGTTTCTTTTATTTAAAAAAATAATTTTATTAAAGCATTATTTCCACAACAATTTAGAAGTTCTTTTTAATGTGTCGTCACAGTTATGGTTTGTTTATTTTGCAAGTTTTTAATTATAATAGCAATTTTGGACCGACAGATTTTAATAGATTATTGCTAGATGGCTCAATCTCTGAGGGGATGGCCACGAACAAATCGCCTCAATGGTCCTCTGAATCGGTCGGGTGGAGCCCCTCCCACTCCACATGACTTGTTTTGTAGGTTTTGATTTAATCAATCTCATTCTTGGTCTAAATCTCCCTCGCTGCCCGTCCACCTCTCCTCTACCGGTATTCTTTTAGTAACTCTAGAATCTATGTATTTTTTATTTTGTTTTGCTTACATAAGCTGCACTTTTGATTAATTTATTAATGCAGAATATATCGTAGGCTTGTGCATAAACCTTTAACGGTCTTGATAGCCTAGTGCTTAGTCTACAAAGTTTTCTATTCAACCATCAACCTTGTATATACTGTAATTAAATTTAGCTTGTGAACTTTTGGTTCAAATACTAGCAAGTAAATGTTGTCCACATGGTGATGGTGGTGGTGGTTTAGTGTAGCGCGTGATGGTGTTGGTGTTTGGATGGGACTGGTAATAACCCTTCATGGCAGCCAACTATAATTCTAAACCTTCACAAAGATAAGTACATGACTGGTTTGGGTTATAACTGTGTTGGTGGTGTAATGGTTTAAATGCTTATGTTATGGGTGTGGTGTCCCGAGTTAGAATCCCAGGAGGACTATATGCTTTCAATAGTTTATTAAAGTACATTGCGGTTTGTAATTGATGATTGTTAAGAACGGGTGTTTCTTATCACCTGTGGTATATGGGCCTCTAGTCTACTGTGTGGTATAGTGTCCCTCATAAAGTCACGTGGCGACTAAAATGTTTGCCAAGGATGACTTGTCTATATTGCCTGACGCCATGATCCCCAAAGGGGAGGCCACGAACGAAACGCCCCCATGTACCTGTCCCCAGTCGGTAGACGCCCCTCCTCCCAACTAGCACCACCTTCACTCGTACTTCACTCCATCCTTCCACTTTTCTCTCGGTTTACCTCACTCTGTCCTTCCATCTTACTTTCGTACACCCTCTTAGTCATTCTCTCGCTTCATACACTCCATATGGCTAAACCATCTCAAGGTGCTCCTTTTCACACTTTCCAGTCTACTTACACACCACACCACCTAACTTCCTCATTCGTCTGTCTATCCCTCTATTCAACTCCGCACGCACTTAAAACATTAGATTTAACTAAAAGCCCTCTCAAGTACAAAATGTAAACTAAGTTTTCTGGATAAACTCACTTAACAATGCCCACCTATTTTTTTTTCTCTCTGGGTTGTATCCATTCAGCCTACTGTTTTCAGACTTTTACCCGATAGCACTATCGTTAGTGTTAGTATTTTGTCCTATGGTCTTGTCGGGTTGCAAATTTTATTTTATTAGAACATTGTGACACTAGTTTTATTGCTCCTGTAGTAATGTACACCCTATGTGGTGGATAGTGTTCTTTTATTAATAAATAATTTTACTTCAGCTTTGTTTCCAGAGATTTTGATTAGTCATTTTGTCTTTACTGTGTTCGTATAAGTTTTGATTTTGCAAGTTTTACATTATAATCCCAATCCAGGTGTCAATTTTACCGCTATCGGTCGGCAGGAAAAAAATGACTGTAATGGCGTGAAAGGCTCTAATATTGACAACAAATTGTTTTTTGGTATTAAAATCGCTAAACCAGTTGGCATAGACCGAAGATTTCTAAACTAATGGGGCTAAACATCTAAACCAGTTGGCATAGACCGAAGATTTCTAAACTAATGGGGCTAAACATGAGGGAGACGGGGGCCCAGAAGAAAACTACCATCCCCCCTTTAGCATTTTGGCTGTCACTTTCAACTCTATGGGAGGCACTCGATACAGGCAGTTATACCTTTGTCTCCCTCACTCACATAGGTGGAAAAAAAGAAAGAAAAACAAAAAATCTTTCCAGAGAACAGGACGAAGGTAGAAATAATCTTAATGAGTTGCCTCGTCCCATGGAAGTTTATCCAGGCTGTTCATTTGTGGTAATCCCCTCGGGCATTAAGGCGGGCTGGCCGGCTTTTTCTGGACCCACTTCTCCTTCATGGTTAGCCCCATTACTTCTGAAATTTTATAACATTTGGCAATTTTAACCTCTTTAACCCAGTTTCTTTGGCAATATTCGGACCTTTCATGCAATTGAGGTGCATTTTTTTAAATATAAAAGATAAAAACGGTCTTCATCCGGAAAAAAAATGTATCAACAAATGTACAAATCTATCTTTTTGGTGGATCTTGGTGTGTTTTTTAAGATTTATAGATGTCAAGGGAGGAAACTAAATAAATAATAAAAATGTATTTAATAAAGCAGATTAATACGGCCAAACCCCCTTAAAGGAGTCTGGTAATGGGAGAATTATTTTGTTAATTACAGTATAATGTAATGCTTTCAAAATAAACAAACCAAAACTTGGACGAACACGGTTAAGATTAAACTTATCAAAATCGCTATGTGGAAACAACGCTTCAGCAGAAGATTTTAAGATTAGAAAGGACATGTACTGGAAGTACCGGTCATCTCTCTACAATTTTGCCATTTATCTATTTGTATTTTGACTTTCAGTAGAATTTAGTTTACACTAAAAAAAAAATAAAAAAAAAAATAAATAAAAAAAAATTAAAAATAAATATATATATATTGTTACGTATCTTGATCCTCAAGTGGTTAACTTGATGAATCTAGATAGCACAGAGATATATATTAAGGTATCAGTCAGCTGAAGGCAAAACAAAAGTAAAATCTAATAACAAATTCCTGTTGTTGCTTCCTTTCCTTTTGGATCATAGGACTTGGTATCCTTTATTGACTGATACTCTTTAATTATGAAAAATACTGAAACTAATTAAAGTCATGTAGTATTTATAAAGAATTATTATTTAACCGAAGCTTAGTAGGCTATGGTTATGAACCGAATAAGTTATAGCTAAAGAAGGACTATTAATTTTATAAAAAGTCTTGAAAGATAAATATTAAAGTAAGAATATTTCTGTCTCTTACCCTTTTTTGAAATGAATAGATAGTTTTCTTCTATGTCCTTTTATTTATATTTAATGTAATTATTCTTGGTTCTTGTCTTACGTTAATAGTATTATATTATTATTATCATCAGGAGTAATATCAAAGTCACATAAAAAGTTAGATATATATTTAATAATTAGTTAAATTTATTTCTTAACCACGTAACATTGAGGTTTGATTATGAGTAAATAAAGTTACAGGATCGTTTCATAGATTCGATTCAGGTCTCACTCAAATAATATGAAAAGCAAAATATAATATTTTGAAGCAAAAGAATTTTCTTCAGCTTAGAAAATCACTAGAAGTAATATTAACACAGCCATGTTAGTCTAAGGCGATATTACTAATAAGAGACAATAGCATCACCGTACTAAGCACCATTAAGCACTGTAAGCTTAATTCAAAGAAAATGAAAGAACTCGTAAGTATTAATATAAAACAATAGTATTACTTTCATCATAACCCAATTACTTAAAGAGTTGCTTTAGTCCACAAGTTAGTCAACTAAAATAGTTAAGTACATAATAATAGCGTTAACGTTAATTCCCAATCAAATAGTTAAGTACATAAATAGTAGCGTTAACGTTAATTCGCAATCAAATAGTTAAACACATAATAGTAGCGTTCACGTTAATTCCCAATTAAATCGTTAAACACATAATAGTAGTGTTCACGTTAATTCCCAATTAAATAGTTAAACACATAATAGTAGTGTTCACGTTAATTCCCAATTAAATAGTAAAACACATTACACACATTAAACACATCACGTTAATTCCCAATCACATATCTCACTAACCAACATAACGTAAGTGTTTACACCGAACACACTTAACACACATTTATATAATCTGACTGACAGTCACAAATCCCATTATAATACTTCACCCCGTCTTCCTCCAGCTGCAAGTTCACCTTCCCCAACTCCAAATGAGACTGATTTCAATGCCCACAACTCGGGTCTTATATACCAAACAATGATGGTGTAGGAACGAATCAGGAGGCGAGTGATGGTGCGCGCTCCAATCATAGCTCCTCGAATCACATAACAGGTGTGTCGTCCACTCACAGCTCCTGGCGTCGATCATACGTCATAGCATCGGTCATCGAGGTATGGGGCGAGCTGGTATGGGGCGAGATGGTTTGCCCACTCGCTCGTTCGCTCGCTAGTCTGCTTCACCACTTGGGTAGTTTGGCTCCTTGAACTCTAATTCTAACTCTTAAATTAACATACAGGGCTCCGTATGTCAGAATATATATAATATAATACATTTTGTTTGACAGTTTGTTGGCAACTCCGATTTGATGGCTTTTAATATCAATTGGTGGTGTAATGGTTAAAGTGTCTAAAAAATCTGTGATAACCCAGGTTCTAATCCCGGGGCTTTTATTAATTTCATTGGATGTGTTTGGTGGTGTGGTGAAATTAATAAAAATAGATTATAGTTATAAGGTAAAACTTGCAAAATAAACAAACCAAAACGAGGAAAAGACCATTTAAAGGCAAAATGACTAATCAAAATTGCTATCTGGAAATAACTCTTTAGCAAAATATTATGACCAGAGTCTTCCTTCATACATCACTCGATGCCCCGTCCCTGAGATTACATACATCCATCTATCTTGCCATTACATAAAACATACATACACACAGTGCTCCACACTTACGTGCAATTTCAGTCTCTTGTCCTAATGGCGGCGTTCCAGGCAACCCTGTTAAGGGCTGCTTCACTTGTCAAGTTTTTGGATTTGAGATCGGCACGTATAGTGCGATCCCAGGTCTTCCTGTGTCCACCCCTTGGTGCAGCTCCCTCCACAATCACAGACTTGCATTTTTTCACTCAATTTTGTTCATCCATTCTCTCTGTCCATACCATCCCAGTCTACTTGTACTTATCACCTCGCTAATACTCTTTACCTATAAAAGTCTCTTCACCTCATCATTTGTTATAATATCCTGCATCCTTCGGGCCAGACCTACGAGTTCCGTATGGAGCTCAGTGGTCTGGTTAATCTGCTCTACTTAACTAACTCTTCTTGTGTTGCATTCTATTGATATCCTCTGAATTAACTGGCCACTTCTGAGGCCTAGGTAAAAATTGTAGCCTGTTAATACCAGCTTTTGTAATTAAATAACTTGCTACATATCTGAAGTGGTATTTGTCTTTCAAAACTAATTGTGTTGTAAATGTTCCTTAGTGACTTATTCATGGTATACATTTCTAATCCTCCATTCAGAATAATTTAAAGCTCTTCAATCACATTTTTCTATTGCATATTTTATCTTTATTTTTACATTTCTTGCACTGCAGTCTAAATCTCCCAAATACTTTCCACCTGTTCAAATTCCTCTCTTGCTAATTTGTAGTTTATATATAAAGTTAGTTTTAAGAAATAATTATTGGTAGATAATATTGATAATTGACTGGAAAAACTGGAAGGTTACATAAGCTAAACCTATTGTACTTGAACCATAATTAAGTTAATTTTTATCTGTTTTGGGGGCAGGTGGCTAGGAATCTTCCTCCCATTGTAAAATTCACCTACTAGATGAGACGGAGAAAGGGGCGAGGGAACACAAAGGTGGTCCCGGACCCTAAAAGTTGGGGCTCTGTCACCCCCAGCATGTGCCAGAGTATATACATAAATCTGTTGCATTTGCAACAGATTTAAGGCAAATGTCAAATCTCTACAACCTGGTTATGCCCTAGCCTTGTGAATATAGAGTGCAGTGTTAATAAGTGCATTTTATAATCAATTTGCTTAGTTTTTAAAATTCGTTTATTCTGCTTGCATTTTATAAACTAATATTAGACTTTATGAGGCCTGTGTAAACAACCAATAACCTTGCTCTTCCCCGCATTTAGCTTCAAATTTGTTTTTCGCACACTGTACCAAACTCATTTACCAGACCCTGCAATTCTCGTTCATTATCACTAATCAGAACTGTATCATCCACAAACAGCAGTATAGGTAGCTTCCACTCAATTCCCTCCCTTCTCAGCGATAAACCAACATCCACTGCTCTTTATAGTATTTCTTTCATGACCATCCATATATACAGTAAAAAACCACGGGGATATCACACACCCCTGTTTCAAACCAATATTCAGGTCAAAGAACTCTCTCTGCTCACTCTCCACAAGTACTGCCGCTTTTGCACACTCATACATGCTCTTCACTGCTTGCAGCAACTTGCCCTCTACTCCGTATATTCTAAGTACTTTCCACAAACCTTCTCTATCGACTCTGTCATAGGCCTTCTCAAAGTCCATAAAGGCAACATACACCTTTTGTTTCTTCTCCAGATATTTCTCCACACCACAATTCAGGGTAAAAATCTGATCAACACCTACTCTTCCCTTCCTAAAACCTCCCTGCTCGTCGCCTATCCATTTCTCTGTTCTCACTCAGTCTCTCAATCACTACCCTACTGTATACCTTCCCTACTACGCTTAGAAGACATATTCCTCGGTGGTTACCACACACTCCTAATAAATATGCTTGCCAATGTTTCCAGCATTTTATAATTATTTGATCAACCCTGACCAAACTCTTTTTCCTTATCAGGTGGTGCAGACTACTCCAACCAAGCTACCAGATTACACCAAGTTACTACTACCAGGCCACACCAGCCAACCAGGAACCCTTAACCCACCAGCCACATGTGCACACAAAGATAAGTAGATTTATACTACCTTTTTATATATTCCCCAGAGGTGTCGCTGTAAGACAGTGTGGTAAAACCATATTTCCGTATATCCAAAGTCTTTTGGGTCACTAAAATTAACTTTCCAGGAAAGTTATAAAGAGTTGTGGAACTCGGAACAATGATTGTCCCTAGGGGGATGGGTCACAGACTGTACTATGCTTTCATAGATGTAAAGTTCTTGAAACTGGCACTGCTGCCTTGATAGCGTAATGCATAAGTGCGCGGAATTTCGGTGTGAGTATCCTAGGTTAGTCTTGGAGTGCCACATGTATTTGTTTTCATTGAGTTTAGAAGTAATGATGGTTGGTGAAAAAATGTGAATTGTTATGTAACCTTGAGGCACTAGAACTTAAAATAATTTTACTATAATTATTCTGAAAGGGGAATAGTTTCTTAATGTAAACCATTGAACCTACTACACACGAGTAAATAGTATATATTTTTAGTGCATTGTAAAATAGTGTTAAATATTTAATGCAGAAATAGTCTTAAACTTTTGAACAATCTGTCTTTGCAGTAAATTAAGTTTGATTCAACATAAATTTAATTAGTATTTTTCTGGCCGTATACTTTTTTCAAAATCATACTTTATCGGTCATATTTTGTAGGTCTAAATCCTAAATTTTCTAAATTTATTTTGTATGCCGGTAATGCATAAGTGCGCGGAATTTTCGTGCGAGTATCCTATGTTAGAGTCCTTGGAGTGCCACATGTATTTGTTGATTTAATTGAGTTTAGAAGTAAAGTTGGTTGGTGAAAAAATATGAATTGGTGTAATTCGATTAAAATATGGAACTTTAAAACTAACTCAAAAGTTACTGTTAAAATATTTAAAGATTTGTAGAACTGTTGAATTTGAGTAACTTAAAAAAAAATCAAATTAAGAAAGTTCGCACGAAGGAAGTTTGGGTTGTGAAACATAGTAAATGCAAGATTCGAAACTGCATAATAATTCTTAGGCTTGTGTATATTTCTTAAACTGTCTTGATAGCGTAATGGATAGTGCGTGGAATTTCGATGAGAGTATCCTGGGTTAGTCTTCGGAGTGCCATATGTATTTGTTGATTTCATTGAGTTTAGATGTGAAGTTGGTTGGTGTAAAAAACATAAAATTTAGGAATTCTTGTGGTTAAATGTAAGGTATAGTTTAACTTTTGGGCATTTTGCATTGGAGTAACTGAACACAAATGATACGTGCATAGAAATCACCATTATGTGGAAGCTGGTTGTGGGTAGGAGTTTAGATCGGAGGGTTCTTGGGTAGGATAATGCGAGGGGGACACTGGTATAGATTGGAACTGGATAATTAGAATTATTACAACTTTTATATTTTTCGAACAGTCTTCATAGCGTAATTCATAAATGCGCGGAGTTTTGATGTATCCTAGGTTAGAGTCCTTGGAGTGACGCGTGTACAGTATTGGTTTTCATAGAGTTTAAAAGTAAAGTTGGTTGGTGAAAAAATATGAATAGAAGGGTAATATCCATGCCAGCCTCGGTCAATTTAACCCCAGCTCCTAACTTCTCTTGTACTAACATAGCCAACTTAACAAAGCTCTTAACTTATCTCATACTAAACATAAAGCTCCTATCTTATCTCTTACTAACATACCCAACTTAACCAAAACTAACCAAACTTTATAATCAAAACTAATCTAACTTCTCTAAACTGTATAGTCAAAAGCAAATTTATATATATACCTGTATATACCAGGTACATGACATTGCTCATAACTTTAAATTTTATTAATATATTTCCTTACCAGTCACAAGGTTTAAAGTTTTCTTTGTTAGCGTAATGCATGAATGTGGGAATCCTAGGTTAGAGTCCTTGGAGTGCCACATGTATTAGTTTAATTCATTGAGTTTAGAAGAAAGTTGGTTTGTGAAAAAAAATGGAATGACAGAATTGTGAAGTTAGTCTCTAGATTTTGCACAAGTTATGTTTACCAGTGATCAATTGCTTTTGGCTGTACTAACTATAATGTAGTATTCTTTAACAAAACACTGAAGAGGTGGAGTTGACCGGGTAACTGTCTTGATAGCCTAATGCTTAGTGTGCGGAATTTCGGTCGAGTATCCTAGGTTAGAGTTCTTGGAGTACTACATGTATACATTACTTTTATATATTTCATTAGTTAGGTTTATTCGTAAATTAATTGGTGGGTTGGTGAAAACTAATCTGAATTAAATAGATAGACCATAATTAGTCTTGAACCATTTCACTGTGGGGTACTTAACCCCTTCAGCAAGAGTATGTAATTTCATACAGTACTTAGATCTGGATTTTATTTCAAATTTTATTTATTTGTTATTTCCACATAGCGATTTTGAATAGTTCCTTTGCATTTATCTTATCCAACTTGTGGTTTGTTTTGCAAGCTTTAAATTATAATATTATCTTGGTTTAATTTCCGATAAATTTAAAAGCATTTTGAACAGTAACTTTGGAGTTAATTTTAAAGTTTGATATTTTAACTTCCTACTTATTTGGGCTACTATTAGATTCTTATAATCTTTAGCTTATAATCTACAGTATTCGAGACAGAGCCCGAATAGGGACAACGATATAATTATATTTCATGGTTCTTGCTATTTGTTTGCTAGCCGGCGGTAACTTAGGGTGGTATTGTGACGATTCGGCCATTAGGGGAAAATTGTGAAGCAAGCTGTAGTTTTAGTCTTTAAATAAGTTATATTAGTTTGTATAGTCTAAATAAGTTATATTAGTTTGTATAGTCTAAATAAGTTATATTAGTTTGTATAGAGTCTAAATCGATCAGGTGCTAAGGAGTTTAGTTTTGTTGCAATAATTACTAAATACTTATGAAATTAATATAATTCTTGAATGCTAATATATTTAATAACTTTGTTTAAAGTTTTGCAATTCTGTGTTCAACAGGTTTGGTCCGGTGTTCAGGAAGAACGGAAACCCGAACAAGTAACCTTGAAAACCTCTACTTTATGCTGGCTGGATTGAAAATTAAGGCTTCCACACTTCCACTCGGCACTACGCCAACTTAAGGGGAGAAGGACCGTTTTTATGGTCTATTAATTCATTTATTATTTTATTTCATAGTTTTCTCGCTAGACCTCTATCAAGCTTTGGAAATCACCCCTAGACACCCCTTAAAGATAAATTTTACATTTTTCGGTAGAGAAATATCCCAGCCGAAGGCTGATTTCTCCTAAAATGACAGGGTCGCTATTGCTCCCCAGGAAAAAATTCACCTAAATGGCACAAAGGGTCCTAATATTTACAGAAATGGGGTGACTAGTCATAAAATCTCCAAACTAATGGAATCGGTCTTAAAATCTCAACTAGTGGGGCTAAACATTAGGGAGAAGGGGGTCCAGAAAATCAGTCTGTCTCCCCTTAAGGATTCTACACCTGCTCAGCACTAAGTCAACTTAAGGCTTCCACACCTCCACCACTCAGCACTACAGCAACGGACAAGAACCTGGTCGACATCTACTTCTATTTATTTTACTCAGGCCCATTCCCTGTGTTTTATATATATTGTTTCTACTAAAGTAAAACTCCATCTTGTTCTACCCTTCACTTGCTCAAAATAGTTTAAAAGTATATAGTGCTCATATACAGTTTAGCCTACTCGTACATAATTGTAATGTAAAACTTGCAAAATAAACAAACTAACTTGGACTAACACAGTAAAAAGACAAAACCATTTATCAAATTCGCTGTGGAAACCACGCTTCAGCAAAATATTAGTTCTTTATAAATAAAAACTCAATCAATTTAAAGACTGTTCCACACTAAGTGCGGCTTCTGGTCTCGTGCCCTAATGGTAGTGCTCCAAGCACCGCTGTTCAGAGCTGCCTCACATTTAGTATTTTTAACAGTCCTGGTGGTGTAATGGTTAAGGTGTCTACAAATCTGTGTGTGATGACCCAGGTTCGAATCCCGGGGAATCACTTAATTGCTCTCATTAATTTAATTTGAAGAGTTTGGTGGTGTGGTGAAATTAATTAAATCTAGATTATTTATTAACTATCAGACTATATGATCTGATCCCTTGGTGTAGCTCCCATGTTCACGAACTTTGATATTTTCACCAAATCTACTTTAAGTTTACGTTCTGGTCACTTAATTTTTTTTATGATTAATCTTAGTTTCAAAACTATTATATATATCTTTGTAGGATTATTAGTAGTCAATAAATTCTAAATTGTATTGTATTGTATTCTAATCAACCTTGTGTACCGTGCATAAAATATACTTTTAAGGAATAAGTTTTTAATGTATATATGAATATGCTTTGGCAGTGACCAAGTTGTGAAACTTCAGTATTATTAACTTCATAAGATTAGAAGATGCTTTTATATTTTACCAGTTTTGGTTTGTTTATTTTGCAAGTTTTATATCATGACTTAATTCTGGTTGGTTTTTAACATAAGTTTGTCTGCTAAGACTAGTCATTGGAGGGAATTTTGGTTAAAAAGTTCGATTAATGTAAATCAGGTTTAGCCCAGTTAAAATAATACGAATGTAATGTAGTAATGGAAGATCATAAATATTATATAATCGCGAAGCAATAGTTAAATCTGTACCCAAAATATAATTAGAAAGTTGAAAAATAAATGCGGTATTGCAGAAAGAGGCCATTATACTATTGTTTAAAGTAGTTTGTACACAATTAATAATTTAAGACAATTTTCTAATGCCTTCAGTCTATAATTTTTAAACGCTTGCCAGCTTTTATTTATAAATTATTATTTTACTTAAGCTTTGTTTCCATAGCGATTTTTATTAGTTATTGTCTTGTTACTGTTCATATAAGTTTTGGTTAGTTTATTTTGAAAGTTTTAAATTATGTAAAAGTATAAGTCTAAAGTCTATTCGCCATTTAATAAGTCAGAGGTTGCCGTTAAATATTAAAATTGAATTATCTTTATGCCTTCAATAAGTCTAAAATTTGTTCATATACCTGTATAGCTTTAAATCAAAATATTTATCAAATTAAAGTATTTTTATTTTATTTTTATTTTAGATGGAATATCTGGTAGAGTACTATTCCTAGATTTTTATAGGTTCCAATAATGGTTCTTCAAATTAAACTCAGTCCTATTTTGTTATAAACTCGCTTTCTTGAAGACTTCTATTATTTTGTTAAGGCGTTTCCACAGCGATTTTGAGAAGTTATTTTTGTCTTTTTACTGTTAGTCTAAGTTTTGGTTTGTTTATTTTTAAAGTTTTCCATAATTCATTTTACACCAGTAATAGCCTCTGGTTAAGTGTTGTGCATAATTATAGTAGTACATTCATTTCTACTTTAGAATTTTCAATAGTGCAAAACCTGTTCTTTTATTTATAAATTATTTTGCTTGAGCAATTTTTTCTACTAGCTATTTTGATTTAAGTTTTGTCTTACCGTTATCCCAAGTTTTTTTGTTTATTTTGAATGTTTTAAATTATAAAGTATTAATAATTGGACTAACTTTTCAATTTAGTAGATTATTTTTGGCATTAATTTTAATGGTAGCATTATTAAATGTAGTCTTTAGATACAATGGTATATGTATTAAACTTATCTTAATCGGCTTATGTTATAAACTTGCAGAAATGAGTATATTGTTTAAAGTTGTTTGTACAAATATATAATTATTTTTTATATGCCTTCATTATATATTTTTGATTATTTTAAGCATTATTTAGATTATAATTATAGTGGGGATTGGGCCTGAGTATGTACTGTATATACTGTAGATAGATTTCCACATAGCGTTTTTGACTAGTTTGTGTATCTTGCAAGTTTTGGTTTGTTTATTTAGCAAGTTTTACATCTTAATGAAATCAAATTCTTTCTAATTACTCCATAAGTTGATAGGGGAGTTTGTGAATAAATATGAAAATAAGCAGATAGTCGCGTTAGTTTATTAGCCAAATAAAATAAATAAAATATGATTCTAATTACTGGCTGGTCTTACTTATTTCATGGGAATTTTAAAACTTTTATATTTTATTAGATTATTTGATTGGAAGGTAACATTAAATTAAATATTTAGGTATTGGCAAGTTTGCTTTTATCTTGCATCGTCCCAATTTTGGTTTGTTTATTTTATTTTTTCCAGGTTTCTTTGGTCGAGGTGGCAGACTCAGTGGTCCACTATCTCCATTAATAAACTTCGTTCTGTCAAACCGTCCGTTTCTGGGTGGTCTGATCCCTCCCACCGTAATCGCCGATGGGAGACGGCTTTGGCCCGTCTCCGCATTGGCCACACCAGACTTACCCATTCGTTTTTAATGTCCCGTTCTCCTCCGACTCTTTGCTCGCGCTGTACCGTTCAGCTTTCTGTCTCCCATCTTTTCCTCGATTGCCCCTTATTTTCCGTTGCCCGCACGCGTTTCTTCCCTTTTCTGGCTTTCCTCCGCCGGCCGCCATGTCTTGCAGATTTTCTTTCTGAATCTCCCTCGTTTTCTATCTCCCGTATTATGTCCTTCCTTCATCATGTTCGAGTTCTCGATGATATTTAGTTAACTTCCTTCCCGTCTTTAAATATTTCGTGCCATATGGCCTTTGTCTCCTGGTGCGTTGCCTTCATTAATGTAATGTATTTTATTTTTTTTAAATTATAGCTATTTTGATTAGTTCTTTTGCTTTTATCTTGTATCGTCCCAGTTTGGTTTGTTTATTTTGATTAGTTCTTTTGCTTTTATCTGTATCGTCCCAGTTTTGGTTTGTTTATTTTAAAAGTTTTACATTCTAATTTGTTCCTGCCGTTCAGCTTTGTCTCTCGCCTTTTCCTTGCTGACTGTAGCTCTTTTGCATTTCTGTCCCTTGAAATCTTTCCTTCGCTGCCCTAGTCTTGCCGATATTCTTTTGGAATTTGTTTTGGTGGTGTAATGGATTAGATGCATATGTTCTAGGTGTGGTGTCCGGAGTTCGAATCCCGGGAGGACCATATGCTTTTGTTATAACAGATTTTGATTAGTTATTTTGCCTTTATATTGTCTGTCCCAGTTTTGGTTTAAGTTTGTAAGTTTTACATTTTAATTCATTAGCACATTAAAGTACATTGGAGTTTGTAATTGATGATTAATGTTAAGAACGGAGCGTTAATTATTTCCTTAGACCACATTGTCCTTAATAAATTCACTTACTTGTCGATATTTGGTTAGCTTTATTTTGGGTTTTATTTCATAAATTTTATTTTAGTGTTTCCACATAGCGATTTTGATTAGTTATTTTGCCTTTATATCGTCTTTGTCCCAGTTTTGGCTTGTTTAGTTTGAAAGTTTTAAATTTTAATTTATTTCTAAGTTTCTATTCTGGTTAGTTCTCAATCTGCTATAACTCTTGGTGGTGTAATGGTTTAGATGCTTATGTTCTGGGTGTGGTGTCCTGCGTTTGAATCCCGGGAGGACCATATGTTTTTATTAGTTTATTAAAGTACATTGGGGTTTGTAATTGATTATTGATGTTAAGAAAAGTGTTACTTATAGTTATTTTTGTCTTTTTATAGTGTTCGTCCAAGTTTTTATTTTTTTATTAAGTTTTAAATTATAATAGTACTTAGAATATCTTGCTTTTTGTTCTCGTCTTCTGATCTCAAAGTTCTGCCTAACCTTATCCTCTCCATTCCTTTTTGGGTACTCTCAAGTTTAAGTTTTACACTTTAATTAATTTGATTAAAGCATTATTTCCACATAACAATTTAGAAGTTCTTTTGCATGTGTCGTCCCAGTTTTGGTTTGTTTATTTTGAAAGTTTTTAATTCTAATAGCAATTTTGGACCGACAGATTTTAACAAATTATTGCTAGATGGCTCAATCTCTGAGGGGATGGCCACTAACAAATCGCCTCAATGCTCTTTTGAATCTGTCAGGTAGAGCCCCTCCCACTCCACATGACTGTTTTGTAAGTTTTTATTTAATCAATCTCATTCTTGGTCTAAATCTCCCTCACTGCCTGTCCACCTCCCCTCTACTGGTATTGTTTTAGTAACTCTAGAATCTATGTATTTTTTTTGCTTACATAAGCTGCACTTTTGATTAATTTATTAATGCAGAATATATCGTAGGCTTGTGCGTAAGCCTTTAACGGTCTTGATAGCCTAGTACTTAGTCTACAAAGTTTTCTATTCAACCATCAACCTTGTATATACTGTAATTAAATTTAGCTTGTGAACTTTTGGTTCAAATACTAGCAAGTAAATGTTGTTCACAGATGGCGATGGTGGTGGAGGTGGTGGTTTAGTGTAGCGCGTGATGGTGTTGGTGTTTGGATGGGACTGGTAATAACCCTTCATGGCAGCCAACTATACTTCTAAACCTTCACAAAGATAAGTACATTACTAGTTTGTTATAACTGTGTTGGTGGTGTAATGGTTTAAATGCTTGTTATGGGTGTGGTGTCCCGAGTTAGAATCCCAAGAGGACCATATGCTTTCAATAGTTATTTTAAAGTACATTGCGGTTTGTAATTGAGGATTGTTAAGAACGGGTGTTTCTTATCACCTGTGGTATATGGGTCTCTAGTCTACTGTGGGTTATAGTGTCCCTCATAAAGTCACACGTGGCGACTAAAATGTTTGCCAAGGATGACTTGTCTATATTGTCTGACGCCATGATCCCCAAAGTGGAGGCCACGAATGAAACGCCCCCATGTACCTGTCCCCAGTCGGTAGACGCCCCTCCTCCCAACTAGCACCACCTTCACTCGTACTTCACTCCATCCTTCCACTTTTCTCTCGGTTTACCTCACTCTGTCCTTCCATCTTACTTTCGTACACCCTTTTAGTCATTCTCTCGCTTCATACACCCATATGGCTAAACCATCTCAAGGTGTTCCTTTTCACACTTTCCAGTCTACTTACACACCACACCTTACTTCCTCATTCGTCTGTCTATCCCTCCATGTAACTCCTCACGCACTTAAAACATATTTAAGTAAAAGCCCTCGCAAGTACAAAATGTTAACTACTTTTGCTGGATAAACTCGCTTGAAAGGGTCCCCCTATTTTTTTTCTCCCTCTCTGGGTTGTACCCATTCGGCCCCATTCAGCCTACTGTTTTAAGACTTCTACACGATGGCACTATAGTTGTTGTTGTTGTTCCCTAAGCTGCCTGGCCGAACGGCCCCGAGTCCCTGAGAAAGGCCATGGCCACGATCGGGCTTTCCCACAGAGCTCTCATTGAGTGTAGATTGTGTTGTTGGCGTAAGTGGTTGTGTGAAATGCAGTCTTCTATGATGTGTTTAATGGTATGGGGTGCTGTGTTACATCCCGGGCAGGCGTCGACAACGGAGTCATCCAGTCTCTTCTGATAGCTCAGGAGAGCTGGATGGTGTCCACATCTCAGCCTGGCCAAGTGGACTGTCCTCGGGAGGATTCGGAAGGATGGATTTCGGGAGGTCGTGCATGCAGCTGCGTGTTGTCTGTGAGTGAGTGGATGGATCGGTGAGAGATATGAGTATGGATGTGCTTTTGGAAGTTGGTTCGGGGTGGGCAGGGAGGGAGAGAGGACAATAATTGTGTGTGATACCGTGTGCTGGGTGTTGTTTTGATATTTCTTGGTGTCTGTGGGTGTGTTGCCATGTAGTTTAGTGGGTGGTCTTGGTTCGTGGAGGCTGCTGCCAGGAATTGAGTGCCTCTCATGTCCAGATGGTCTTTGACTTTGAGGATTTTGGTTTCTTGATGTAGGTGCAGTAGCTGTGCAGCCTGTAATGATCTTCAGGGCTTTGTTTTGAATAGTCTGTAAGGTCTTATGATGTGTTTCAGCTAGGTTAGAAGCCCAGGCTGGGCTTGCGTATTCCATCACTGATCTTATGTATTGTTTATATACTGTGGTGGTAGTTTCTTTGTTGTGTCCAAATTTTGTGTGAGCAAGTGACCTGAGGGCGTTAAGTCTGGGTGTCAGTTTCTTTTTAATGTTTGTGGTGTGCTGTTTGAATGTCATGAGTATCATGTTACTCCTAGGATTTTGGGTGTGTGTGTATTTTGTTAGGGGTGTGTTGTTTATGGTGAGTTGAGGGATGTATTAGTGTTCTGTCCAACTTGTGAGCAGGGTTGCGGTGGATTTGGCTGGGGCTAGATTAAGTCTGTGTGTAGTGCACCAGCCATGTAGTGTGTTGAGATAGGGTTGAAGGAGATCTGTTGCTCTTTTTGGGTCATGGTGTGTGCATGTGAGTGTTATGTCATTTGCATAGGAGGCCAAGTTTATTTGGGGCGTATTGGGTGTAGTTATATCGTGCATGTACAGATTGAAGAGTGCGGGCGATAGGACGGATCCTTGTGGGACTCTGGAAAGTTTCTGATTTTAGATGACTCACCGGCAAAAGATACGTGTGCACATCTGCCTGCTAGGAAGTTGGCCAGCCACCTTTTTGTGTTGTTGTGCATGTTTGTGTTGTAGATTTTGTTTGTTAGGTTGTGGCGGCGGATGGCATCGAAGGCTTTACTAAGGTCGAGTGTGGCTAATAGTGATCTGTGTGGTGGTCTAGCTGAGTTGATGCCGTCGAAAGCACTATAGTTAGTGAGGGTTATGTATTTTGTACTATTGTTGTCTTGTCAAATTTGATTTTATTAGAACATTTTGACACTAATTGTAGTGCTCATGTAGTAATGTACACCCTATGTGGTGGATAGTTATTTTATTTAAAAATTTTGCTTAAGCGTTGTTGCCACATAGCGATTTTGATTAGTAGTTTTGTCTTTACTGTGTTCGTATAAGTTTTGGTTTGTTTATTTTGCAAGTTATACATTATAATCCCCATCCAGGTGTCAATTTTACCGCTATCGGTCGGCAGGAAAAAAGTTACCTTAATGGCGTGAAAGGCCCTAATATTGACAACAAAAAAGTATAAAGTTCTTAAAATCGGTAAACTAGTTGGCATAAACCGAAGATTTCTAAACTAATGGGGCTAAACATGAGGGAGATGGGGACCCAGAAAAAAACAGCCATCCCCCCTTAAGCAGTAAGGCGGGCTGGCTGGCTTTTTCTGGACCCCCTTCTCCATGTTTAGCCCCATTATTTCTGAAATTTTATAACATTTGGCAATTTTAACATCTTTAACCCACTTTCTTTGGCAATATTTGGACCTTTCATGCAATTGAGATAAATTTGTTAAATATAAATAATGATAAAAACGGTCTTCATCCGGAAAAATGTATCAACAAATATACAAATTTATCTTTTAGGTGGATCTTGCTGTTTTTTAAGCTTTATGGATGTCAAGGGAGGAAACTAAAGAAATAATAAACATTTATTTAATAAAGCAAATTAATACGCCCAAACCCCCTTAACCCTCTCAGACATATACGTTAAAGCCTTTATTACCATCAGGGGTATTTACAATCCTTTAGTTTAGTTACTTCAACCTCTGCAGTTGTCTTTGAGTTAGAAAACTAATTTTGGAGAGGTAATTATAAGAGTGAGAGAACTCTATTTCTTATTGCTAATCTGGCAACCTCTGCGTCATACGAGTCTGAAGGGGTTAAAGGCGTCTGGTAATGGGGGGGAATTATTTTGTTAATTACAGTATAATGTAATACTTTCAAAATAAACAAACCAAAACTTGGACGAACACGGTTAAGACGAAACTTATCAAAATCGCTGTGGAAACAACGTTTCAGCAGAAGATTTTAAGATTAGGAAGGACATGTACTGGAAGTACCGGTGATCTCTCTACAATTTTGCCATTTATCTATTTGTATTTTGACTGCAGTAGAATTTTATTTACACAAAAAAAAACTTATAATAAATTTTGTTTGACAGTTTGCTAGCAACTCCGATCTGATGGCTTTTAATATCAATTGGTGGTGTAATGGTTGTCTAAAAATCTGTGATAACCCAGGTTCGAATCCCGGGGCTTTCATTAATTTCATTGGATGTGTTTGGTGGTGTGGTGAAATTAATAAAAATAGATTATAGATATAAGGTAAAACTTGCAAAATAAACAAACCAAAACGAGGAAAAGACCATTTAAAGGCAAAAGGACTAATTAAAATTGCTATCTGGAAATAACGCTTTAGCAAAATATTATGACCAGAGTCTTCCTTCATTCATCACTCGATGCCCCGTCCCTGAGATTACATACATCCATCTTGCCATTACATAAAACATACATACACACACAGTGCTCCACACTTACGTGCAGTTTCAGTCTCTTGTCCTAATGGCGGCGTTCTAGGCAACCCTATTAAGGGCTGCTTCACTCGTCAAGTTTTTGGATTTGAGATCTGCGATCCCAGGTCTTCCTATGTCCACCCCTTGGTGCAGCTCCCTCCACAATCACAGACTTGCATTTTTTCAATCAATTTTGTTCATCCATTCTCTATGTCCATACCATCCCAGTCTACTTGTACGCATCACCTCGCTAATACTCTTTACCTATAAACGTCCCCTCAGCTCATCATTTGTTATGCTATCATGCATCCTTCGGGCCAGACCTATGAGAGTTCCGTATGGAGCTCAGTGGTCTGGTTAATCTGCTCTACTTAACCCTCTCACATCCTTATGACGCGGAGGTTGCCAGATTAGCAATAAGAAATAGATAATTCTCACTCTTATAATTACCTCTCCAAAATTAGTTGAAATTAGGGAGGTGAAAAGGAGAACTATGGGAAGAGGATTGAGTTTAGTAGGAAAGAATGGTAGAGATTGGGAGTTGAATCAGTTGCTGTTCGCTGATGACACCGCATTGGTGGCGGATTCTGATGAGAAACTGCAGCGGGTAGTCAAAGAGTTTGGTGTGGTTTGTGGAAGGAGGAAACTGAAGGTGAACGTCAATAAAAGTAAATTAATGGTGTGTAATAGGGGAGAGCATAGGGTGAATCTAGATGTGAGGCTGGATGGGGAAATATTGGAACAAGTAGTGTTTTAAATATCTAGGAGGAATGATAAGCAGGAGTGGAGGTATGGAAATGGAGGTAAAACAGAGTGTGTGGAGGAAGGAATGTTTTCGGAGCAATGGGAAGTATGTGGAAGACAAGAAATCTCGGAGTGAAAGTAAAAAGTGCACTGTATCAAGGAATTGTTGTGCCAACAGTGATGTATGGGGCTGAGACATGGGCTCTGAAGAAAAAGGAGAAAAGAGGGCTGGATGTGATGGAGATGAGCTGATTGAGGAGTATGTGTGGAGTTACTCGTAGAGACAGATTGAGGAATGAAGAGATACGTAGGAGAGTGGGGCAGCAGGAACATTTGTCAGCCAGAGTGGACAGAAAGGTGCTGAGCTGGTATGGGCATGTTGAACAAATGGGAGATGAAAGGCTTTCAAAGAGAATATGTGAGTCAGGTACAAGGGGAGATAGAAGGGCAGGAAGACCCCCCATTGAGATGGAAAGAGTGTGTAAGAAAAGCTTTGGATGATAGAGGAATGACTATAGATCAGGCAGGGGAAGTGGTGGTGGGCAGGAGTGAATGGAAAATGCTTGTGAATAGTTGAGTGAACACGTGGTCATTTGGAGTAAGGGGTCGGGCGCAAGTTGGACTAGATAATAGTCCATCAGGCGCCTGGCCCGGGTTGATGATTAATATGAAGGGTGCGCCTGGAAGTGTGGTGGGAGGGCGTGTGGCTTTGGCTCCGCTGCATGTCTGCCTGCCGAGATCGGAACCTCTCCGGGTGGTCGGGGGCCGGGGGAGTGCTGGAGCGACCTTGGTGACCCTTGTCTCTGGGTCTTCTCCTGGGTGACCTGGATGTGTGAGAGTTGGTGCTTTTTATCTATGTTTATTAGTTGTTTTATGTTGTTTTTGTGTTTTCCCTGTTCTTGCTCTGTCTTGAGTCGGCTACGATTGGGCCTGAGCATATAGATAGATAGAAAATTAGTTTTCTGCCCACAGTTAACTTAAAGACAACTGCAGAGGTTGAAGTAAATAAACTAAAGGTTTATAAATACCCCGGACGGTAACAAAGGCTTTAAAGTATCCCTAATAGGCTCAAAAATTGTGTCAGGACGTGAGAGGGTTAACTAACTCTTCTCCTTGTGTTGCATTCTATTAATATCCTCTGCATTAACTGGCCACTTCTGAGGCCTAGGTAAAGATTGTAGCCTGTTAATACGGGCTTTTATAATTAAATAACTCGCTACATATCTGAAGTGGTATTTGTCTTTCAAAACTCAATGCGTTGTAAATGTTCCTTAGTGACTTATTCATGGTATAAATTTCTAATCTTCCATTCAGAATAATTTAAAGCTCTGCAATCACATTTTTCTATTGCATATTTTATCTTTATTTTTACTTTTCTTGCACTGCAGTCTAAATCTCCCAAATACTTTCCACCTGTTCAAATTCCTCTCGTGCTAATTTGTCGTTTATATATAAAGTTAGTTTTAAGAAATAATTATTGGTAGATAATATTGATAATTGACTGGAAAAACTGGAAGGATACATAAGCTAAATCTATTGTTGTACTTGAACCATAATTAAGTTAATTTTTATCTGTTTTGGGGGCAGGTGGCTAGGAATCCTCCTCCCATTGTAAAGTTCACCTACTAGATGAGACAGAGAAAGGGGCGAGGGAACACTAAAAGTGGTCCCGGACCCTATAAGTTGGGGCTCGGTCCCTCCAGCATGTGCCAGACTATATACATAAATATGTTTCATTTGCAAATGTCAAGTCTCTACAACCTGGTTATGCCCTAGCCTTGTGAATATAGAGTGCAGTGTTAACCCTTCTTTGGCGGCGCCCGGCTATTGTCAAGTGAAATAAATGTGGCCTATGTGGCGGGGCCCGGCTATAGTCGCATGCAATTTTGAGCACGTAATGTGCTCCGAGAGAGAGCGCAGCGGTGGGAGGAGCGTAGGGTACCTCATGACCGCTCGCCATGGTGGCCGTGGAGCTACCGAGATGTACTCTGCCCTACTCCACCCTCTCACTCGTTTCACACATAATAATTTAAGGAAATGACCGATTTTACCGATTTTGCCCTTCGGTTGCACGATCGTTGCAAGACAACCAGTGATCGTAGAAGGATGGTTCTGGTGTCATTGGAAAGCTCATTTATCGCCCTTTCAGGGATACATACTTTTATTACGCTCTGGCTCTTGTTTATGCATGAAAACTAGCACGGGAACTAGCTCGTTTCCGGTAAAACCCCCCGCTGGGCGGCACAGTCAAATATACTCCACTACCCGCTCTTTGAGTGTCGAGTGAATTTTTTCATCAATTTGCTTAGTTTTTTTAAATTTGTTTATTCTGCTTGCATTTTTTAAAAACATTAGATTTTATGAGGCCTGTGTAAATTATATTTTCATAATGACAAACCTTTTCCTTGCCAGACACTGCCAACAACCCTCGACACCATACTCGGGACTGATCCGGCGGGACTGATCCGGCGGGACTGATCGGCCAGACAGTCTGGGGAACTAACTACCACCACCGGCCGGATCACAAACCTTCATACAAGATAAGTAGTTCTTCAGTAGCAGTTATTGTAAATTATCACTGGGGTATATGACGCAAATTGCTTCAAGCTGTGTCCAGGCATTTTGGCTCAAACGTTCCTTTATTTTGGCCATGTCACTCTTTCAATTTTGGGGGAGGCACTCGTCACAGGCAGTTCTGCCTTTTTTCTCTTTCGCTCACATAGAAAAACAAATAAATATGAGTCTCTTGTGTTGTAGGGCAGACTGCAGAAACTATATTTCCACATATCCAAATTAGTTATAAGTGGCAACTGTAATGGGTTTGCCAGAGAAGGCCTCTGGCTGTGAAAAATTAATCCCGGCCACCAGTATACGGACTCTGTCCTTGAGAGTAGTGACTGTCCCTGGTGTATACTAATTAAAATGTAAAGCTTTGCAAAATAAACAAACCAAAACTGGGAATACTTAGATTATCGCAAAGGAGCTAATCAAAATAGTTATGTGGAAATAATTAAATACAGAACCATGTTATCATGGATGTGAAGTTATTCTTTGAGTGATACTGCCAAACACCCAAACTTCAAAAAATTGCTTAAAGTTTCTAGAGGCCCTATGTTTGCCTTTTTGATTTATATAATTATATACTCAGGCACATACCCCATAGCTGGGGGTAGCCAACACGAACCATTGAAATTTACAGTAGAGTTTGGTCTTAAACCTGTAACGCAGTGTATATTATATGCTGATATATTAGTCTCTACCCGTTGAGTGGTCTGGTTTTGCAATTGAGTTCAACATTGAGTTTTCTGAATTTGATTATTAATTATATGAAATTCAGTTTAGTTTTGGATGCACTGACTTTACCAATATGGGTAAGCAGTGCGGAGTTACATGGAGGGATAGACAGACTAATGAGGAAGTAAAAAGGAGGTGTGGTGTGGAGGTAGATGTGCTGGAAAGTGTGAAAAGGAACAACTTGAGATGGTTCGGCCATAATGGAACGTATGGAAAGCGAGAGAATGACTAAGAGGGTGTACAAGAGCGAGGTGGAGGGACGGAGAGGTAGACCGAATATGAGGTGGAAGGATGGAGTGAGGAAGTACATGAACGAGGGCGGTGCTGGTTGGGGGGAGGGGCGTCGACTGACTGGGGACAGAGGTGCATGGGGGCGGTTCGTTCGTGGCCACCCCTTCGGGGATCACGGCGTCAGGCAATAGATAGATAGATAGATAGTTAAGGTCATAGGGTGGCTCTCTGGCATCATGGTATGTGGGGGCTGTTAGACTTGCATTGCGACAAGAATAGGATATTTATTGAGTTTCTAAGACATTCATGAAACAAAACACCCTGAAGACCCCCTTTTGAGATTAATTTGTGCATTTTCTGGCAGAAAAATTACCCGGCCAAGGGCTGGGTTCTCTTAAATTGCAGGCTCGCTATTGCTTGCCAGGATCTATCTATCTATCTATTTGCCTGATGCCGTGATCCCCGAAGGGGTGACCACGAACGAACCGCCCCCATGCACCTCTGTCCCCAGTCAGTGGACGCCCCTCGCCCCAACCAGCATTAGTTCATGTACTTCCTCACTCCATCCTTCCACCTCTCATTCGGTCTACCTCTCCCTCTCTGTCCCTCCACCTCGCTCTCGTACACCCTCTTAGTCATTCTCTCGCTTTCCATACGTTCCATATGGCCGAACCATCTCAAGTTGTTCCTTTTCACACTTTCCAGCACATCTACCTCCACACCACACCTCCTCCTTACTTCCTCATTAGTCTGTCTATCCCTCCATGTAACTCCGCACGCACTCAAGTAATTCATTTCCACTGCTCTCACTCTTGGTCTGAGTCTCTCAACCAACGTCCATGCTTCGCTTCCGTAAGTCAGTGTCGGGATTACCACACTGTCATGCAAGGACTTCTTCACTTCCATACTGACCACCCTATTTATTATTACTGCTTTTAGCATTCCTACAACCCTCTTCCCCTGTTGTACCCTCTCCCGCACTTCTTCATCCATAGTCCCATCTTTACTCGACACACTGCCCAGATACTTAAGGGTTGACTATCTCCATAGCCTGACCGTTCAGCTTCACCTCACACTCTGTGACTTCACCCCTTTCGAAGACCATAACCTTGCTCTTCCCCGCATTTACCTTCAAATTCCGTTTTTCGCACACTGTTCCAAACTCATTTACCAGACCCTACAACTCCCATTCATTATCACTTATCAGAACTGTATCATCCGCAAACAGCTTGCCAGGATCAAATAAAAAATACATAGGGCGAAAAATGTTAAAATTGCCTAACTAATGGGGCAAATGTCTAAACTATTAGGGCTAAATATGAGAAGGGGGTCCAGAACTAAACTACTTATTTCAATAACTGTACTGTAGGCTATAGAAGTTTAATGTGAATTCCACAGTCCGGTCAACCCCAGCTCCTAACCTAACTCAAACTAAACTTTATATACTAACCTGTATAACTAACATAGCTAGGATTAACCACAATATCTGCTAAACTGTCCTAATCTTCTAAACTGCCCTAATCTTCGAAACTGCCCTAATCTTCGAAACTGTCTTAATCTTCTGTACGGTCATACATACATACATAACATTTTAATACTGACTGTTCCACACATAAGTGCAGTTTCAGTCTCTTGTCCTAATGGCGGCGTTCCAGGCAACCCTGTTAAGGGCTGCTTCACTTGTCAAGTTCTTGGATTTGAAATCGGGGCGTATAGTCCGATCCCAGGTCTTCCTCGGTCCACCCCTTGGTGCAGCTCCCTCCACAATCACAGACCTGCATTTTTTCACCGAATTTTGTTCATCCATTCTCTCCACATGTCCATACCATACCATATCACAAATACACGTGAGACACTAAATGTTTCTAATCTCTGTGTGGTTCAATATTTCAATAACTTTGCTCTTAAACAGACTTTTTACTAGTTACTTTTGAGTTAGTTTTAAAGCTTTATATATTTTAACTTCCTAGAGTTTTGTTTTGAACGTCGATTGACTAGCCTAGTACTATTAATCTCGGCGTTGGAGAGTAGAGTTAATATCTGTTTATCTCTGTTTAGATGCTTATGTTCTGGGTGTAGTGTCCCGAGTTCGAATCCCGGGAGCACTATGATTTAATTAGCTTATTAAAATACATTGGCGTTTGTAATTGATGTAACATTAAGAATGGGGTGTTACTCAATCTTAGATAGCGGTGAAATACTGAATTTGACTGTACACTTTTTCCTCGACTAAACCTGGACAAGGGGTGAGCTGACCGTAATAGAATTACCATAAAAAGATTTGCTACACGTTTATTTATTGCATTTTTTTGTCTTTTTACTGGGTTCTTCCAAGCTTTTGTTTTAGTTTAAACATTTTAAATTATAATGCAGCGTATATATATATCTGAACTCTAAACATGTAAAGATTAAGCATATTTTTAGCAAGGGTTGATAGTGTGAGGAGTCCCCACACAACATGGTGCCCAATAACAGCCTTTTTAACTGATCTTCTTCCCACGGCAAGCTTCCTAGATCGAGTAGCTTTGTGCTGATGTGTTGGTGGTGTAATAGTTTAGATAATTGTGTTCTGGGTGTGGTGTCCCGAGTTTGAATCCTGGGAGGACCATATGCTTTCGTTAGTTTATAAAAATACATTGGGGTTTGTTGTTGTTGTTCCCTAAGCTGCCTGGCCGAACAGCCCCGAGTCCTTAAGGAAGGCCATGGCCACGGTCGGGCTCTGCCACACAGCTCTCAAATAGTGTAAATTGTGTTGTTGGCGTAAGTGGTTTTGTGAAATGCAGTCTTCTATGATGTGTTTTATGGTATGGGGTGCTGTGTTACAACCCGGGCAGGTGTCGACGACGGAGTCATCCAGTCTCTTCCGATAGCTCAGAAGAGCTGGATGGTGTCCGCATCTCAGCCTGGGCAGGTGGACTCTGTCCTCGGGAGGATTGAGAAGGATGGATTTCGGGAGGTCGTGCTTGCAGCTGCGTGTTGTCTATGAGTGAGTGGATGGAACGGCGAGTGATATGAGTATGGATGTGCTTCCGGAAGTTGGTTTGGGGTGGGCAGGGAGGGAGAGAAGACAGTATTTGTGTGTGATGGCATGTGCTGGGTGTTGTTTTGATATTTCTTGGTGTCTGTGTGTGTGTTGCCATGTAGTTTAGTGGGTGGTGTTGATTCGTGGAGGCTGCTGCCAGGAATTGAGTGCCTCTCATGTCTAGATGATCTTTGACTTTTAGGACTTTGGTTTCTTGATGTATGTGATCTGTGGGTGTAGTGGCTGTGCATCCTGTGATGATTTTAAGGGCTTTATTTTGTATAGTCTGTAAGGTCTTATGTGTTTCAGCTAGGTTAGAAGCCCAGGCCGGGCTTGCGTATTCCATAACTGATCGTATGTATTGTTTGTAGACTGTGGTGGTGGTTTCTTTGTTGTGTCCAAATTTCATGTGGGCAAGTGATCTGAGGGCGTTAAGTCTAGGTGTCAGTTTCTTTTTAGTGTTTGTGGTGTGCTGTTTGAATGTCATTTGGGTGTCTTATGTTACTCCTAGGATTTTGGGTGTGTGTTAGGGGTGTGTTGTTTATGTTGAGTCCCGTGACGTAATTGTGCTCTTCTGTCCAGCTTGTGAGGAGGGTTGCAGTGGATTTAGCTGGGGCTAAATTGAGTCTGTTTGTAGTGCACCATTCATGTAATGTGTCGAGATAGTCTTGAAGGAGTCTTGTTGCTGTGTCTGGGTTTTGGTGCGTGCTTGTGAGTATTATGTCGTCTGCGTAGGAGGCTATGGTTATTAGGGGTGAATTTGGTGTATTTATATCATGCATGTACAGATTGAAGAGTGCGGGCGACAGGACGGATCCTTGCGGGACTCCGTTTGAAAAATTTCTAATGCTAGATGACTAACCGGCAAAATATAAGTGTGCACATCTGCCTGCTAAGAATTTGGCCAGCCATCTTTTTGTGTTGTTGTGCATGTATGTGTTGTAGATTTTGTTTGTTAGGTTGTGGCGGAGGATGGGATCGATGGCTTTACTAATGTCAAGTGTGGCAAGTGCTGATCTGTGTGGTGGTCTAGCTGAGTTGATGCTGTCAAAAGTTCTTTGTGTAAGGTCTGTAAGAAGAGTGTTTGTGGAATGCAATGGCCTGAAGCTGTGTTGTGTTGGAGAAAGGGGTAAGTCAGGTGTCATCAGTTGTAGTACAAGGTGCTATGACTTTGGAGGGGGTGCAAAGGAGTGTGATAGGGCGGTGTGAAGAGGGTAGCGTGGGGTCTTTGTTAGGTTTGGGGAATGTGATGATGATACCATGCTTCCAGATGTCTGGTATTGTGTTGTGTGAGTAGCTGTAGTTTGATATGTTAGTGAGTGCTTGTATGCCTTGTGGTCCCAGGTGTCTGAGGTGAATGTTGCTTATGTTGTCTAGGCCACAGGCGGGTGAGAACTTGAGATTGTTGATGATATGCTTTGTCTGGTTGTTGGTGAAGGGTGTATAGTCAGGGTCTGTGGAATTGTCTTTTGCGTCGGATGACACGTCGGTCGTCTTTGTGGGGTTTTAGGTGACTGACATGAGAGAAGTGATTGATGAGAGTGTTCGCTTGTTGTTTACGTGAAGGAGTAGAGTCTGTTGTTGTGATTGCAGCGTGTGATTGTGTTGTGTTGCTGTTGGAAAGTGTGATGCTGTTTAGTGTTTTGTAGAGTTTTTTGGGGTTTGTTTTGTGATAGTGTTTGTAGGAAGTTGTTCCAATTTAGTGTTTGTTGTTCTTGTATTTTGTTAATCTGGATGTTGAGTGCTTGAATTTGTTGATTGATGTCTTGTGTGTGGGGTGCTGGGGAGTGTTTCAGTGTGTCGCGTTGTATGATGAGGTTTTGAATTTCTGGTGAGAAGTTGGAGTTTTGTTTTTATGTTACCTCTTGGAATGGGTTTCTTGTCGTCGTTTTGGATAGTAGTGTTGAATGTGTGTACAGCATTGTTGATGTTAGTGATGGGTGTACTGTTTAAGGTTTCAAAGTTCTGTCTCATTTGTGAAAGCTTCCCAGTTAGCTCTGTTATAGTTCGTGTAAGTGTGTCTGTGGCTAGCTGGGGTGAGTTGTTTTGGTGGTACAAAATACAAAGAAAATCAAGCAACAACAGATCTAGTGATCCTTCTAGGTTGCTTGTCTTCCAAAACACTGAGGATCAAGTGTCCAAACAGTGGTTTAGAGTGGGTAAGGGAACATTGGAAAGGGAATTACTGCCCTGGAACTAATGTCCGTGGCAGGATTAGGAAGTTAGTAGAGGACAGAGGGGTTAGTAACTGAGGGGGGGATAAAATAGTTATTCATTTACAAACGCAGTCAGTCGCGGGTTTGATGCGAGATATTTGTCTAGGCGGAGTTTAAATTAATCAACGGTGATGCAGTCTATAACGTTTCGGGGAAGCCCATTCCACAAGTTGACAACTCGATTGAAGAAGAAATTCTTAGATTCGTGCGAGTTAAAAGATTTACCAATAATTTTGCAACCGTTTCCCCGCGTGTAATTGGATTGGTCGATAGTGAAGTACTTACTACAGTTCATATTGTCGATGCCTTTGATGATTTTGAACACTTAAATTAAGTCACCTCTTAATCTGCGCTGGGTTAAAGGAAATAGATTTAATTCTCTAAGACGATCTTTGTATGGTTTGTTCCTTAGGCTAGGTATAATTTTGGTAACTCTACGTTGAACTTGTTCTAGCTTGTTTATATCTTTTTGGTAATAAGGGCACCAGGATTGAACGCAGTATTCCAGAAGAGGGCGGACTAAGGAATTGTAAAGTGTTAGGATCACTTCTTTGGATTTATGCTCAAATGACCTGCCTATAAAGCCAATTATTTTGTTTGCCTTCTTAACAACTTCTGAACATTGTTGACTCGGTTTTAGGTTACTCGATATTGTTACTCCCAGATCGGTTTCTCTGTTTACATTCTTAAGCTGAGTGGTGATAATGATCGGGAGGTGGTCTGAGCCTAAGGTTCTGACCACCCTCCAGGAAGTTGTGGGGGCGAGTTCGGGGGAGCAAAAGGTGATATCAGGAGATGATGGGGTGTAGAGGGCTTGGTGGGGAGTATGGGTATGCTGATGAATGTTATTGAGATTATTGGAGTTTGTAATTGGGGATTAATGTTAAGAATCGGGTGTTCCTTATTTATATTACAGTAGTTGCCTTGATGTAATGGTTTGTGTTTACAATCTGTATGTGGTAACCCAGGTTCGAATCCCGGTGGATCACATGCTTGCTTTCATTAATTTCTTTGAGAGGGGTTGGGTGTAATATAAAAATAGAATAATTGTTTTTGCTTTGAAATTAAAATTGTGCTGTAAAGTTTTATAGTGCAGTTGGAATTGGAAGAATATGCACTTTAGAGAGGTAAATTAAATATTTTGATCTTGATAGCGCTTAGTGCACCGAATTTAGGTGAGAGTATCATCCTAGGGTTAGAGTCCTTGGAGAACCACACTTATTCATTAGTTTCATTTATTTCATTAATTAGGTATATTTGTTAGTTAATCGGTTGGTTGGTGACTAAATATGAATTTATTAGATACTGTACTTCTTAAATGGGATACACTTATATTTTAATCCTGTATCGGTTTTCATATCCCAAACTATGTGCAAGAGGTTATATTTTGAAATTAATTAAGAATAAATGCTAAATTAAAGACCATTTTGTCTTAATTCTATATGTAATTGCACAAAATCAGATTAATATCACATTAATTTTCTGTTTTAGAAGCTTTGCGACCTCTTAGCAAAATATTAAAGTTGATCATTGTCCTTCAATCTAAAGTAACTGGCTTGTTAGTTAGCTTAGGGGTAGAAAGTTTGTATGTATTTACTATGGCACATACCTCCTTGCTGGGGGTGGCCGACTCAAGACAGAGCCCAAACAGAAACTACATTAAAGGGTTATAATTCTCAAGGTCCAGGACCACTTTCATTGAGAAAGTTAGTTGTACTAAATAATTATTGCAAAGGTTTATACGCGGCATTAAAGTGTTCAATATTTAGTAGGCTATATATTTGTTTTAATAATTTCAAATTTATTTATATTCAAATTGCTTAGTTGATATTTTTAAGCATTTAATATCATTTTTAATAAATATGCTTGCCATGCCAATGTTTTCAGCATTTTATAGAGATTTGATCAACCCTGACCGAACCCCTTTTCCTCAACAGATGATGCAGACTACTACCTACCCGACTACACCAGCCTACCACAGGTCCACAACCAAGACAAGCTAACCTACCAAGATGCCCCATCCAACCAGGACACACCAGCCAACCAGGACACACCAGGAACCCTTAACCCACCAGCCACATGTGCACACAAAGATAAGTAGATTTATACCACCTTTTTATATATTTCCCGGAGGTGTAGCTGTAGGACAGTGTGGCAAAACCATATTTCTGTATATCCAAAGTCTTTTGGGTCACTAAAATAAACTTGCCAGGAAAGTTATAAAGAGTTGTGAAACTCTGAACAGTGATTGTCCCTAGGGGGATGGGTCACAGACTGTACTATGCTCTCATAGATGTAAACTGGCAAACTGGCACAGCTGTCTTAATAGCGTAATGCATAAGTGCGCAGAATTTTGGTGTGAGTATCCTAGGTTAGAGTCCTGGAGTGACACATGTATTTGTTTTTCATTGAGTTTAGATGTAAAGATGGTTGGTGAAAAATATGATTTGTTATGTAACCTTGAGGCACTAGAACTTAAAACAATTGTACTAGAATTATTCTGGAAGGGGGAATAGTTTCTTAATGTAAACCATTGAAGCTACTACACAAGAGTAAATAGTATACATTCTTAGTGCATTGTAATATAGTGTTAAATATTTAATGCAGAAATAGTCTTAAACTTGAACAATCTGTCTTTGCAGTAAATTGTCCATTGCAGTATATTAAGTTTGATTCAACATAAATTTCATTAGTATTTTTCTGGCTGTATACTTTTTCAAAGTCATACTTGATCTGTCATATTTTGTAGGCCTAAATCCTAAATTTTCTAATTTTATTTTGTATGCCGGTAATGCATAAGTGCGCGGAATTTTCGTGAGAGTATCCTATGTTAGTCCTTGGGAGTGCCACATGTATTTGATGATTTCATTGAGTTTAGAAGTAAAGTTGGTTGGTGAAAAAATATGAATTAGTATAATTAGATTAAAATATAGGACTTTAAAACTAACTCAAAAGTTACTGTTAAAATATTTAAAGATTTGAGTAACTAAAAAAAATAAATGGTGGAATTAAGAAAGTTCGCACAAAGGAAGTTTGGGTTGTGAAACATAGTAAATGAAAGATTCGAAACTGCATAATAATTCTTAGGCTTGTGTATAATTATTTCTTAAACAGTCTTGATAGCGTAATGGATAGTGCGCGGAATTTCGATGAGGGTATCCTGGGTTCGAGTCCTCGGAGTGCTACATGTATTTGTTTATTTCATTGAGTTTAGATGTGAAGTTGGTTGGTGTAAAAAACATAAAATTTAGGAATTCTTGTGGTTAAATGTAAGGTATGGTTTAACTTTTAGGCACTTTGCATTGGAGTAACGGAACACGAATGATACGTGCATAGAAATCACCAGTATGTGGAAGCTTGTGGGTAGGAGTTTAGATCGGAGGGTTGTTCTTGTGTAGGATGATGCGAGGGGGACTAGGGTATAGATTGGAACTGGATAATTAGAATTATTACAAATTTTTTTATTTTTCGAACAGTCTTCATAACGTAATTCATAAATGCGCGGAGTTTTGATGTATCCTAGGTTCGAGTCCTTGGAGTGGCGCGTGTATTTGTTTTCATAGAGTTTAAAAGTAAAGTTGGTTGGTGAAAAAATATGAATAGAAGGGTAATATCCATGCCAGCCTCGGTCAATTTAACCCCAGCTCCTAACTTATCTTGTACTAACATAGCCAACTTAACCAAGCTCTTAACTTATCTCTTACTAACATAAAGCTCCTAACTTATCTCTTCCTAACATACCCAACTTAACCAAAACTAACCAAACTTTTTAATCAAAACTTATCTAACTTCTCTAAACTGTATAGTCAAAAGCAAATATATGTATACCCGGTATATGATATTGCTAATCAATTAATTTTATAAATATATTTCCTTACCAGTCACAAGGTTTAAAGTTTTCTTTGTTAGCGTAATGCATAAATGTGCAGAATTTCGGTGTGGGAATCCTAGGTTAGAGTCCTTGGAGTACCACATGTATTAGTTTAATTTATTGAGTTTAGAAGAAAGTTGGTTGGTGAAAAAGTATGAAATGACAGATTTGTAAAGTTAGTCTCGCTCTAGATTTTGCACTAGTTATGTTTACCAGTGATCGGTTGCTTTTGGCTGTACTAACTCTAATGTAGTATTCTTTAACAAAAAACTGGAGAAGGGGCTGAGTTGACCGGATAACTTGCTCATTTAGTAATGTACACCCTATGTGGTAGAACGTGTTCTTTTATTTCATAAATTTTATTTATAATAAGCGTTGTTAAAACATAACGATTTTGAGTAGTTATTTGGCCTTTATATTGTCTGTCAGAGTTTTGGTTTGTTTAGTTTGCAAGTTTTAAATGTTAATCTATGGCCTAATGCTTAGTGTGCGGAATTTCGGTAAAGAGTATCCTAGGTTCGAGTCCTAGGAGTACCACATGTATTAATTACTTTTATTGATTTCATTAGTTGGGTTACTTTTATAGATTTCATTAGTTAGGTTTATTTGTAAATTAATTGGTGGGTTGGTGAAAACAAATCATAATTAAATCGATACACCATAATTATTCTTTAACCATTTCACTGTGGGGTACTTCTTAACCCCTTCAGCACAAAGATGTAATTTCCTACTTATTTAAATATGGATTTTATTTAAAATTTTAATTATTTAAGTGTAATTTCCACATTGCGATTTTGATTAGTTCCTTTGTGTTTAATTTTATTCAAGCGTGATTTCCACTTAGCGATTTTGATTAGTTCCTTTGTGTTTATCTTGTCCATGTTTTGGCTTGTTTTGCAAGTTTTAAATTATAATCTCGGTTTCATTTCCGATAAATTTAAAATAATTTTTCCACATAGATTTTGTGTAGTTGTCACTTCGATAGGGTTTAATTTTAATGAGTTCTATTAATTTGAACAGTAACTTTGGAGTTAATTTTAAAGTTTTCTATTTTAATCATCATCTCCGACGCCTTGCTTCCCCCTGGGAAATTTTAATTTCCTACTTGTTTGGGCTACTATTATACAGTTGACCCCCGACTTAAGAACGTTCATTCAGCGAAATTTCGGTAGTACGAAGATCACAAATTACTACCATTTGCTCACTTAACATACCATAGATCACTTTAGCGAACTTTATACCGAAGGCTAGCCTAGCCCCAAACCTTAACACTCAAACAACTCAACTGTTAGTGAGGACACTCCTTAAAAGTTGTTATAGTTCAAAACTAGGATAGATTCCACATGGTGGTGTTGTTATTATTAAAGAGCCTTCGGGTGGATGCCACCTGCTTGGCCCTACATGGTGTTTACAAAGTCGTTTCATGCACTCAAGAAGTAATTTTCGTACACAGTGGATTTCCCCATTTTACCATGAACACATTTAATTGAATATCAAATAAGAACTGCTGATTTATATGCTATTTTTGAATCTGTTTCCATAAGTTTATGTATATGCTATAGCAGCATTTATTTATGGTTGCGACAAATACTTCAATTGGTTAGCCGCCTAACCTCGTGTCATTTCGATGCCAATTTTTCGCTTGCTCTCACTATCCACAGTGGCTTCCTGGTTCATTACTTTTTCCTATATCTACCCATTCATTACTAATCTGATATTGTTTTCATAATTTTGTCATTTATATTATTATATATGTATTAAGGGTAACATATTACGTAAAAATATTTGCGGTAATTCTGTTTATGAAATTCAAAATAATCTGAATATTGATAACTTAATCGATGAACATACCAAGAAAAATATAATATTTGATATTAAACTTTCTGATAAGAACAAGTGCATTGCAAAATTATACATGTTACCTAAATTTCATAAAAGACCTTATAAATATCGCTTTATTGCCGGAGCAAAATTTGCTACCACTAAAACTATCAGAACAAGTAGTAAATTGCTTAAAATACATTAAAAGTACTCATAAAAGATATTGTAATACCATCATGAGAAGAACTGGCATTAACTATTATTGGAGTGTTGACAATTCGTTAGAAGTTATTGATAAAATAAATACCATGCCGAAAGTTACCTCGGTACATAGCTTCGACTTTTCAACTTTGTATACCAATTTGCCTTTAGATTTAGTATATTCAGAGCTTTGCTTTATTATAGATTTGCACTTTGACAGGTTCGTTAGGAATGGTAATTATTTCATAAATGTTTATACATATTTTAATAATGCATCACTTAGCTCTACTCCCACTAGTTCTGTATATTTTGATAGAACTAAACTTAAAGATGCCCTTAAATTCCTCCTTTTCAATACTTATGTTAGATTCGGGCCGTACATTTTCAAACAAATATTAGGAATTCCTATGGGTGGAAATGCTAGCCCTTTAATTGCAGACTTATTCTTGCTTGCTTTAGAATTTAAATATATAAAAGACTTAGTTGACAGTAGCAAGAAAAATAAAATTCCAGAAAAATTAGCACTTGCTAAACTGTTAAGTAATAATAGTAGATATATTGATGATATTCTTGTTTGCAATTTGTTAAATTTTAATCAAGTTGCTAAACTTATTTACCCTAATTCTATTCCCCTCACACAATGTAACGTAAATTATAAAGTTGAAAATTTTCTTGATATAAATATAGAGATTGTTAATGAACAGTGCATACTTAAAGTATATCACAAAGTTGATGATTTTAATTTTAACGTAATAAACTTTCCTTTCCCTAGTAGTAATATCGATAGTAAAATAACTTATAATTGTTTTTATTCCCAATTAATAAGATTTTGTAAAATCTGCACTAAAGTAGATGACTTTTGGGCTAGAGCTAGGTTACTATACAGACTCTTAGTGGACAGAGGTTTTGAGGCAAGTAAATTGTTCCATAAATTTAATCTTTTTAGGGTCAATTATTGTGACTGTATTCTAAAATTTGACATCAATAATTTTAATCAAGCATTTTTAACTTGAAGTTTCTTGTATAACCTCTGCTTACTTTTTGTCTGTATTTATTGTTTATCTTTTTCTTTTTCTATTATTATTATTATTATTATTAATATTGATGATTTTTTAAATTTATTGTTCTTGTTAAAAGAGTACTCTTTGTTTAAATCTGTTGTTACTTCATATTTTGCAATTATTTCTCTTTATATTATATGTATTCATTGTCGATAGTATCAATTGCTTACTTTTGCGATTTCCTTAGTTTATTTGTGCTATAAATGTAGGTTATTTGTAGGGTAGTTATTGATAGGGGTCACTTGAAGCATGCTATGCTTACAGGTACCTACCCGATAGCACTATCGTTAGTGAGTGCTGTACTGTATTTTATATATTATTTTGTAATAGTATAGATATCTTATCAATATTTGTATTTTTTACTATTGTTAATGTCTTGTCATGTTGCAAATTTGATTTTAAATAATATTTTGACATTTGACATGTTTCTTTATTCATGCAGAGTTTAGTAAAATTTGCCAGAACGTCCCGGACTTCCCAAACTTGACTACTTCCTTTAACGTGACGATAGTGCGTTGTTATATGTGCGATTGGTTTGCTTGGGAAACAGATTAACTTGCTCATGTAGTGATGTACACCCTATGTGGTGGATTGTGTTCTTTTATTTAATAATTTTCATTTTAGTAAGCGTTGTTTCCACATAGCGATTTTGATAATTTAATTTGACTTTATATTGTCCTTGTCCCAATTTTGGTTTGTTTAGTTTGCAAGTTTTACATTTTAATATGCGTATGGCATCATCAACTCGTTATTTCGAAAGACTAATATTAGTTAGCCTAGCCTAGGCCTAGCCTAACTGTTGTTTCGTTTACAAGTCAGTTCTGGGATTTGTAGTTTTTTTTTCTCGTGATCTGCAAATTTAATGGCCAATCTAGAATTCTTATCATAGTTTAAGATTGTATTCATTAAAGCAACCTTGGAACACACCGAAAATACCGTTTATCTGCCAGTTTAGACAAAAATGGCCAGATAGTGAATGCCGACATCGGGAGCAGACGACAGCAAAGCTCCGGGTTACCAAATAAAAATAATCCGCTAGATCCATTCTCAAATGTCGCTAGAAGGCTGCTAGATAATAAATTTGTGCCGAAAATCTTCAGAATAGTGCAAGCCTCTAGAATATCAATCAAATCTGGCTTGAATCTACAGAATATCACAAGAATTTGTGTCACTAGATGTAAATATTTGCCGCTAGATAAAAATATAAACCTAGGTCTAGCGCAAAAGTAGCAAAATTGACAACACTCCTGCTGCTTCCCTTACGATCCCATGAATGACTCGGTTTGTGTGTTACCGGTACTTATGTGTTTTATTGGCCAGTTGTATGTTATGTTGCATAATTATGTACTTATAACTACATCAGCATTATAACATAAAATACTCATATATTGATTCGGTTTGAGTAAAAAGGTGGGTAATATAGGTGGATAGGGGAACAAATTGGAGTCCTAGAACCAAACTAATTAATCTCATCAGGCTATCATTTCGCCCAACGTAATTTCGCTCTGCGCACGGTATTTTCGGAACAGAACCTGTTCGCTAACCGAGGGTCTACTGTATTCTTATAATCTTTATCTTATAATCTACAGAATTCGAGACAGAGCTTGAATAGAGACAACGATATATATTTCATGGTTGTTGTTGTTGTTCCTGTTCCCCAAGCTGCCTGGCCGAACAGCCCCAAGGCCCTGAGCAAGGCCAAGGCCATAACCGTGCGCCCCCACAGAACCCTCACTGCCGACCACAATAAAGCCTGGGTGACCGAAGCCACTCCATGGCGGGGAGCTGAGGAGGGTGCGGAACCGCCCAGGAAACCAAAGCCCCACCCAGGGCCCTGTGCCCCTCAGCAATTATGAAGAGAATATTGAGGGGCAAAGGAATAAATGTGACTCTTTGGCTTCCAATCTAAGTAGACTGGGAGGTCAACCCACGGAAGAGACGCAGTCACTTGAGATCTAGAAAATATAAAAGTAAAAGGAACAGTCAGAGTAAGCTATGGGTATGGCAGAGATCGCTCAGTGGTTCTTACTATTTGTTTTCTAGCCGGCGGTAACTTAGCATGGTATTGTGACTATTCAGCCATTAGGAGAAATTTGTGGAGAAGTAAGCTTTAGAGTTAAATCTTTAAATAAGTTGTGATAACCCAGGTTCGAATCCCGGTGGATCACATAAATGCTTTAATTAATTTCATAGGTGTCTGGTGTTGGGGTGAAGTTAATAAAATATAGAATATTAGTTTCTAAAGTAGAGATCAGGTGCTAAGGAGTTTAGTTTAGTGAAGTAATAATAAAACATAAATTCTTATCAAATAAATATAATTCTATAATGCCCATATATTTAATTACTGATTAAAGTTTTGCAATTCTATGTTCAACAGGTTTGGCCCGGTGTGCAAGAAGAACGTAAACCCGAACAAATCACCTTGAAAACCTGGACCCTACGCTGGCTGGATTGAAAATTAAGGATTCCACACCTCCACTCAGCACTATGCCAATTTAAGGAGAGACTGAGTTTTTATGGTCTATTAATTCATTTATTCCTTTATCTCTTAGTTTTCTCGCTAGACCTCCATCAAGCTTAGAAAATCACCCCTAGACACCCCTTAAAGATAAATTTGTACATTTTTCGGTAGACAAATATCCCGGCCGAAGGCCGATTCCTCCTAAAATTACAGGCTGGCATTTGGTTGCCAGGAAAAAATACACTTAAATGGCACAAAGGGTCCTAATATTGCCAGAAAGGGGGTGAAAAGTCATAAAATCTCCAAACTAATGGAATTAGTCTTAAAATCTCAAATAGTGGGGGTTAAACATTAGGGAGAAGGGGGTCCAGAAAATCAGTCTCCCCTTAAGGAATCCACACCTTTACTCGGCATTGCGTCAACTTAAGGCCTCCACACCTCCACCACTCAGCACTACAGCAAAGGACAAGAACCTGGTAGACATCTACTTCTATTTATTTTACTCAGGCCCATTCCCCGTTTTTTTATATATTTAGTTTCTACTAAAGTAAAACTCCATCTTGTTCTACCCTTCACTTGCTCAAAATAGTTTAAAAGTATAGTGTTAATATAATTATAGTTTACTCGTACATAATTATAATGTAAGACTTGCAAAATAAACAAACCAAAACTTGGACGAACACCGTAAAAAGACAACATATCAAAATCGCTGTGGAAACCACGCTTCAGCAAAATAAAAATTATTTTTAAATACTCAATCAATTTAAAGACTGTTCCACAATAAGTGCTGTTCTGGTCTTGCGCCCTAATGGTAGTGCTCCAGGCAGCGCTGTTCAGAGCTGCCTCACTTATAATGTTTTTAACAGTCCTGGAGGTGTAATGGTTAAGGTGTCTACAAATCTGTATGTGATGACCCAGGTTCGAATCCCAGGGATCACTTAATTGCTTTCATAAATTTCATTGGAGGAGTTTGGTGGTGTGGTGAAATTGATAAAATCTAGATTATTTATTAACTATCAAACTATATGATCTGATCCCTTGTTGTAGCTCCCATGTTCACGAACTTTGATATTTTCACCTAATCTAATTGTCTTTAAATTTGTCCAATGTATGTCAACTAATGAAGTTAAAAAGAGTTGCAAGTTTCAGTTCTAGTCACTTAATTTTTTTATGATTAATATTGCCGTTTCAAAACAATTATATATATATATATATATATATATATCCTTGTAAGATTATTAGTGTTCAATAAATTCTAAATTTTATTGTATTGTATTATAATCAACCTTTGTGTACATGCATGAAATAAACTTTAAGGAATCAAAGTTTTTAATATATATATGAATATGCTTTGGCAGTGACCAAGTTGTGAAACTTCAGTATTATTAACTTCATAAGTTTATAAGTTGTTTTTATGTTTTCCCAGTTTTGGTTTGTTTATTTTGCAAGTTTTATATCATGACTTAATTCTGGTTGGTTTATAACATAAGTTTGTCTGCTAAGACAAGTCAATGGAAGGAATTTTGGTTATAAATTTTCAGTAATGTAAATCAGGTTTAGCCCAGTTAAAAGAATAAGAATGTAATATAGTAATGAAAGATCATAAATATTATATAATCTCAAAGCAATAGTTAAATCTGTACCCAAAATATTATTAGAAGGTTGAAAAATAAATGCGGTATTGCAGAAAGAGGCCATTATACTATTGTTTAAAGTAGTTTGTACAAATTGAATAATTTAGACTATTTTCTAATGCCTTCAGTAGAGAATTTTTAAACACTTGCAAGCTTCTTTTATTTATAAATTATTATTTTACTTAAGCTTTGTTTCCATAGCGATTTTTATTAGTTATTGTCTTTTTACTGTTCATATAAGTTTTGGTTAGTTTATTTTGCAAGTTTTAAATTATGTAAGTATAGATCTAAAGTCTATTCGCCATTTAATAAGTCAGAGGTTGCCGTTAAATATTAAAATTTAATTATCTTTATGCCTTCAATAAGTCTAAAATTTGTTCATATACCTGTATAGCTTTAAATCAAAATGCTTCTGTCAAATTAAAGTATTTTGTTTTTTTAATTTTAATTTTAGATGTAATTCCTGGTAGTCTATTATTCCTAGATTTTTATGGCTTCCAATAATGGTTCTTCAAATTAAACTTCGCAGTCCTATTTTGTTATAAATTCTCTTTCTTGAAGACATTATTTTGTTTAAGCGTTTCCACAGCGATTTTGATAAGTTCTTTTGTCTTTTTACTGTTCGTCTAAGTTTTGGTTTGTTTATTTTGAAAGTTTTCCATAATTCATTTTACACCAGTAATGGCCTCTGGTTAAGTGTTGTGCATAATTATAGTAGTACATTCATTTCTATTACTTTTAGAATTTTCAATAGTGCAAAACCTGTTCTTTTATTTATAAATTATTTTGCTTGAGTATTTTTTCCACTAGTTATTTTGATAACTTGTTTTGTCTTTTTACCGTTTTCCCAAGTTTTGGTATATTTATTTTGCAAGTTTTAAATTATAAAGAAGTAATAATTGGACGAACTTCTCAATTTAGTAGATTCTTTTGGCATTAATTTTAATGGTTGCATTATTAAATGTAGTCTTTAGATACAAAGGTATAGGTATTAAACTGATCCTAATCGGCTTCTGTTATAAACCTGCAGAAATGAGACTATATTGTTTATAGTTGTTTGTACAAATATATAATTATTTTGTAAATGCCTTCATTATATATTCCTGATTATTTTAAGCATTATTTAGATTATAATTATAGTGGGATTGGGCCTGAGTATGTACTGTATATAGATAGATTTCCATATAGCAATTTTGATTAGTTTGTGTGTATCATGCAAGTTTTGGTTTGTTTATTTTGCAAGCTTTGGTTTGTTTATTTTTCAAGTTTTACATCATAATGAAATCAAATTCTTTCTAATTACTCCATAAGTTGATAGGGGAGTTTGTGAATACATATGAATATAAGCAGATAGTCTGCGTTACTTTTTTAGCCAAATAAAATTAAATCCGATTCTAATTACTGGCAGGTCTCCTACTTATTTCATGGGAATTTTAAAACTTTGATATTTTATTATAAGCTTATTTGATTGGAAGGTAACTTTAAATTAAATATTTAGATATTGGCAGTTTTACTTTGATCTTGTATCGTCCCAGTTTTGGTTTGTTTATTTTGAAAGTTTTGAATTATAGCGATTTTGATTCGTTATTTTGCTTATATCTTGTATCGTCCCAGTTTGGTTTGTTTATTTTGAAAGTTTTACATTCTAATTTGTTCTTGCCGTTCAGCGTTGTCTCACCTTTTCCTTGTTGACTGTAGCTCTTTCACATTTCTGTCCATTGAAATAGTTCCTTCGCTGCCCTAGTCTTGCCGATATTCTTTTGGAATTTGTTTAGATGCTTGTTGTTGGTGTGGTGTCCTGAGTTCGAATCCGGGGAGGACCGTATGTGTTTGTTATAACAGATTTTGATTAGTAATTTTGCCTTTATATTGTCTGTCCCAGTTTAAGTTTGCAAGTTTTAAATTTTAATTCATTAGCACATTCAACTACATTGTGGTTTGTAATTGATGATTAATGTTAGAACGGGGTGTTAATTATTTCCTTAGACCACATTATGTCCTTCCTTAATCAAATTAACTTCCTTGCCGATATTTGGTTAGATTTGTTTTGCCTTTATAACGTCTTTGTCCCAGTTTTGGTTTGTTTAGTTTGCACATAAATGCTTTAATAAATTTCATAGGTGTCTGGTGTTGGGGTGAAGTTAATAAAATATAGAATATTAGTTTCTAAAGTAGAGATCAGGTGCTAAGGAGTTTAGTTTAGTGAAGTAATAATAAAACTTAAATTCTTATAAAATAAATATAATTCTTTAATGCCCATATATGAGGGCCTGGGAGGCAGAACCAGATAAGTGCCAAATAGAAAAAAACGGAATTAACTGAGATTCCTAGAAAAAATGGGGCCGGGGTGGCGCTTATCTGGTACTGCCTCCCAGAGCTACACACGCCCGTGGGAGGCAGAACCACATAAGCGCCACCCCGGCCCCATTGTTGCTAGGAATCGCAGTTAATTCCGGTTTTTTATTTTGTGCTTATCTGGTTCTGCCTCCAAGGGCCTCATATTTAATAATCACCGTTTAAAGTTTTGCAATTCTATGTTCAACAGGTTTGGCCCGGTGTGCAAGAAGAACGTAAACCCGAAAAAATAACCTTGAAAACCTGGACCCTACGCTGGCTGGATTGAAAATTAAGGATTCCACACCTCCACTCAGCACTCCGCCAACTTAAGGGGAGACTGACAGTTTTTATGGTCTATTAACCCTCTCACATCCTGACGCGATTTTTGAGCCTATTAGGGATACTTTAAATCCTTTGTTACCATCAGGGGTATCTATAAACCTTTAGTTTGTTGACTTCAACCTCTGCAGTTGTCTTTGAGTTAGCTGTGGGCAGAAAACTAATTATGGAGAGGTAATTTATAACAGTGAGAGTAATCTATTTCTTATTGCTAATCTGAACCTCTGCGTCCTATGGTCGTGAGAGGGTTAATACATTTATTACTTTATCTTAGTTTTCTCGCTAGACCTCGATCAAGCTTAGAAAATCACTCACTAGACACCCCTTCAAGATAAATTTGCAAATTTTCGGTAGAGAAATATCCCGGCCGTAGGCCGATTCCTCCTAAAATTACAGGCTGGCTATTGCTCGCCAGGAAAAATACGTAAATGGCACAAAGGGTCCTAATATTGCCAGAAATGGAGTGATGCTTATGTTCTGGGTGTGGTGTCCTGAGTTTGAATCCTGGGAGGACCACATGTTTTTATTAGTTCATTAAAGTAAATTGGGATTTGTAATTGATTATTAATGTTAAGAAAGGGGTGTTACTTATTATAGTTATTATTTTTGTCTTTTTACTGTGTTCGTCCCAGTTTTGGTTTGTTTATTTTGAAAGTTTTACATTATAGCGGTTTTGATTAGTTCTTTTGTTTTTATCTTGTATCGTCACAAATTTGGTTTGTTTATGGTGCGACTCCCTATTTTAATTTTGTTTGTTTATTTTGAAAGTTTTACATTATAGCGATTTTGATTGGTTCTTTTGTTTTTATCTTGTATCGTCCGAGTTTTGGTTTGTTTATTTTGAAAGTTTTAAATTATATCCGTTTTGATTAGTTCTGTTGCTTTTATCTTGTATCGTCCCAGTTTGGTTTGTTTATTTTGAAAGTTTTAAATTTTAATTTGTTCCTGCTGTTCAGCGTTGTCTATAATTTTTTCATTGTTGACTGTAGAGCTCTTTCGCATTTCTGTCCATTGAAATAGTTCCTTCGCTGCCCTAGTCTTGCCGATATTCTTTTGGAATTTGTTTTGGTGGTGTAATGGATTAGATGCTTCTGTTCTGGGTGTGGTGTTCTGAGTTCGAATCCCGGGAGGACCATATGCTTTTGTTATAACCGATTTTGATTAGTTATTTTGCCTTTATATTGTCTGTCCCAGTTTTGGTTTAAGTTTGCAAGTTTTACATTTTAGTTTATTAGCACATTCAAGTACATTGGGGTTTGTAATCGATGATTAATGTTAAGAACGGGGTGTTAATTATTTCCTTAGACCACATTGTCCTTCCTTAATCAAAATTAATTCACTTCCTTGCCGATATTTGGTTAGCTTTATTTTGTGTTTTATTTCATAAATTTTATTATGGCAAGCGTTTTTTTCACATAGCGATTTAGATTAGTTATTTTGCCTTTATATCGTCTTTGTCCCTGTTTTGGTTTGTTTAGTTTGCAAGTTTTAATTCTGTTTAGTTGTCAATCTGCTATAACTGTTGGTGGTGTAATGGTTTAGATGCTTATGTTCTGGGTGTGGTGTCCTGAGTTTGAATCCTGGGAGGACCATATGTTTTTATTAGTTTATTAAAGTACATTGGAGTTTGTAATTTATTATTAATGTTAAAGGGGTGTTCCTTATTATAGTTATTATTTTTTTCTTTTTACTGTGTTAGTCCAAGTTTTGGTATGTTTATTTTGAAAGTTTTACATTACAGCGGTTTTGATTGGTTCTTTTGCTTTTATCTTGTATCGTCCCAGTTTGGTTTGTTTATTTTAAAAGTTATACATTCTAATTTGTTCCTGCCGTTCAGCGTTGTCTCTCGCCTCTTCCTTGTTGACTGTAGCTCTTTCACATTTCTGTCCATTGAAATCGTTCCTTCGCTGCCCTAGTCTTGCCGATATTCTTTTGGAATTTGTTTTGGTGGTGTAATGAATTAGATGCTTATGTTCTGGGTGTGGTGTCCTGAGTTCGAATCCCGGGAGGACCATATGCTTTTGTTATAACAGATTTTGATTAGTTATTTTGCCTTTATATTGTCTGTCCCAGTTTTGGTTTTAGTTTGCAAGTTTTACATTTTAATTCATTAGCACATTCAAGTACATTGGGGTTTGTAATTGATGATTAATGTTTAGAACGGGGTGCTAATTATTTCCTTAGACCACATTGTCCTTCCTTAATCAAATTCACTTCCTTGCCGATATTTGGTTAGCTTTATTTTGTGTTTTATTTCATAAATTTTATTATGGCAAGCGGTTTTTTTCACATAGCGATTTTGATTAGTTATTTTGCCTTTATATCGTCTTTGTCCCAGTTTTGGTTTGTTTAGTTTGCAAGTTTTAAATTTTAATTGATTTCTAAGTTTCCATTCTGTTTAGTTGTCAATCTGCTATAACTGTTGGTGGTGTAATAGTTTAGATGCTTATGTTCTGGGTGTGGTGTCCTGAGTTTGAATCCTGAGAGGACCATATGCTTTTATTAGTTCATTAAAGGACACTGGGGTTTGTAATTGATTATTAATTTTAAGAAAGGGGTGTTACTTATTTTAGTTATTATTTTAGTTATTATTTTAGTCGTTTTACTGTGTTCGTCCTAGTTTTTTTAATTTTATTTTGAAAGTTTTAAATTATAGCCGTTTTGATTAATTTTTTTGCTTTTATCTGGTATCATCCCAGTTTTGGTTTGTTTATGGTGAGACTCCCTATTTTAATAATAATAATTTGGTTTGTTTATTTTGAAAGTTTTACATTATTGCGGTTTTGATTAGTTCTTTTGCTTTTATCTTGTATCGTCTCAGTTTTCATTCCAGTTTTGGTTTAAGTTTGCAAGTTTTAAATTTGAATTAATTATCACATTAAAGTACATTGGAGTTTGTATTTGATGATTAATGTTAAAAATGGAGTTTTAATTATTTCCTTAGACAACATTGTCCTTCCTTAATCAAATTCACTTCCTTGCCGATATTTGGTTCGCTTTATTTTGTGTTTTATTTCATAAATGTTATGGCAAGCGTTTTTTTTCCTTCACATAGCGATTTTGATTAGTTATTTTGCCTTTATATCGTCTTTGTTTAGTTTGCAAGTTTTAAATTGTAATTGATTTCTAGGTTTCCATTCTGTTTAGTTGTCAATCTGCAATAACTGTTGGTGTAATGGTTTAGATGCTTATGTTCTGGGTGTGGTGTCCTGAGTTTGAATCCTGGGAGGACCATATGTTTTTATTAGTTCATTAAAGTACATTGGGGTTTGTAATTGATTATTAATTTTAAGAAAGGGGTGTTACTTATTTTAGTTATTATTTTAGTCGTTTTACTGTGTTCGTACCAGTTTTGGTTTGTTTATTTTGAAAGCATTACATTATAGCGATTTAGATTAGTTCCTTTGCTTTTATCTTTTATCGTCCCAGTTTTAGTTTGTTTATTTTGAAAGTTTTAAACTATAGCCGTTTTGATTAGTTCTTTTGCTTTTATCTTGTATCGCCCCAGTTTTGGTTTGTTAATTTTGAAAGTTTTACATTATAGCGATGTTGATTAGTTATTTTGCCTTTATATCGTCTTTGTCCCAGTGTTGGTTTGTTTAGTTTGCAAGTTTTAAATTTTAATTGATTTCTAGGTTTCAATTCTGTTTAGTTGTCAATCTGCTATAACTGTTGGTGGTGTAATGGTTTAGATGCTTATGTTCTGGGTGTTGTGTCCTGAGTTTGAATCTTGGGAGGACCATATGTTTTTATTAGTTCATTAAACTACATTGGGGTTTGTAATTGATTATTAATGTTAAGAAAGGGGTGTTACTTATTATAGTTATTATTTTGGTCTTTTTACTGTGTTAGTCCCAGTTTTGGTTTATTTTGAAAGTTTTACATTATAGCGGTTTTGATTAGTTCCTTTGCTTTTATCTTGTATCGTCCCAGTTTATTTTGAAAGTTTTAAATTCTAATATGTTCCTGCCGTTCAGCATTCTCTCCCCTTTTCCTTGTTGACTGTAGCTCTTTCACATTTCTGTCCATTGAAATCGTTCCTTCGCTGCCCTAGTCTTGCCGATATTCTTTTGGAATCTGTTTTGGTGGTGTAATGGATTAGATGCTTATGTTCTGGGTGTGGTGTCCTGAGTTCGAATCCCGGGAGGACCATATGCTTTTGTTATAACCGATTTTGATTATATATTTTGCCTTTATATTGTCTTTCCCAGTTTTGGTTTAAGTTTGCAAGTTTTACATTTAAATTCATTTGCACATTTAAGTACATTGGGATTTGTAATTGATGATTAATGTTTAGAACGGGGTGTTAATTATTTCCTTAGACCACAATTGTCCTTCCTTAATCAAATTCACTTCCTTGCTAACCAAATATTTGGTTAGCTTTATTTTGAGTTTTATTTCATAAATTTTATTATGGCAAGCGTTTTTTTCACATAGCGATTTTGATTAGTTATTTTGCCTATATATCGTCTTTGTCCCAGTTTTTAGTTTTAGTTTGCAAGTTTTAAATTTTAATTGATTTCTAGGTTTCCATTTGGTTTAGTTGTCAATCTGCTATAACTGTTGGTGGTGTAATAGTTTAGATGCTTATGTTCTGGGTGTGGTGTCCTGAGTTTGAATCCTGGGAGGACCATATGTGTTTATTAGTTCATTAAAGTACATTGGGGTTTGTAATTGATTATTAATTTTAAGAAAGGGGTAATATTTATTTTAGTTATTATTTTAGTCGTTTTACTGTGTTCGTCCTAGTTTTGGTTTGTTTATTTTTAAAGTTTTAAATTATAGCCGTTTTAATTAGTTATTTTGCTTTTTATCTTGTATCGTCCAAGTTTTGGTTTATTTATGGTGAGACTCCCTATTTTAATAATTTGGTTTGTTTATTTTGAAAGTTTTACATTATTGTGGTTTTGATTAGTTCTTTTATCTTGTATCGTCTCAATTTTGGTTCCAGTTTTGGTTTAAGTTTGCAAGTTTTAATTTTAATTAATTAGCACATTAAAGTACATTGGAGTTTGTAGTTGATGATTAATGTTAAAAACGGGGTGTTAATTATTTCCTTAGACCACATTGTCCTTCCTTAATCAAATTCACTTCCTTGGCGATATTTGGTTAGATTTATTTTGTTTTATTTCATAAATGTTATTATGGCAAGCGTTTTTTTTTTCACATAGCGATTTTGATTAGTTATTTTGCCTTTATACCGTCTTTGTTTTGTTTGCACGTTTTAAATTTTAATTTATTTCTAGGTTTCCATTCTGTTTAGTTGTCAATCTGCTATAACTGTTGGTGGTGTAATGGTTTAGATGCTTATGTTCTGGGTGTGTTATCCTGAGTTTGAATCTTGGGAGGACCAAATGTTTTTATTAGTTCATTAAAGTACATTGGGGTTTGTAATTGATTATTAATGTTAAGAAAGGGGTGTTACTTATTATAGTTATTATTTTTGTCTTTTTACTGTGTTCGTCCCAGTTTTGGTTTGTTTATTTTGAAAGTTTTAAATTATAGCCGTTTTAATTAGTTATTTTGCTTTTTATCTTGTATCGTCCAAGTTTTGGTTTATTTATGGTGAGACTCCCTATTTTAATAATAATTTGGTTTGTTTATTTTGAAAGTTTTACATTATTGTGGTTTTGATTAGTTCTTTTATCTTGTATCGTCTCAATTTTGGTTCCAGTTTTGGTTTAAGTTTGCAAGTTTTAAATTTTAATTAATTAGCACATTAAAGTACATTGGAGTTTGTAGTTGATGATTAATGTTAAAAACGGGGTGTTAATTATTTCCTTAGACCACATTGTCCTTCCTTAATCAAATTCACTTCCTTGGCGATATTTGGTTAGATTTATTTTGTTTTATTTCATAAATGTTATTATGGCAAGCGTTTTTTTTTTCACATAGCGATTTTGATTAGTTATTTTGCCTTTATATCGTCTTTGTTTAGTTTGCAAGTTTTAAATTGTAATTGATTTCTAGGTTTCCATTCTGTTTAGTTGTCAATCTGCAATAACTGTTGGTGTAATGGTTTAGATGCTTATGTTCTGGGTGTGGTGTCCTGAGTTTGAATCCTGGGAGGACCATATGTTTTTATTAGTTCATTAAAGTACATTGGGGTTTGTAATTGATTATTAATTTTAAGAAAGGGGTGTTACTTATTTTAGTTATTATTTTAGTCGTTTTACTGTGTTCGTACCAGTTTTGGTTTGTTTATTTTGAAAGCATTACATTATAGCGATTTAGATTAGTTCCTTTGCTTTTATCTTTTATCGTCCCAGTTTTAGTTTGTTTATTTTGAAAGTTTTAAACTATAGCCGTTTTGATTAGTTCTTTTGCTTTTATCTTGTATCGCCCCAGTTTTGGTTTGTTAATTTTGAAAGTTTTACATTATAGCGATGTTGATTAGTTATTTTGCCTTTATATCGTCTTTGTCCCAGTGTTGGTTTGTTTAGTTTGCAAGTTTTAAATTTTAATTGATTTCTAGGTTTCAATTCTGTTTAGTTGTCAATCTGCTATAACTGTTGGTGGTGTAATGGTTTAGATGCTTATGTTCTGGGTGTTGTGTCCTGAGTTTGAATCTTGGGAGGACCATATGTTTTTATTAGTTCATTAAACTACATTGGGGTTTGTAATTGATTATTAATGTTAAGAAAGGGGTGTTACTTATTATAGTTATTATTTTGGTCTTTTTACTGTGTTAGTCCCAGTTTTGGTTTATTTTGAAAGTTTTACATTATAGCGGTTTTGATTAGTTCCTTTGCTTTTATCTTGTATCGTCCCAGTTTGTTTTGTTTATTTTGAAAGTTTTAAATTCTAATATGTTCCTGCCGTTCAGCATTCTCTCCCCTTTTCCTTGTTGACTGTAGCTCTTTCACATTTCTGTCCATTGAAATCGTTCCTTCGCTGCCCTAGTCTTGCCGATATTCTTTTGGAATCTGTTTTGGTGGTGTAATGGATTAGATGCTTATGTTCTGGGTGTGGTGTCCTGAGTTCGAATCCCGGGAGGACCATATGCTTTTGTTATAACCGATTTTGATTATATATTTTGCCTTTATATTGTCTTTCCCAGTTTTGGTTTAAGTTTGCAAGTTTTACATTTAAATTCATTTGCACATTTAAGTACATTGGGATTTGTAATTGATGATTAATGTTTAGAACGGGGTGTTAATTATTTCCTTAGACCACAATTGTCCTTCCTTAATCAAATTCACTTCCTTGCTAACCAAATATTTGGTTAGCTTTATTTTGAGTTTTATTTCATAAATTTTATTATGGCAAGCGTTTTTTTCACATAGCGATTTTGATTAGTTATTTTGCCTATATATCGTCTTTGTCCCAGTTTTTAGTTTTAGTTTGCAAGTTTTAAATTTTAATTGATTTCTAGGTTTCCATTTGGTTTAGTTGTCAATCTGCTATAACTGTTGGTGGTGTAATAGTTTAGATGCTTATGTTCTGGGTGTGGTGTCCTGAGTTTGAATCCTGGGAGGACCATATGTGTTTATTAGTTCATTAAAGTACATTGGGGTTTGTAATTGATTATTAATTTTAAGAAAGGGGTAATATTTATTTTAGTTATTATTTTAGTCGTTTTACTGTGTTCGTCCTAGTTTTGGTTTGTTTATTTTTAAAGTTTTAAATTATAGCCGTTTTAATTAGTTATTTTGCTTTTTATCTTGTATCGTCCAAGTTTTGGTTTATTTATGGTGAGACTCCCTATTTTAATAATAATTTGGTTTGTTTATTTTGAAAGTTTTACATTATTGTGGTTTTGATTAGTTCTTTTATCTTGTATCGTCTCAATTTTGGTTCCAGTTTTGGTTTAAGTTTGCAAGTTTTAAATTTTAATTAATTAGCACATTAAAGTACATTGGAGTTTGTAGTTGATGATTAATGTTAAAAACGGGGTGTTAATTATTTCCTTAGACCACATTGTCCTTCCTTAATCAAATTCACTTCCTTGGCGATATTTGGTTAGATTTATTTTGTTTTATTTCATAAATGTTATTATGGCAAGCGTTTTTTTTTTCACATAGCGATTTTGATTAGTTATTTTGCCTTTATACCGTCTTTGTTTTGTTTGCACGTTTTAAATTTTAATTTATTTCTAGGTTTCCATTCTGTTTAGTTGTCAATCTGCTATAACTGTTGGTGGTGTAATGGTTTAGATGCTTATGTTCTGGGTGTGTTGTCCTGAGTTTGAATCTTGGGAGGACCAAATGTTTTTATTAGTTCATTAAAGTACATTGGGGTTTGTAATTGATTATTAATGTTAAGAAAGGGGTGTTACTTATTATAGTTATTATTTTTGTCTCTTTATTGTGTTCGTCCCAGTTTTGGTTTGTTTATTTTGAAAGTTTTAAATTATAGCCGTTTTGATTAGTTCTTTTGCTTTTATCTTGTATCGTCCCAGTTTTGGTTTGTTTATTTTGAAAGTTTTACATTATAGCGATTTTGATTAGTTATTTTGCCTTCATATCGTCTTCGTCCCAGTTTTGGTTTGTTTAGTTTGCAAGTTTTAAATTTTAATTTATTTCTAAGTTTCCATTCTGTTTAGTTGTCAATCTGCTATAACTGTTGGTGGTGTAATGGTTTAGATGCTTATGTTCTGGGTGTGGTGTCCTGACTTTGAATCCTGGGAGGATCATATGTTTTTATTAGTTCATTAAAGTACATTGGGGTTTGTAATTGATTATTAATGTTAAGAAAGGGGTGTTACTTATTATAGTTATTATTTTGGTCTTTTTACTGTGTTCGTCCCAGTTTTGGTTTGTTTATTTTGAAAGTTTTACATTATAGCGGTTTTGATTAGTTCTTTTGCTTTTATCTTGTATCGTCCCAGTTTGGTTTGTTTATTTTGAAAGTTTTTCATTCTAATTTGTTCCTGCCGTTCAGCGTTCTCTCCCCTTTTCCTTGTTGACTGTAGCTCTTTCACATTTCTGTCCATTGAAATCATTCCTTCGCTGCCCTAGTCTTGCCGATATTCTTTTGGAATCTGTTTTGGTGGTGTAATGGATTAGATGCTTATGTTCTAGGTGTGGTGGCCTGAGTTTGAATCCTGGGAGGACCATATGTTTTTATTAGTTCATTAAAGTACATTGGGGTTTGTAATTGATTATTAATGTTAAGAAAGTGGTGTTACTTATTATAGCTATTATTTTTGTCTTTTTACTGTGTTCGTCCCAGTTTTGGTTTGTTTATTTTGAAAGTTTTAAATTATAGCCGTTTTGATTAGTTCTTTTGCTCTTATTTTGTATCGTCCCAGTTTTGGTTTGTTTATTTTGAAAGTTTTACATTATAGCGATTTTGATTAGTTATTTTGCCTTTATATCGTCTTTGTCCCAGTTTTGGTTTGTTTAGTTTGCAAGTTTTAAATTTTAATTTATTTCTAAGCTTCCATTCTGTTTAGTTCTCAATCTGCTATATCTGTTGGTGGTGTAATGGTTTAGATGCTTATGTTCTGGGTGTGGTGTCCTGAGTTTGAATCCTGGGAGGACCATATGTTTTTATTAGTTTATTAAAGTACATTGGGGTTTGTAATTGATTATTAATGTTAAAGGGGTGTTACTTATTATAGTTATTATTTTTGTCTTTTTACTGTGTTCGTCCAAGTTTTGGTTTGTTTATTTTGAAAGTTTTAAATTATAGCCGTTTTGATTAGTTCTTTTGCTTTTATCTTGTATCGTCCCAGTTTGTGTTGTTTATTTTAAAAGTTTTACATTCTAATTTGTTCCTGCTGTTCAGCGTTGTCTCTCGCCTCTTCCTTGTTGACTGTAGCTCTTTCACATTTCTGTCCATTGAAATAGTTCCTTCGCTGGCCTAGTCTTGCCGATATTGTTTTGGAATCTGTTTTGGTGGTGTAATGGATTTGATGCTTATGTTCTGGGTGTGGTGTCCTGAGTTCGAATCCCGGGAGGACTATATGCTTTTGTTATAACCGATTTTGATTAGCTATTTTGCCTTTATATTGTCTGTCCCAGTTTTGGTTTAAGTTTGCAAGTTTTACATTTTAATTCATTAGCACATTCAAGTACATTGGGGTTTGTAATTGATGATTAATGTTAAGAACAGGGTATTAATTATTTCCTTAGACCACATTATGTCCTTCCTTAATCAAATTCACTTCCTTGCCGATATTTGGTTAGCTTTATTTTGGGTTTTATTTCATAAATTTGATTATGGTAAGCATTTTTTTCACAGCGATTTTGATTAGTTATTTTGCCTTTATATCGTCTTTGTCCCAGTTTTGGTTAGTTTAGTTTGCACATAAATGCTTTAATAAATTTCATAGGTGTCTGGTGTTGGGGTGAAGTTAATAAAATATAGAATATTAGTTTCTAAAGTAGAGATCAGGTGCTAAGGAGATTAGTTTAGTGAAGCAATAATAAAACTTAAATTCTTATCAAATAAATATAATTCTTTAATGCCCATATATTTAATAATCACCGTTTAAAGTTTTGCAATTCTATGTTCAACAGGTTTGGCCCGGTGTGCAAGAAGAACGTAAACGCGAACAGATCACCTTGTAAACCTGGACCCTACGCTGGCTGGATTGAAAATTAAGGATTCCACAACTCCACTCAGCACTACGCCAACTTAAGGGTAGACTTGATAGTTTTTATGGTCTATTAATTCATTTATTACTTTATATTAGTTTTCTCGCTAGACCTCGATCAAGCTTAGAAAATCACTCCCTAGGCACCCCTTCAAGATAAATTTGCAAATTTTTCGGTAGAGAAATATCCCGGCCGAAGGCCTATTCCTCCTAAAATTACAGGCTGGCTATTGCTTGCCAGGAAAAATACTTAAATGGCACAAAGGGTCCTAATATTGCAAGAAATGGGGTGATGCTTATGTTCTGGGTGTGGTGTCCTGAGTTTGAATCCTGGGAGGACCATATGTTTTTATTAGTTCATTAAAGTACATTGGGGTTTGTAATTGATTATTAATGATAAGAAAGGGGTGTTACTTATTATAGTTATTATTTTTGTCTTTTACTGTGTTCGTCCCAGTTTTGGTTTGTTTATTTTGAAAGTTTTACATTATAGCGGTTTTGATTAGTTCTTTTGCTTTTATCTTGTATCGTCCCAGTTTTGGTTTGTTTATGGTGCGACTCCCTATTTTAATACTTTGGTTTGTTTATTTTGAAAGTTTTACATTATAGCGATTTTGATTAGTTCTTTTGCTTTTATCTTGTATCGTCCCATTTTTGGTTTGTTTATTTTGAAAGTTTTAATTGATAGCGGTTTTGATTAGTTCTTTTGCTTTTATCTTGTATCATCCCAGTTTTGGTTTGTTTATTTTGAAAGTTTTACATTATAGCGATTTTGATTAGTTATTTTGCCTTTATATCGTCTTTGTCCCAGTTTTGGTTTGTTTAGTTTGCAAGTTTTAAATTTTTATTTATTTCTAAGTTTCCATTATGTTTAGTTCTTAATCTGCCATAACTGTTGGTGGTGTAATGGTTTAGATGTTTATGTTCTGGGTGTGGTGTCCTGAGTTTGAATCCTGGGAGGACCATATGTTTTTATTAGTTTATTAAAGTACATTGGAGTTTGTAATTGATTATTAATGTTAAAGGGGTGTTACTTATTATAGTTATTATTTTTGTCTTTTTACTGTGTTCGTCCAAGTTTTGGTTTGTTTATTTTGAAAGTTTTAAATTATAGCCGTTTTGATTAATTCTGTTGCTTTTATCTTGTATCGTCCCAGTTTGGTTTGTTTATTTTGAAAGTTTTACATTTTAATTTGTTCCTGCTGTTCAGCGTTGTCTCTCACTTTTTCCTTGTTAACTGTAGCTCTTTCGCATTTCTGTCCATTGAAATAGCTCCTTCGCTGCCCTAGTCTTGCCGATATTCTTTTGGAATTTGTTTTGGTGGTGTAATGGATTAGATGCTTATGTTCTGGGTGTGGTGTCCTGAGTTCGAATCCTGGGAGGACCATATGCTTTTGTTATAACCGATTTTGATTAGTTATTTTGCCTTTATATTGTCTGTCCCAGTTTTGGTTTAAGTTTGCAAGTTTTACATTTTAGTTTATTAGCACATTCAAGTACATTGGGGTTTGTAATTGATGATTAATGTTAAGAACGGGGTGTTAATTATTTCCTTAGACCACATTGTCCTTCCTAAATCAAATTCACTTCCTTGATTAGCTTTATTTTGTGTTTTATTTCATAAATTTTATTATGGCAAGCGGTTTTTTCACATAGCGATTTAGATTAGTTATTTTGCCTTTATATCGTCTTTGTCCCAGTTTTGGTTTGTTTAGTTTGCAAGTTTTAAATTTTAATTTATTTCTAGGTTTCCATTCTGTTTAGTTGTCAATCTGCTATAACTGTTGGTGGTGTAATGGTTTAGATGCTTATGTTCTGGGTGTGGTGTCCTGAGTTTGTACCCTGGGAGGACCATATGTTTTGATTAGTTCATTAAAGTACATTGGGGTTTGTAATTGATTATTAATTTTAAGAAAGGGGTGTTACATATTTTAGTCGTTTTACTGTGTTCGTCCTAGTTTTGGTTTGTTTATTTTGAAAGTTTTAAATTATAGCCGTTTTGATTAGTTCTTTTGCTTTTATCTTGTATCGTCCCATTTTTGGTTTGTTTATGGTGAGACTCCCTATTTTAATAATAATAATTTGGTTTGTTTATTTTGAAAGTTTTACATTATAGCGGTTTTGATTAGTTCTTTTGCTTTTATCTTGTATCGTCTCAGTTTTGGTTCCAGTTTTCGTCTAACCCTCGGAATCAGGGTGGCCTCATATGAGGCAAACAAAAATATTGGCAGGAATCCCGGAGGTTTCATATGAGGCAAAATGTGCGGCTATGTATCTTCGCTAAAATCATCATAACTCCGTAACCACGCGTCGTAGCGATGTAATCTCAACGGCAGTCTACAGACAACAAAAAGTTCTACAATTTGCAAAAAAAGTTGACTGCTCTAGGTGGTCTCAATCAGTAGCTACTGAATTATGAAGCTTGACTGTACGAAAATGGTCCCGGACACAGCGATCAGGATCATATGAGGCCCCCCGGATTCGATGGGTTAAGTTTGCAAGTTTTAAATTTTAATTTATTATCACATTAAAGTACATTGGAGTTTGTAATTGATGATTAATGTTAAGAACGGGGTGTTAATTATTTCCTTAGACCACATTGTCCTTCCTTAATCAAATTCACTTCCTTGCCGATATTTGGTTAGCTTTATTTTGTGTTTTATTTCATAAACTTTATTATGGCAAGCGGTTTTTTTCATATAGCGATTTTGATTAGTTATTTTGCCTTTACATCGTCTTTGTTTAGTTTGCAAGTTTTAAATTTAAATTTATTTCTAGGTTTCCATTCTGTTTAGTTGTCAATCTGTTGTTTGTAAATTTCATTAATCGATTTTAGGAGTGGTTGGTTGTTGGAAGGAACATAATAACTGTTGGTGGTGTAATGGTTTAGATGCTTATGTTCTGGGTGTGGTGTCCTGAGTTTGAATCCTGGGAGGACCATATGTTTTTATTAGTTCATTAAAGTACATTGGGGTTTGTAATTGATTATTAATGTTAAAGGGGTGTTACTTATTATAGTTATTATTTTTGTCTCTTTACTGTGTTCGTCCCAGTTTTGGTTTGTTTATTTTGAAAGTTTTAAATTATAGCCGTTTTGATTAGTTCTTTTGCTTTTATCTTGTATCGTCCCAGTTTTGGTTTGTTTATTTTGAAAGTTTTACATTATAGCGATTTTGATTAGTTATTTTGCCTTCATATCGTCTTTGTCCCAGTTTTGGTTTGTTTAGTTTGCAAGTTTTAAATTTTAATTTATTTCTAAGTTTCCATTCTGTTTAGTTGTCAATCTGCTATAACTGTTGGTGGTGTAATGGTTTAGATGCTTATGTTCTGGGTGTGGTGTCCTGACTTTGAATCCTGGGAGGATCATATGTTTTTATTAGTTCATTAAAGTACATTGGGGTTTGTAATTGATTATTAATGTTAAGAAAGGGGTGTTACTTATTATAGTTATTATTTTTGTCTTTTTACTGTGTTCGTCCCAGTTTTGGTTTGTTTATTTTGAAAGTTTTACATTATAGCGGTTTTGATTAGTTATTTTGATTTAATCTTGTATCGTCCCAGTTTGGTTTGTTTATTTTGAAAGTTTTTAATTCTAATTTGTTCCTGCCGTTCAGCGTTCTCTCCCCTTTTCCTTGTTGACTGTAGCTCTTTCACATTTCTGTCCATTGAAATCGTTCCTTCGCTGCCCTAGTCTTGCCGATATTCTTTTGGAATCTGTTTTGGTGGTGTAATGGATTAGATGCTTATGTTCTGGGTGTGGTGTCCTGAGTTCGAATCCCGGGAGGGCCATATGCTTTTGTTATAACCGATTTTGATTAGTTATTTTGCCTTTACATTGTCTGTCCCAGTTTTGGTTTAAGTTTGCAAGTTTTACATTTAAATTCATTAGCACATTCAAGTACATTGGGGTTTGTAATTGATGATTAATGTTAAGAACGGGGTGTTAATTATTTCCTTAGACCACATTATGTCCTTCCTTAATCAAATTCACTTCCTTGCCGATATTTGGTTAGCTTTATTTTGGGTTTTATTTCATAAATTTGATTATGGTAAGCGTTTTTTTCACAGCGATTTTGATTAGTTATTTTGCCTTTATATCGTCTTTGTCCCAGTTTTGGTTTGTTTAGTTTGCACATAAATGCTTTAATTAATTTCATAGGTGTCTGGTGTTGGGGTGAAGTTAATAAAATATAGAATATTAGTTTCTAAAGTAGAGATCAGGTGCTAAGGAGTTTAGTTTAGTGAAGTAATAATAAAACTTAAATTCTTAAAAAATAAATATAATTCCGTAACGCCCATATATTTAATAATCACCGTTTAAAGTTTTGCAATTCTATGTTCAACAGGTTTGGCCCAGTGTGCAAGAAGAACGTAAACCGGAACAAATCACCTTGAAAACCTGGACCCTACGCTGGCTGGATTGAAAATTAAGGATTCCACACGTCTACTCAGCACTACGCCAACTCAAGGGGAGACTGACAGTTTTTATGGTCTATTAATTCATTTATTCCTTTGTCTCTTAGTTTTCTCGCTAGACTTCGATCAAGCTTAGAAAATCACCCCCTAGACACCCCTTCAAGATAAATTTGTACATTTTTTGGTAGAGAAATATCCCGGCCGAAGGCCGATTTCTCCTAAAATACAGGCTGGCTATTGCTCGCCAGGAAAACTACTTAAATGGTCCTAATATTGCCAGAAATGGGGTGAAAAGTCATAAAATCTCCAAACTAATGGAATTGGTCTTAAAATCTCAAATAGTGGGGGCTACACATTAGGGAGAAGGGGGTCCAGAAAATCAGTCTGTCTCCCCTTAAGGAATCAATACCTCCACTCAGCACTACGTCAACTTAAGGCTTCCACACCTCCACCACTCAGCACTACAGCAACGGAAAAGAACCTGGTCGACATCTACATCTATTTATTTTACTCAGGCCCATTCCCCGTTTTTATATATTTAGTTTCTACTAAAGTAAAACTCCATCTTGTTCTACCCTTCACTTGCTCAAAATAGTTTAAAAGTATAGTGTTCATATATAGCCTACTGGTACATAATTATAATGTAAGACTTGCAAAATAAACAAACCAAAACTTGGACGAACACCGTAAAAAGACAACATATCAAAATCGCTATGGAAACCACCTTTCAGCAAAATAATTATTTTTAAATACTCAATCAATTTAAAGACTGTTCCACACTAAGTGCGGTTCTGGTCTTGCGCCCTAATGGTAGGGCTCCAGGCAGTGCTGTTCAGAGCTGCCTCACTTATAATGTTTTTAAGTCCTGGTGGTGTAATGGTTAAGGTGTCTACAATTCTGTGTGTGATACCCCAGGTTCGAATCCTGGGGAATCACATAATTGCATTCATTAATTTCATTGGAGGTGTTTGGTGGTGTGGTGAAATTGATAACATTTAGATTATTTATTAACTATCAGACTATATGATCTGATCCCTTGGTGTAGCTCCCATGTTCACGAACTTTGATATTTTCACCTAATCTACTTGTCTTTAAATTTGTCCAATGTATGTCAACTAATGACGTTAAAAAGGGTTGTAAGTTTCAATTCTGGTCACTTAATTTTTCTATGATTAATATTGCCGTTTCAAAACAATTATATATATCTTTGTCGGATTATTAGTGTTCAATAAATTCTAAATTTTATTGTATTGTATTATAATCAACCTTGTGTACCATGCATAAAATAAACTTTTAAGGAATCAAAGTTTTTAATGTACAGTATATATGAATATGCTTTGGCAGTGACCAAGTTGTGAAACTTCAGTATTATTAACTTTATAAGTTGCTTTTATGTTTTACCAGTTTTGGTTTGTTTATTTTGCAAGAGTTATATCATGACTTAATTCTGGTTGGTTTATAACATAAGTTTGTCTACTAAGACTAGTCATTTGGAAGGAATTTTGGTTAAAAAGTTTGAGTAATGTAAATCAGGTTTAGCCCAGTTAAAAGAATAAGAATGTAATATAGTAATGGAAGATCATAAATATTATATAATCTCAAAGCAATAGTTAAATCTGTATCCAAAATATAATTAGAAGGTTGAAAAATAAATGCGGTATTGCAGAAAGAGGCCATTATACTATTGTTTAAAGTAGTTTGTACAAATTGAATAATTTAGACTATTTTCTAATGCCTTCAGTCGGGATTTTTTAAACACTGCAAGCTTTCATTTATAAATTATTATTTTACTTAAGCTTTGTTTCCATAGCGATTTTTATTAGTTGTCTTTTTATTGTTCATATAAGTTTTGGTTAGTTTATTTTGCAAGTTTTAATTTATGTAAAAGTATATGTCTAAAGTCTATTCGCCATTTAATAAGTCAGAGGTTGCCGTTAAATATTAAAATTTAATTAAGTTAATGCCTTCAATAAGTCTAAAATTTGTTCATATACCTGTATAGCTTTAAATCAAAATGCTTCTGTCAAATTTTTTTTTTGTTTTTTTTTGTTTTTTTTTGTTTTTTTGTTTTTTTAGATGTAATTCCTGGTAGAGTACTTTTTCCTAGATTTTTATGGGTTCCAATAATGGTTCTTCAAATTAAACTTCGCAGTCCTATTTTGTTATAAACTCACTTTCTTGAAGACTTATATTATTTTGTTTAAGAGTTTCCACAGCGATTTTGATAAGTTCTTTTGTCTTTTTACTGTTCGTCTAAGTTTTGGTTTGTTTATTTTGAAAGTTTTCCATAATTCATTTTACACCAGTAATGGCCTCTGGTTAAGTGTTGTGCATAATTATAGTAGTACATTAATTTCTATTACTTTTAGAATTTTCAATAGCGCAAAACATGTTCTTTTATTTATAAATTATTTTGCTTGAGCATTTTTTCCACTAGTTATTTTGATAAGTTGTTTTGTCTTTTTACGTTATCCCAAGATTTGGTTTGTTTATTTTGCAAGTTTTAAATTCTAAAGTAGTAATAATTGGACGAACTTCTCAATTTAGTAGATTCTTTTAGGCATTAATTTTAATGGTTGCATTATTGAATGTAATCTTTAGATACAAAGGTATAGGTATTAAACTGATCCTAATCGGCTTATGTTATAAACCTACAGAAATGAGACTATATTGTTTAAAGTTGTTTGTACAAATATATAATTATTTTGTATATGCCTTCATTATATATTCCTGATTATTTTAAGCATTATTTAGATTATAAATATAGTGGGTTTGGGCCTGAGTATGTACTGTATATAGATAGATTTCCACATAGCGATTTTGATTAGTTTGTGTTTATCTTGCAAGTTTTGGTTTGTTTATTTTGCAAGCTTTGGTTTGTTTATTTAGCAAGTTTTACATCCTAATGAAATCAAATTCTTTCTAATTACTCCATAAGTTGATAGGGGAGTTTGTGAATCAATATGAATATAAGCAGATAGTCTGCATTAGTTTTTTAGCCAAATAAAATCAAATTAAATCTGATTCTAATTACTGGCAGGTCGCATACTTATGTCATGGGAATTTTAAAACTGATATTTTATTATAAGCTTATTTGATTGGAAGGTAACTTTAAATTAAATATTTAGGTATTGGCAGTTTTGCTTTTATCTTGTATCGTCCCAGTTTTGGTTTGTATATTTTGAAAGTTTTAAATTATAGCGATTTTGATTAGTTCTTTTGCTTTCATCTTGTATCGTCCCAGTTTGGTTTGTTTATTTTAAAAGTTTTACATTCTAATTTGTTCCTGCTGTTCAGCGTTGTCTCTCACCTTTTCCTTGTTGACTGTAGCGCTTTCGCATTTCTGTCCATTGAAATAGTTCCTTCGCTGCCCTAGTCTTGCCGATATTATTTTGGAATTTGTTTTGGTGGTGTAATGGATTAGATGCTTATGTTCTGGGTGTGGTGTTCTGAGTTCGAGTCCCGGGAGGACCATATGCTTTTGTTATAACTGATTTTGATTAGTTATTTTGCCTTTATATTGTCTGTCCCACTTTTGGTTTAAATTTGCAAGTTTTAAATTTTAATTAAGCACATTAAAGTACATTGGAGATTGTAATTGATGATTAATGTTAAGAACGGGGTGTTAATTATTTCCTTAGGCCACATTGTCCTTCCTCAATCAAATTAACTTCCTTGCCGATATTTGGTTAGCTTTTTTTTGTTTTATTTCATAAATTGTATTATGGCGAGCGTTTTTTTCAGATAGCGATTTTGATTAGTTATTTTGCCTTTATATTGTCTTTGTCCCAGTTTTGGCTTGTTTAGTTTGCAAGTTTTACATTTTACTGGATTTCTAGGTTTCCATTGTGTTGCTCTAGTCAATCTGCTATAACTTGGTGGTGTAATGGTTTAGATGCTTATGTTCTGGGTGTGGTGTCCGGAGTTTGAATCCTGGGAGGACCATATGTTTTTATTAGTTTATAAAAGTACATTGGAGTTTGTAATTGATTATTAATGTTAAGAAAGGGGTGTTACTTATAATAGTTATTATTTTTGTCTTTACTGTGTTCATCCAAGTTTTGGTTTGTTTATTTTGAAAGTTTTAAATTATAGCTATTTTGATTAGTTCTTTTGCTTTTATCTTGTATCCTCCCAGTTTGGTTTGTTTATTTTGAAAGTTTTACATTGTAATTTGTTCCTGCTGTTCAGCATTGTCTCTCACCTTTTCCTTGTTGACTGTAGCTCTTTCGCATTTCTGTCCATTGAAATCGTTCCTTCGCTGCCCTAGTCTTGCCGATATTCTTTTGGAATTTGTTTTGGTGGTGTAATGGATTAGATGCTTATGTTCTGGGTGTGGTGTCCTGAGTTCGAATCCCGGGAGGACCATATGCTTTTGTTATAACCGATTTTGATTAGTTATTTTGCCTTTATATTGTCTGTCCCAGTTTTGGTTTAAGTTTGCAAGTTTTAAATTTAAATTTATTGCACATTCAAGTACATTGGGGTTTGTAATTGATGATTAATGTTAAGAACGGGGTGTTAATTATTTCCTTAGACCACATTGTCCTTCCTTAATCAAATTAACTTCCTTGCCGATATTTGGTTAGCTTTATTTTGTTTTATTTATGAAATTTATTATGGGAAGCGTTTTTTTCACGTAGCAATTTTGATTAGTTATTTTGCCTTTATATCGTCTTTGTCCCAGTTTTGGTTTTAGTTTAGTTTGCTAGTTTTAAATTTTAATTTATTTCTAGGTTTCCATTCTGTTTAGTTGTCAATCTGCTATAACTGTTGGTGGTGTAATGGTTTAGATGCTTATGTTCTGGGTGTGGTGGCCTGAGTTTGAATCCTGGGAGGACCATATGTTTTTATTAGTTTATTAATTTAGTACATTGGGGTTTGTAATTGATTATTAATGTTAAGAAAGGGGTGTTTCTTATTATAGTTATTAGTTTTGTCTTTTTACCGTGTTCGTCCAAGTTTTGGTTTGTTTATTTTATGTATTAAATTATAATAGTACTTAGAATATCTTGCTTTTTGTTATCTTCTGATCTCTTCTGCCTAACCTTATCCTCTCCATTCCTTTTTGGGTACTCCCAAGTTTAAGTTTTACACTTTGTTATACTCAAAGTTTCAGATCCATTAATAAGTATATGGAAGACTCATTGGTTGTATACTTTCATTTTTAGTGACTGGTAGCTTGCCTAGGTGTTTGTATTTTGTTTGTGTTCATTGTTTTGTCGTGTTATGCCTATTCTGGCTCTGTCTAGAGTCTGCCACCCCCCCCAAAAAAAAAGAGAAAAAGAAAAAATAGGAAAAGTGGGGATTGTACCAGAGTATATAGAATAGAATAGCTTGCGTTTCATACTGGAGCAGTTTAAAATTGTAAAGCTTGCAAAATAAATAAAAAAAACAAAATTGCACTCCATGCCTATCCTTCGCTTGATTTTTCTGGTGATGTATTTAACTTTTTCACTATTTGTTGCGGTTGAATAAGATGATTGGTGTTTGTTTTATTTACATTTTCAATCCTATGTTAAGGCTATTTTCATCCATAATTTGTTGTATCCTCCCCCCCCCCCCCTTTTATATGAATTTGCCTGTTGACATCGCACAATAAGTTAGGTTCACATTTTTAAGTTTTCTTTTACTTCGACCATTCTTTTCCTAGTCATACAAATATTTCTATAATTTTCAAAGGTTAATTCCTCCATACATACATAAAAGTTTAAAGACCGGTTTGACCACAGAAAGTGTGGTTAGTCTAAAGTCTTAAATTGCGGATTTCCAGGTGGCCCTGTCGAAGGCTGCCTCTTATAGAGATCGAACTGGAGTACCCGAGCACACGTCATTCTAGGTCCACCCCTACCTGACATTTCTCGTTCAACTGCTTGTTTATTTTTAATTCTAGTCTTTCATATTCATATTTGCACTTTCTTTTACCTTTTGTGTTGCTTCGATTTCACTCCTTTCCAGTTATACTGGATATTTTGGTTTTTCATACTTTCTCATAATCATTTTTTTTTCCCTTCCTGGAAAAATCCTGCTAAAGGATGGCCATGACATAAATGTCTCCAGGCTACTTTGTCAAGACATGCTTCCTTTGCCTGTACCACAATGCCCCTTCCACTATGTGGAAGTTTTTCTTCAATGTATTTTTCCACTTTCTTTTCCCATACCAAAGGTGGTCTAACACTACTAGCTGCTCCACCCACTCTCCTATCTTTCTTGGCATTCTGTCTTCATTCATTCTCTGAACATTTTACCATACTGTATTTCCATAGTACAGCTCCCTAGTACAGTACTTGAAACTTTCAATATCTACCAATACCTAATTTCTCATTATTTTGCAACTTTTCTAATGTTCTTTCTTAACCCTCTCACGACCATATGACGCAGAGGTTGCCAGATTAGCAATAAGAAATGAGAGTTCTCTCACTCTTATTACCTCTCCAAAATTAGTTTTCTGCCCACAGCTAACTCAAAGACAACTGCCGAGGTGAAAGTAACTAAACTAAAGGTTTCTAAATACCCCTGATGGTAACAAAGGCTTTAAAGTATCCCTAATAGGCTCAAAATTGCGTCAAGAACGTGAGAGGGTTAATGTTCTTTAATTCTATATTTTGCATAAATATCTATAGGTTCATGCATTCTTCTCTCAAACACCATTACCTTGCATTGACCTCTATCTTTTTGCATACGGTCTAAGTCTGACCACTCTGAAGTTCTTCCACATTTTCCGGCAACAGGATTGCATCGTCAGCATATAAACATTTTAAGATCTTTCACTGATTCACTCTGATTCCAGCCTACCCATTAATCGCGTCCTACATTCTCAAATCACTCCATGTGCATATTGAACCATGGTGACATGACTCATCCCTGCCTTACTTCTACATTGACCTAAAAAATCTCGCTTAACTTATATCCTACCTTCACATTTGCCATTGCATTCCTATAGATTTTTTGTATTGCCATTAGCAACTTTTGTCCCACTCCATATGCTGTTGACATATCCCACAGACTCTCCCAATCTACTTTGTCATAGGCCTTTTCTAAATAATTGAATGCGCATTGAGGCTATAATTATGGTCAATGCAGCCCCTGCCCTTTCATGCCTATTTTGTCATGTTATCTTCTGAAGTCTGTTGCATATACCTTTTCAGGTATGCTAAGCAAGCTAATTCCCATATAACGTTCACTCTTTACTACCCTTCCCTTTGTACAGGGGTACTATCACTTGTTTCCCCTTTTCCCATGCTAATTTACATAACTTCTGCATCATGTCAACAACTTATTCTCTCCCATATCTCCGCATTTTACCTTTGCCTATTTTAATATTTGTCTGTTTATTGGTCTTTCATCTACTGTTTATTTCTACCTGTCTTCATTCCCATGGAGATCTTTACCTTTCCCCTACTCTTTATTTATCGAAATTCCACCCCCGACTTCCCAAAAATTTTGGTTCTCCATGGACTTAAACCTAGGATACTCGCATCGAAATTCTGCACACTAAGATTTGTAAAACTTTCACCAAACTAGATGACTTTGACTTGGTACAAGTAAAGAGTTACAATAATTGACCTTAACAATATTTAATTTATGTGACTTAAATTTTATATGAATTTTTACCCAGCATTTTTAAGTTTCTCGTATGACCTGCTTATCGATTTTATAACTTGCAAAATATACCAAAACAGGTACGTCACAGTATAGACTAAACTTATACAAATGTTTAAATTAATTTAAATTTATTCATTAACCTATAAATAATTAATGAAAACTAATATGAATTTATGATAAATGTTTTGATGGCCTTATTAATAATCAAGAACTTTTTATTGAGGAAAATAACTTTTTTTGGTATTGATCTTTGTCGAAGGGTATACATGAACTTCACACGGTAAATAAATGTACAATAAATGTACAATGACCGCATGTTTTGGGCACATGTACTCCACCTGGTGGGTATGTAGGTAAAAAGTACCTATATATTGTAAAAACTTTAAAACAAAAATACAATATAAAGTAATGTAATATTTGTTAATGCTAGAAATATATTCCATGGGAAAAAAATAACTGAAAATATTAAAAATTTATCGCTAATTAATAAATATATGACTTAGAAAGTTTTTTAGTAACCCTATTCATGCATATGTATCTCCCCCCCCCCCCCCCCCTGAGGTACTGGGTACATATATGGAGGTGGAGATCCCCCCCCCTCTGGTAAATACATGAAAGTGGAGAGGGCCAAACCCCCCCCCCCCCCCCCCCCCCCCTCCTACTCTCTTGGGGTATGGGGTAAATATATGAAAGTGGAGGAGAGGTCTCTCCCCCCCCCCCTACGGTATAGAGTAAATATATTAAAGTGAAGATCCCCCCCCTCTAATGTATGAGGATTGTTCAAAAAAAAAAAAAAAAAATCTCCCCCCACCCCCTAATGTATGAGGGCGGGAGTGTAAAATAAAAAAAAAAAAAAAATCTTCCTACTTCCCTAATGTATGAGAGGGTGTAAAAAAAAAAAATAAAAAATCTTCCCCCCCCCCCACCCCCCCCTGAGGTATTGGGTACAGATATGGAGGTGGAGATCCCCCCCCTCTGGTAAATACATGAAAGTGGAGAGGGCCAAACCACCCCCCCCCCCCCCCTCCTACTCTCTTGGGGTATGGGGTAAATATATGAAAGTGGAGGAGAGGTGTCTCTCCCCCCCCCCCCCCCCTAGGGTATGAGGTAAATATATGAAAGTGGAGATCCCCCCTCCTCTAATGTATGAGGATTGTTTAAAAAAAAAAAAAAAATCTCCCCCCACCCCCTAATGTATGAGGGCGGGAGTGTAAAATAAAAAAAAAAAAAAAAAACCTCCTACTTCCCTAATGTATGAGAGGGTGTAAAAAAAAAAAAAAAAATCTCCCCCCCCCCCCACCCCCCCCACTCCTCTTAATGTATGAAGGCGGGAGTGTAAAAAAAAAAAAAATCCTCCCCCCCCCCTAGTGTATGAGGGAGGGAGTGAAAAAAAAAAAAAAAAAAAAAATCATCCCACCCCCCTAATGTATGAAAGGGTGTAAAAAAAAAAAAAAAAAAAAAAAAAAAAAAATCATACATTCGAATTTATGAAAATGCTTTTTCATAAATTCGAATTTATGAATCTTTTTTTTTCATAAATTTGAATGTATGAATCTTTTTTTGGAAAAAAATCTGTTATTTTGTTAAAAAATTTGTTAAAAAAATTTCATACATTCAAATTTATGAAAAAAAAGATTCATAAATTCGAATGTATGAAAAAAAATCATACATTCGAATTTATGATTTTTTTTTTCATAAAAAAAAAAAAAAAAAAAAAAAAAAAAAAAAAAAAAAAAAAAAAAAAAAAAAAAAAAAAAAATCATACATTCGAATTTATGAAAACCCTTTTTCATAAATTCGAATTTATGAATCTTTTTTTTTTCATAAATTTGAATGTATGAATCTTTTTTTGGAAAAAAATCTGTTATTTTGTTAAAAAATTTGTTAAAAAAATTTCATACATTCAAATTTATGAAAAAAAAAGATTCATAAATTCGAATGTATGAAAAAAAAAGTCATACATTCGAATTTATGATTTTTTTTTCATAAATTTGAATGTATGAAATTTTTTTAACAATTTTTTTAACAAAATAACAGAATTTTTTCCAAAAAAAGATTCATACATTCAAATTGATGAAAAAAAAAGATTCATAAATTCGAATTTATGAAAAAGGGTTTTCATAAATTCGAATGTATGATTTTTTTTTTTTTTTTTTTTTTTTTTTTTTTTTTTTACACCCTTTCATACATTAGGGGGGTGGGATGATTTTTTTGTTTGCTTTTTTTATTTTTCACTCCCACCCTCATACATTAGGGGGGGGGGGGAGGATTTTTTTTTTTTTACACTCCCGCCTTCATACATTAAGAGGAGGGGGGGGGGGGGAGATTTTTTTTTTTTTTTTTTTTTACACCCTCTCATACATTAGGGAAGTTTTTTTTTTCAATCATACACCGCTTACATTAAGGGGGGGAGAGAGATTTTTTTTTTTTTTTTTTTACTCCCGCCCTCATACATTAGGAGGGGGGGGTATTTTTTTTTTTTTAACACATACATTAGAGGGGGGGGATATCCACTTTCATATATTTACCCCATACCCTAGGGGGGGGGGGGGGGGGAAGAGAGACCTCTTCTCCACTTTCATATATTTACCTCATACCCCAAGAGAGTAAGGGGGGGGGGGGTCTTCACTTTCATATATTTACCCCATAACCTGGGGAGGGGAAGGGGGGTTTGGCCCTCTCCACTTTCACGCATTTACCAGAGAGGGGGGGGGGGGGGGATCTCCACCTCCATATATTTACCCCATACCTCATGGGGGGGGGGGGGGAATACATACGCATGAATAGGGTTACTAAAAACACTTTCCAGGTCCATATATTTATTAATTAGCGATAAATTTTTAATATTTTCAGTTATTTTTTCCCATGGAATATATTTCTAACATTAACAAATATTACATTACTTTATATTGTATTTTTGTTTTAAAGTTTTACAATATATAGGTACTTTTTACCTACATACCCACCAGGTGGAGTACATGTGCTCAAAACAAGCGGTCATTGTACATTTATTGTACATTTATTTACTGTGTGAAGGTCAATGTATACCCTTCGACAAAGATCAATACAAAAAAAGTTATTTTCCTCAATTTAAACTTCTTGATTATTAATAAGGCCATCAAAACATTTATCATAAAATCATATTAGTTTTCATTATTTACAGGTTAATGAATAAATTTAAATTAATTTAAACATTTGTATAAGGTTTGTCTATACTGTGACGTACAGTTGGTCAAGGATGAAAGGATAGTTTTTCGTCTGCTATATCCACACATAGTTGGTCATGTTGGCAGCCCTGGTAGCCATATCTCAGAGCCCGCCCACCTTATACAGGGTGTTTAGAAAAGTGTTCCTGGACTTAGTTGTCAGACGGAAATATGAATATATTGCTCTATAATCTTTGACGTGAATATCACTTCGGAGATATTAAACACTTAATGTTATTGATAGATATACAAGAAATGCGAGAGTGAAAACGAAAATCAAAAAGTCTACCTATATACGATATTTCAGTGGAATACAGGTCCATTTTCACACGTGGTAATATGTGGCTAATAATGTAGGGTATGGTGATATCAATGTTGCAGTTGGTTTGCAGGTGTTCTGCTGATAAAACTAAAAATAATAATAAATAAATAAATAAAAATCACAAGTAAAGCCTCATTATGCTTCGAGGACGGACTCATAAAGCAATGGAGCTCGCAAGATGAGTAAAATTGCTGGGTCATTACCCTATTGAACACACAGGCTTCCTTACGTCCACGTTTAGGAATTAGATTTTTGTGTATCTATTGTAGACGAATATGGAGTGGCTATAAAAGATATTACGATATACACTTAACATTATAACATTCATAATAAATAATGAGTAGAAAGAGGAATCTAATAATACTTGTTAATTAATAAGTAGGTAAATATTGATATTTCACTTTCATCCCCAAGACTGGATTATATGTGATCCAAAGGGCAATGAATCGGAGGCGAGCGCCGCGTCTACGCGCTGTTCCAGCGTATGCCCCCAGCTTTGTTTTGCTATCTCCATAACAGTATTTAGTCACCCTGAAGGTTTATGAATAATTCTCTAACTTTTGATATTTGTGGAAAAGCTTTTTCGAAGCACTCCGAATATTAATTTATGTATCAATATATTAAACCCCATGTGTGTTGGGATGGTTTGGGCTAGTGGAAAGGCGGTCATGGCTGCCAATATGACAAACCATGTGTGGCTATAGCAGACGAAAAACTGTATACTTTCATCCTTGACCAACTATACCTGTTTTGGTATATTTTGCAAGTTATAACATCAATAAGCAGGTCATAGGAGAAACTTAAAAATGCTGGGTAAAAATTCATATAAAATTTAAGTCGCATAAATTAAATATTGTTAAGGTCAATAATTATTGTAACTCTTTACTTGCACCAAGTGTCAAAGTCCTCTAGTTTGGTGAAAGTTTTACAAATCTTAGTGTGCAGAATTTCGATGCGAATATCCTAGGTTTAAGTCCTTGGCGAACCACATTTTTTGGGGAAGTCGGGGATGGAATTTCGATAAATAAAGAGTAGGGGAAACGCAAAGGTCTCCATGGGAATGGAGACAGATGGGAATGGAGACAGGTAGAAATAAACAGTAGATGAAAGACCAATAAACAGACAAATATTAAAATAGGCAAAGGTAAAATGCGGAGATATGAGAGAGAATAAGCTGTTGACATGATGCAGAAGTTATGTAAATTAGCATGGGAAAAAGGAAAGCAGTGATAGTACCCCTGTACAAAGGGAAGGGTAGTAAAGAAAGTTATAGGGGAATTAGCTTGCTTAGCATACCTGAAAAGGTATACGCAACAGACTTCAGAAGATAACATGACAAAATAGGCATGAAAGGGCAGGGGCTGCATTGACCAGATAGCCTCAATGCGCATTCAATGATTTAGAAAAGGCCTATGACAAAGTAGATTGGGAGGGTCTGTGGGATGTGTCAACAGCATATGGTGTGGGACAAAAGTTGCTAATGGCAATAAAAAAAATCTATAGGAATGCAATGGCAAATATGAAGGTAGGAGATAAGTTAAGCGAGAGTTTTGAGGTCAATGTAGAAGTAAGGCAGGGATGAGTCATGTCACCATGGTTCAATATGCACATGGAGTGATTTGAGAATGTAGGGCACGATTATTGGGTATAGGCGCTAGGCTGGAATCAGAGTGAAGAGAGTGAAAGATCTTAAAATGTTTATATGCTGACGATGCAGTCCTGTTGCCGGAAAATGTGGAAGAACTTCAGAGAGTGGTCAGACTTAGACAGTACGCAAAAAGATAGAGGTCAATGCAAGGTAATGGTGTTTGAGAGAAAAATGCATGAACCCATAGATATTTATGCAAAATATAGAATTAAAGAACATTAAAAAAGAACATTAGAAAAGTTGCAAAATAATGAGAAATTAGGTATTGGAAGAGATTGAAAGTTTCAAGTACTGTACTAGGGAGCTGTACTATGGAAATACAGTATGGTAAAATGTTCAGAGAATGAATGAAGACAGAATGCCAAGAAAGATAGGAGAGTGGGTGGAGCAGCTAGTAGTGTTAGACCACCTTTGGTATGGGAAAAGAAAGTAGAAAAATACATAGAGGAAAAACTTCCACGTAGTGGAAGGGGCATTGTGGTACAGGCAAAGGAAGCATGTCTCGACAAAGTAGCCTGGAGACATTTATGTCATGGCCATCCTTTAGCAGGATTTTTCCAGGGAGGAAAACAAAAATTGTTTATGAGGAAGTATGAAAACCAAAATATCCAGTATAACTGGAAAGGAGTGAAATCGAAGCTACACAAAAGGTAAAAGAAAAAGTGCAAATATGAATATGAAAGACAACTAGAATTAAAAATAAACAAGCAGTTGAACAAGACATGTCAGGTAGGGGTGGACCTAGAATGACGTGTGCTCGGGTACTCCAGTTCGATCTCCATAAGAGGCAACCTTCGACAGAGCCACCTGGAAAGCCACAATTTACGACTTGAGACTAACCACATTTTCTGTGGTCAAACCGGTCTTTAAACTTTTATGCATGTATGTAAGGAGGAATTAACCTTTGAAAATTATAGAAATATTTGTATGACTAGGACAAGAATGGTCGAAATAAAGAAAACTTAAAAATGTGAACCTAACTTATTGTGCGATGCCAACAGGAAAATTCATATAAAAAAGGAGGGGGGGGGGAGGATACAACAAATTATGGATGAAAATAGAGCCTTAACATAGGATTGAAAATGTAAATAAAACAAACACCAATCATTATATTCAACCACAACAAAGTGAAAAACAGTTAAATAATACATCACCAGAAAAATCGAGCGAAAGATAGGCATGGAGTGCAATTTTTTGTTTTATTTATTTTGCCAGCTTTACAATTTTAAACTGCTCCAGTATGAAACGCAAGCTATTCTATATACTCTGGTACAATCCCCACTTTTCCTATTTTTCTTTTTCTCTTTTTTTTTTGGGGGTGGCAGACTCTAGACAGACACAATAGGCATAACACGACAAAACAATGAACACAAACAAAATACAAACACCTAGGCAAGCTACCAGTCACTAAAAATGAAAGTATACTACCAATGAGTCTTCCATATACTTATTAATGGATCTGAAACTTTGAGTATAACAAAGTGTAAAACTTAAACTTGGGAGTACCCAAAAAGGAATGGAGAGGATAAGGTTCGGCAGAACTTTGAGATCAGAAGATAACAAAAAGCAAGATATTCTAAGTACTATTATAATTTAATACTTAAAATAAGCAAACCAAAACTTGGACGAACACGGTAAAAAGACAAAACTCATAACTATAATAAGAAACACCCCTTTAACATTAATAATCAATTACAAACCCCAATGTACTTTAATAAACTAATAAAAACATATGGTCCTCCCAGGATTCAAACTCAGGACACCACACCCAGAACATAAGCATCTAAACCATTACACCACCAACAGTTATAGCAGATTGACAACTAAACAGAATGGAAACTTAGAAATAAATTTAAATTTAAAACTTGCAAACTAAACAAACCAAAACTGGGACAGACAATATAAAGGCAAAATAACTAATCAAAATCGCTATGTGAAAAAAACCGCTTGCCATAATAAAATTGATAAATAAAACAAAATAAAGCTAATCAAATATCGGCAAGAAAGTGAATTTGATTGAGGAAGGACAATGTGGTCTAAGGAAATAATTAAGACTCCGTTCTTAACATTAATCATCAATAATTACAAACCCCAATGTACTTTAATGTGCTAATAAATTAAAATTTAAAACTTGCAAACTTAAACCAAAACTGAGACAGACAATATAAAGGCAAAATAACTAATCAAATTCGGTTATAACAAAAGCATATGGTCCTCCCGGGATTCGAACTCAGGAGACCACACCCAGAACATAAGCATCTATTCCATTACACCACCAAATCAAATTCCAAAAGAATATCGGCAAGACTAGGGCAGCGATGGAACGATTTCAATGGACAGAAATGCGAAAGAGCTACAGTCAACAAGGAAAAGGTGAGAGACAACGCTGAACAGCAGGAACAAATTAGAATGTAAAACTTTCAAAATAAACAAACCAAACTGGGACGATAAAAGATAAAAGCAAAAGAACTAATCAAAACGGCTATAATTTAAAACTTTCAAAATAAACAAACCAAAACTTGGACGAACACAGTAAAAAGAAAAAAATAATAACTATAATAAGTAACACCCCTTTCTTAACATTAATAATCAATTACAAACCACAATGTACTTTTATAAACTAATAAAAACATATGGTCCTCCCAGGATTCAAACTCAGGACACCACACCCAGAACATAAGCATCTAAACCATTACACCACCAAGTTATAGCAGATTGACTAGAGCAACAGAATGGAAACCTAGAAATCAATTAAATTTTTTGTTTTAAGAGACAATGAATGGAAGGAAAGCACAGATAAAACAAAAAGGTCCATGTGCCTAAAGGCATCCTCCATTCATAAAAAGTTTGTAACAATTGGATTTAAACATTTAAAAAAATGTAAAACTTGCAAACTAAACAAGCCGAAACTGGGACAACGACGATATAAAGGCAAAATAACTAATCAAAATCGCTATTTGGAAACTAACGCTTACTAAAATAAAATTTATGAAATAAAACTCAAAATAAAGCGAACTAAATATCGGCAAGGAAGTGAATTTGATTAACACCTTACAAACGGCCTAGGCGGTAATTTATATGTATAGGGTTGTTTACGTGATCATTTTCATGCCTAAATATGACCCAGAGCGTAAAACTAGTATATATCCCTGAAAGGGCATAAACAGAGCTTTCCAATGACACCCCAACCATCCTTGTACGACCGCTGGTTTTCTTGCAATGATCGCGCAACACGAGTGCAAAAAGCATGTAATTAGGTAGTTTCCCTACATAATTCCCTGTGTAGCGAGTGCGTGAGGGTTGGGGAGGGTGGGATTCATGTCAGTAGGTCCGCCGCGGTGGTCTGGAGTAGTCATAAGCTTGCTACTCTCCTCCCACCACTTATCTCTCTCTCTCAGCAACATTACGTGCTGAATATGGCACATGACATATGTTGTGAACCACCACTTACTCCAAATTTATTTCACACGACATAAGTCGCGAGCCGCCAAAGAAGGGTTAAGGAAGGACAATGTGGTCTAAGGAAATAATTAACACCCCGTTCTTAACATTAATCATCAATTACAAACCACAATGTTCTTGAATGAGCTAATGAATTAAAATGTAAAACTTGCAAACTTGCAAACTTAAACCAAAACTGGGACAGACAATAAAAAGGCAAAATAACTAATCAAAATATGTTACAACAAAAGCATATGGTCCTCCCGGGATTCAAACTCAGGACACCACACCAAGAACATAAGCATCTAATCCATTACACCACCAAAACAAATTCCAAAAGAATATCGGCAAGACTAGGGCAGCGAAGGAACGATATCAATGGACAGAAATGTGAAAGAGCTACAGCAACAAGGAAAAGATGAGAACGCTGAACGGCAGGAACAAATTAGAATGTAAAACTTTCAAAATAAACAAACCAAACTGGGACGATACAAGATAAAAGCAAAATATCTAATCAAAATCGCTATAATGTAAAACTTTCAAAATAAACAAACCAAAACTGGGACGATACAAGATAAAAGCAAAACTGCCAATACCTAAATATTTAATTTAAAGTTACCTTCCAATCAAATAAGCTTATAATAAAATATCAAAGTTTTAAAATTCCCATGAAATAAGTAAGAGACCTGCCAGTAATTAGAATCAGATTTTACTTTATTTTATTTGGCTAAACAAGTAACGCAGACTATCTGCTTATATTCATATTTATTCACAAACTCCCCTATCAACTTATGGAGTAATTAGAAAGAATTTGATTTCATTATGATGTAAAACTTGCAAAATAAACAAACCGAAGCTTGCAAAATAAACAAACCAAAACTTGCAAGATAAACACAAACTAATCAAAATTGCTATGTGGAAATCTATCTATATACAGTACATACTCAGGCCCAATCCCACTATAATTATAATCTAAATAATGCTTAAAATAATCAGGAATATATAATGAAGGCATATACAAAATAATTATATATTTGTACAAACAACTTTAAACAATATAGTCTCATTTCTGCAGGTTTATAACATAAGCCGATTAGGATCAGTTTAATACCTATACCTTTGTATCTAAAGACTACATTTAATAATGCAACCATTAAAATTAATGCCAAAAAGAATCTACAAAATTGAGAAGTTCGTCCAATTATTACTACTTTATAATTTAAAACTTGCAAAATAAACAAACCAAAACTTGGGATAACGGTAAAAAGACAAAACAAGTTATCAAAATAACTAGTGGAAAAAATGCTCAAGCAAAATAATTTATAAATAAAAGAACAGGTTTTGCGCTATTGAAAATTCTAAAAGTAATAGAAATGAATGTACTACTATAATTATGCACAACACTTAACCAGAGGCCACTACTGGTGTAAAATGAATTATGGAAAACTTTCAAAATAAACAAACCAAAACCTAGACGAACAGTAAAAAGACAAAAGAAGTTATCAAAATCGCTGTGGAAACGCTTAAACAAAATAATGTCTTCAAGAAAGCGAGTTTATAACAAAGTAGGTCTGCGAAGTTTAATTTCAAGAACCATTATTGGAACCCATAAAAATCTAGGAATAATAGACTACCAGGAATTACATCTAAAATTAAAATTAAAAACAAAAAAATACTTTAATTTGACAGAAGCATTTTGATTTAAAGCTATACAGGTATATGAACACATTTTAGACTTATTGAAGGCATAAAGATAATTAAATTTTAATATTTAACGGCAACCTCTTACTTATTAAATGGCGAATAGACTTTAGACCTATACTTACATAATTTAAAACTTGCAAAATAAACTAACCAAAACTTATATGAACAGTAAAAAGACAATTACTAATAAAAATCGCAATGGAAACAAAGCTTAAGTAAAATAATAATTTATAAATAAAAGAAGCTTGCAAGTGTTTACAAATTCTCTACTGAAGGCATTAGAAAATAGTATAAATTATTCAATTTGTACAAACTACTTTAAACAATAGTATAATGGCCTCTTTCTGCAATACCGCATTTATTTGTCAACCTTCTAATTATATTTTGGGTACAGATTTAACTATTGCTTTGAGATTATATAATATTTATGACTTCCATTACTATATTACATTCTTATTCTTTTAACTGGGCTAAACCTGATTTACATTACTGAAACTTTTTAACCAAAATTCCTTCCAATGACTAGTCTTAGCAGATAAACTTATGTTATAAACCAACCAGAATTAAGTCAGATATAAAACTTGCAAAATAAACAAACCAAAACTGGTAAAACATAAAAGCAACTTATAAACTTATGAAGTTAATAATACTGAAGTTTCACAACTTGGTCACTGCCAAAGCATATTCATATATACTGTACATTAAAAACTTTGATTCCTTAAAAGTTTATTTTATGCATGGTACACAAAGGTTGATTATAATACAATACAATAAAATTTAGAATTTATTGAACACTAATAATCCTACAAGGATATATATATAATTGTTTTGAAAGGCAATATTAATCATAAAATAATTAAGTGACTAGAACTGAAACTTGCAACTCTTTTTAACTTCATTAGTTGACATACATTGGACAAATTTAAAGACAATTAGATTAGGTGAAAATATCAAAGTTCGTGAACATGGGAGCTACACCAGGGGATCAGATCATATAGTCTGATAATAATAAAAAATCTAGATTTTATCAATTTCACCACACCACCAAACTCCTCCAATGAAATTTATTAAAGCAATTAAGTGATCCCTGGGATTCGAACCTGGGTCATCACACACAGATTTGTAGACACCTTAACCATTACACCATCAGGACTGTTAAAAACATTATAATTGAGGCAGCTCTGAACAGCGCTGCCTGGAGCACTACCATTAGGGTGCAAGACCAGAACCGCACTTAGTGTGGAACAGTCCTTAAATTGATTGAGTATTTAAAAATAATTATTTTGCTGAAGCGTGGTTTCCACAGCGATTTTGATATGTTGTCTTTTTACGGTGTTCGTCCAAGTTTTGGTTTGTTTATTTTGCAAGTCTTACATTATAATTATGTACGAGTAGGCTATATATGAACACTATACTTTTAAACTATTTTGAGCAAGTGAAGGGTAGAACAAGATGGAGTTTTACTTTAGTAGAAACTAAATATATAAAAAACGGGGAATGGGCCTGAGTAAAATAAATAGAAGTAGATGACGACCAGGTTCTTGTCCGTTGCTGTAGTGCTGAGTGGTGGAGGTCTTAAGTTGACGTAGTGCCGAGTGGAGGTGTGGATTCCTTAAGGGGAGACTGATTTTCTGGACCCCCTTCTCCCTAATGTTTAACCCCCACTATTTGAGATTTTAAGACTAATTCCATTAGTTTGGAGATTTTATGACTTTTCACCCCATTTCTGGCAATATTAGGACCCTTTGTGCCATTTAAGTGTATTTTTTCCTGGCGAGCAATAGCCAACCTGTAATTTTAGGAGGAATCGGCCTTCGGCCGGGATATTTGTCTACCGAAAAATATACAAATTTATCATTAAGAGGTGTCTAGGGAGTGATTTTCTAAGCTTCATGGAGGTCTAGCGAGAAAAATAGGAGATAAAGGAATAAATGAATTAATAGACCATAAAAACTCAGTCTCTCCTTAAATTGGCATAGTGCTGAGTGGAGGTGTGGAATCCTTAATTTTCAATCCAGCCAGCGTAGGGTCCAGGTTTTCAAGGTGATTTGTTCGGGTTTACGTTCTTCTTGCACACCGGGCCAAACCTGTTGAACATAGAATTGCAAAACTTTAAACAGTGATTAAATATATGGGCATTAAATAATTATATTTATTTGATAAGAATTTAAGTTTTATTATTACTTCACTAAACTAAACTCCTTAGCACCTGATCTCTACTTTAGAAACTAATATTCTATATTTGATTAACTTCACCCCAACACCAGACACCTATGAAATTAATTAAAGCATTTATGTGATCCACCGGGATTCGAACCTGGGTTATCACAACTAATTTAAAGATTTAACTCTAAAGCTTACTTCTCCACAAATTTCTCCTAATGGCTGAATAGTCACAATACCACGCTAAGTTACCGCCGGCTAGCAAACAAATAGTAAGAACCACTGAGCGATCTCTGCCATACCCATAGCTTACTCCGACTGTTCCTTTTACTTTTATATTTTCTATATCTCAAGTGACTGCGTCTCTTCCCAGTCTACCTAGATTAGAAGACAAAGAGTCAAATGTTTTCCTTTGCCCCTCAACTTTCTCTTCATAATTGCTGAGGCACAGGACCCTGGGTGGGGCTTTGGTTTCCTGGGCGTTTCCGCACCCTCCTCAGCTCCCCGCCATGGAGTGGCTTCGGTTACCCAGGCTTTATTGTGGTCGGCAGTGAGGGTTCTGTGGGGGCGCACGGTTATGGCCTTGGCCTTGCTCGGGGCCTTGGGGCTGTTTGGCCAGGCAGCTTGGGGAACAACAACAACCATGAAATATATATCGTTGTCCCTATTCAAGCTCTGTCTCGAATACTGTAGATTATAAGATAAAGATTATAAGAATACAGTAGACCCTCGGTTAGCGAACAGGTTCCGTTCCCTAAATACCGTGCGCAGAGCGAAATTACGTTGGGCGAAATGATAGCCTTATGGGATTAATTAGTTTGGTTCTAGGACTCCAATTTGTTCCCCTATCCACCTATATTACCCACCTTTTTACTCAAACCGAATCAATATATGAGTATTTTATGTTATAATGCTGATGTAGTTATAAGTACATAATTATGCAACATAACATACAACTGGCCAATAAAACACATAAGTACCGGTAACACACAAACCGAGTCATTCATGGGATCGTAAGGGAAGCAGCAGGAGTGTTGTCAATTTTGCTACTTTTGCGCTAGACCTAGGTTTATATTTTTATCTAGCGGCAAATATTTACATCTAGTGACACAAATTCTGGTGATATTCTGTAGAATCAAGCCAGATTTGATTGATATTCTAGAGGCTTGCACTATTCTGAAGATTTTCGGCACAAATTTATTATCTAGCAGCCTTCTAGCGACATTTGAGAATGGATCTAGCGGATTATTTTTATTTGGTAACCCGGAACTTTGCTGTCGTCTGCTCCCGATGTCGGCATTCACTATCTGGCCATTTTTGTCTAAACAGGCAGACAAACGGTATTTTCGGTGTGTTCCAAGGTTGCTTTAATGAATACAATCTTAAGCTATGATAAGAATTCTAGATTGGCCATTAAATTTGCAGAACACAAAAAAAAAAACTACAAATCCCAGAACTGACTTGTAAACGAAACAACAGTTAGGCTAGGCCTAGGCTAGGCTAACTAATATTAGTCTTTCGAAATAACGAGTTGATGATGCCATACGCATATAAATGACAAACTTATGAACACAAAATCAGATTAGCAATTGAATGGGTAGATCTAGGAAAAAGTAACGAACCAGGAAGCCACTGTGGATAGTGAGAGCAAGCGAAAAATTGGTATCGAAATGACACGAGGTTAGGCGGCTAACCAATTGAAGTATTTTTCGCAACCATAAATAAATGCATATACATAACAAACTTATGGAAAAAGATTCAAGAATAGCATTTAAATCAGCAGTTCTTATGTGTTATTCAATTAAATGTGTTCATGGTAAAATGGGGAAATCCACTGTGTACGAAAATTACTTCTTGAGTGCATGAAACGACTTTGTAAACACTGTAGAATCTATCCTAGTTTTGAACTAATAACTTTTAAGGAGTGTCCTCACTAACAGTTGAGTTGTTTGAGTGTTAAGAAGGTTTGGGGCTAGGCTAGCCTTCGGTATAAAGTTCGTTAAAGTGATCTATGGTATGTTAAGTGAGCAAATGGTAGTAATTTGTGATCTTCGTACTACCGAAATTTCGCTGAATGAACGTTCTTTAGTCGGGGGGTCAACTGTAAAATAGTAGCCCAAATAAGTAGGAAAATAAAATAGAAAACTTTAAAATTAACTCCAAAGTTAATGTTCAAATTAATATAACTCATTAAAATTAAACCCTATCGAAATGACAACTACACAAAATCTATGTGGAAAAATGCTTTTAAAATTATCGGAAATTAAACCGAGATTATAATTTAAAACTTGCAAAACAAACCAAAACTGGGACAAGATAAACACAAAGAAACTAATCAAAATCGCTAAGTGGAAATAACACTTTAATAAAATTAAACACAAAGGAACTAATCAAAATCGCTATGTGGAAATTACGCTTAAATAATTAAAATTTTAAATAAAATCCAGATTTAAATAAGTAGGAAATTACATCTTTGTGTTGCAGGGGTTAAGAAGTACCCCACAGTGAAATGGTTAAAGAATAATTATGGTGTATCGATTTAATTCAGATTTGTTTTCACCAACCCACCAATTAATTTACAAATAAACCTAACTAATGAAATCTATAAAAGTAACCCAACTAATGAAATCAATAAAAGTAAGTAATACATGTGGTACTCCTAGGACTCGAACCTAGGATACTCTTTACTGAAATTCCGCATACTAAGCATTAGGCCATAGATTAAAATTTAAAACTTGCAAACTAAACAAACCAAAAGTCTGACATACAATATAAAGGCAAAATAACTACTCAAAATCGCTATGTTTTAACAACGCTTACTAAAATAAAATTTATGAAATAAAAGAACACGTTCTACCACATAGGGTGTACATTACTAAATGAGCAAGTTATCCGGTCAACTCAGCCCCTTCTCCAGTTTTGTGTTAAAGAATACTACATTAGAGTTAGTACAGCCAAAAGCAACCGATCACTGGTAAACATAACTTGTGCAAAATCTAGAGCGAGACTAACTTTACAATTCTGTCATTTCATACTTTTTCACCAACCAACTTTCTTCTAAACTCAATAAATTAAACTAATACATGTGGCACTCCAAGGACTCTAACCTAGGATTCCCACACCGAAATTCCGCACATTTATGCATTACGCTAACAAAGAAAACTTTAAACCTTGTGACTGGTAAGGAAATATATTAATAAAATTTAGTGATTAGCAATATCATATACCGAGTATATATATTTGCTTTTAACTATACAGTTTAGAAGTTAGATAAGTTTTGATTAAAAAGTTTGGTTAGTTTTGGTTAAGTTGGGTATGTTAGGAAGAGATAAGTTAGGAGCTTTATGTTAGTAAGAGATAATTTAAGAGCTTGGTTAAGTTGGCTATGTTAGTACAAGATAAGTTAGGAGCTGGGGTTAAATTGACCGAGGCTGGCATGGATATTACCCTTCTATTCATATTTTTTCACCAACCAACTTTACTTTTAAACTCTATGAAAACAAATACACGCGCCACTCCAAGGACTCGAACCTAGGATACATCAAAACTCCGCGCATTTATGAATTACGCTATGAAGACTTCGAAAAATAAAAAAAATTGTAATAATTCTAATTATCCAGTTCCAATCTATACCCTAGTCCCCCTCGCATCATCCTACCCAAGAACAACCCTCCGATCTAAACTCCTACCCACAAGCTTCCACATATTGGTGATTTCTATTCACGTATCATTCGTGTTCCGTTACTCCAATGCAAAGTGCCTAAAAGTTAAACCATACCTTACATTTAACCACAAGAATTCCTAAATTTTATGTTTTTTACACCAACCAACTTCACATCTAAACTCAATGAAATCAACAAATACATGTGGCACTCCGAGGACTCGAACCCAGGATACTCTCATCGAAATTCAGCGCACTATCCATTACGCTATCAAGATAGTTAAAGAAATATACACAAGCCTAAGAATTATTATGCAGTTTCGAATCTTGCATTTACTATGTTTCACAACCCAAACTTCCTTTGTGCGAACTTTCTTAATTCCACCATTTTTTGTTTTAGTTACTCAAATCTTTAAATATTTTAACAGTAACTTTTGAATTAGTTTTCAAGTCCTATATTTGAATCTAATTACACTAATTCATTTTTTTCACCAACCAACTTTACTTCTAAACTCAATGAAATCATCAAATACATGTGGCACTCCAAGGACTAACATAGGATACTCGCACGAAAATTCCGCGCACTTATGCATTACCGGCATACAAAATAAATTTAGAAAATTTAGGATTTAGGCCTACAAAATAGAACAGATCAAGTATGACTTTGAAAAAGTATACGGCCAGAAAAATACTAATGAAATTTATGTTGAATCAAACTTAATATACTGCAATGGACAATTTACTGCAAAGACAGATTGTTCAAGTTTAAGACTATTTCTGCATTAAATATTTAACACTATTTTACAATGCACTAAGAATGTATACTATTTACTCTTTGTGTAGTAGCTTCAATTGTTTGCATTAAGAAACTATTCTCCCTTCCAGAATAATTCTAGTACAATTATTTTAAGTTCTAGTGCCTCAAGGTTACATAACAAATCATATTTTTCACCAACCATCTTTACTTCTAAACTCAATGAAAAACAAATACATGTGTCACTCCAGGACTCTAACCTAGGATACTCACACCAAAATTCCGCACACTTCTGCATTACGCTATTAAGACAGCTGTGCCAGTTTGAAGAACTTTACATCTATGAGAGCATAGTACAGTCTGTGACCCATCCCCCTAGGGACAATCACCGTTCAGAGTTTCACAACTCTTTATAACTTTCCTGGCAAGTTTATTTTAGTGACCCAAAAGACTTTGGATATACGGAAATATGGTTTTACCACACTGTCCTACATCGACACCTCCGGGAAATATATATAAAGGTGGTATAAATCTACTTATCTTTGTGTGCACATGTGGCTGGTGGGTTAAGGGTTCCTGGTGTCTCCTGGTTGGCTGGTGTGTCCTGGTTGGATGGGGCGTCTTGGTAGGTTAGCTTGTCTTGGTTGTGGTAGGCTGGTGTAGTCGGGAAGGTAGTAGTCTGCATCATCTGTTGAGGAAAAGGGCTTCGGTCAGGGTTGATCAAATCTTTATAAAATGCTGGAAACATTGGCATGGCAAGCATATTTATTAAAAATTATATTAAATGCTTAAAAATATCAACTAGGCCTAAGCAAATTGAATATAAATAAATTTGAAATTATTAAAACAAATATATAGCCTACTAAATGTTGAACACTTTAATGCCGCGTATAAACCTTTGCAATAATTATTTAGTACAACTAACTTTCTCAATGAAAGTGGTCCCGGACCCTGAGAATTATAACCCTTGAATGTGGTTTCTGTTTGGGCTCTGTCTTGAGTCAGCCACCCCCAGCAAGGAGGTATGTGCCATAGTAAATACATACAAACTTTCTACCCCTAAGCTAACTAACAAGCCAGTTACTTTAGATTGAAGGACAATGATCAACTTTAATATTTTGCTAAGAGGTCGCAAAGCTTCTAAAACCTTAAATTGGTGTGATATTAATCTGATGTTGTGCAATTACATATAGAATTAAGACAAAATGGTCTTTAATTTAACATTTATTCTTAATTAACTTCAAAATATAACCCCTTACATATAGTTTGGGATATGAAAACCGATACAGGATTAAAATATAAGTGTATCCCATTTAAGAAGTACAGTATCTAATAAATTCATATTTAGTCACCAACCAACCAATTAACTAACAAATATACCTAAATAATGAAATAAATGAAACTAATGAATAAGTGTGGTTCTCCAAGGACTCTAACCCTAGGATGATACTCTCACCTAAATTCGGTGCACTAAGCGCTATCAAGATCAAAATATTTAATTTACCTCTCTAAAGTGCATATTCTTCCAATTCCAACTGCACTAAAAAAACTTTACAGCACAATTTTAATTTCAAAGCAAAAAAATATATTCTATTTTTATATTACACCCAACCCCTCCCAAAGAAATTAATGAAAGCAAGCATGTGATCCACTGGGATTCGAACCTGGGTTACCACATACAGATTGTAAACACTAACCATTACATCAAGGCAATTACTGTAATATAAATAAGGAACACCCGATTCTTAACATTATTCCTCAATTACAAACCCCAATAATCTCAATAACATTCATCAGCATACCCATACTCCCCACCAAGCCCTCTACACCCCATCACCTCCTGATATCACCTTTTGCTCCCCCGAACTCGCCCCCACAACATCCTGGAGGGTGGTCAGAACCTTAGGCTCAGACCACCTCCCGATCATTATCACCACCAAAACAAGACTCACCCCAGCTAGCCACAGACACACTTACACTAACTATAAAAGAGCTAACTGGGAAGCTTTCACAAATGAGACAGAACAACACTTTGAAACCTTAAACAGTACATCCATCACTAACATCAACAATGCTGTACACACATTCAACACTACTATCCAAAACGCCGACAAGAAACACATTCCAAGAGGTAACATAAAAAAACAACCCCAACTTCTCACCAGAAATTCAAAACCTCATCATACAACGCGACACACTGAAACACTCCCCAGCACCCCACACACAAGACATCAATCAACAAATTCAAGCACTCAACATCCAGATTAACAACAAAATACAAGAACAACAAACACTAAATTGGAATAACTTCCTACAAACACTATCACAAAACAAACCCCAAAAAACTCTACAGAACACTAAACAGCATCACACTTTCCAACAGCAACACAACACAATCACATGCTGCAATCACAACAACAGACTCTACTCCTTCACGTAAACAACAAGTGAACACTCTCATCAATCACTTCTCTCATGTCAGTCACCTAAAACCCCACAAAGACGACCGACGTGTCATCCGACGCAAAAGACAATTCCCCACAGACCCTGACTATACACCCTTCACCAACAACCAGACAAAGCATATCATCAACAATCTCAAGCTCTCACCCGCCTGTGGCCTAGACAACATAAGCAACACTCACCTCAGACCACAAGGCATACAAGCACTCACTAACATATCAAACTACAGCTACTCACACAACACAATACCAGACATCTGGAAGCATGGTATCATCATCACATTCCCCAAACCTAACAAAGACCCCACGCTACCCTCCTCACACCGCCCTATCACACTCCTTTGCACCCCCTCCAAAGTCATAGAGCGCCTTGTACTACAACTGATGACACCTGACTTACCCCTTTCTCCAACACAACACGGCTTCAGGCCATTGCACTCCACAAACACTCTTCTTACAGACCTTACACAAAGAGCTTTTGACGGCATCAACTCAGCTAGACCACCACACAGATCAGTACTTGCCACACTTGACATTAGTAAAGCCTTCGATGCCATCCCCCGCCACAACCTAACAAACAAAATCTACAACACAAACATGCACAACAACACAAAAAGATGGCTGGCCAACTTCTTAGCAGGCAGATGTGCACACGTATCTTTTGCCGGTCAGTCATCTAGCATTAGAAATTTCCCAAACGGAGTCCCGCAAGGATCCGTCCTGTCGCCCGCACTCTTCAATCTGTACATGCATGATATAAATACACCAAATTCACCCCAAATAACCATAGCCTCCTACGCAGACGACATAACACTCACAAGCACGCACCAAAACCCAGACTCCTTCAAGACTATCTCGACACATTACATGAATGGTGCACTACAAACTGACTCAATTTAGCCCCCGCTAAATCCACTGCAACCCTCCTCACAAGCTGGACAGGAAAGCACGATTACATCCCGGGACTCAACATAAACAACACACACACACACCCAAAATCCTAGGAGTAACATACGACATTCAAACAGCACACCATAAACACCATAAATACCTAGACTCGACACCCTCAGATCGCTTGCCCACACGAAATTTGGACACAACAAAGAAACCACCACAACAGTCTACAAACAATACATAAGATCAGTTATGGAATACGCAAGCCCGGCCTGGGCTTCTAACCTAGCTGAAACACATCATAAGACCTTACAGACTATTCAAAATAAAGCCCTTAAAATCATCACAGGATGCACAGCTACTACACCCACAGGTCACATACATCAAGAAACCAAAGTCCTAAAAGTCAAAGATCATCTAGACATGAGAGGCACTCAATTCCTGGAAGCAGCCTCCACGAATCAACACCAACCACTACACTACATGGCAACACACCCACAGACACCAAGAAATATCAAAACAACACCCAGCACATGCTATCACACACAAATACTGTCTTCTCTCCCTCCCTGCCCACCCCACACCAACTTCCGGAAGCACATCCATACTCATATCACTCGCCGTTCCATCCACTGACTCATAGACAACACGCACCTGCAAGCACGACCTCCCGAAATCCATCCTTCTGAATCCTCCCTTCCTCGCGAGGACAGAGTCCACCTGGCCAGGCTGAGATGCGGACACCATCCAGCTCTTCTGAGCAATCAGAAGAGACTGGATGACTCAGTCGTCGACACCTGCCCGGGTTGTAACACAGCACCCCATACCATAAAACACATCATAGAAGATTGCATTTCACACAACCACTTATGCCAACAACACAATTTACACTATTTGAGAGCTCTGTGGGAGAGCCCGTCCATGGCCATGGCCTTCCTTAAGGACTCGGGGCTGTTCAGCCAGGCAGCTTAGGGAACAACAACAACAAACTCCAATGTACTTTTATAAACTAATGAAAGCATATGGTTCTCCCAGGATTCGACTCGGGACACCACACCCAGAACACAATTATCTAAACTATTACACCACCAACACAGCAGCACAAAGCTACTCGATCTAGGAAGCTTGCCGTGGGAGGAAGATCAGTTAAAAAGGCTGTTATTGGGCACCATGTTGTGTGGGGGCTCTTCAGACTATCAACCCTTGCTAAAAATATGCTTAATCTTTACATGTTTAGAGTTCAGATATATATATATATACGCTGCATTATAATTTAAATGTTCAAACTAAAACAAAAGCTTGGAAGAACCCAGTAAAAAGACTAAAAAATGCAATAAATAAAAGTGTAGCAAATCTTTTTATAGTCATTCTATTACGGTCAGCTCAACCCCTTGTCGAGGAAAAAGTGCATATACAGTCAAATTCAGTATTTCACCGCTATCTAGGATTGAGTAACACCCCGTTCTTAATGTTACATCAATTACAAACGCCAATGTATTTTAATAAACTAATTAAATCATAGTGCTCCCGGGATTCGAACTCGGGACACCACACCCAGAACATAAGCATCTAAACAGAGATAAACAGATATTAACTCTACTCTCCAACGCTGAGATTAATAGTACTAGGCTAGTCAATCGCCGTTCAAAACAAAACTCTAGGAAGTTAAAATATATAAAGCTTTAAAACGAACTCAAAAGTAACCAGTAAAATGTCTGTTTAAGAGCCAAGTTATTGAAATATTGAACCCCACTGAGAGATTAGAAACATTTAGTGGCTCACGTGTATTTGTGATATGGTATGGTATGGACTTGTGGAGAGAATGGATGAAAAAATTGGGTGAAAAAATGCAGGTCTGTGATTGTGGAGAGAGCTGCACCAAGGGGTGGACCGAGGAAGACCTGGGATCGGACTATACGCGCCGATCTCAAATCCAAGAACTTGACAAGTGAAGCAGCCCTTAACAGGGTTGCCTGGAACGCCGCCATTAGGACAAGAGACTGAAACTGCACTTATGTGTGGAACACTCAGTCTTAAAATGTTATGTATGTATGTATGTATGACCGTAAAAGAAGATTAAGACAGTTTAGAAGATTAGGGCAGTTTAGAAGATTAGGACAGTTTAGCAGATATTGTGGTTAATCCTAGCTATGTTAGTTATACAGGTTAGTATATAGAGGTTAGTTTGAGTTAGGTTAGGAGCTGGGGTTGACCTGACCGTGGAATTCACATTAAACTTATATAGCCTACAGTACAGTACAGCGTCTCTTCCGTGGATTGACCTCCCAATCTACCAAGATTGGAAGCCAAAGCGTCACATTTTTCCTTTGCCCCTCAACTTTCTCTTCATAATTGCTGAGGGGCACAGGGCCCTGGGTGGGGCTTTGGTTTCCCGGGCGTTTCCGCTCCCTCCTCAGCTCCCCGCCATGGAGTGGCTTCGGTCACTCCAGGCTTTATTGTGGTCGGCTGGGAGGGTTCTGTGGGGGCGCTCTGTTATGGCCTTGGCCTTGCTCGGGGCCTTGGGGCTGTTCGGCCAGGCAGCTTGGGGAACAACAACAACAGTTATTGAAATAAGTAGTTTTGTTCTGGACCCCCTTCTCATATTTAGCCCCATTAGTTTAGACGTTTGTCCCATTAGTTAGGCAATTTTAACACTTTTCGCCCTATGTATTTTTTATTTGATCCTGGCAAGCTGTTTGCGGATGATACAGTTCTGATGAGTGATAATGAATGGGAGTTGCAGGGTCTGGTAAATGAGTTTGGAACAGTGTGCGAAAAACGGAATTTGAAGGTAAATGCGGGGAAGAGCAAGGTTATGGTCTTCGAAAGGGGTGAAGTCACAAAGTGTGAGGTGAAGCTGAACGGTCAGGCTATGGAGATAGTCAACTCTTTTAAGTATCTGGGCAGTGTGTTGAGTAAAGATGGGACTATGGATGAAGAATTGCGGGAGAGGGTACAACAGGGGAAGAGGGTTGTAGGAACGCTAAAAGCAGTAACAAGAAATAGGGTGGTCAGTATGGAAGTGAAGAAGTCCTTGCATGACAGTGTGGTAATCCCGACACTGACTTACGGAAGCGAAGCATGGACGTTGGTTGAGAGACTCAGACCCAGAGTGAGAGCAGTGGAAATGAATTACTTGAGTGTGTGCGAAGTTACATGGAGGGATAGACAGACTAATGAGGAAGTAAGGAGGTGGTGTGGTGTGGAGGTAGATGTGCTGGTAAGTGTGAAAAGGAACAACTTGAGATGGTTCGGCCATATGGAACGTATGGAAAGCGAGAGAATGACTAAAAGGGTGTACGAGAGCGAGGTGGAGGGATGGAGGGAGAGGTAGACCGAATGAGAGGTGGAAGGATGGAGTGAGGAAGTACATGAACGAAGGCGGTGCTGGTTGGGGCGAGGGGCGTCGACTGACTGGGGACAGAGGTGCATCCTGACTTACAAAATAAACCCACTCTGCCTAGTTTCAAAATATCACTCAAATCTTCACTAATGTCTAAATATTAATCTTACTTAACATTTGACAATAAAACTGCCAAAACCCTAAATTACAATCCCCTTTATATCGGGAACAAATTAAGATACTGTTCTGGTGTTGATCAATATGTAGGTACCGTACTGTATATAAGGCTGGGGTCTGTGGCTGCGGGGTTGGGGCTGTGCCTCATTAGTTATAATTATATAATATGACATGTTTTAATAATCTTACTGTATGTAAAATAACCATCGAGTTGTATTCAAGGTGCCTTTAAGAGAGATTGTTCTCAAAAGGCGCAGCCATGATATTATTTTATTGTAAAATTAACATATTATATTGTATATTTGATTGGCAAAATAAAAAAAAATCAATTAAAAAAAAATTCAATGATAACATGGTTCGGTCTTTAATTATTTCCACATCATTTTTTTGATTAGCTCCTTTGCGATAATCTAAGTATTCCCAGTTTTGGTTTGTTTATTTTGCAAAGCTTTAAATTTTAATTAGTATACACCAGGGACAGTCACTACTCTCAAGGACAGAGTCCGTATACTGGTGGCCGGGATTAATTTTTCACAGCCAGAGGCCTTCTCTGGCAAACCCATTACAGTTGCCACTTATAACTAATTTGGATATGTGGAAATATAGTTTCTGCAGTCTGCCCTACAACACAAGAGGCTCATATTTATTTGTTTTTTCTATGTGAGCGAAAGAGACCAAAGGCAGAACTGCCTGTGACGAGTGCCTCCCCCAAAATTGAAAGAGTGACATGGCCAAAATAGAGGAACGTTTGAGCCAAAATGCCTGGACACAGAGCTTGAAGCAATTTGCGTCATATACCCCAGTGATAATTTACAATAACTGCTACTGAAGAACTACTTATCTTGTATGAAGGTTTGTGATCCGGCCGGTGGTGGTAGTTAGTTCCCCAGACTGTCCGGCCGATCAGTCCCGAGTACGGTGTCGAGGGTTGTTGGCAGTGTCTGGCAAGGAAAAGGTTTGTCATTATGAAAATATAATTTACACAGGCCTCATAAAATCTAATATTTATTTTAAAAAATGCAAGCAGAATAAAAAAAAAATAAAAACTAAGCAAATTGATTAAAAAATTCACTTAACACTCAAAGAGCGGGTGGTGGAGTATATTTGACTGTGCCGCCCAGCGGGGGTTTTTACCGTAAACGAGCTTGTTTCCGTGCTCGTTTTCATGCATAAACAAGAGCCAGAGCGTAATACAAGTATGTATCCCTGAAAGGGCGATAAATGAGCTTTCCAATGACACCAGAACCATCCTTCTACGATGGCTGGTTGTCTTGCAACGATCGTCCAACCGAAGAGCAAAATCGGTAAAATACGGTAATTTCCTTACATTATTACGTGTGAAACGAGTGAGAGGGTGGAGTTGGGCGGAGTACATCTCAGTAGCTCCATGGCCACCGTGGCGAGCGGTCATGAGGTAACCTACGCTCCTCCCACCGCTCCGCTCTCTCTCAGAGCACATTACGTGCTCAAAATTGCATGCGACTATAGCCGGGCCCCGCCACATAGGCCACATTTATTTCACTCGACAATAGCCGGGCGCCGCCAAAGAAGGGTTAACACTGCACTCTATATTCACAAGGCTAGGGCATAACCAGGTTGTAGAGACTTGACATTTGCCTTCAACATTTGCAAATGCAACAGATTTATGTATATACTCTGACACATGCTGGGGGTGACCGAGCCCCAACTTTTAGGGTCCGGGACCACTTTTAGTGTTCCCTCGCCCCTTTCTCTGTCTCATCTAGTAGGTCAACTTTACAATGGGAGGAGGATTCCTAGCCACCTGCCCCCAAAACAGATAAAAATTAACTTAATTATGGTTCAAGTACAACAATAGATTTAGCTTATGTATCCTTCCAGTTTTTCCAGTCAATTATCAATATTATCTACCAATAATTATTTCTTAAAACTAACTTTATATATGAACGACAAATTAGCACGAGAGGTATTTGAACAGGTGGAAAGTATTTGGGAGATTTAGACTGCAGTCCAAGAAAAGTAAAAATAAAGATGAAAAATGTGATTGAAGAGCTTTAAATTATTCTGAATGGAAGATTAGAAATTTATACCATGAATAAGTCACTAAGGAACATTTACAACACATTGAGTTTTGAAAGACAAATACCACTTCAGATATGTAGCGAGTTATTTAATTATAAAGGCCGGTATTAACAGGCTACAATCTTTACCTAGGCCTCAGAAGTGGCCAGTTAATGCAGAGGATATCAATAGAATGCAACACAAGGAGAAGAGTTAGTTAAGTAGAGCAGATTAACCGACCACTGAGCTCCATACGGAACTCTCATAGGTCTGGCCCGAAGGATGCAGGATAGCATTACAAAATTAATGATGAGCTGAGGGGAAGTTTATAGGTAAAGAGTATTAGCGAGGTGATGCGTACAAGTAGACTGGGATGGTATGGACATAGAGAATGGATAAACAAAATTGATTGAAAAAATGCAACTCTGTGATTGTGGAGGGAGCTGCACCAAGGGGTGGATATAGGAAGACCTGGGATCGCATATCTCAAATCCAAAAACTTGAGTGAAGCAGCCCTTAACAGGGTTGCCTAGAACGCAGCCATTAGGACAAGAGACTGAAACTGCACGTAAGTGTGGAGCACTGTGTGTGTATGTATGTTTTATGTAATGGCAAGATGGATGTATGTAATCTCAGGGACGGGGCATCGAGTGATGAATGAAGGAAGACTCTGGTCATAATATTTTGCTAAAGCGTTATTTCCAGATAGCAATTTTGATTAGTCCTTTTGCCTTTAAATGGTCTTTTCCTCGTTTTGGTTTGTTTATTTTGCAAGTTTTACCTTATATCTATAATCTATTTTTATTAATTTCACCACACCACCAAACACATCCAATTAAATTAATGAAAGCCCCGGGATTCGAACCTGGGTTATCACAGATTTTTAGACACCTTAACCATTACACCACCAATTGATATTAAAAGCCATCAGATCGGAGTTGCTAACAAAGTGTCAAACAAAATTTATTATAAGTTTTTTTTTTTAGTGTAAATAAAATTATACTGCAAGTCAAAATACAAATAGATAAATGGCAAAATTGTAGAGAAATCACCGGTACTTCCAGTACATGTCCTTCCTAAGCTTAAAATCTTCTGCTGAAGCGTTGTTTCCACATAGCGATTTTGATAAGTTTCGTCTTAACCGTGTTCGTCCAAGTTTTGGTTTGTTTATTTTGAAAGTATTACATTATACTGTAATTAACAAAATAATTCCCCCATTACCAGACGCCTTTAACCCCTTCAGACTCATATGACGCAGAGGTTGCCAGATTAGCAATAAGAAATAGAGTTCTCTCACTCTTATAATTACCTCTCCAAAATTAGTTTTCTAACTCAAAGACAACTGCAGAGGTTGAAGTAACTAAACTAAAGGTTTGTAAATACCCCTGATGGTAATAAAGGCTTTAACGTATCCCTAATAGGCTCAAAATTGAGTCATATGTCAGAGAGGGTTAAGGGGGTTTGGGTGTATTAATTTGCTTTATTAAATAAGTTTTTATTATTTCTTTAGTTTCCTCCCTTAACATCCATAAAGCTTAAAAACACCAAGCTCCACCTAAAAGATAAATTTGTATATTTTTTGATACATTTTTTCCGGATGAAGACCATTTTTATCATTATTTATATTTAAAAAAATTACCTCAATTGCATGAAAGGTCCAAATATTGCCAAAGAAACCGGGTTAATGATGTTAAAATTGCCAAATGTAATAAAATTTCAGAACTAATGGGGCTAAACATGAAGAAGAAGGGGGTCCAGAAAAAGCCAGCCAGCCCGCCTTAATGCTTAAGGGGGGATGGCGGTTTTTTTCTGGGTCCCCGTCTCCCTCATGTTTAGCCCCATTAGTTTAGAAATCTTCGGTTTATGCCAACTAGTTTAGCGATTTTAAGAACTTTAAACTTTTTGTTGTCAATATTAGGGCCTTTCACGCCATTAAGGTAACTTTTTTCCTTCCGACCGATAGCGGTAAAATTGACACCTGGATGGGGATTATAATGTAAAACTTGCAAAATAAACAAACCTAAACTTATACGAACACAGTAAAGGCAAAACTACTAATCAAAATCGCTATGTGGAAACAACACTTAAGCAAAATTTATAAATAAAAGAACTATCCACCACATAGGATGTACAGTCCCAGACAGAGGAAACAGCAACACCTCGTCCACCCGCTATGTGGTGAGGGGCTCTGCGGATTTGGTAACACTGGCAGGAGGTGGGAGGGATGTGGGTGGGTGGGTGATGAGGGGAGGTATGTGGGGGGTTTAGGGGGGAATTGGGAGGGTGAAGAGGCAGCAATCATGGTGTGGCTGGTGGGAGGGGGAAAACAAGTGACAGGGTAGGGGAGAGCAGACTGTTATATTTGTTAAATGTAGCATACAGTGATATTGTAGGTGTGTGTAATTTAAAATCCTGCGGGAGTAGCTTGTTCTATAGGAAAATTTGCTTGTCACTCTGTTCTCCCCTACCCCGTCACTCGTTTGCCCCTCCCACCAGCCATACCATGATTACTGCCTCTTCACCCTCCCACACTCCCACCTAAACCCCCCACATCCCTCCCCTCATCATCCACCCACATCCCTCCCACCTCCTGCCAGTGTTACCACATCCGCAGAGCCCCACACCACACAGCTGGTGGACGGGGTGTTGCTGTTTGATCTGTCCGGAACTGTACATTACTACATGAGCACTACAATTAGTGTCAAAATGTTCTAATAAAATCAAATTTGCAACCTGACAAGACAACAATAGTACAAAATACATAACCCTCACTAACTATAGTGCCATCGGGTAAATGTCTTAAAACAGTAGGCTGAATGGGGCCGAATGGATACAACCCAGAGAGGGAGAAAAAAATGGGTGGACCCCTTCAAGCGAGTTTATCCAGCAAAAGTAGTTAACATTTTGTACTTGCGAGGGCTTTTACTTAAATATGTTTTAAGTGCGTGCGAAGTTACATGGAGGGATAGACAGACGAATGAGGAAGTAAGTAGGTGTGGTGTGTAAGTAGACTGGAAAGTGTGAAAAGGAACACCTTGAGATGGTTTAGCCATATGGGTGTATGAAGCGAGAGAATGTCTAAGAGGGTGTACGAAAGTAAGATGGAAGGACAGAGTGAGGTAAACCGAGAGAAAAGTGGAAGGATGGAGTAAAGTACGAGTAAAGGTGGTGCTAGTTGGGAGGAGGGGCGTCTACCGACTGGGGACAGGTACATGGGGGCGTTTCGTTCGTGGCCTCCCCTTTGGGGATCATGGCGTCAGGCAATAGATAGACAAGTCATCCTTGGCAAACATTTTAGTCGCCACGTGTGACTTTATGAGGGACATTTTATGAGGGACACTATACCCCACAGTAGACTAGAGGCCCATATACCACAGGTGATAATAAACACCCGTTCTTAACAATCATCAATTATAAACCGCAATGTACTTAAATAAACTATTGAAAGCATATGGTCCTCCTGGGATTCTAGCTCGGGACACCACACCCAGAACATAAGCATTTAAACCATTACACCACCAACACAGTTATAACAAACTAGTAATGTACTTACCTTTGTGAAGGTTTAGAAGTATAGTTGGCTGCCATGAAGGGTTATTAACAGTCCCGTCCAAACACCAACACCATCACGCGCTGCGCTACACTAAACCACCACCACCATCGCCATCTGTGGACAACATTTACTTGCTAGTATTTGAACCAAAAGTTCACAAGCTAAATTTAATTACAGTATATACAGTATAGACAAGGTTGATGGTTGAATAGAAAACTTTGTAGACTAAGCACTAGGCTATCAAGACCGTTAAAGGCTTATGCACAAGCCTACGATATATTGTGCATTAATAAATTAATCAAAAGTGCAGCTTATGTAAGCAAAAAAAAATAAAAAATACATAGATTCTTTTGTTACTAAAAGAATACCGGTAGAGGGGAGGTGGACGGGCAGTGAGGGAGATTTAGACCAAGAATGAGATTGATTAAATCAAAACCTACAAAACAGTCATGTGGAGAGGGAGGGGCTCCACCTGACCGATTCAGAGGAGCATTGAGGCGATTTGTTAGTGGCCATCCCCTTTGAGATTGAGCCATCTAGCAAAAATCTATTATAATCGGTCGGTCCAAAATTGCTATTATAATTAAAAACTTTCAAAATAAACAAACCAAAACTGGGACGACACATGCAAAAGAACTTCTAAATTGTTATGTTGAAATAATGCTTTAATCAAATTAATTAAAGAGTAAAACTTAAACTTGGGAGTACCCAAAAAGGAATGGAGAGTATAAGGTTAGGCAGAACTTTGAGATCAGAAGATGAGAACAAAAAGCAAGATATTCTAAGTACTATTATAATTTAAAACTTAAAATAAACAAATCAAAACTTGGACGAACACGGTAAAAAGACAAAAATAACTATAAGTAACTCCTTTCTTAACATCAATAATCAATTACAAACCCCAATGTACTTCAATAAACTAATAAAAACATATGGTCCTCCCGGGATTCAAACTCAGGACACCACACCCAGAACATAAGCATCTAAACCATTACACCACCAACACAGTTATAGCAGATTGACAACTAGAGCAACAGAATGGAAACTTAGAAATAATTTTAAATGTAAAACTTTCAAACTAAACAAGCCAAAACTGGGACAAAGAAGATATAAAGGCAAAATAACTAATCAAAATCGCTATGTGGAAACAACGCTTACTAAAATAAAATTTATGAAATAAAACTCAAAATAAAGCTAACCAAATATCGGCAAGGAAGTGAATTTGATTAAGGAAGGACAATGTGGTCTAAGTTAATAATTAACACTCCGTTCTTAACATTAATCATCAATTACAAACTCCAATGTACTTTAATGTGCTAATGAATTAAAATGTAAAACTTGCAAACTTAAACCAAAACTGGGACAGACAATATAAAGGCAAAATAACTAATCAAAATCTGTTATAACAAAAGCATATGGTCCTCCCGGGATTCGAACTCAGGACACCACACCCAGAACATATGCATCTAATTCATTACACCACCAAAACAAATTCCAAAAGAATATCGGCAAGACTAGGGCAGCGAAGGAACGATTTCAATGGACAGAAATGCGAAAGAGCTACAGTCAACAAGGAAAAGGTGAGAGAACGCTGAACGGCAGGAACAAAATAGAATGTAAAACTTAAATAAACAAACCAAAACTGGGACGATACAAGATAAAAGCAAAAGAACTATTCAAAATAAACAAACCAAACTGGGACGATAAAAGATAAAAGCAAAAGAACTAATCAAAATCGCTATAATTTAAAAAATAAATAAACAAACCAAAGCTGGGACGATGCAAGATAAAAGCAAAACTGCCAATACCTAAATATTTAATTTAAAGTTACCTTCCAATCAAATAATCTAATAAAATATACAAGTTATAAAATTGCCATGAAATAAGTAAGAGACCAGCCAGTAATTAGAATCAGATTTTATTTTATTTGGCTAAAAAACTAATGCGACTATCTGCGTATATTCATATTTATTCACAAACTCCCCTATCAATTTATGGAGTAATTAGATTTTTTTTTATTTCATTAGGATGTAAAACTTGCTAAATAAACAAACCAAAACTTGCAAGATACACAAACTAATCAAAAGTGCTATGTGGAAATCTATCTACAGTATATACAGTACATACTCAGGCCCAATCCCCACTATAATTATAATCTAAATAATGCTTAAAATAATCAGGAATATATAATGAAGGCATATAAAAAATAATTATATATTTGTACAAACAACTTTAAACAATATAGTCTCATTTCTGCAGGTTTATAACATAAGCCGATTAAGATCAGTTTAATACCTATACCTTTGTATCTAAAGACTACATTTAATAATGCAACCATTAAAATTAATGCCAAAAAGAATCTACTAAATTGAGAAGTTCTTCCAATTATTAATACTTTATAATTTAAAACTTGCAAAATAAACAAACCAAAACTTGGGATACCGGTAAGAAGACAAAACTAGCTAGTGGAAAAAAGTGCTCAAGCAAAATAATTTATAAATAAAACAGTTTTGCGCTATTGAAAATTCTAAAATAGAAATGAATGTACTACTATATTTATGCACAACACTTAACCAGAGGCCATTACTGGTGTAAAATGAATTATGGAAAACTTTCAAAATAAACAAACCAAAACTTAGACGAACAGTAAAAAGACAAAAGAACTTCTCAAAATCGCTGTGGAAACGCTTGAACAAAATAATAGAAGTCTTCAAGAAAGCGAGTTTATAACAAAATAGGACTGCGAAGTTTAATTTGAAGAACTATTATTGGAACCCATAAAAATCTAGGAATAATACTCTACCAGGAATTACATCTAAAATAAAAAATAAAATAAAAAATACTTTAATTTGACAGAAGCATTTGGATTTAAAGCTATACAGGTATATGAACAAATTTTAGACTTATTGAAGGCATAAAGATAATTAAATTTTAATATTTAACGGCAACCTCTGACTTAATGGCGAATAGACTTCAGACCTATACTTTTACATAATTTAAAACTTTCAAAATAAACTAACCAAAACTTATATGAACAGTAAAAAGACAATAACTAATAAAAATCGCTATGGAAACAAAGCTTAAGTAAAATAATAATATATCAATAAAAGTTGGCAAGTGTTTAAAAATTCTAGACTGAAGGCATTAGAAAATAGTCTTAAATTATTCATTTTGTACAAACTACTTTAAACTATAGTATAATGGCCTCTTTCTGCAATACCGCATTTATTTTTCAACCTTCTAATTATATTTTGGGTACAGATTTAACTATTGCTTTGCGATTATATAATATTTATGATCTTCCATTACTATATGACATTCTTATTCTTTTAACTGGGCTAAACCTGATTTACATTACTCAAACTTTTTAACCAAAATTCCTTCCAATTACTAATCTTAGCAGACAAACTTATGTTATAAACCAACCAGAATTAAGTCATGATATAAAACTTTCAAAATAAACAAACCAAAACTGGTAAAAGATAAAAGCAACTTATAATCTTATGAAGTTAATAATACCGAAGTTTCACAACTTGGTCACTGCCAAAGCATATTCATATATACATTAAAAACTTTGATTTTTATATTTTATATATAATTTTATATAAGTATATTTTATGCACGGTACACAAGGTTGATTATAATACAATACAATAAAATTTAGAATTTATTGACTACTAATAATCCTACAAAGATATATATAATAGTTTTGAAACTTATATTAATCAAACAAATTAAGTGACCAGAACTTAAACTTAAAGTAGATTTGGTGAAAATATCAAAGTTCGTGAACATGGCAGCTACACCAAGGGATCAGATCATATAGTCTGACAGTTAATAAATAATCTAGATTTAATTAATTTAACCACCCCACCAAACACCTCAAATGAAATTAATGAAAGCAATTAAGTGATCCCCCGGGATTCGAACCTGGGTCATCACACACAGATTTGTAGACACCTTAACCATTACACCACCATGACTGTTAAAAACACTAAATGTGAGGCAGCTCTGAACAGCGCTGCCTGGAGCACTACCATTAGGGTGCAAGACCAGAACCGCACTTAGTGTGGAATAGTCTTTAAATTGATTGAGTTTTTATTTATAAAGAATTAATATTTTGCTGAAGCGTGGTTTCCACAGTGAATTTGATAAGTGGTTTTGTCTTTTTACTGTGTTAGTCCAAGTTTCAGTTTGTTTGTTTATTTTGCAAGTTTTACATTACAATTATGTACGAGTAGGCTAAACTGTATAAGAGCACTATATACTTTTAAACTATTTTGAGCAAGTGAAGGGTAGAACAAGATGGAGTTTTAATTTAGTAGAAACAAAATATATAAAACACAGGGAATGGGCCTGAGTAAAATAAATAGAAGTAGATGTCGACCAGGTTCTTGTCCGTTGCTGTAGTGCTGAGTGGTGGAGGTGTGGAAGCCTTAAGTTGACGTAGTGCCGAGTGGAGGTGTGGATTCCTTAAGGGGAGACCGACTGATTTTCTGGACCCCCTTCTCCCTAATGTTTAGCCCCACCATTTGTGATTTTAAGACCAATTCCATTAGTTTGGAGATTTTATGACTTTTCACCCCATTTCTGCGAATATTAGGACCCTTTGTGCCATTTAAGTGTATTTTTTTTCCTGGCGAGCAATAGCCAGCCTGTAATTTTAGGAGGAATCGGCCTTGATATTTCTCTACCAAAAAATTTACAAATTTATCTTGAAGGGGTGCCTAGGGGGTGATTTTCTAAGCTTGATGGAGGTCTAGCGAGAAAACTAAGAGTTAAAGAAATAAATGAATTAATAGACCATAAAAACGGTCAGTCTCCCCTTAAGTTGGCGTAGTGTTGAGTGGAGGTGTGGAATCATTAATTTTCAATCCAGCCAGCGTAGGGTCCAGGTTTTCAAGGTGATTTGTTCGGGTTTACGTTCTTCTTGCACACCGGGCCAAACCTGTGGAACATAGAATTGCAAAACTTTAAACAGTGATTATTAAATATATGGGCATTAAAGAATTATATTTATTTGATATGAATTTAAGTTTTATTATTACTTCACTAAACTAAACTCCTTAGCACCTGATCTCACTTTAGAAACCAATATTCTATATTTGATTAACTTCACCCCAACACCAGACACCTATGAAATTAATTAAAGCATTTATGTGATCCACCGGGATTCGAACCTGGGTTATCACAACTAATTTAAAGATTTAACTCTAAAGCTTACTTCTCCACAAATTTCTCCTAATGGCTGAATAGTCACAATACCACGCTAAGTTACCGCCGGCTAGCAAACAAATAGTAAGAACCACTGAGCGATCTCTGCCATACCCATAGCTTACTCTGACTGTTCCTTTTACTTTTATATTTTCTATATCTCAAGTGACTGTCTGTTCCCAGTCTACCTAGATTAGAAGACAAAGAGTCAAATGTTTTCCTTTGCCCCTCAACTTTCTCTTCATAATTGCTGAGGCACAGGACCCTGGGTGGGGCTTTGGTTTCCTGGGCGTTTCCGCACCCTCCTCAGCTCCCCGCCATGGAGTGGCTTCGGTTACCCAGGCTTTATTGTGGTCGGCAGTGAGGGTTCTGTGGGGGCGCACGGTTATGGCCTTGGCCTTGCTTGGGGCCTTGGGGCTGTTCGGCCAGGCAGCTTGGGGAACAACAACAACAACCATGAAATATATATCGTTGTCCCTATTCAAGCTCTGTCTCGAATACTGTAGATTATAAGATAAAGATTATAAGAATACAGTAGACCCTCGGTTAGCGAACAGGTTCCGTTCCCTAAATACCGTGCGCAGGGCGAAATTACGTTGGGTGAAATGATAGCCTTATGGGATTAATTAGTTTGGTTCTAGGACTCCAATTTGTTCCCCTATCCACCTATATTACCCACCTTTTTCACTCAAACCGAATCAATATATGAGTATTTTATGTTATAATGCTGATGTAGTTATAAGTACATAATTATGCAACATAACATACAACTGGCCAATAAAACACATAAGTACCGGTAACACACAAACCGAGTCATTCATGGGATCGTAAGGGAAGCAGCAGGAGTGTTGTCAATTTTGCTACTTTTGCGCTAGACCTAGGTTTATATTTTTATCTAGCGGCAAATATTTACATCTAGTGACACAAATTCTGGTGATATTCTGTAGAATCAAGCCAGATTTGATTGATATTCTAGAGGCTTGCACTATTCTGAAGATTTTCGGCACAAATTTATTATCTAGCAGCCTTCTAGCGACATTTGAGAATGGATCTAGCGGATTATTTTTATTTGGTAACCCGGAACTTTGCTGTCGTCTGCTCCCGATGTCGGCATTCACTATCTGGCCATTTTTGTCTAAACAGGCAGACAAACGGTATTTTCGGTGTGTTCCAAGGTTGCTTTAATGAATACAATCTTAAGCTATGATAAGAATTCTAGATTGGCCATTAAATTTGCAGATCACAAACAAAAAAACTACAAATCCCAGAACTGACTTGTAAACGAAACTACAGTTAGGCTAGGCCTAGGCTAGGCTAACTAATATTAGTCTTTCGAAATAACGAGTTGATGATCCCATACGCATATAAATGACAAACTTATGAACACAAAATGAGATTAGCAATTGAAGGGGTAGATCTAGGAAAAAGTAACGAACCAGGAAGCCACTGTGGATAGTGAGAGCAAGCGAAAAATTGGTATCGAAATGACTCGAGGTTAGGCGGCTAACCAATTGAAGTATTTTTCGCAACCATAAATAAATGCATATACATAACAAACTTGTGGAAAAAGATTCAAGAATAGCATTTAAATCAGCAGTTCTTATGTGTTATTCAATTAAATGTGTTCATGGTAAAATGGGGAAATCCACTGTGTACGAAAATTACTTCTTGAGTGCATGAAACGACTTTGTAAACACTATGTGGAATCTATCCTAGTTTTGAACTAATAACTTTTAAGGAGTGTCCTCACTAACAGTTGAGTTGTTTGAGTGTTAAGAAGGTTTGGGGCTAGGCTAGCCTTCGGTATAAAGTTCGTTAAAGTGATCTATGGTATGTTAAGTGAGCAAATGGTAGTAATTTGTGATCTTCGTACTACCGAAATTTCGCTGAATGAACGTTCTTTAGTCGGGGGGTCAACTGTAAAATAGTAGCCCAAATAAGTAGGAAAATAAAATAGAAAACTTTAAAATTAACTCCAAAGTTAATGTTCAAATTAATATAACTCATTAAAATTAAGCCCTATCGAAATTACAATTACACAAAATCTATGTGGAAAAATGCTTTTAAAATTATCGGAAATTAAACCGAGATTATAATTTAAAACTTGCAAAACAAACCAAAACTGGGACAAGATAAACACAAAGAAACTAATCAAAATCGCTAAGTGGAAATAACGCTTTAATAAAATTAAACACAAAGGAACTAATCAAAATCGCTATGTGGAAATTACGCTTAAATAATTAAAATTTTAAATAAAATCCAGATTTAAATAAGTAGGAAATTACATCTTTGTGTTGCAGGGGTTAAGAAGTACCCCACAGTGAAATGGTTAAAGAATAATTATGGTGTATCGATTTAATTCAGATTTGTTTTCACCAACCCACCAATTAATTTACAAATAAACCTAACTAATGAAATCTATAAAAGTAACCCAACTAATGAAATCAATAAAAGTAAGTAATACATGTGGTACTCCTAGGACTCGAACCTAGGATACTCTTTACCGAAATTCCGCACACTAAGCATTAGGCCATAGATTAAAATTTAAAACTTGCAAACTAAACAAACCAAAAGTCTGACATACAATATAAAGGCAAAATAACTACTCAAAATCGCTATGTTTTAACAACGCTTACTAAAATAAAATTTATGAAATAAAAGAACACTTTCTACCACATAGGGTGTACATTACTAAATGAGCAAGTTATCCGGTCAACTCAGCCCCTTCTCCAGTTTTGTGTTAAAGAATACTACATTAGAGTTAGTACAGCCAAAAGCAACCGATCACTGGTAAACATAACTTGTGCAAAATCTAGAGCGAGACTAACTTTACAATTCTGTGATTTCATACTTTTTCACCAACCAACTTTCTTCTAAACTCAATAAATTAAACTAATACATGTGGCACTCCAAGGACTCTAACCTAGGATTCCCACACCGAAATTCCGCACATTTATGCATTACGCTAACAAAGAAAACTTTAAACCTTGTGACTGGTAAGGAAATATATTAATAACATTTAGTGATTAGCAATATCATATACCGGGTATATATATATTTGCTTTTGACTATACAGTTTAAATAAGTTTTGATTAAAAAGTTTGGTTAGTTTTGGTTAAGTTGGGTATGTTAGGAAGAGATAAGTTAGGAGCTTTATGTTAGTAAGAGATAATTTAAGAGCTTGGTTAAGTTGGCTATGTTAGTACAAGATAAGTTAGGAGCTGGGGTTAAATTGACCGAGGCTGGCATGGATATTACCCTTCTATTCATATTTTTTCACCAACCAACTTTACTTTTAAACTCTATGAAAACAAATACACGCGCCACTCCAAGGACTCGAACCTAGGATACATCAAAACTCCGCGCATTTATGAATTACGCTATGAAGACTGTTCGAAAAATAAAAAAATTGTAATAATTCTAATTATCCAGTTCCAATCTATACCCTAGTCCCCCTCGCATCATCCTACCCAAGAAAAACCCTCCGATCTAAACTCCTACCCCCAAGCTTCCACATATTGGTGATTTCTATTCACGTATCATTCGTGCTCCGTTACTCCAATGCAAAGTGCCTAAAAGTTAAACCATACCTTACATTTAACCACAAGAATTCCTAAATTTTATGTTTTTTACACCAACCAACTTCACATCTAAACTCAATGAAATCAACAAATACATGTGGCACTCCGAGGACTCGAACCCAGGATACTCTCATCGAAATTCAGCGCACTATCCATTACGCTATCAAGATAGTTAAAGAAATATACACAAGCCTAAGAATTATTATGCAGTTTCGAATCTTGCATTTACTATGTTTCACAACCCAAACTTCCTTTGTGCGAACTTTCTTAATTCCACCATTTTTTGTTTTAGTTACTCAAATCTTTAAATATTTTAACAATAACTTTGAGTTAGTTTTCAAGTCCTATATTTGAATCTAATTACACTAATTCATATTTTTTCACCAACCAACTTCACTTCTAAACTCAATGAAATCATCAAATACATGTGGCACTCCAAGGACTAACATAGGATACTCGCACGAAAATTCCGCGCACTTATGCATTACCGGCATACAAAATAAATTTAGAATCAAATTTAATATACTACAATGGACAATTTACTGCAAAGACAGATTGTTCAAGTTTAAGACTATTTCTGCATTAAATATTTAACACTATTTTACAATGCACTAAGAATGTATACTATTTACTCTTTGTGTAGTAGCTTCAATTGTTTACATTAAGAAACTATTCTCCCTTCCAGAATAATTCTAGTACAATTATTTTAAGTTCTAGTGCCTCAAGGTTACATAACAAATCATATTTTTCACCAACCATCTTTACTTCTAAACTCAATGAAAAACAAATACATGTGTCACTCCAGGACTCTAACCTAGGATACTCACACCAAAATTCCGCGCACTTATGCATTACGCTATTAAGACAGCTGTGCCAGTTTGAAGAACTTTACATCTATGAGAGCATAGTATAGTCTGTGACCCATCCCCATAGGGACAATCACCGTTCAGAGTTTCACAACTCTTTATAACTTTCCTGGCAAGTTTATTTTAGTGACCCAAAAGACTTTGGATATACGGAAATATGGTGTTACCACAGTGTCCTACATCGACACCTCCGGGAAATATATAAAAAGGTGGTATAAATCTACTTATCTTTGTGTGCACATGTGGCTGGTGGGTTAAGGGTTCCTGGTGTCTCCTGGTGTGTCCTGGTTGGATGGGGCGTCTTGGTAGGTTAGCTTGTCTTGGTTGTGGTAGGCTGGTGTAGTCGGGTAGGTAGTAGTCTGCATCATCTGTTGAGGAAAAGGGCTTCGGTCAGGGTTGATCAAATCTTTATAAAATGCTGGAAACATTGGCATGGCAAGCATATTTATTAAAAATTATATTAAATGCTTAAAAATATCAACTAGGCCTAAGCAAATTGAATATAAATAAATTTGAAATTATTAAAACAAATATATAGCCTACTAAATGTTGAACACTTTAATGCCGCGTATAAACCTTTGCAATAATTATTTAGTACAACTAACTTTCTCAATGAAAGTGGTCCCGGACCCTGAGAATTATAACCCTTGAATGTGGTTTCTGTTTGGGCTCTGTCTTGAGTCAGCCACCCCCAGCAAGGAGGTATGTGCCATAGTAAATACATACAAACTTTCTACCCCTAAGCTAACTAACAAGCCAGTTACTTTAGATTGAAGGACAATGATCAACTTTAATATTTTGCTAAGAGGTCGCAAAGCTTCTAAAACATTAAATTGGTGTGATATTAATCTGATTTTGTGCAATTACATATAGAATTAAGACAAAATGGTCTTTAATTTAACATTTATTCTTAATTAACTTCAAAATATAACCCCTTACATATAGTTTGGGATATGAAAACCGATACAGGATTAAAATATAAGTGTATCCCATTTAAGAAGTACAGTATCTAATAAATTCATATTTAGTCACCAACCAACCAATTAACTAACAAATATACCTAAATAATGAAACAAATGAAACTAATGAATAAGTGTGGTTCTCCAAGGACTCTAACCCTAGGATGATACTCTCACCTAAATTCGGTGCACTAAGCGCTATCAAGATCAAAATATTTAATTTACCTCTCTAAAGTGCATATTCTTCCAATTCCAACTGCACTAAAAAAACTTTACAGCACAATTTTAATTTCAAAGCAAAAAATATATTCTATTTTTATATTACACCCAACCCCTCCCAAAGAAATTAATGAAAGCAAGCATGTGATCCACTGGGATTCGAACCTGGGTTACCACATATAGATTGTAAACACTAACCATAACATCAAGGCAATTACTGTAATATAAATAAGGAACGCCCGATTCTTAACATTATTCCTCAATTACAAACCCCAATAATCTCAATAACATTCATCAGCATACCCATACTCCCCACCAAGCCCTCTACACCCCATCACCTCCTGATATCACCTTTTGCTCCCCCGAACTCGCCCCCACAACATCCTGGAGGGTGGTCAGAACCTTAGGCTCAGACCACCTCCCGATCATTATCACCACCAAAACAAGACTCACCCCAGCTAGCCACAGACACACTTACACTAACTATAAAAGAGCTAACTGGGAAGCTTTCACAAATGAGACAGAACAACACTTTGAAACCTTAAACAGTACATCCATCACTAACATCAACAATGCTGTACACACATTCAACACTACTATCCAAAACGCCGACAAGAAACACATTCCAAGAGGTAACATAAAAAACAACCCCAACTTCTCACCAGAAATTCAAAACCTCATCATACAACGCGACACACTGAAACACTCCCCAGCACCCCACACACAAGACATCAATCAACAAATTCAAGCACTCAACATCCAGATTAACAACAAAATACAAGAACAACAAACACTAAATTGGAATAACTTCCTACAAACACTATCACAAAACAAACCCCAAAAAACTCTACAGAACACTAAACAGCATCACACTTTCCAACAGCAACACAACACAATCACATGCTGCAATCACAACAACAGACTCTACTCCTTCACGTAAACAACAAGTGAACACTCTCATCAATCACTTCTCTCATGTCAGTCACCTAAAACCCCACAAAGACGACCGACGTGTCATCCGACGCAAAAGACAATTCCCCACAGACCCTGACTATACACCCTTCACCAACAACCAGACAAAGCATATCATCAACAATCTCAAGCTCTCACCCGCCTGTGGCCTAGACAACATAAGCAACACTCACCTCAGACCACAAGGCATACAAGCACTCACTAACATATCAAACTACAGCTACTCACACAACACAATACCAGACATCTGGAAGCATGGTATCATCATCACATTCCCCAAACCTAACAAAGACCCCACGCTACCCTCCTCACACCGCCCTATCACACTCCTTTGCACCCCCTCCAAAGTCATAGAGCGCCTTGTACTACAACTGATGACACCTGACTTACCCCTTTCTCCAACACAACACGGCTTCAGGCCATTGCACTCCACAAACACTTTTCTTACAGACCTTACACAAAGAGCTTTTGACGGCATCAACTCAGCTAGACCACCACACAGATCAGTACTTGCCACACTTGACATTAGTAAAGCCTTCGATACCATCCCCCGCCACAACCTAACAAACAAAATCTACAACACAAACATGCACAACAACACAAAAAGATGGCTGGCCAGCTTCTTAGCAGGCAGATGTGCACACGTATCTTTTGCCGGTCAGTCATCTAGCATTAGAAATTTCCCAAACGGAGTCCCGCAAGGATCCGTCCTGTCGCCCGCACTCTTCAATCTGTACATGCATGATATAAATACACCAAATTCACCCCAAATAACCATAGCCTCCTACGCAGACGACATAACACTCACAAGCACGCACCAAAACCCAGACACAGCAACAAGACTATCTCGACACATTACATGAATGGTGCACTACAAACTGACTCAATTTAGCCCCAGCTAAATCCACTGCAACCCTCCTCACAAGCTGGACAGGAAAGCACGATTACGTCCCGGGACTCAACATAAACAACACACACACACCCAAAATCCTAGGAGTAACATACAACACCCAAATGACATTCAAACAGCACACCATAAACACCATAAATACCTAGACTCAACACCCTCAGATCGCTTGCCCACACGAAATTTGGACACAACAAAGAAACCACCACCACAGTCTACAAACAATGCATAAGATCAGTTATGAAATACGCAAGCCCGGCCTGGGCATCTAACCTAGCTGAAACACATCATAAGACCTTAGAGACTATTCAAAATAAAGCCCTTAAAATCATCACAGGATGCACAGCTACTACACCCACAGGTCACATACATCAAGAAACCAAAGTCCTAAAAGTCAAAGATCATCTAGACATGAGAGGCACTCAATTCCTGGAAGCAGCCTCCACGAATCAACACCAACCACTACACTACATGGCAACACACCCACAGACACCAAGAAATATCAAAACAACACCCAGCACATGCTATCACACACAAATACTGTCTTCTCTCCCTCCCTGCCCACCCCACACCAACTTCCGGAAGCACATCCAGACTCATATCACTCGCCGTTCCATCCACTGACTCATAGACAACACGCACCTGCAAGCACGACCTCCCGAAATCCATCCTTCTGAATCCTCCCTTCCTCGCGAGGACAGAGTCCACCTGGCCAGGCTGAGATGCGGACACCATCCAGCTCTTCTGAGCAATCAGAAGAGACTGGATGACTCAGTCGTCGACACCTGCCCGGGTTGTAACACAGCACCCCATACCATAAAACACATCATAGAAGATTGCATTTCACACAACCACTTATGCCAACAACACAATTTACACTATTTGAGAGCTCTGTGGGAGAGCCCGACCGTGGCCATGGCCTTCCTTAAGGACTCGGGGCTGTTCAGCCAGGCAGCTTAGGGAACAACAACAACAAACTCCAATGTATTTTTATAAACTAATGAAAGCATATGGTTCTCCCAGGATTCGACTCGGGACACCACACCCAGAACACAATTATCTAAACTATTACACCACCAACACAGCAGCACAAAGCTACTCGATCTAGGAAGCTTGCTGTGGGAGGAAGATCAGTTAAAAAGGATGTTATTGGGCACCATGTTGTGTGGGGGCTCTTCAGACTATCAACCCTTGCTAAAAATATGCTTAATCTTTACATGTTTAGAGTTCAGATATATATATACGCTGCATTATAATTTAAATGTTCAAACTAAAACAAAAGCTTGGAAGAACCCAGTAAAAAGACTAAAAAATGCAATAAATAAAAGTGTAGCAAATCTTTTTATAGTCATTCTATTACGGTCAGCTCAACCCCTTGTCGAGGAAAAAGTGCATATACAGTCAAATTCAGTATTTCACCGCTATCTAGGATTGAGTAACACCCCGTTCTTAATGTTACATCAATTACAAACGCCAATGTATTTTAATAAACTAATTAAATCATAGTGCTCCCGGGATTCGAACTCGGGACACCACACCCAGAACATAAGCATCTAAACAGAGATAAACAGATATTAACTCTACTCTCCAACGCTGAGATTAATAGTACTAGGCTAGTCAATCGCCGTTCAAAACAAAACTCTAGGAAGTTAAAATATATAAAGCTTTAAAACGAACTCAAAAGTAACTAGTAAAATGTCTGTTTAAGAGCAAAGTTATTGAAATATTGAACCCCACAGAGATTAGAAACATTTAGTGGCTCACGTGTATTTGTGATATGGTATGGTATGGACTTGTGGAGAGAATGGATGAAAAAATTGGGTGAAAAAATGCAGGTCTGTGATTGTGGAGAGAGCTGCACCAAGGGGTGGACCGAGGAAGACCTGGGATCGGACTATACGCGCCGATCTCAAATCCAAGAACTTGACAAGTGAAGCAGCCCTTAACAGGGTTGCCTGGAACGCCGCCATTAGTTCAAGAGACTGAAACTGCACTTATGTGTGGAACACTCAGTCTTAAAAGGTTATGTATGTATGTATGTATGTATGACCGTAAAAGAAGATTAAGACAGTTTAGAAGATTAGGGCAGTTTAGAAGATTAGGACAGTTTAGCAGATATTGTGGTTAATCCTAGCTATGTTAGTTATACAGGTTAGTATATAGAGGTTAGTTTGAGTTAGGTTAGGAGCTGGGGTTGACCTGACCATGGAATTCACATTAAACTTATATAGCCTACAGTACAGTACAGCGTCTCTTCCGTGGATTGACCTCCCAATCTACCAAGATTGGAAGCCAAAGCATCACATTTTTCCTTTGCCCCTCAACTTTCTCTTCATAATTGCTGAGGGGCACAGGGCCCTGGGTGGGGCTTTGGTTTCCCGGGCGTTTCCGCTCCCTCCTCAGCTCCCCGCCATGGAGTGGCTTCGGTCACTCCAGGCTTTATTGTGGTCGGCTGGGAGGGTTCTGTGGGGGCGCTCTGTTATGGCCTTGGCCTTGCTCGGGGCCTTGGGGCTGTTCGGCCAGGCAGCTTGGGGAACAACAACAACAACAGTTATTGAAATAAGTAGTTTTGTTCTGGACCCCCTTCTCATATTTAGCCCCATTAGTTTAGACGTTTGTCCCATTAGTTAGGCAATTTTAACACTTTTCGCCCTATGTATTTTTTATTTGATCCTGGCAAGCTGTTTGCGGATGATACAGTTCTGATGAGTGATAATGAATGGGAGTTGCAGGGTCTGGTAAATGAGTTTGGAACAGTGTGCGAAAAACGGAATTTGAAGGTAAATGCGGGGAAGAGCAAGGTTATGGTCTTCGAAAGGGGTGAAGTCACAGAGTGTGAGGTGAAGCTGAACGGTCAGGCTATGGAGATAGTCAACTCTTTTAAGTATCTGGGCAGTGTGTTGAGTAAAGATGGGACTATGGATGAAGAATTGCGGGAGAGGGTACAACAGGGGAAGAGGGTTGTAGGAACGCTAAAAGCAGTAACAAGAAATAGGGTGGTCAGTATGGAAGTGAAGAAGTCCTTGCATGACAGTGTGGTAATCCCGACACTGACTTACGGAAGCGAAGCATGGACGTTGGTTGAGAGACTCAGACCAAGAGTGAGAGCAGTGGAAATGAATTACTTGAGTGTGTGCGGAGTTACATGGAGGGATAGACAGACTAATGAGGAAGTAAGGAGGTGTGGTGTGGTGGTAGATGTGCTGGTAAGTGTGAAAAGGAACAACTTGAGATGGTTCGGCCATATGGAACGTATGGAAAGCGAGAGAATGACTAAAAGGGTGTACGAGAGCGAGGTGGAGGGATGGAGGGAGAGGTAGACCGAATGAGAGGTGGAAGGATGGAGTGAGGAAGTACATGAACGAAGGCGGTGCTGGTTGGGGCGAGGGGCGTCGACTGACTGGGGACAGAGGTGCATCCTGACTTACAAAATAAACCCACTCTGCCTAGTTTCAAAATATCACTCAAATCTTCACTAATGTCTAAATATTAATCTTACTTAACATTTGACAATAAAACTGCCAAAACCCTAAATTACAATCCCCTTTATATCGGGAACAAATTAAGATACTGTTCTGGTGTTGATCAATATGTAGGTACCGTACTGTAGATAAGGCTGGGGTCTGTGGCTGCGGGGTTGGGGCTGTGCCTCATTAGTTATAATTATATAATATGACATGTTTTAATAATCTTACTGTATGTAAAATAACCATCGAGTTGTATTCAAGGTGCCTTTAAGAGAGATTGTTCTCAAAAGGCGCAGCCATGATATTATTTTATTGTAAAATTAACATATTATATTGTATGTTTGATTGGCAAAATAAAAAAAAATCAATTAAAAAAAAATTCAATGATAACATGGTTCGGTCTTTAATTATTTCCACATAATTTTTTTGATTAGCTCCTTTGCGATAATCTAAGTATTCCCAGTTTTGGTTTGTTTATTTTGCAAAGCTTTAAATTTTAATTAGTATACACCAGGGACAGTCACTACTCTCAAGGACAGAGTCCGTATACTGGTGGCCGGGATTAATTTTTCACAGCCAGAGGCCTTCTCTGGCAAACCCATTACAGTTGCCACTTATAACTAATTTGGATATGTGGAAATATAGTTTCTGCAGTCTGCCCTACAACACAAGAGGCTCATATTTATTTGTTTTTTCTATGTGAGCGAAAGAGACAAAAGGCAGAACTGCCTGTGACGAGTGCCTCCCCCAAAATTGAAAGAGTGACATGGCCAAAATAGAGGAACGTTTGAGCCAAAATGCCTGGACACAGAGCTTGAAGCAATTTGCGTCATATACCCCAGTGATAATTTACAATAACTGCTACTGAAGAACTACTTATCTTGTATGAAGGTTTGTGATCCGGCCGGTGGTGGTAGTTAGTTCCCCAGACTGTCCGGCCGATCAGTCCCGAGTACGGTGTCGAGGGTTGTTGGCAGTGTCTGGCAAGGAAAAGGTTTGTCATTATGAAAATATAATTTACACAGGCCTCATAAAATCTAATATTTAATTTTAAAAATGCAAGCAGAATAAAAACTAAATAAAAACTAAGCAAATTGATTAAAAAATTCACTTAACACTCAAAGAGCGGGTGGTGGAGTATATTTGACTGTGCCGCCCAGCGGGGTTTTTTACAGTAAACTAGCTCGTTTCCGTGCTTGTTTTCATGCATAAACAAGAGCCAGAGCGTAATACAAGTATGTATCCCTGAAAGGGCGATAAATGAGCTTTCCAATGACACCAGAACCATCCTTCTACGATGGCTGGTGTCTTGCAACGATCGTCCAACCGAAGGGCAAAATCGGTAAAATACGGTCATTTCCTTACATTATTACGTGTTAAACGAGTGAGAGGGTGGAGTTGGGCGGAGTACATCTCAGTAGCTCCATGGCCACCGTAGTGAGCGGTCATGAGGTAACCTACGCTCCTCCCACCGCTCCGCTCTCTCTCAGAGCACATTACGTGCTCAAAATTGCATGCGACTATAGCCGGGCCCCGCCACATAGGCCACATTTATTTCACTCGACAATAGCCGGGCGCCGCCAAAGAAGGGTTAACACTGCACTTTATATTCACAAGGCTAGGGCATAACCAGGTTGTAGAGACTTGACATTTGCCTTCAACATTTGCAAATGCAACAGATTTATGTATATACTCTGACACATGCTGGGGGTGACCGAGCCCCAACTTTTAGGGTCCGGGACCACTTTTAGTGTTCCCTCGCCCCTTTCTCTGTCTCATCTAGTAGGTCAACTTTACAATGGGAGGAGGATTCCTAGCCACCTGCCCCCAAAACAGATAAAAATTAACTTAATTATGGTTCAAGTACAACAATAGATTTAGCTTATGTATCCTTCCAGTTTTTCCAGTCAATTATCAATATTATCTACCAATAATTATTTCTTAAAACTAACTTTATATATGAACGACAAATTAGCACGAGAGGTATTTGAACAGGTGGAAAGTATTTGGGAGATTTAGACTGCAGTGCAAGAAAAGTAAAAATAAAGATGAAAAATGTGATTGAAGTGCGTTAAATTATTCTGAATGGAAGATTAGACATTTATACCATGAATAAGTCACTAAGGAACATTTACAACACATTGAGTTTTGAAAGACAAATACCACTTCAGATATGTAGCGAGTTATTTAATTATAAAGGCCGGTATTAACAGGCTACAATCTTTACCTAGGCCTCAGAAGTGGCCAGTTAATGCAGAGGATATCAATAGAATGCAACACAAGGAGAAGAGTTAGTTAAGTAGAGCAGATTAACCAGACCACTGAGCTCCATACGGAACTCTCATAGGTCTGGCCCGAAGGATGCAGGATAGCATTACAAAATTAATGGTGAGCTGATGGGAAGTTTATAGGTAAAGAGTATTAGCGAGGTGATGCGTACAAGTAGACTGGGATGGTATGGACATAGAGAATGGATGAACAAAATTGATTGAAAAAATGCAACTCTGTGATTGTGGAGGGAGCTGCACCAAGGGGTGGATATAGGAAGACCTGGGATCGCATATCTCAAATTCAAAAACTTGAGTGAAGCAGCCCTTAACAGGGTTGCCTAGAACGCAGCCATTAGGACAAGAGACAAACTGCACGTAAGTGTGGAGCAATGTGTGTGTATGTATGTTTTATGTAATGGCAAGATGGATGTATGTAATCTCAGGGACGGGGCATCGAGTGATGAATGAAGGAAGACTCTGGTCATAATATTTTGCTAAAGCGTTATTTCCAGATAGCTATTTTGATTAGTCCTTTTGCCTTTAAATGGTCTTTTCCTCGTTTTGGTTTGTTTATTTTGCAAGTTTTACCTTATATCTATAATCTATTTTTATTAATTTCACCACACCACCAAACACATCCAATTAAATTAATGAAAGCCCCGGGATTCGAACCTGGGTTATCACAGATTTTTAGACACCTTAACCATTACACCACCAATTGATATTAAAAGCCATCAGATCGGAGTTGCTAACAAACTGTCAAACAAAATGTATTATAAGTTTTTTTTTAGTGTAAATAAAATTATACTGCAAGTCAAAATACAAATAGATAAATGGCAAAATTGTAGAGAAATCACCGGTACTTCCAGTACATGTCCTTCCTAAGCTTAAAATCTTCTGCTGAAGCGTTGTTTTCACATAGCGATTTTGATAAGTTTCGTCTTAACCGTGTTCGTCCAAGTTTTGGTTTGTTTATTTTGAAAGTATTACATTATACTGTAATTAACAAAATAATTCCCCCCATTACCAGACGCATTTAACCCCTTCAGACTCATATGACGCAGAGGTTGCCAGATTAGCAATAAGAAATAGAGTTCTCTCACTCTTATAATTACCTCTCCAAAATTAGTTTTCTAACTCAAAGACAACTGCAGAGGTTGAAGTAACTAAACTAAAGGTTTGTAAATACCCCTGATGGTAATAAAGGTTTAACGTATCCCTAATAGGCTCAAAATTGAGTCATATGTCAGAGAGGGTTAAGGGGGTTTGGGCGTATTAATTTGCTTTATTAAATAAGTTTTTATTATTTCTTTAGTTTCCTCCCTTAACATCCATAAAGCTTAAAAACACCAAGATCCACCTAAAAGATAAATTTGTATATTTTTTGATACATTTTTTCCGGATGAAGACCATTTTTATCATTATTTATATTTAAAAAATTTACCTCAATTGCATGAAAGGTCCAAATATTGCCAAAGAAACCGGGTTAATGATGTTAAAATTGCCAAATGTAATAAAATTTCAGAACTAATGGGGCTAAACATGAAGGAGAAGGGGGTCCAGAAAAAGCCAGCCAGCCCGCCTTAATGCTTAAGGGGGGATGGCTGTTTTTTTCTGGGTCCCCGTCTCCCTCATGTTTAGCCCCATTAGTTTAGAAATCTTCGGTTTATGCCAACTAGTTTAGCGATTTTAAGAACTTTAAACTTTTTGTTGTCAATATTAGGGCCTTTCACGCCATTAAGGTAACTTTTTTCCTTCCGACCGATAGCGGTAAAATTGACACCTGGATGGGGATTATAATGTAAAACTTGCAAAATAAACAAACCTAAACTTATACGAACACAGTAAAGGCAAAACTACTAATCAAAATCGCTATGTGGAAACAACACTTAAGCAAAATTTATAAATAAAAGAACTATCCACCACATAGGATGTACAGTCCCAGACAGAGGAAACAGCAACACCTCGTCCACCCGCTATGTGGTGAGGGGCTCTGCGGATTTGGTAACACTGGCAGGAGGTGGGAGGGATGTGGGTGGGTGGGTGATGAGGGGAGGTATGTGGGGGGTTTAGGGGGGAATTGGGAGGGTGAAGAGGCAGCAATCATGGTGTGGCTGGTGGGAGGGGGAAAACAAGTGACAGGGTAGGGGAGAGCAGACTGTTATATTTGTTAAATGTAGCATACAGTGATATTGTAGGTGTGTGTAATTTAAAATCCTGCGGGAGGATCTTGTTCTATAGGAAAATTTGCTTGTCACTCTGTTCTCCCCTACCCCGTCACTCGTTTGCCCCTCCCACCAGCCATACCATGATTACTGCCTCTTCACCCTCCCACACTCCCACCTAAACTCCCCACATCCCTCCCCTCATCATCCACCCCCATCCCTCCCACCTCCTGCCAGTGTTACCACATCCGCAGAGCCCCACACCACACAGCTGGTGGACGGGGTGTTGCTGTTTGATCTGTCCGGAACTGTACATTACTACATGAGCACTACAATTAGTGTCAAAATGTTCTAATAAAATAAAATTTGCAACCTGACAAGACAACAATAGTACAAAATACATAACCCTCACTAACTATAGTGCCATCGGGTAAATGTCTGAAAACAGTAGGCTGAATGGGGCCGAATGGATATAACCCAGAGAGGGAGAACAAAATGGGTGGACCCCTTCAAGCGAGTTTATCCAGCAAAAGTAGTTAACATTTTGTACTTGCGAGGGCTTTTACTTAAATATATTTTAAGTGCGTGCGAAGTTACATAGAGGGATAGACAGACGAATGAGGAAGTAAGTAGGTGTGGTGTGTAAGTAGACTGGAAAGTGTGAAAAGGAACACCTTGAGATGGTTTAGCCATATGGGTGTATGAAGCGAGAGAATGTCTAAGAGGGTGTACGAAAGTAAGATGGAAGGACAGAGTGAGGTAAACCGAGAGAAACGTGGAAGGATGGAGTAAAGTACGAGTAAAGGTGGTGCTAGTTGGGAGGAGGGGCGTCTACCGACTGGGGACAGGTACATGGGGGCGTTTCGTTCGTGGCCTCCCCTTTGGGGATCATGGCGTCAGGCAATAGATAGACAAGTCATCCTTGGCAAACATTTTAGTTGCCACGTGTGACTCTATGAGGGACATTTTATGAGGGACACTATACCCCACAGTAGACTAGAGGCCCATATACCACAGGTGATAATAAACACCCGTTCTTAACAATCATCAATTACAAACCGCAATGTACTTAAATAAACTATTGAAAGCATATGGTCCTCCTGGGATTCTAGCTCGGGACACCACACCCAGAACATAAGCATTTAAACCATTACACCACCAACACAGTTATAACAAACTAGTAATGTACTTACCTTTGTGAAGGTTTAGAAGTATAGTTGGCTGCCATGAAGGGTTATTAACAGTCCCGTCCAAACACCAACACCATCACGCGCTGCGCTACACTAAACCACCACCACCATCGCCATCTGTGGACAACATTTACTTGCTAGTATTTGAACCAAAAGTTCACAAGCTAAATTTAATTACAGTATATACAGTATAGACAAGGTTGATGGTTGAATAGAAAACTTTGTAGACTAAGCACTAGGCTATCAAGACCGTTAAAGGTTTATGCACAAGCCTACGATATATTGTGCATTAATAAATTAATCAAAAGTGCAGCTTATGTAAGCAAAAAAAAAAAAAAATTACATAGATTCTTTTGTTACTAAAAGAATACCGGTAGAGGGGAGGTGGACGGGCAGTGAGGGAGATTTAGACCAAGAATGAGATTGATTAAATCAAAACCTACAAAACTGTCATGTGGAGAGGGAGCGGCTCCACCTGACCGATTCAGAGGAGCATTGAGGCGATTTGTTAGTGGCCATCCCCTTTGAGATTGAGCCATCTAGCAAAAATCTATTATAATCTGTCGGTCCAAAATTGCTATTATAATTAAAAACTTTCAAAATAAACAAACCTAAACTGGGACGACACATGCAAAAGAACTTCTAAATTGTTATGTTGAAATAATGCTTTAATCAAATTAATTAAAGAGTAAAACTTAAACTTGGGAGTACCCAAAAAGGAATGGAGAGTATAAGGTTAGGCAGAACTTTGAGATCAGAAGATGAGAACAAAAAGCAAGATATTCTAAGTACTATTATAATTTAAAACTTAAAATAAACAAATCAAAACTTGGACGAACACGGTAAAAAGACAAAAATAACTATAATAAGTAACTCCTTTCTTAACATCAATAATCAATTACAAACCCCAATGTACTTCAATAAACTAATAAAAACCTATGGTCCTCCCAGGATTCAAACTCAGGACACCACACCCAGAACATAAGCATCTAAACCATTACACCACCAACACAGTTATAGCAGATTGACAACTAGAGCAACAGAATGGAAACTTAGAAATAATTTTAAATGTAAAACTTTCAAACTAAACAAGACAAAACTGGGACAAAGAAGATATAAAGGCAAAATAACTAATCAAAATCGCTATCTGGAAACAACGCTTACTAAAATAAAATGTATGAAATAAAACTCAAAATAAAGCTAACCAAATATCGGCAAGGAAGTGAATTTGATTAAGAAAGGACAATGTGGTCTAAGTTAATAATTAACACTCCGTTCTTAACATTAATCATCAATTACAAACTCCACTGTACTTTAATGTGCTAATTAATTAAAATGTAAAACTTGCAAACTTAAACCAAAACTGGGACAGACAATATAAAGGCGAAATAACTAATCAAAATCTGTTATAACAAAAGCATATGGTCCTCCCGGGATTCGAACTCAGGACACCACACCCAGAACATAAGCATCTAATTCATTACACCACCAAAACAAATTCCAAAAGAATATCGGCAAGACTAGGGCAGCGAAGGAACTATTTCAATGGACAGAAATGCGAAAGAGCTACAGTCAACAAGGAAAAGGTGAGAACGCTGAACGGCAGGAACAAAATAGAATGTAAAACTTAAAATAAACAAACCAAAACTGGGACGATACAAGATAAAAGCAAAAAAACTATTCAAAATAAAAAACCAAACTGGGACGATAAAAGATAAAAGCAAAAGAACTAATCAAAATCGCTATAATTTAAAAAAAAAATAAACAAACCAAAGCTGGGACGATGCAAGATAAAAGCAAAACTGCCAATACCTAAATATTTAATTTAAAGTTACCTTCCAATCAAATAATCTAATAAAATATAAAAGTTATAAAATTGCCATGAAATAAGTAAGAGACCAGCCAGTAATTAGAATCAGATTTTATTTTATTTTATTTGGCTAAAAAACTAATGCGACTATCTGCGTATATTCATATTTATTCACAAACTCCCCTATCAATTTATGGAGTAATTAGAATTTTTTTGATTTCATTAGGATGTAAAACTTGCTAAATAAACAAACCAAAACTTGCAAGATACACAAACTAATCAAAAACGCTATGTGGAAATCTATCTACAGTATATACAGTACATACTCAGGCCCAATCCCCACTATAATTATAATCTAAATAATGCTTAAGATAATCAGGAATATATAATGAAGGCATATAAAAAATAATTATAAATTTGTACAAACAACTTTAAACAATATAGTCTCATTTCTGCAGGTTTATAACATAAGCCGATTAAGATCAGTTTAATACCTATACCTTTGTATCTAAAGACTACATTTAATAATGCAACCATTAAAATTAATGCCAAAAAGAATCTACTAAATTGAGAAGTTCGTCCAATTATTAATACTTTATAATTTAAAACTTGCAAAATAAACAAACCAAAACTTGGGATACCGGTAAGAAGACAAAACTAGCTAGTGGAAAAAAGTGCTCAAGCAAAATAATTTATAAATAAAACAGTTTTGCGCTATTGAAAATTCTACAATAGAAATGAATGTACTACTATATTTATGCACAACACTTAACCAGAGGCCATTACTGGTGTAAAATGAATTATGGAAAACTTTCAAAATAAACAAACCAAAACTTAGACGAACAGTAAAAAGACAAAAGAACTTAACAAAATCGCTGTGGAAACGCTTGAACAAAATAATAAGTCTTCAAGAAAGCGAGTTAATAACAAAATAGGACTGCGAAGTTTAATTTGAAGAACGATTATTGGAACCCATAAAAATCTAGGAATAATACTCTACCAGGAATTACATAAAAAATAAAAAAAATACTTTAATTTGACAGAAGCATTTGGATTTAAAGCTATACAGGTATATGATTTTTTTTTAGACTTATTGAAGGCATAAAGATAATTAAATTTTAATATTTAACGGCAACCTCTGACTTAATGGCGAATAGACTTCAGACCTATACTTTTACATAATTTAAAACTTTCAAAATAAACTAACCAAAACTTATATGAACAGTAAAAAGACTAACTAATAAAAATCGCTATGGAAACAAAGCTTAAGTAAAATAATATATCAATAAAAGTTGGCAAGTGTTTAAAAATTCTAGACTGAAGGCATTAGAAAATAGTCTTAAATTATTCATTTTGTACAAACTACTTTAAACTATAGTATAATGGCCTCTTTCTGCAATACCGCATTTATTTTTCAACCTTCTAATTATATTTTGGGTACAGATTTAACTATTGCTTTGCGATTATATAATATTTATGATCTTCCATTACTATATTACATTCTTATTCTTTTAACTGGGCTAAACCTGATTTACATTACTCAAACTTTTTAACCAAAATTCCTTCCAATTACTAATCTTAGCAGACAAACTTATGTTATAAACCAACCAGAATTAAGTCATGATATAAAACTTTCAAAATAAACAAACCAAAACTGGTAAAAGATAAAAGCAACTTATAATCTTATGAAGTTAATAATACCGAAGTTTCACAACTTGGTCACTGCCAAAGCATATTCATATATACATTAAAAAATTTGATTTTTATATTTTATATATAATTTTATATAAGTATATTTTATGCACGGTACACAAGGTTGATTATAATACAATACAATAAAATTTAGAATTTATTGACTACTAATAATCCTACAAAGATATATATAATAGTTTTGAAACTTATATTAATCAAACAAATTAAGTGACCAGAACTTAAACATAAAGTAGATTTGGTGAAAATATCAAAGTTCGTGAACATGGCAGCTACACCAAGGGATCAGATCATATAGTCTGACAGTTAATAAATAATCTAGATTTAATTAATTTAGCCACACCACCAAACACCTCAAATGAAATTAATGAAAGCAATTAAGGGATCCCCGAGATTCGAACCTGGGTCATCACACACAGATTTGTAGACACCTTAACCATTACACCACCATGACTTAAAAACACTAAATGTGAGGCAGCTCTGAACAGCGCTGCCTGGAGCACTACCATTAGGGTGCAAGACCAGAACCGCACTTAGTGTGGAATAGTCTTTAAATTGATTGAGTTTTTATTTATAAAGAATTAATATTTTGCTGAAGCGTGGTTTCCACAGTGAATTTGATAAGTGGTTTTGTCTTTTTACTGTGTTAGTCCAAGTTTCAGTTTGTTTGTTTATTTTGAAAGTTTTACATTACAATTATGTACGAGTAGGCTAAACTGTATAAGAGCGCTATATACTTTTAAACTATTTTGAGCAAGTGAAGGGTAGAACAAGATGGAGTTTTAATTTAGTAGAAACAAAATATATAAAACACAGGGAATGGGCCTGAGTAAAATAAATAGAAGTAGATGTCGACCAGGTTCTTGTCCGTTGCTGTAGTGCTGAGTGGTGGAGGTGTGGAAGCCTTAAGTTGACGTAGTGCCGAGTGGAGGTGTGGATTCCTTAAGGGGAGACCGACTGATTTTCTGGACCCCCTTCTCCCTAATGTTTAGCCCACCATTTGTGATTTTAAGACCAATTCCATTAGTTTGGAGATTTTATGACTTTTCACCCCATTTCTGCCAATATTAGGACCCTTTGTGCCATTTAAGTGTATTTTTTTCCTGGCGAGCAATAGCCAGCCTGTAATTTTAGGAGGAATCGGCCTTGATATTTCTATACCGAAAAATTTACAAATTTATCTTGAAGGGGTGTCTAGGGGGTGATTTTCTAAGCTTGATGGAGGTCTAGCGAGAAAACTAAGAGTTAAAGGAATAAATGAATTAATAGACCATAAAAACGGTCAGTCTCCCCTTAAGTTGGCGTAGTGCTGAGTGGAGGTGTGGAATCATTAATTTTCAATCCAGCCAGCGTAGGGTCCAGGTTTTCATGGTTATTTGTTCGGGTTTACGTTCTTCTTGCACACCGGGCCAAACCTGTGGAACATAGAATTGCAAAACTTTAAACAGTGATTATTAAATATATGGGCATTAAAGAATTATATTTATTTGATAAGAATTTAAGTTTTATTATTACTTCACTAAACTAAACTCCTTAGCACCTGATCTCTACTTTAGAAACTAATATTCTATATTTGATTAACTTCACCCCAACACCAGACACCTATGAAATTAATTAAAGCATTTATGTGATCCACCGGGATTCGAACCTGGGTTATCACAACTAATTTAAAGATTTAACTCTAAAGCTTACTTCTTCACAAATTTCTCCTAATGGCTGAATAGTCACAATACCACGCTAAGTTACCGCCGGCTAGCAAACAAATAGTAAGAACCATGAAATATATATCGTTGTCCCTATTCAAGCTCAGTCTCGAATACTGTAGATTATAAGATAAAGATTATAAGAATATAATAGTAGCCCAAAAAAGTAGGAAATTAAAATATACAACTTTAAAATTAACTCCAAAGTTACTGTTCAAATTAACAACTCATTAAAATTAAACCCTATCGAAATGACAACTACACAAAATCTATGTGGAAAAATGCTTTTAAATTTATCGGAAATTAAACTGAGATTATAATTTAAACCTTGCAAAACAAACCAAAACTGGGACAAGATAAACACAAAGGAACTAATCAAAATCGCTATGTGGAAATTACGCTTAAATAATTAAAATTTAAATAAAATCCAGATTTAAATAAGTAAGAAATTAAATTTGTGTGCTGAAGGGGTTAAGAAGGACCCCACAGTTAAATGGTTAAAGAATAATTATGGTCTATCGATTAAATTCAGATTTGTTTTCACCAACCCACCAATTAATTTACAAATAAACCTAACTAATGAAATCTATAAAAGTAACCCAACTAATGAAATCAATAAAAGTAATTAATACATGTGGTACTCCTAGGACTCGAACCTAGGATACTCTTTACCGAAATTCCGCACACTAAGCATTAGGCCATCGATTAAAATTTAAAACTTGCAAACTAAACAAACCAAAAGGCTGACAGACAATATAAAGGCAAAATAACTACTCAAAATCGCTATGTTTTAACAACGCTTACTAAAATAAAATTTATGAAATAAAAGAACACAATCTACCACATAGGGTGTACATTACTAAATGAGTAAGTTATCCAGTCAACTCAGCCCCTTCTCCAGTTTTGTGTTAAAGAATACTACATTAGAGTTAGTACAGCCAAAAGCAACCGATCACTGGTAAACATAACTTGTGCAAAATCTAGAGCGAGACTAACTTTACAATTCTGTCATTTCATACTTTTTCACCAACCAACTTTCTTCTAAACTCAATAAATTAAACTAATACATGTGGCACTCCAAGGACTCTAACCTAGGATTCCCACACCGAAATTCCGCACATTTATGCATTACGCTAACAAAGTAAACTTTAAACCTTGTGACTGGTAAGGAAATATATTAATAAAATTAAGAGTGATTAGCAATATCATGTACCGGGTATAAATATATATATTTGTTTTTGACTATACAGTTTAGAGAAGTTAGATAAGTTTTGATTATAAAGTTTGGTTCGTTTTGGTTAAGTTGGGTATGTTAGGAAGCTATAAGTTAGGAGCTTTATGTTAGTAAGAGATAAGTTAAGAGCTTGGTTAAGTTGGCTATGTTAGTACAAGATAAGTTAGGAGCTGGGTTAAATTGACCGAGGCTGGCATGGATATTACCCTTCTATTCATATTTTTTCACCAACCAACTTTACTTTTAAACTCCATGAAAACAAATACACGAGCCACTCCAAGGACTCGAACCTAGGATACATCAAAACTCCGCGCATTTATGAATTACGCTATGAAGACTGTTCGAAATATAAAATAGTTGTAATAATTCTAATTATCCAGTTCCAATCTATACCCTAGTCTCCCTCGCATCATCCTACCCAAGAACAACCCTCCGATCTAAACTCCTACCCACAACAAGCTTCCACATATGGTGATTTCTATGCATGTATCATTTGTGTTCCGTTACTCCAACGCAAAGTGCCTAAAAGTTAAACCATACCTTACATTTAACCACAAGAATTCCTAAATTTTATGTTTTTTACACCAACCAACTTCACATCTAAACTCAATGAAATCAACAAATACATATGGCACTCTGAGGACTCGAACCCAGGATACTCTCATCGAAATTCCGCGCACTATCCATTACGCTATCAAGATAGTTAAAGAAATATACACAAGCCTAAGAATTATTATGCAGTTTCGAATCTTGCATTTACTATGTTTCACAACCCAAACTTCCTTCGTGCGAACTTTCTTAATTCCACTTTTTTTTTTTAGTTACTCAAATTCAACAGTTTCACAAATCTTTAAATAATTTAACAGTAACTTTTGAGTTAGTTTTAAAGTCCTATATTTTAATCTAATTACACTAATTCATATTTTTTCACCAACCAACTTTACTTCTAAACTCAATGAAATCAACACATACATGTGGCACTCCAAGGACTCTAACATGGATACTTGCACGAAAATTCGGCGCACTAATGCATTACCGCCATACAAAATAAATTTAGAAAATTTAGGATTTAGGCCTACAAAATAGGACAGATCAAGTATGAATTTGAAAAAGTATACGGCCAGAAAAATACTAATGAAATTTATGTTGAATCAAACTTAATATGCTGCAATGGACAATTTACTGCAAGGACAGATTGTTCAAGTTTAAGACTATTTCTGCATTAAATATTTAACACTATTTTACAATGCACTAAGAATGTATACTATTTACTCTTGTTTAGTAGCTTCAATGGTTTACATTAAGAAACTATTCCCCCTTCCAGAATAATTCTAGTACAATTATTTTAAGTTCTAGTGCCTCAAAGTTACATAACAATTCATATTTTTCACCAACCATCTTTACTTCTAAACTCAATGAAAAACAAATACAGGAGTCATTCCAGGACTCTAACCTAGGAGACTCGCACCAAAATTCTGCGCACTTCTGCATTACGCTATTAAGACAGCAGTGCCAGTTTGAAGAACTTTACATCTATGAGAGCATAGTACAGTCTGCGACCCATCCCCCTAGGGACAATCACCGTTCAGAGTTTCACAACTCTTTATAACTTTCCTGGCAAGTTCATTTTAGTGACCCAAAACTTTCGATATACGGAAATATGGTTTTACCACACTGTCCTACAGCGACACCTCCGGGGAATATATAAAAGGGTGGTATAAATCTACTTATCTTTGTGTACACATGTGGCTGGTGGGTTAAGGGTTCCTGGTTGGCTGGTGTGTCCTAGTTGGCTGGGGCGTCTTGGTTGGTTAGCTTGTCTTGGTTGTGGTAGGCTGGTGTAGTCGGGTAGGTAGTAGTCTGCATCATCTGTTGGTTGTGGTAGGCTGGTGTAGTCTGGTAGGTAGTAGTCTGCATCATCTGTTGAGGAAAAGGGCTTCGGTCAGGGTTGATCAAATCTTTATAAAATGCTGGAAACATTGGCATCCATATTTATTAAGAATTATATTAAATGCTTAAAAATATCAAATAAGCAAATTGAATATAAATAAATTTGAAATTATTAAAACAAATATATAGCCTACTAAATGTTGAACACTTTAATGCCGCTTCTAAACCTTTGCAATAATTATTTAGTACAACTAACTTTCTCAATGAACGTGGTCCCGGACCCTGAGAATTATAACCATTGAATGTAGTTTTTTTTTGGGCTCTGTCTCGAGTCGGCCACCACCAGCAAGGAGGTATGTGCACATCCACCCAGCCAATACCGCCATCAGAGTCTCTTTGTAAGTTTAAAAAAATGTTATACTGCCCCGTCGCTTTGCCGGCACGACTCACAATTTTTCCAGACACCGACGCCCCACTCTCTGCATGAATACCTCTAATCCGCTGGCCAATCTTGATCTTAGAAACCTGATCCCCAGATGTACCAGCTACCGCCGGCTGAAGGTCCACCATGTCAACATCCTCGGACTCATCATCTGGATGGTATTGCGACACTGCTCCCGAAGACTCTTTACTGGATTCCTTCTCGCCCAACTCTGCATTGGAAACCTCAACCACTGTATCCCTTCCCGGAGCCGGCGCTATAAGACACTCTTGAGCCCTCACATAGATGCCCCAGTGTCTTACCAAAACTTGCTTCCCATCTCTGCCGATCACGATAACAGGGCCGTGCCACTCATGACTGTCATTTCTCTTATTAAATAAGTCATCACCATTCTGTACAATGTTCGAATCACTCAGGCGCACGTTGTGCCGCAAAGCCCTGGTCAACCGCTCACAGGATTCCATACTCAGAAATTCCGGTCTCCCCGTGTGAAGAGCATTCAGGTTATCTCTCACAATGCAGGAAGGAGGCGTCCCCAACGCAGGAGGATCATTGGCCCAGACACTAGGAAACACAGGGTTGTAGCCAAAAACAAGCTGGTTAGGCGAGAAGCCCGAATAGTTCGTAAGAGCATTACTCGCAGAAATCGCCCAAACCAAAGCCACCTCTAAATTACGTGTATCTGCCATGATTTTCCTCACAGTATCACCTATCACCGCATTTCTTACGTTCACAAACCCCAATACTCCAAGGGCTCTCAGCAGCTGTGGCCATAATCTTTATGTTAAAAGCCTCACCAAGCGTACGCATATCAGCATTGTTAATTCCCGCATCCTTCACAAGTTTCAATAGCTTAGCCGACGTAGGGTGACCAAACTGTCTATGAAGCTTCAGTGCAGTTCCTTTTCCACCAGTTTCTAAAGATGCCAGTGTAACCATACTCCTGGATTTCTGGCCTAGTCAGAACGAAATGGGCAACAGATAGTGTCCCGATGACGTAGACTCCAAACGAATGTCTTGTCCACAAACTCTCACCATGTCCGTCTCAAAATCCAACACCATTTTCGCCTTTTTCATCGACTTTTTACTCAAAAGCAAAGGAACGTTACACTCTACCACATCAGTCACGATAGTCGCACGCACATCGCCCACCTGGCATGGTCACTCGCTTCATCGATTGCACTGTGGCTCCATCCGCAAATGTAAAAGTCGAAGTTGAAGTGCCTTCAGTAATTTGAGCTTTTTCATAATCACTTAACTTATGAATGTAATTTTCAATCCATTCCGATCCACACACAGTTGTAGAACATCCAGTATCCAGTACAGCACAACCCTTCGCTTCATCAACAAGCTTCTGCAACTTTCCACTGTGCTGGTCATCCTCATCAGCATAACCCATAAACATGGATAAATGCACCGTCTCTTCCAAATCATCTCTTTCACAAGATTTCCCCTTATTCTCATACGCATCAGGACAATCTCTAGCCCAATGAAATTTTGTACCACACACTGCACATTTTGACACTACCATCGGGCCCCAAAGGATTTTGTTTCCTGCCATATCTATGATTAAAACCTCTACCATGGCTTCTCATAGCACCTCTTCTAGCTAAAGGCCATGCTCGACCCACACCGCCTGTATACAATGCTTCCTCTTCCTTCATGTCACTTTTACCTTCAGTAACAAACACAGGTTCACTTTTAACATTCACATCACTTGTCCCAACAGCTGCTGTCTCACCACCAAAAATACGGCACAGACCTGACTTCATAACTCACTTCAGTAACTGCAGACATGGCCAACTGTCTTTCATTATCAGACAAATTACAAGCAAATTACAAGCGGACAACAGCATAAATGCCTTTACTGCATCCGGTAATGTCATATCCTGTTCCGAACATTTAAAATAAGTATGCTCAAACTTAGACACGAAGGTACGCATATTCAGGTCACTAGGCCGCCGTAGATTATAAATGTCATGGAACGCCGCAACCTGCAGTCTTCCTTTGTCCACCAGTAACAACTCATCAAGCTTCTTTAACAATACTTCAACTCCGTCGTCTTTGTTTAAGTCCGCGGCGGGTATTTCGGACGAGGCCTCTCTTGCCCGCCCTTTTAGAGACAAGTGGATCGCCAATGCCGTTTTTTTTCTTGGCCAAATCTGTCAACTCACACCAAATGTTTATATCTTTTTTCCAGTTTTCATACCCATCCTCATTCTCCAGTTTCGGTGGCCACTTAGTTGAACACGCCATTGTTTTCCAAACTACGCTCTGCTACCAATGTTAATAAGCTCAATGGCCGTGTTCACCACTCACCCGTATGTAAACGACTGACTCCGTCCTGACAACTAACCCGCCTCCTCAGTCTGGATGTGACGTCATCTCTTACACGTCGGCATATAGTAGACCACACAATTTGGCGGGAAACTAGTTGGGCAAACTCCTGTGTCGATCGTCTGCTCACATATATAACCAGTTTGCACTCTCACACACATTAACATATTTGCCTATGTTAACAGTAAATACATACAACTTTTCTACCCCTAAGCTAACTAACAAAAAGCCAGTTACTTTAGATTGAAGGACAATTATCAACTTTAATAATTCGCAAAGAGGTCGCAAAGCTTATAAAACAGAAAATTAGTGTGATATTAATTATCTGATTTTGTGCAATTACATATAGAATTAAGATAAAATGGTCTTTAATTTAGCATTTATTCTTAATTAACCTCAAAATATAACTCCTTACATATAGTTATGAAAACAGATACGGGATTAAAATATAAGAGTCTATCCCATTTAACTCTTTGCGACTCATGACGCACTAGCGTCATATGGAACTTAAGATCAAAACTCATATGATGCTAGTGCGTCATATGGACTTATCTACATGCCTCTCCAATAAGTTATATGACGCCCTAGCGTCATATGGAGCTCAGTAAGTCCGGTAAGTTAGATGAAGATCTGTCGGTTGGTGGCAACCCCAGGTTCCTCCGACAATTCTAACGGCCAGCAGTGTGGTTTGACAGTTGTGTGGTGCAGTGTCAATGATACCAGGCTCCCGCCTCCGTGGACTTACTATGTCGCAAGGTTAAGAAGTACAGTATCTAATAAATTCATATTTAGTCACCAACCAACCAATTAACTAACAAATATACCTAATTAATTAAACTAATGAATAAGTGTGGTTCTCCAAGGACTCTAACCCTAGGATGATACTCTCACCTAGATTCGGTGCACTAAGCGCTATCAAGATCAAAATATTTAATTTAATTCTCTAAAGTGCATATTCTTCCAATTCCAACTGCACTAAAAAACTTTGCAGAACAATTTTAATTTCAAAGCAAAAAAATATATTCTATTTTTATATTACACCCCAGCCCCTCCCAAAGAAATTAATGAAAGCAAGCATGTGATCCACCGGGATTCGAACCTGGGCTACCACAAAGATTTTAAACACTAACCATTACATCAAGGCAGTTAATATAAGTAACACCCGATTCTTAACATTAAAATCAATTACAAACTCCAATGGACTTTTATAAACTAATGAAAGCATGTGGTCCTCCCAGGATTCGAACTCGGGACACCACACACCCAGAACACAATTATCTAAACTAATACACCACCAACACAGCAGCACAAAGCTACTCTATCTAGGAAGCTTGCCGTGGGAGGAAGATCGGTTAAAAAAGCTGTTATTGGGTACAATGTAGTGTGGGGGCTCTTTAGACTATCAACCCTTGCTAAAAATATGCTTAATTTTTATATGTTTAGAGTTCAGATATATATATATATACGCGGCATTATAATTTAAAATGTTAAAACTAAAACAAAAGCTTGGATGAACCCAGTAAAAATACAAAAAAAATACAATAAATAAAAGTGTGGCAAATCTTTTTATGGTCATTCTATTACGGTCAGCTCAACCCCTTGTACAGGTTTAGTCGAGGAAAAATTGCATGTACAGTCAAATTCAGTATTTCACCGCTATTTAGGACTGAGTAACACTCCGTTCTTAATGTTAAATCAATTACAAACGCCAATGTATTATAATAAACTAATTAAATCATAGTGCTCCCGGGATTCGAACTCAGGACACCACACCCAGAACATAAGCATCTAGATAGAGATAAACAGATATTAACTCTACTCTCCAACGCTGAGATTAATAGTACTAGGCTAGTCAATCGCCGTTCAAAACAAGACCAGGAAGTTAAAATATATAAAGCTTTAAAACGAACTCAAAAGTAACCAGTAAAATGTCTGTTTAAGAGAAAAGTTATTGAAATATTGATTTTGACCGTACAGAAGATTAAGACAGTTTAGAAGATTAGGGCAGTTTAGAATATTAGGACAGTTTAGCAGATATTGTGGTTAATCCTAGCTATGTTAGTTATACAGGTTAGTATATAGATGTTAGGTTAGGAGCTGGGGTTGACCTGACCGTGGAATTCACATTAAACTTCTACGTTTTTTTTTTTTTTTTTTTTTTCTATAGGATTGAGAGAGCTTACAGTACAGTTATTGAAATAAGTAGTTTTGTTCTGGACGCCCTTCTCATATTTAGCCCTATTAGATAGGCAATTTTAACACTTTTCGCCCTATGTATTTTTTATTTGATCATGGCAAGCAAAAGCGAGCCTGCAATTTAAGAGAACCCAGCCCTTGGCCGGGGCATTTTTCTGCCAGAAAATGCACCAATTAATCTCAAAAAGGGGTCTTGGGGGTATTTTGTTTTGTTTCATGAATGTCTTAGAAACTCAATAAATATCCTATTCTTGTCCCAATGCAAGTCTAACAGCCCCCACATACCATGATGCCAGAGAACCACCCTATGACCTTAACTGCTTACCCATATTGGTAGTCAGTGCATCCAAAACTAAACTGAATTTCATATAATTAATATTCAAATTCAGAAAACTCAACATTGAACTCAATTGCAAAACCAGACCACTCAACGGGTAGAGACTAATATATCAGCATATAATATACACTGCATTACAGGTTTAAGACCAAACTCTACTGTAAATTTCATTGGTTCGTGTCGGCTACCCTCAGCTATGGGGTATGTGCCTGAGTAATTATATACATATATATATATATAAAAAAGGCAAACATAGGGCCTCTAGAAACTTTAAGCAATTTTTTGGAGTTTGGGTGTTTGGCAGTATCACTCAAAGAATAACTTCACATCCATGATAACATGGTAACTATTTTGATTAGCTCTTTTGCGATAATCTAAGTATTCCCAGTTTTGGTTTGTTTATTTTGCAAAGCTTTAAATTTTAATTAGTATACACCAGGGACAGTCCCTACTCTCAAGGACAGAGTCAGTGTACTGGAGGCCGGGATTATTTTTTCACAGCCAGAGGCCTTCTCTGGCAAACCCATTACAATTGCCACTTATAACTAATTTGGATATGTGGAAATATAGTTTCTGCAGTCTGCCCTACAACATAAGAGGCTCATATTTATTTGTTTCTTCTATGTGAGCGAGAGACAAAAGGTAGAACTGCCTGTGACGAGTGCCTCCCAAAAAATTGAAAGAGTGACATGGCCAAAATAAAGGAACGTTTGAGCCAAAATGCCTGGACACAGAGCTTTAAGCAATTTGAGTCATATACCCCAGTGATAATTTACAATAACTGCTACTGAAGAATGTATACCATGAATAAGTCGCTAAGGAACATTTACAACACATTGAGTTTTGAAAGCCAAATACCACTTCAGATATGTAGCGAGTTATTTAATTATAAAAGCCGGTATTAACAGGCTACAATCTTTATCTAGGCCTCAGAAGTGGCCAGTTAATGCAAAGGAGATCAATAGAATGCAACACAAGGAGAAGAGTTAGTTATGCAGAGCAGATTAACCAGACCACTGAGCTCCATTCGGAACTGTCATAGGTCTGGCGCGAAGGATGCAGGATAGCATAACAAATGATGAGCTGAAGAGACTTTTAGGTAAAGAGTATTAGCGAGGTGATGCGTACAAGTTGACTGGGATGGTATGGACAGAATGGATTAACAAAATTGGGTGAAAAAATGCAGGTCTGTGATTGTGGAGGGAGCTGCACCAAGGGGTGGACAGAGGAAGACCTGGGATCGCACTATACGTGGCGATCTCAAATCCAAAAACTTTACAAGTGAAGCATTACACCACCAATTGATATTAAAAACCATCTGATTGGAGTTGCTAACAAACTGTCAAACAAAATTATTATTTTTTTTTTAAGTATAAACAAAATTTTACTGAAAGTCAAAATACAAATAGATAAATGGCAAAATTATAGAGAGATCACCGGTACTTCCAGTACATGTCCTTCCTAATCTTAAAATCTTCTGCTGAAGCGTGGTTTCCACATAGCGATTTTGATAAGTTTTGTCTTAACTGTGTTCGTCCAAGTTTTGGTTTGTTATTTTGAAAGTTTTACATTATACTGTAATTTACATAATTCCCCATTACCAGACGCCTTAATTTAAGGGGGGTTGGGCGTATTAATTTGCTTTATTAAATACATTTTTATTATTTCTTTAGTTTCCTCCCTTGACATCCATAAAGCTTAAAAAACACACCAAGATCCACATAAAAGATTAATTTGTACATTTTTGTTTAAACAAAATTCCGGATGAAGACCGTTTTTATAATTTTTATATAAAACAAAAAATGCACTTCAATTGCATGAAAGGTCCGAATATTGCCAAAGAAACTGGGTTAAAGAGGTTAAAATTGACAAATGATGTAAAATTTCAGAACTAATGGGGCTAACAATGAAGGAGAAGGGGGTCCAGAAAAAGCCAGCCGGGCTGGCCTTAATGCCCGAGGGGATGGACACAAATGAACCGCCTGGATATACTTCCATGGGACGAGGAAACTCATTAAGATTATTTCTACCTTGGTCCTGTTCTCGGGAAGGATTAGTTTAGTTAGTTTTTTTTTTTTTTTTTTCCTATGTGAGTGAGGGAGACAAAAGTTAGAACGGCCTGTATAGAGTGCCTCCCCCAGAGTTGAAAGAGTGACCGGGCCAAAATGCTAAAGGGGGGATGGTTGTTTTTTCCTGGGCCCCCGTCTCCCTCATGTTTAGCCCCATTAGTTTAGAAATCTTGGGACGATGCAAACTAGTTTAGCGATTTTAATAACTTTAAACCTTTTGTTTTTCAATATTAGGACCTTTCACGCAATTAAGGTGTATTTTTTTCCCTGTCCTGGCTAGGGCATAACAAAATATTAATTATATAAAAAATTGACCTCAATTGCATGAAAGGTCCGAATATTGCCAAAGAAACTGGGTTAATGATGTTAAAATTGCTAAATGTTATATAATTTCAGAACTAATGGGGCTAAACATGGAGAAGGGGGTCCAGAAAAAGCCAGCCTTAATGCTTAAGGGGGGATGGCCGTTTTTTTCTGGGTCCCCGTCTCCCTCATGTTTAGCCCCATTAGTTCAGAAATCTTCGGTCTATGCCAACTAGTTTAGCGATTTTAAGAACTTTAAACCCTTTCTTTGTCAATATTAGGGCCTTTCACGCCATTAAAGTGTAATTTTTTCCTGCCGACCGAGTGGTGTTGTTTTAGAAATAATCTCCTTTCAGCCAGGATATCTATTCTACCAAAAAACGTATAAATTTCACTTTCATGGGAATCACAAGTCTGAGCGGGTGGTGATGGATGGGATATACAGTAATTCCAAATTAAGCCACTTCTTTTAAGCTCCTCGGTGGCCTAGTGGTTTGGGTGTTTGAGTGCTGCACTACTGGCCTGGGTTCGGGGCATGACAAAATATTAATTGTATAAAAAATTGACCTCAATTGCATGAAAGGTCCGAATATTGCCAAAGAAACTGGGTTAATGATTTTAAAATTGCCAAATGTTATAAAATTTCAGAACTAATGGGATTAAACATGAAGGAGAAGGGAGTCCAGAAAAAGCCAGCCAGCCCGCCTGCTTAGGGATGGTTGTTTTTTCTGGGTCCCCGTCTCCCTCAGGGTTAGCCACATTAGTTTAGAAATCTTCGGTCTATGCCAATTGGTTCAGCGATTTTAAGAACTTTAAACCTTTGTTTTGTCAATATTAGGGCCTTTCACGCAATTAAGGTGTAATTTTTTTCCTGCCGACCGATAGCAAGCCTGTAGTTTTAGGAAGAATCGCCGTTCGGTCGGGATATCCATTCTACCAACAAATTTTTAAATTTTAATTTAATGGGGATCACCAGTCTAAGCGGGTGGTGGTGGAAGAGATATAATTCGAAATTAAGCCACTACTTTTAAGCTCCTCGGTGGTCTAGTGGTTTGGGTGTTGGAGTGGTGCACCACTGGCCTGGGTTCGAACCCTGGCTGGAGCATGACAAAATATTAATTATATAAAAAATGTACCTCAATTGCAGGAAGGGTCCGAATATTGCCAAAGAAACCGGGTTAAAGATGTTAAAATTGCCTGTTACGTCCTGGGATATATAAACATTGGGCTCTTTCTATTGGACTAGGTATGCGGCAACAAGCAACAACGGAAAACGCTAGATCCAACCCTTATATATAAACCCAGGCAACAAACCACCCTAAACCGTCAAGAGTCCTGCCTGGACAACGAGGTATCCTATGACTCGGTTACAGGGTGCACGCACTATAGACTGCTGATAGTCAAGCAGGCTATATAAAAGATCACACAATTAACCCTCTCCGACATATGACGCGATGTTGAGCCTATTAGGGATACTTTAAAGCCTGTGTTACCATCAGGGGTATTTAGAAACCTTTAGCTTAGTTACTTCAACCTCTGTAGTTGTCTTTGAGTTATCTGTAGGCAGAAAACTAATTTTGGAGAGGTAATTATAAGAGTGAGAGAACTCTATTTCTTATTGCTAATCTGGTAACCTCTGCGTCATATGTGCGTGAAAGGGTTAAGTTGACTTAAAGCTTCAAGGAAAAGATAGATAACTGAATTAAATTGCAGAAACAATTTAATAACAAACTAGAAGAAAGTACATTTAACGTTACGTTAATTAATACAACTAATCACCCCTGCGTGAAAGAAGGTGAAAGCAAACAGTCCTCAAAACATCGTACAGGTAGACAAGATGCGGGTTTCTAAAATGCATGCGGCTACTGTAGGATCTGATGCTTAGCAAAGAAAGTACGTTACGGATTTAGAGAACTCTTAACTCATAAGCAGGAATAAATACTAGTGATAGGACATACAGTGTATAATGGCATAGGTATAATTAAATAAAGGCAGCAACTCGCAACATAAACCACATACAGGTGTGCTTCTCACTCTTAGTCAGGTAAGCCTGCTCGGACAGAGTCTCTAAGCCACACCCTGACTCACAATACTCACACAAATGGTAAACTGTGGCACAATAACAAGCATACAGAGATAATAAACCACTAGCTGTTAATCTGCCAGGTGGCAGAGGTCTAGCCGGAAGGATATAGGCTTCGGATACCAGGGCTGAGCCTCCTGCTCTAGCCTAGGGACGTTCCCAAGTCTGTGCGCCAAATTACTCTAATTGAAAGGGTGCTCTCTTGAGAGACTCAGATCGCAAGTATCTGACTCTCTCCTGGCGACCCTAAAACAAAAGCAAGACGTGCTAGCGCAGTGCCGAGTGGACTAGGCAATGGCCCTCACACAATACAATGCTAGACACACAGGGACACAGACAAGAAAATGCCCCCAGACTCCCACGGGTATCCTAGTCAAGTCGTGCGGGTCCACGGGACTCGCACCAGCAGACTTTACTTAAAGAATCGCAAAAATCCTCCCCTCCGGTCTAGCCCCTGCTAACCTGACACAAGAACACACTAGCAAGCATGAAACCACCAAATATGAGACAACAAAAAAGCTTCCTAGGTCTCATTAACAATTACATCCCTGCATAAGGCCCAAAATCCTATCTAGTTATCTGAGAGTTCGTCGTTAATACAATAATAGATATAAGGTCTATCAAGGGGATGGGATAATTAAATAGATTGGTGAAGTAGTGGAAAGAAGGTATACAAAGTAAGAGAGAACGTTTCTAAGTGGGGTTGAGAGGGATAGATATCAAGGGGGTCCGAAGGGTACGAGAATGAGGTGAGCTCTAAGTCTTGAATCTGTCTGGACCCCACCCTAGGCATGCAGAATACATCCCAGGCTTGGCAACACTCAACACAGTTGCCTGGTCAAAATCCTCTACCCCGTGCGTGAGTCGAAACTAAGCCTAACGTTGCAATCAAATGCATGTGGCAGCGCTTCAGGCTCGTCCCAAGCTGGACTCTCCGCGCGAAGCAACGTCCCAAGCCGGTCTCTCTCTCTCCCGCTCGTCTCTTCCCGCTCTCACTAGACTTACATCTTATATATTATAATGAAACAATCAACTATCGAGAATAAAATATACTAAGATGCGTTGGTTAAGAATAAGGGCAGCTTCAAGCTGTGAAACAACATAAGAATATCCCAGACATTAGTTACATTGTCGTAGGATATATACTAAGGGAAAGCCTGCCGGCCGGCTGCCACCAGCCGGTTTCTAAACGGCTGGGCAGCCGACACGCGCGCATGCCCGCACGTGGTTACTATGCAGAAGCGTCACATGCCAAATGTTATAAAATTTCAGAACTAACAGGGCTAAACATGGAGAAGAGGGTCCAGAAAAAGCCAGCTAGCCAGCCTTAATGCCCGAGGGGATGGCCACAAATGAACCGCCTGTATAAGTTTCCATAGGACGAGGCAACCATTACATTATTCCTACCTTGGTCCTCTTCTCGGGACGGATTCGATATTTTTGTTTTTTTCTATGAGAGTGAGGGTGACAAAATGTAGAACTGCCGTTATCGAGTGCCTCCCCCAGAGTTGAAAGTGTGACAAGGCCAAAGTCAAGGGACGTTAGAGCAAAATGCGTAAGGGGGGATGAGTTTTTTCTGCATGGAATACTCTGAAATAGGTGGTGGTAGGGGCAAGGAACATCCATATTTTAAAGAAAAAATTGGATGAAAGTAAACAGACTGGACAATACTAGCTTAGCTCAACTCCTGTAAACTACAATTAGGTAAATACATATACAATTACAGTACTTATCTTTATTTAGAAGGGGCGTGTATACTGTAGTAAGGTAACGAGGTGTGTCATCCCCAGTCTGGTTCCAACTCCAGGACATCCACCTGTGGACAACATTTATTCATTAATTATTTTGACTAAGTATTTAGTTAAAGTACTTTTATCAGTTTTAATTGTTATTGTTTAAACAATATCTCAAATATCACAAACTTATGGCAGTTAATAAAATGGTAATTTCACATAATATTACATATATTACAACCAAGCTGTTCATCCTGGAATACTAAAATTTAAAGTGTAAAGATTAAGAACTCAAAAATAATTAAATATTTACAGAAACAGTGATTAAATGACAATCTAGAGCGACAAAGCACCCAACATCTCGAAGCTTCAATCGATATTCTCAGGGCCTTGCAAGTCACAGGCTACTAAATAGCCTACAGTCCCGAGGTGGAGAGAAAAAAAAAAAAAAAAAATACTCCGTCTGGTTCCAACTCCATACCACCGCCATCTGTGGACAACATTTATGCATTAATTCTTTTCACCATGTAATTTGCGGTCTTTTACTATCTTACTTTTCCTTCTGGGTGCAGGGGGCTAGGAATCCTCTCCTTTTAAAATTCTCCTGCTCATTGCAACAGTAAGGGGCGAGGGAAGTAAGTGGTCCCGAACCCTGAGAACTTTAACCCTTTAAGGTTTGTTTCTGTTCGGGCTCTTGTCTCAAGTCGGCCACCCCCAGCAATGGGGCATGTGCCTCAGTATATATAGCACACATTTATTTTTCTCCAAGCTTACTAGTTTCTTCGGTCAGAGCTATGAATTAAATATGTATTTAATCATTAACCCTTTGGCTGCAGGACCCGTTCAAAACATTCTGGCAATTTAAAGCAATTTACAGGCCTCTTAAACCTGTGGAGACTAATGAGAGTGAGTGGGAGCGCATCAGGCCCCCCAGTCTGCTTTAATCCAATTAACCCCTTCAGACATATATGACGCAGAGGTTGCCAGATTAGCAATAAGAAATAGAGTTCTCTCACTCTTATAATTACCTCTCCAAAATTAGTTTTCTGCCCACATCTAACTCAAAGACAACTGCAGAGGTTGAAGTAACTAAAATAAAGGTTTGTAAAAAACCCTGATGGTAATAAAGGCTTTAAAGTATCCCTAATAGGCTCAAAATTGCGTCATATGTCGGAGAGGGTTAAATAAATTAATGCCAAAGGTTATACATAACTCAGTCCTATTATGGTTTGGGACGAATAGTTATATGAATTTCAACAATAACCATGCCCCAAAAGATTTAAGTTGGTTATCAGACATATTGAACATTGAGATTAACCCTCCGGATCCAGGGGCCCTCAGCGGTTCACTGTGTCCGGGGCCATTTTCGTACAGTCAAGCTTCATAATTCAGTAGCTACTGATTGAGACCACCTAGAGCAGTCAGGTTCTTTGCAAATTGTAGAACATCTTGTTGTCTGTATACTGCCGTTGAGATGACATCGCTAAGACGTGTGGTTGCCGAGTTATGATGATTTTAGCAGCGATTTTTAGCCACAATTTTTAACTCATATGAGGCCTCCCGGACTCCTAACCAAAATAAGTTTTGCCTCATATGAGGCCTCCTGGATCCGAAGGGTTAAAGTTTATGTACCGGTATTTTAACATTTCAGTGATTTATATCAGATTTCCACATGCGTGAGAGATCTCTTCTCCAAAATATATATACTGTACAATCTTTATGACTCATACATAATTCCTGTAATATGAGTACGAGACAAACGGCAGGTTACAATAATAAAAGTTTAGACAGTTTCGTCCACAATGTTACAGTCTCGCGTCCTAAATGGAGGCTTTCCAGGCGGCCCTGTCCAGGGCCGCTTCCTTTGTCAAGTTCTTTACCACCGTATTGTTGGCATTTTGTCATCCTTTAAATCAATGCGAAGACCATACTGCACCACGTTAGGTGATTAAGTTACTAACAATTTAAGGAATTTGTTGGAGTAATGGAGTTTGGCCAAAAAGGGAAATTTCCACAATAATTTAGGCAAGAGTTGTGTTATTGAGTGTTTAACCTATACCCATTTGAAAGGACATTAGCCTAACCTAACTACCTTACCTAACCTATCCTAGTATTAGTGGGTGGGGGCTCCCGCCCCCACACCCCCGCTTCTTTGACATAAACTTGCGTGTTTACACGACGTACGCCTGGTAACAACTTCCACAATTTGTGATAAATGGCATGAATCACATTAAAAACAGTAGGGAAAACCCATGTACTGTCTGGTAAAGTCTCACATGTGCAAGTACTTTGCTCTTAACTTATTCAGGGGACCTTACAATTGCGGACAAGTGCTATATTCATAATTGCGTAAATTTTTATTTCCCCTCTCATATGAAATTGAGAGTACATTCCATAGAGGAAGTAATAACCACATGAAAACCGACACTAAATTACTCTTGGTCAAATCAAACTCTTGTTAAAGTTTAGTTAGGTTTGATTAGTGATAAGTTAACCCCTTCAACACCATGATTTTTATATTCTAATTACCATTAGACTATTTTCTTTACCTTATAATCAACCTGTATAAGTTAGAATACCCAGGTTAGTATAAAACTCACGACTACACAAGATAAAGTTATGACCAGTTATATAAGTTAGGATACCCAGGTTACACCCATAACTATAAAAGATAAATTATGACCGGTTGTATAGATTAAGATACCCATGTTAGACTACAACCCACGACTATACAAGATGAAAGTTATGACCGGTTATATAAGTTAGGATACCCAGGTTAGTATACAACCCACAACTATAAAAGATACAGTTATGATAAGTTAGGATACCCATGTTATACCCACGACTCCACAAGATAAAGTTATGAAACCCATGTTAGAATACAACCCACGACTATAGCCTACAATATTAAGTTATGACCGGTTGTATAGGTTAGGATACCCAGGTTAATACAGTATACTGCCCACGACTAAAAGATAGTTATGACAGTTTGTAGAAGTTAGGATACCCATGTTAGTATAATCCTACAACCCACAACTATGCAAGATAAAGTTATGACCAGTTTTATCTAGGTTAGAATACCCAAGTTAGTAAAAAATATAAAAGTTATGACTGGTCGTATATAGGTTAGGATACCAAGGTTAGTATACAACCCACTACTATACAAAATAAAGTTATGACCAGTTTTATAGGTTAGGATACCCAGGTTAGTAGTATACAGCGAGTTGGAATGTGGGGTTGACCTGATCAGGGAGTGGATATGGAACTCTCGGTAGGTTATTTTATGGTAGATTTAATAATTTATTAGTTAACTCTCTAGATCTGTAGCTTTCAAGATAAATTTGCAAATTTTGTCCCAGCCGAAGGCCGCTTCCTCCTAAAGCTACAGGATCTATTGCTCGTCAGAATAAAATTAGACTTCTAAATGGCACAACGGGTCTTAAAATAGCACAACTAAGCTAATTCAGCAAACTTCTCAAAAACTGAAAACTATTGGGGAGAAACGGGAAGTAAAAGGGGACCAGAAAAAAAAAACATCTCTCCTGTTCCTGTATGACTAACAACTAATTCCCATAATGTTCGAAAACATTTAGGTGTGAAATAGAAATCTGAAAAATAGCACTCGTCACGGGCAATTACAAATACGATTGGCAAAGGAAATATAAACTTAACCCCTTCAGATTCATATAACGCAGAGTTCTCTCACTCTTATAATTACCTCTCCAAAATTAGTTTTCTGCCCACAGCTAACTCAAAGACAACTGCAGAGGTTAAAGTAACTAAACTAAAGGTTTCTAAATACCCCTGATGGTAACAAAGGCTTTAAAGTATCCCTAATAGGCTCAAAATCGCGTCATATGTCGGAGAGGGTTAAATATGCAGGGTACTAGCCATGTTTAATGTTATTTGGTCAATATGTATGTTAGGTCATTTGTGTTTTATGAATTATCCTTTTTATCATCAGTTCCTTCATTGATTATTGGTTTTAAAGTTTGCTTCCTTCTGCAAATGCATTTTTACCCATTATTTAGCAATATTAAAACATGCCTCCGAAAACCATATTTTTTCATTACCTTATCCTAACAACATAACCTGGGGGCTCTACTCCTTCATGTAAACAAGCAAACACTCATCAATCACATCTCACATGTCAGCCACCTAAAACCTCACAAAGACGACCGACGTGTCATCCGACGTAAGAGACAATTCCCCACAGACCCTGACTATACACCCTTCACTAATCACCAGACAAAGCATATCATCAACAATCTCAAGCACTCACCCGCCTGTGGCCTAGACAACATAAGCAACATACACCTGGGACCACAAGGCATACAAGCACTCACTAACATATCAAACTACAGCTATTCACACAACACAATACCAGACATTTGGAAGCATGGTATCACATTCCCCAAACCCAACAAAGACCCCACGCTACCCTCCTCGCACCGCCCCATCACACTCCTTTGCTCCCTCTCCAAAGTCATGGAACGCCTAGTATTACAACTAATTACACCTGACCTACCCCTAGCTCCAACACAACATGACATTAGGCCACTGCACTCCACAAACACTCTTCTCACAGACCTTACACAAAGAGCTTTCGACGGCATCAACTCAGCTAGACCACCACACAGATCACTATTAGCCACACTCGACATTAGTAAAGCCTTCGATGCCATCCCCCGCCACAACCTAACAAACAAAATCTACAACACAAACATGCACAACAACACAAAAAGGTGCCTGGCCAACTTCCTAGCAGGCAGATGTGCACACTTACCTTTTGCCGGTCAGTCATCTAAAATCAGAAACTTTCCAAACGGAGTCCCACAAGGATCCGTCCTATCGCCCGCACTCTTCAATCTGTACGATATAACTACACCCAATATGCCCCAAATAAACTTAGCCTTCTATGCAGATGACATAACACTCACATGCACACACCATGACCCAAAAAGAGCAACAGATCTCCTTCAACCCTATCTCAACACACTACATGGCTGGTGCTCTACAAACAGACTTAATCTAGACCCAGCCAAATCCACCGCAACCCTGCTCACAAGTTGGACAGAACACGAATACATCCCTCAACTCACCATAAACAACACACTCCTAATACATACACACACACCCAAAATCCTAGGAGTAACATATGATACTCATATGACATTCAAACAGCACACCACAAACATTAAAAAGAAACTGACACCCAGACTTAACGCCCTCAGGTCACTTGCTCACACAAAATTTGGACACAACAAAGAAACTACTACCCACCACAGTATATAAACAATACATAAGATCAGTGATGGAATACGCAAGCCCAGCCTGGGCTTCTAACCTAGCTGAAACACATCATAAGACCTTACAGACTATTCAAAACAAAGCCCTGAAGATCATTACAGGCTGCACAGCTACTGCACCCACAGATCACCTACATCAAGAAACCAAAATCCTCAAAGTCAAAGACCATCTGGACATGAGAGGCACTCAATTCCTGGCAGCAGCCTCCACTAAACTACATGGCAACACACCCACAGACACCAAGAAATATCAAAACAACACCCAGCACACGGTATCACATACAATTATTGTCCTCTCTCCCTCCCTGCCCACCCCGAACCAACTTCCAGAAGCACATCCATACTCATATCTCTCACCGATCCATCCACTCACTCACAGACAACACGCAGCTGCATGCACGGCCTACCGAAATCCATCCTTCCGAATCCTCCCTTCCTCGCGAGGACAGAGTCCACCTGGCCAGGCTGAGATGCGGACACCATCCAGCTCTCCTGAGCTATCAGAAGAGACTGGATGACTCCATTGTCGACGCCTGCCCGGGATGTAACACAGCACCCCATACCATTAAACACATCATAGAAGACTGCATTTCACACAACCACTTACGCCAACAACACAATCTACACTCAATGAGAGCTCTGTGGGAAAGCCCGATCGTGGCCATGGCCTTTCTCAGGGACTCGGGGCTGTTCGGCCAGGCAGCTTAGGGAACAACAACAACCTGGGGGCTGCGCCCCCAGACCCCTGCTTAAGCATAGATATGATTTGGTTTTCTTTTTTTGGGTTGATTAGGTTGCAGATTAATAACTCACAAAGCCACTTCTATTAAACTCTCTTCTCAACCCTCCGAAAATTTGAAGAGGTAACTGCTCAGTGTGTCAAACCGGAACAAGTGAAGACTAATATGAGAAGGAATACAGGAAAATCACGTAAAATAGCATGGTTTGGAGTCTATTTTATCCACTCTAAAGGAAAATTTAATTAAAAAATTAAGTTTAGCAATACAAAATGACTAAAAAGGATTTTACTGGATTAACTACTTTAGTTTGACACCCTAAACTGCTTATCCCTCTATCAACCACACGCGAGTTTGTCTATAAAGCCGCGGTCACACGAGCGCTTTTTCAGTCAATTTTGGATGAGCAAGTTTTTTCTCGTTATATTTAGGGACTTTTTTGCATTGATATCGGTAACTAAACTGAAGGTAGATTATGTTAGGCGGCTCAATTCTGATAAAGTGTAGTTTTTGAAGCTGCCAGACCATAATTCCCTATAAAAATTGCTCGAAAAACGGCTCATGAATCCAGCTTAAGGTAGTTGGAGCTGTAAACAAGACCCCGGACAGCCATTTTAACCTGAACCTAACAACCTTACCCAACCTATCCTAGTATTATGGGTGGGGGCTGCCGCCCCCACAACCCCGCTAGTTGAACCAAGACAACACTGTAGCCTACTGTATATCTACTGGTTTCATGTGGTGATGGGCTGGTCTATCAGAGTGAGAACTGAGCGATCTCTGCCATACCCACAGCTTACTCTGACTGTTCCTTTTACTTATATATTTTCTAGATCTCAAGTGACGGCATCTCTTCCGTGGATTGACCTCCCAATCTACCAAGATTGGAAGCCAAAGCGTCACATTTTTTCCTTTGCCCCTCAGTTTTCTCTTCATAATTGCTGAGGGGCACAGGGCCCTGGGTGGGGCTTTGGTTTCCCGGGCATTTCTGTCGCCCTCCTCAGCTCCCCGCCATGGAGTGGCTTCGGTCACCCATGCTTTATTGTGGTCGGCTGGGAGGGTTCTGTGGGGGCGCTCGGTTTTGGCCTTGGTCTTGCTCGGGGCCTTGGGGCTGTTCGGCCAGGCAGCTTGGGGAACAACAACTGTATATCTAATAAACAAAAAAATAAGGCAATAATTTAGTTACCTGGTGTACCGCCCGTCTTGTTTACACTACGTGGACGCTCACCATCATGTTCCCGTCTATTTTGACTGCCTTTGGATACAAAAATACATTACCCTAACCAAACAACCTAACCTAGTATTATAGATGTATAAGTATTTATAGATGATTTATGTCGGTAGTGGTACACCCGGTAACTACATCCATCCCAAAAATAACTAGTAAAAGGCTGTTCGGGGTCTTACATTTAGGCTATACCGGTAATTCTGCTAAACATCGATGACTAGCCTACAGCTCCATCTTCCTAATAGAACGAAACTCACAAATGTACTACCTTAATCTGATCGGACCTGTAGGCTACTTATCTTGGTATGTATGGGGTGTCCACGATGTTAAGTCTTGGCTGTAGTGCTCCCAATAAAATACAACTGGGTAGTGTTGCACATTCTGAAGATTAGGCCTACAAAAGAAAAGAAAAAAAGATAAAATCACGATCGTACCTAAAAGTCAGCAATAGCCTACCAAAGATATTTCGGTTAATAGCCTATCCTCTTTTACACCGGGGACGATTTTTAAACTTTTTTTTTTTTTTTTTTTTTGCCTGGTTTTTTAGTTTAATTAAGATATTTTTTTTTTATGAACCCCATCAGAAAAAAAAAAAAAAAAAAACCTAACCTAACCCGTCTCACCAATGGTCTAAACCCAGCTCACGTTCCCTGTCTATGGGTGCACGACGGTCTAAACCCAGCTCACGTTCCCAGTTTATATATTTTTTTAGAGATTTAGGGATTTTTGTATAATTAATTTCAGACAGGGTGGACATATGGAAATGAAGTACATGACCTATCTAACATATTTGTCTAAATAATATATAGGCTAGGCCTAGATGGTTTCGACCTGGTGTAAAACTGGATAAATTCCGATATTTCCGATGGGTGTTACTAATTAGCCTACAATCACATTTATTTTATGAAAACTAGATAACAATAGGCCTAGTCAAGAAAATTTGGTCAGTTTCCTTCATTTAATAAACTGTATTGGGCCATTACCGTTTTCCGTCTGATAAAATAAGCTGAGGGGGCATAATCTTTATATTGTCCCTTCCTAATAAAAATTAATAAAATTAATTAAAATGCAGGGAATACAGGAAAACGTGCATGTATTTACGTAGTTTTGAACATTTAATCACCTCGTGTTAGCCTATGATGGGAACTATAAAGCGTAACTCCACCTTAACAAACTATCACTGAAAACTCGGGATACAGCATGGCCTCGTTTGCCATCCGGTACTATAACCTCTATCAAGCAGGTAAACAAACTAAATTCCAACATAAAAGCTCCTCTAACCTATGATCGTCTATGATTAAATGAAAATTAACCGTGGTAGTCAAAATCTAATAGCCTAAATACATCATCAACACGAGAGACACGCACACGAGTTCCTTACCTTGTGGAGAGCAGCAACAAAAGGGACGAATGAAAAGTCCAGCCCCCTCGTCTTCGGCTCGGAACCAAGAAGTTATGCGAGTCACTGAATGAATCACTTGCTTCGAGTCAAATCAGTCTCTATCCCAGTAACCACTAACAAAAAATAAAAATGCACGAAGAAAATTAAACACAAAATACATATAATATACCATGTGATGCGAAGGAAATGCCGGAATATTTATGTAAAGGTATATACAAAATCGTCTAATGGTAACCAGAATATGATGAAAATTACGTAATGGTGGTGAAGGGATTAAACTTTCATTAGGTTAATGTAATAAGGTAGATAGCTAATCAGTGAACATTCGAGAGATCATCGATGACAAATATCGGCCAACCTCCGCCATATTGGTTCACTTGATGCGCCATATTAGCCTTCTTTACACTCAAATATGTCCATACCTATAACATACATTCGGTAATTATAGTACTGAATATATATACTTTAATTTTTACATATAAATTCTTGATAAAAGATAATATAATTCATCGCGGCTGTAGTAGGGTACCAAAATGGCGCCCGAAGAAATAGATGACCGTTATCTCTTACTAAAAAAGTGATTCCAATGCTTCGCAATCCTCGAGTGGAAATTTTTTGTTTTTATTTTATCATGATTTAGTTACGGTAGCTGACATACTATATATTTCTGTATCTACATTAAATAATTAGGATAATGTGAAATATTAATTAATATAATATTAGTAGAGGATTTGTGAGCCAGTAGGCTACCCTACACAAAATGTTTGAAGCCCATAAATGCTACACGAACCTCGAACATATCGGTTTTCCCAAAATGTACCCAAATAGTTCATCATAGCTTTAATTAGTCAAATGTTATATCATCGAGTATAATAATTTAACCCCTTCTGTACCGGTGATTTTTTTTGTTTTTTTATATTATTTTAGGTTTATTTAGATGATTTTGTGCAGCTTAAGAATGATATATGGAGTAAAAAGGGTTTAGTAAGATGGTTCGAAGCCTGTTATTTTATTTTCATTTATAATTTATTACATTATTGTCATATGTGGAAATTATGACAGTTTGATTGCTTAATTATTAATTCAGGGATTCACTTCGGTTTATTATATGCTTTGTTGGTCAACTACTACAATTAGTTGGTGATTCGTTGCTTCTCAGATTCATTAAGATTGAAGAGGTGGTTTGGAGATTAATTTACGATAATTCAAAGCCGCTATAGGACAATTGAATGCCAAAATACGGAAGAAAATTAATATGGTAATAACTGGTGAATAAACTTATTAACCCGGGAGCTGCGGGGAGACTCTTAAGAGTTCCCCCGGCGCACTGCGGGGAGACTCTTAAGTGTCAGAGAAAAAAAAAATCAACTTTTGACATCGAAAAAAAAAAAAAAAAAAAAAAATTTTTTTTTTTTTGGCCCCTGGGCCATGCAAAATCTCAGTCCTCTACCTCCCCTCCTTCCCCACTTTCCTCCTCTCCTTCAGTTATCACCTATTTTCCCTGTTATTCCCTTATTCTGAGGTATATTTTCGTGCTAACATTAGAAATCCGATTGGAGGGTGTGGTCATCACTGATAGCAAGCGAGTGCAAGAGAGAGAGAGAGAGAGTATCGATCGACTGTGTCTCAGTGGCCTTGGGGGAAATTGGCGGGAAAGCAGATTGCCTCACCCATACATTATACAACTCGCGGGCTATATCTCCGATTTTGACCATCCAAACACTGTTTTCACTCGTTTTATTGTTGTTTCAGGTTAATACCTTTATAATCAACCCATAATAGGCGCATATGGATAAGTATTAATGCTATTAATGGCACAATGAATATTTTAGTGACGGAAACACCTCAAATACGTCAGCACAGGGGGACGTTTCCAATTACCCCCATGCGCACTTCAGAGGTTAACTGTAAGCAAAGTTAAATGCTGGATGGTGATTCAAAGTGGTAATGCTTTACGAGTCATCGTTTTGTTTCCAAGTTCTAACTCCAATACGCATTTCATTTCTGTTTTATGGTGTATTTCAGTCGATTTTATTCAGTTTAGGAAGTATATGTGAAAGTCAGAGGGTTGATCGAGATAGTCTTTACCCTTTCAATGCCTACAGATCCTTCCTAAGCTGCTTAAAATCGTGTAATGATAGCCAAAATAAACTGCAAAAACGCGTCAGAGCTTCAACGAGTTCATGAGTAGTTTGGAGATTCGAGATTTCTCAGATCTTTTCATTTTTGTTTAGTATTCGTTTTGTTCCAGTATGTACGGACACTTATCGTTCAATTGCGGTGGTGGCAGAGGTTATAAATATGGAGAGAATCGCAACCAATAGGCAGTTGTAACCTGGACACCGGACTGAAAGGAGTAAGTTACCAGCGCCTTCAAGGGAGATTTCCACTCTAGCAATCATTATCTGGAACCATTTCTCCCTCATGTTTAGCCCCATTGCTTTAAATTTTAAGACTTGGGCCCCATTATTTTGGCAGTTTTAAGAACTTTTGCCCCATTTTTTAATATTTACGTTTTTTACCATTTAGGTATCCATTTTTCCCGGCAACTTGCCAAGACAAAAATACTCTTAAATGGCATGAATGGTTTACAAAGTTGACAAGAAATGGGGCGAACATTCTTAAAATCGCTAAAGTAATGGGCTGACTTCTTAAAATCACGTTAGCAATGAGGGAGAAAGGGTTCCAAAAAATAATCAATAAAGTGGAAATCTCTCCTTAATTGCTACTGTCCCAAGGGTACTCTTTTTCCATTACAGGACAGTCGGAGTTGCAGTGAAGGAGTGCTGAGCATTTTGTAAGGCCATTTGATGTGAAATGTTTTGAAGACTTGGTGATCCTAGCCTGCAACACTAAATCAAAAAGACTCTTGGAGGATCTATAGCAAACATCAGGAACTATTGACGTGTTGAAGATTTCTTGGGGACTTGGGCGTGTGAATATTGAGAAGAGTGTGTTGGCGACTGGTGTGGATATCAAAAGGATTTGGACACTTTGCCGACTTGTAATGAAATAGTAATAAATAGTAACTATAACTAATTAATGGTACTGTAGCACAAAGTAACCTTCTCACAAAACTAGATTATCCTGAATGCTGGATTTTTTTTAGTCTCTCACTTCCACATAGATGACATACAGCAGGTGGGACTGGGGGTGGTACTTAATACAGAGACTACAAATTTGTTCTAAATATTTGAAGGCACATACCCCACTGCTGGGGGTGGCCGACCAGAGACCGAACAGAAAACTTTTTAGAAGTTTAGATTCTCATGGTGCCTTGCCATAACCTTCCTTTTCCAATACATTGCATTATGGGATATGCACAGCTGTGTATGACAAGTGATTGGTTTAAATAGGTGGGACTTCATCCAGGGAATTCAAATGCCATTGGTTGATTAAAAGTGATTTATGGGTCATAAAGATTGTATATATGACCATCCTTGAGGTATCTCTATTATAGTAATGTATAAACTTAACCTACATGGTTACCCTCAACCCAAAAAGTGGTAAAATTAGAAGCTTACTTAACTGTCGTGACCGCGTGCAAAAGACATAAGATACCAAAATTACTGCCAAAGTAAAAAAAATTTTTTTTAAAGTACTGTATGTATAAAAGATGAAATATTATCACACTGCCAATCAATGCTGTACTTTTAATACATATATTAGTTAACCTTGTGAATCCTCTCGCCTAAAGTACAGTATATACACTATCATATACAGTATATACTTTGCTTCTGCCGGACAAAAATCACCCCTCCATAACTCGCAAACTGAACATATAGGCATACAATAGGTTGACATTCCTATTGCAGCAACTAACCTTTTTTGTGTAGTGGTGCGTAGCTTGAGTGTGACATGGCGCCTCGCTTCTCACTGTTGGCTGGCAGTTGATGCGTAACCATATTTGTCCATGTTAAGGGGACATAGGCGTTTTTTCTAGACCCTTCTCTCCCTAATATTTAGCCCCATTATTTTTTAGATTTTAAGATATTCGGCCCATTAGTTTGGGGATTTTAACACCTTTCGTGCCATTTCATTGTCAATTCTAAGACTTTGGGTCATTTAGGTGTCTACTTTTTTTCCTGGAGAGCAATAGAGATCCTGTAATAAAAACAGTAACCGGCCTTCAGCCGGAATTTGTTTTCTATTGAAAAATTTACACATTTATCTTGAAGGATGGTCTTGGGTGGGTGTTTTTTTTAAGCTTAATGGAGGACCAAGGACGAAACTAAAGAAATAAAAAAAAATACATGAATTAGCAAATAAATGGGGAGCGGTGATGATTAAGCCACTATACAAAATTAATTTTAAAACAATATCAGAAGCCGTTCACATTTATTGGTACCACAGTAAAGCTACCAATCTTGGCTAGTTCATCTTGTATATGGTCGAACCATTCCATCTAGTCGGGATGGATCGGACTTGTTGAGGGGGGTGTTTCGTAATTATCCCATTTATTAACTAACTTATATTAAACTTAAATTTCACTTTAATTAATCACAATTTTAAAATATCTGAAATTACTATTATGTACTTATTTACTATTTCAATTATATTTCACTGTTTTAGAATATTTGTATCTTCCACACATAAGCTTACACATATGGACGAACCATCCCACACATCTCTATATTATTGGGAGAGATATATACAAAAAAAAAAAAAAATTGATACACAACATTCACTGAGAACTCAAGATTCAGCATAATATTTATTGAAATGATGCATCACATATTCATAGAGTTAGAGCTTACGAAACAAACCTAAAAAAATATACATCAGAATCGCCAAAAACACAAATTTCACCAACAAAAAAAAAGTTGGTGTAAATAACAATAATTTAAGAGTTTTCATGACGAACCCAATCGTATATCAAGGGAGACCTGTTTGGCATCTGAGTGTACAAATTAGTATAAATATACCTTCACCCCTGATGGACTCTTCTTTATACATAGTTTTTTTTTATAATTGTGCTCTAAGGGGAGGCGATTCTTTATTTTTTCTGGACCCCCTTCTCCCTGATGTTTAGTCCCATTAGTTATGAGATTTTAAGCTCTTTGTCCCATTAGTTTGGCATTTTTAAGACCTGTCGCCCCATTAGTTTGGCGTTTTTAAGACCTGTCTCCCAATTTCTTTGTAATTTAAAAACCGATATTTGTTGGTGTCTGTGGGTGTGTTGCCATGTAGTTTAGTGGGTGGTCCTGGAGGGGTTAACTGTGTTGGTGGTGTAATGGTTTAGATGCTTATGTTCTGGGTGTGGTGTCCAGAGTTCGAATCCCGGGAGGACCATATGCTTTCATTAGTTTATTCAGGTGCATTGGGGTTTGTAATAGATGATTAATGTTAAGAACAGAGTTTTACTTAATACCTTCGTCTTGATTACTCTGCCGTTACGTAGATTTGGTAGCGAAATATGCTGCTAATTTTGAAAACTTGGCAATAAGATGATACAGAGACATAGTAGTTTCATCTCTCCATTATTTATCGAGAAATCAGCTGCTCAACGGTTTCATTTTGCCATCAGCTGAAATAAAACCGACTATACAGATCATTACCCTTTCAAGATACAATGACTCATTTCTTTTCTGCTTTCTGGCTATTATTGGAGGATTTTATTCAGATTAGGAAGGGTGTATGAAGTCAGAGGGTTAATTGAGCTAGTCTTTATTCTTTTAATTCCCACACATCCTTCCTAAGCTGTATAAAAATGGTAGGGTATATGAAAGTCTGAGGGTTAATTTAGCTAGTCTTCAACCTTTTCATTCCCACAGATCCTTCCTAAGCTGTATAAAATGGTCTAATGATTGCCAGAATAAACTGTCAACTCATCTAGGATTGGTCGTAACGCATGGATACTTACATTACTAAAAAAATAAATAAAAATAATAATCTAGGATATATATTCTAATTTTATTAATTTCACTTCAACAAACATTTCCGAAGAAATTAATGATTGTAAAAAGTTAGAAAGAATATTCATGGGGCACAGATCATATAGACCGGCCTCGCTACGGAATATCCCTGAACCTACTGATAATCTAGATTTTATTAATTTCACCCAACACCAAACATCTCCAATGAAATTAATAATTGTAAAAAGAGAGAAGAAAGAATATTCATGGGGCACAGATTATATAGACCGGCCTCGCTACAAAATATCCATGTAATCTTGTGATGGGTGAAGACTAGACCATTGGACACAAAGTGGTTCTCATTGGAGGTAAACAATTGGAGTGTTAGTTATCCCTTGATCACTTTCCTTCGATTGCACGGCAGCCATATTGGCGCTGACGGCTACAGCTTGTTTACACTCATTCAATTATAGATTAGGTATAATTATTGATTTGTTTCACCATTGTAACCATTCTTAACCCGTGAACGACGAGCGTCCTCAATTGAGTCGCTTTCTTGGGTTAAGTCACTGCCCACTGCTTTCATGCATCAATTGCCGACTTGCGAGTTTCGTTCAATAAGGAAGTTGGAGCTGTAGACATCGATATTTAACAGATTTACGAGCTAAAATAAGGTCGTAGTACATTCATAAATACATAAAACCCAATTCAACATACCCTTTAACCATCAGAAACTTACATTATTATTGTATTTCTGTTTAATATCGATGTTTAAGGCTCCAACTTCCATATAGAATTAAACTCGCAAGTGGTCAATTCAGAGTACAGATAATCATCCACTGCTTGTTTTAGTCCGATTCAAGTATAAGTCACCTGACTGACTGAGTGTGTGTGCTTCTTCTTGTGCGTTTTGCGGACCACTCGCCATCACAACAAAACTTTCTTGTGCGTTTCGCGGACCACTCGCCATGACAACAAAACTTTCTCTTGTGCGTTTCGCGGACCACTCGCCATGACAACAAAACTTTCTCTTGTGCGTTTTGCGGACCACTCGCCATGACAACAAAACTTTCTCTTGTGCGTTTTTGACTCGCCATGACAACAATACTTTCTCTTGTGCTTTTCGCGGACCACTCGCCATGACAAAACTTTCTCTTGTGCGTTTTGCGGACCACTCGCCATGACAACAAAACTTTCTCTTGTGCATGTTTAGAGGTTTTGAAGATTTCTATAGAGCTGTATCTCGCGTACAGTAAAGAGACTAAAACCACGCTCTCTGTGGATGAAGCAGTCTTTAAGGGAGGATGGGCCGGTTTTCTGGACCACTTTCTCCCTCACGTTTAGCCCCATTAGTTTTCAGATGTTAAGATGTTTGCCCCATTAGTTAGTCTATTTTAAGACCTTTCGCCCTATTTCTTAATCAATATTTAGACCTTTCGTGCTATTTAGGTGTCTATTTTTTCCCAGGCGAACGATAGTGAGCCTGTAATGTTGGAAGAACCGGCCTTTGGCCGGAATTTTTTTTTACCAAAAAATGTAAAAATTAATCTAGAAGGGGGATCTAATGGATGTTTTTTTAAATTTGATGGAAGTCTAGGGAGGAAACTAGAAAAATAATGAATACTGTACATTCAAAAATTGCCCAAAAAGTGAACCATCCCCCCACTTGTATGTAATGTATGTATGTATGTATAAGGCTACCTGGAGACCACGGTGAGAGTACGATGGGATCTCTTGTGAGTCTAACCGGGTCTGGGGGGTTGAGGGGGGATGGTTGTATTTTATGGACGCCCTTCTCCCTCATATTTAGCCCCATTAATTTTTAGATTGGAAGATGTTCGTTCTATTAGTTTGGCGATTTTAAGACCTTTCATCCCCTTTCTTTGTCACTACAGTATTAGGACTGTTCGTGTCATTTAGGTGTCTATTTTTCCTGGCGAGCGATACCGAGCCTGTAATTTGAAGAGCATACGGGGCATTTTTCTACTGAAAAATGTACAAACATATCGCCCAGCGGGGTAGAGGGGGTGTTTTTTTTAAGCTTTATGGTCTAAGGAAACCAAAATATGAAAAATAAAAATTAATGAGCAAATAAATATGCCCATCCCCATTATTAATACAGTAAATTGTCATCTGATGAATTGAGTTAATAACACTAAGGCGATGGAATGCAGGAGGACCGAGCTCAGGGTGGCAGTCTAGGCCATGGGCAGCTCGAAGGCGGCGGCATTTCGGCCGTAGACGTAGTGGAACAGCTGGCGTTCTAAGTCTGCCAGTAGTCCTGATGCACCGATCCTACCGAGAAAGAGTTATAATGTAAAACTTGCAAAATAAACAAACCAAAACTTATACGAACACAGTAAAAAGACAAAATAACTAATCAAAATCGCTATGTGGAAACAACGCTTAGGTAAAATAATTTATAAATAAAAGATTAAGTTTAGACGGTAAGTCATCATCTTCAAATACTAGAACACAACACAACATACACATTGCCATCTTGCAAGAAACAAAACCCCACACAACACAAAAAAGCACCTACATTTCATGACTTCACCACCATCAGACAAGACCGAGCCAGCGGTGGTGGACTCATCACCTTGGTTCACACAGCAATAAACTTCACAGACAACAGTGCACATACCAAATCCCTCCTCCCACCACATGATAACAGAAATACAATCCATCAAAATAAGCATAAAGTGCTGGAGGGACCTTGGTGACCCTGGTCTCTGGGTCTTCTCCTAGATGACCTAGATGTGTGTGAATTTGTATTTTGTTTTTGTGTGTTCATTGGGTTATGTTGTGTTGTCCCTATTCTGGCTCTGTCTTGAGAAAAAAAAATAAGGAAAAAAAAAAAAAAAAAAAAAAAAAAAAAAAAAGGATTTTTGTTTAGTAAAAGTGGGGATTGGGCCTCAGTATATAGAATAGAATAGAAAATAAGCACTGGCAATAACTTCAACATTACCACCATAAATACATGCATCCCCCCCCTTTTCAAACATCCCCCACAGTACCCAACAACTACAGACCACAATTACAACAAATCACAAACACTCTACACATCATCCTGGCTGGTGACTTCAGTGCCAAAACGTCGACCTGGTTTGTCGACAACCCTGACACAGACAGAGGGCTGGTCCTACAACACCAATCAGAAAACCTTTTCATACTTAACAACATTCATCAACATACCCATATTCCCCACCAAGCCCACTTCCACCCATCATTTCCAGATATCACCTTCTGCTCCCCAAAACTCGCCCCCACAACATCCTGGAAGGTGGTAGGAGCCTTGGGTTCCGACCACCTCCCGATTATTATCACCACCAAAAATAGACTCGCCCCAGCTAACCACAGATACACTAACTATAAAAGAGCCAACTGGGAAGCTTTCACAAATAAGACAAAACAACACTTTGAAACACTAAACAGCACACCCATCACTAACATCAACAATGCTGATGTGGTGATGGGCTGGTCTATCAGAGTGAGAGCTTAGTGATCTCTGCCATATCCATAGCTTACTCTGACTGTTCCTTTGACTTATATATTTTCTAGATCTCAAGTGACGGCATCTCTTCCGAGGATTGACCTCCCTACTGCCAACCTAGAGGTTGACAGATTGGGAGCCAAAGCGTCACATTTTTTCCTTTGCCCCTCAACTTTCCCTTCATAATTGCTGAGGGGCACAGGGCCTTGGGTGGGGCTTTGGTTTCCCGGGCGTTTCCGCACCCTCCTCAGCTCCCCGCCTTGGAGTGGCTTCGGTCACCCGGGCTTTATTAGTGGCAAGCAGGGAGGGTTTTGTGGGGGCGCTCGTCTATGGCCTTGGCCTTGCTTGGGACCCTGAGGCTGTTTGGCCAGACAGCCTGGGGAACAGTAACAACAACAAAACAACAATGCTGTCCACACATTCAACACAACTATCCAGAACGCTGACAAGAAACACATTCCAAGAGGTAACAGAAAAAGACAACCCCAACTTCACACCAGAAATTCAAAACCTCATCAGACAACGCGACACACTGAAACTCCCAAGCACCCCACCCACAGGACATCGCACAACAAATCCAAGCATTCAACACACAGATTAGCAACAAAATACTAGAACAACAAACACTAAATTGGAATAACTATCTCCAAATACTTGATCACAAAACAGACCCCCCAAAACTCTACAAAGCACTATACTGTACAGCGTCACACTTTCCAACAGCAACACAACAAAATCACATGCCGCAATCACAATAGACTATTCCTTCATATAAACAACAGGCAAACATTCTCATTAATCACTTCTCTCATGTCAGCCACCTAAACCCCCATCAAGACGGCCGACGTGTCATCCGACGTAAGAGACAATTCCCCACAGACTCTGACTATGCACCCTTCACCAACAACCAGACAAAGCACATCATCAATAATCTCACTCACCCGCCTGTGGTCCTGACAACATAAGCAACATACACTTCAGACACCTAGGACCACAAGGCATACAAGGACTCACCAATATATCAAACTAAAGTTATTCACACAACACAATGCCAGACATCTGGAAGCATGGTATATTACTTTCCCCAAACCCAACAAAGACAAGTCACTACCCTCCTCACACCGCCCCATCACACTCCTTTACACCCCCTCCAAAGTCTCAGAATGCCTTGTAATAGAACTGACCACACACGCTCTAACCCTAGCTCCAACACAACATTGCTTCAGGCCACTACACTCCACAAACACTATTCTCAGACTTTACACAAAGAGCTGTTGATGGCATCAACTCAGCCAGACCACCACAGAGTTCACTACTTGCCACACTTAACATTAGTAAAGCCTTCGATGCCATCCCCCGCCACAACCTAACAAACAAAATCTACAACACAAACATGCACAACAATACAAAAAGGTGGCTGGCCAATTACCTAGCAGACAGATGTGCACACGTATCATTTGCTGGTCAGTCATCTAACATCAGAAACTTCACAAACAGAGTACTGCAAGGATCCATCCTTTAGCCCGCAGTCTTCAATCTATGCATGCATGATATAGCCACACCCCACGCACCCCAAATAAATATAGCTTCCTACGCAGACGACATAACACTCGCATTCACACACCAAGACCCAGAGAAAAATTTCTCCTTCAACCCTATCTCAACACACTATATGACTGGTGCACTACAAGTACAAACAGACTCAAATTAGCCCAAGCCAAATCCACTTCAACTCTCCTCACAAGCTGGACAGCCGAATACAAAACCACCTCGCACCTCACCATAAACAACACCCCCTTAACGCCTTACGAGTGTGCCCGTAAGGAATTTCTACTACCCACCAAAGCGGGGGTTTTTACCCTAAATGGCCTTGATTTTGTGCTCTTTTTCATGCATAAACAAGAGCCAGAGCGTAATACAATTATGTATCCCTGAAAGGGCGTTAATTCAGCTTTCCAATGACACCAGAACCATCCTCCTACGACCACGCGTTCTCTTTCAACGATCGTGCAAGACGAAGGAAAAATCCCTAAAATACGGTAATTTCTTGACATAATACCCTGTGTAGTGAGGGAGGGAGGGTGGATGTGTGTGGAGTAAACGTCAGTAGGCCCGCTGGACCCGTGGCGAACGGTCAGAGCCCGACCTACGCTCGTCTCGCTCTCTCTCAGAGGCAATATTGCTCCAAAATTGCACACCGACTTAAGTCGGGCCCCGCTCTTTGGGCAGGTGTTCTCTATACGGACTTAAGTCAGGCCCCGCTAAAGAAGGGTTAACATACGCACACTCACCCACAATCCTAGGAGTAACATATTATAATCTAATAACAATCAAACTACATAATATTACAAACATAAAAAATAAACTGACACCCAGACTCAACACCCTCAGGTCACTTGCCTACACAAAATTTGGACACAAAGAAACTGCCACCACTATACAAACAATACATAAGATCAGAGATGGAATATGCAAGCCCTGCCTGGGCTTCTAACCTAGCTGAAATACATTACAAGACCTTGCAGACTATTCAAAACAAAGCCTTAAAAATCATCACAGGCTGCGCAGCTACTACACCTACAGATCACCTATATCAAGAAACCAAAGTCCTCAAGTCAAACCCCACCTGGATATGAGAGGCACTCAATTCCTGGCTGCAGCCTCCACAAACCAACACCACTCACTACACTACATGGCAGCTCACCCACAGACACCAAGGAATATCAAAACACGCAGCACACGGTATCACACACAAATACTGTCATCTCTCCCTCCCTGCCCACCCCAAACCAGCTTCCAGAAGCACATCCATACTCATATCTCTCGCCATTCCATCCAATCACGCATAGACAACACACAGCTGCAGGCACGACCTCCCGAAATCCATCCTTCTGAATCCTCCCTTCCTCGCGAGGACAGAGTCCACCTGGCCAGGCAGAGATGAGGACACCATCCAGCTCTTCTGAACTATCAGAAGAGACTGCATGACTCAGTCGTCGACACCTGCCCGGGTTGTAACACAGCACCCCATACCATAAAACACATCATAGAAGACTGCATTTCACACAACCACTTACGCCAACAACACAATTTACACTATTTGAGAGCTCAGTGGGAGAGCCCGACCGTGGCCATGGCCTTCCTTAAGGACTCGGGGCTGTTCAGCCAGGCAGCTTAGGGAACAACAACAAACTTCAATGTATTTTTATAAACTAATGAAAGCATATGGTCCTCCCAGGATTCAAACTCGGGACACCTCACCCAGAACACAATTATCTAAACTATTACACCACCAGCACAGCAGCACAAAGCTATTCGATCTAGGAAGCTTGCCGTGGGAGGAAGATCAGTTAAAAAGGCTGTTATTGGGCACCATGTTGTGTGGGGGCTCTTCAGACTATCAACCCTTGCTAAAAATATGCTTAATCTTTACATGTTTAGAGTTCAGATATATATATACGCTGCATTATAATTTAAAATTTTCAAACTAAAACAAAAGCTTGGAAGAACCCAGTAAAAAGACTAAAAAAATGCAATAAATAAAAGTGTAGCAAATCTTTTTATGGTCATTCTATTACGGTCAGCTCAACCCCTTGTCGAGGAAAAAGCGCATGTACAGTCAAATTCAGTATTTCACCACTATCTAGGATTGAGTAGCACCCCGTTCTTAATGTTACATCAATTACAAACGCCAATGTATTTTAAAAAACTAATTTAGTGCTCCCGAGATTCGAACTCGGGACACCACACCCAGACCATAAGCATCTAAACAGAGATACACAGATATTAACTCTACTCTCCAACGCTGAGATTAATAGTACTAGGCTAGTCCATCGCCGTTCAAAACAAAACTCTAGGAAGTTAAAATATATAAAGCTTTAAAACGAACTCAAAAGTAACCAGTAAAATGTCTGTTTAAGAGCAAAGTTATTGAAATATTGAACCCCACTGAGAGATTAGAAACATTTAGTGGCTCACGTGTATTTGTGATATGGTATGGTATGGACATGTGGAGAGAATGGATGAACAAAATTGGGTGTAAAAATGCAGGTCTGTGATTGTGGAGGGAGCTGCACCAAGGGGTGGACCGAGGAAGACCTGGGATCGGACTATACGCGCCGATCTAAAATCCAAGAACAAAGTGACAAGTGAAGCAGCCCTTAACAGGGTTGCCTGGAACGCCGCCATTAGGACATGAGACAAACTGCACTAATGTGTGGAACACTCAGTCTTAAAATGTTATGTATGTATGTATGACCGTACAGAAGATTAAGACAGTTTACAAGATTAGAGCAGTTTAGAAGATTAGGACAGTTTAGCAGATATTGTGGTTAATCCTAGCTATGTTAGTTATACAGGTTAGTTTAAGTTAGGTTAGGAGCTGGGGTTGACCTGACCGTGGAATTCACATTAAACTTCTATAGCTTACAGTACAGTTATTGAAATAAGTAGTTTTGTTCTGGACCCCCTTCTCATATTTAGCCCCATTAGTTTAGACGTTTGTCCCATTAGTTAGGCAATTTTAAAACTTTTCGCCCTGCGTATTTTTTATTTGATCCTGGCAAGCCGTTTGCGGATGATACAGTTCTGATGAGTGATAATGAATGGGAGTTTCAGGGTCTGGTAAATGAGTTTGGAACAGTGTGCGAAAAACGTAATTTGAAGGTAAATGCGGGGAAGAGCAAGGTTATGGTCTTCGAAAGGGGTGAAGCCACAGAGTGTGAGGTGAAGCTGAACGGTCAGGCTATGGAGATAGTCAACTCTTTTAAGTATCTGGGCAGTGTGTTGAGTAAAGATGGGACTATGGATGAAGTAGTGCGGGAGAGGGTACAACAGGGGAAGAGGGTTGTAGGAACGCTAAAAGCAGTAACAAGAAATAGGGTGGTCAGTATGGAAGTGAAGAAGTCCTTGCATGACAGTGTGGTAATCCCGACACTGACTTACGGAAGCGAAGCATGGACGTTGGTTGAGAGACTCAGACCAAGAGTGAGAGCAGTGGAAATGAATTACTTGAGTGCATGCGGAGTTACATGAAGGGATAGACAGACTAATGAGGAAGTAAGGAGGAGGTGTGGTGTGGAGGTAGATGTGCTGGTAAGTGTGAAAAGGAACAACTTGAGATGGTTCGGCCATATGGAACGTATGGAAAGTGAGAGAATGACTAAAAGGGTGTACGAGAGCGAGGTGGAGGGACAGAGAGGGAGAGGTAGACCGAATGAGAGGTGGAAGGATGGAGTGAGGAAGTACATGAACGAAGGCGGTGCCGGTTGGGGCGAGGGGCGTCGACTGACTGGAGACAGAGGTGCATGGGGGCGGTTCGTTCGTGGCCACCCCTTCGGGGATCACGGCGTCAGGCAATAGATGGATGGATCCTGGCAAGCAATAGCGAGCCTGCAATTTAAGAGAACCCAATCCTTGTCCGGGGCATTTTTTTTGCCAGAAAATACACAAATAAATCTCAAAAGGGAGTCTTGGGGGTATTTTGTTTAGTTTCATGAATGTCTTAGAAACTCAATAAATATCCTATTTTTGTCCCAATGAAAGTCTAACAGCCCCCACATACCATGATGCCAGAGAACCACCCTATGACCTTAACTGCTTACCCATATTGGTAAAGTCAGTGCATCCAAAACTAAACTGAATTTCAATATAATTAATAATCAAATTAAGAAAACTCAACATTGAACTCAATTGCAAAACCAGACCACTCAACAGGTAGAGACTACTAGATCAGCATATAATATACACTGCATTACAGGTTTAACACCAAACTCTTCTGTAAATTTCAATGGTTCGTGTCGGCTACCCCCAGCTATGTGGCATGTGCCTGAATATATATATATATACATCAATAAGGCAAACATAGGGCCTCTAGAAACTTTAAGCAATTTTTTTGGAGTTTAGGTGTTTGGCAGTATCACTCAAAGAATAACTTCACATCCATGATTACATAACTTACATCCATAACTCACACATAAAGGACGTAACAAATAAACTAAATAAACAATGTGGTATACTGTACTTAAACACGCCAATGTCTCGACTTAAATGCCCTAAAACTTTTATATTATTCAGTAATTTATCCATTTCTCTTATACTGTCACACAGTATGGGGAGCGACGGGTAAAAGAAAATTACAACCTGTTGAAGTTGCACAAAGAAAAGTTATACGAACAATTACATTTAGATCCAAATATGCTCACACCAATGAACTATTTCGACAACTTAATCTCTTAAAATTTGAATATATTAACATATTTTGCAGTGCTATCTTTGTATACAAAGCATTAAACGGCCATAACAATGTGGAATTATTTAGACATCGTGAAAATGAAAGGTATGCATTAAGAAACATCAATTCTTTAAATATTCCCCTAATGACCTCTAGACAATCCCAGACATCAATAAAATACCATGGTGCGAAAGTTTGGAATCAGTTGTCTCCTGACTTGCAAAATAAACCCACTCTGCCTAGTTTCAAAATATCACTCAAATCTTCACTAATGTCTAAATATTAATCCTACTTAACATTTGACAATAAAACTGCCACAACCCTAAATTACAATCACCTTTATATCGGAAACAAATTAAGATACTGTTCTGGTGTTTATCAATATGTAGGTACCGTACTGTATATAAGGCTGGGCTCTGCTCTACCCACAGCGGTCTGGGTGGAGTACAAAGGAGTACAAAGTACAAAGGAGTACAAAGGAAATCAAGCAACAACAAATCTAGTGACCCTTCTAGGCTGCTTGTCCTCCAAAACACTGAGGATCAAGTGTCCAAACAGTGGTTTAGAGTGGGTAAGGGAACATTGGAAAGGGAACTACTGCCCTGCCATTAACGTAGCAGGACTAGGAAGTTAGTAGGGGACATATGGGTTAGTAACTGAGGGGAGGATAAAATAAAGTTATTAATTTACAAACGCAGTCAGTCGCGGGTTTGATGCGAGATATTTGTCTAGGCGGAATTTAAGTGAATCAACGGTGCTGCAGTCTATAGCGTCTCGGGGAAGCCCATTCCACAAGTAGACAACTCGATTGAAGAAGAAATTCTTAGATTCGTGTGAGTTAAAAGATTTACCAATAATTTTGCAACCGTTTCCCGTTTAGATTGGTCGATAGTGAAGTACTTACTACAGTTCATATTGTCGATGCCTTTGATGATTTTGAACACTTGAATTAAGTCACCTCTTAATCTGTGCTGGGTTAAAGGAAATAGATTTAATTCTCTAAGACGTTCTTCGTATGGTTTGTTCTTTAGGCTAGGTATCATTTTGGTAACTACATTGAACTCGTTCTAGCTTGTTTATGTAGTTTTGGTAATAAGGGCACCAGCATTGAACGCAGTATTCCAGAAGAGGGCGGACTAAGGAATTGTAAAAGGGTTAGGATTATGTCTTTGGATTTATGCTCAAATGATCTGCCTATATCTGTGGGGGGTGGTTCGGGGTGGTGGCTAGGTAATTATACCCGGCCACTGTTCCGAATCCCTTCTTGCTGTGGCTGCGGGGCTGGGGCTGTGCCTCAGCTATAATTATATAATATGACATGTTTTAATAATCTTACTGTATGTAAAATATCCATAGAGTTGTATTCAAGGTGCCTTTAAGAGAGATTGTTCTCAAAAGGCGCAGCCATGATATTATTATATTGTAAAATTAACATATATTGTATGTTTGATTGGCAAAATAAAAAAAAAATTCAATGATAACATGGTTAGGTCTTTAATTATTTCCACATAACTATTTTGATTAGCTCCTTTGCGATAATCTAAGTATTCCCAGTTTTAGTTTGTTTATTTTGAAAAGCTTTAAATTTTAATTAGTATACACCAGGCACAGTCACTACTCTCAAGGACAGAGTCCGTATACTGGTGGCCGGGATTAATTTGTCACAGCCAGAGGCCTTCTCTGGCAAACCCATTACAGTTGCCATTTGTAACTAATTTGGATATGTGGAAATATAGTTTCTGCAGTTTGCCCTACAACACAAGAGGCTCATATTTATTTGTTTTTTCTATGTGAGCGAAAGAGACAAAAGGCAGAACTGCCTGTGACGAGTGCCTCCCCCAAAATTGAAAGAGTGACATGGCCAAAATAAAGGAACGTTTGAGCCAAAATGCCTGGACACAGAGCTTGAAGCAATTTGCGTCATATACCCCAGTGATAATTTACAATAACTGCTACTGAAGAACTACTTATCTTGTATGAAGGTTTGTGATCCAGCCGGTTGTGGTAGTTAGTTCCCCAGACTGTCCGGCCGATCAGTCCCGAGTACGGTGTCGAGGGTTGTTGCCAGTGTCTGGCAAGGAAAAGGTTTGTCATTATGAAAATATAATTTACACAGGCCTCATAATTTTTTTTTTTTTTTTTAATGCAAGCAGAATAAACAAATTTTAAAAACTAAGCAAATTGATTAAAAAATTCACTGAACACTCAAAGAGCGGGTGGTGGAGTATATTTGACTGTGCCGCCCAGCGGGGATTTTTACCGTAAACGAGCTTGTTTCCGTGCTCGTTTTCATGCATAAACAAGAGTCAGAGCATAATACAAGTATGTATCCCTGAAAGGGCGATAAATGAGCTTTCCAATGACACCAGAACCATCCTTCTACGATGGCTGGTTGTCTTGCAACGATCGTGCAACCGAAGGGCAAAATCGGTAAAATACGGTCATTTCCTTACATTATTACGTGTGAAACGAGTGAGAGGGTGGAGTACGGCGGAGTACATCTCAGTAGCTCCACGGCCACCGTGGCGAGCGGTCATGAGGCAACCTACGCTCCTCCCACCGCTCCGCTCTCTCTCAGAGCACATTACGTGCTCAAAATTGCATGCGACTATAGCCGGGCCCCGCCACATAGGCCACATTTATTTCACTCGACAATGGCCGGGCGCCGCCAAAGAAGGGTTAACACTGCACTCTATATTCACAAGGCTAGGGCACAACCAGGTTGTAGAGACTTGACATTTGCCTTCAACATATGCAAATGCAACAGATTTATGTATATACTCTGGCACATGCTGGGGGTGACCGAGCCCCAACTTTTAGGGTACGGGGCCACTTTTAGTGTTCCCTCCCCCCTTTCTCTATCTCATCTAGTAGGTGAACTTTACAATGGGAGGAGGATTCCTAGCCACCTGCCCCCAAAACAGATAAAAATTATCTTAATTATGGTTCAAGTACAACAATAGATTTAGCTTATGTATCCTTCCAGTTTTTCCAGTCAATTATCAATATTATCTACCAATAATTATTTCTTAAAACTAACTTTATATATAAACGACAAATTAGCACGAGAGGAATTTGAACAGGTGGAAAGTATTTGGGAGATTTAGACTGCAGTGCAAGAAAAGTAAAAATAAAGATAAAATATGCAATAGAAAACTGTGATTAAAGAGCTTTAAATTATTCTGAATGGAAGATTAGAAATTTATACCATGAATTAGTCACTAAGGAACATTTACAACACATTGAGTTTTGAAAGACAAATACCACTTCAGATATGTAGCGAGTAATTTAATTATAAAAGCCGGTATTAACAGGCTACAATCTTTACCTAGGCCTCAGAAGTGGCCAGTTAATGCAGAGGATATCAATAGAATGCAACACAAGGAGAAGAGTTAGTAAAGTAGAGCAGATTAACCAGACCACTGAGCTCCATACGGAACTCTCATAGGTCTGGCCCGAAGGATGCAGGATAGCATAACAAATGATGAGCTGAGGGGACGTTTATAGGTAAAGAGTATTAGCGAGGTGATGCGTACAAGTAGACTGGGATGGTATGGACATCGAGAATGGATGAATAAAATTGATTGAAAAAATGCAACTCTGTGATTGTGGAGGGAGCTGCACCAAGGGGTGGACATAGGAAGACCTGGGATTGCAGATCTCAAATCCAAAAACTTGAGTGAAGCAGCCCTTAACAGGGTTGCCTAGAATGCCGCCATTAGGACAAGAGACTGAAACTGCACGTAAGTGTGGAGCACTGTGTGTGTATGTATGTTTCATGTAATGGCAAGATGGATGTATGTAATCTCAGGGACGGGGCATCGAGTGATGAATGAAAGAGGACTGGTCATAATATTTTGCTAAAGCGTTATTTCCAGATAGCAATTTTGATTAGTCCTTTTGCCTTTAAATAGTCTTTTCCTCATTTTGGTTTGTTTATTTTGCAAGTTTTACCTTATATCTATAATCTATTTTTATTAATTTCACCACACCAACAAACACATCCAATTAAATTAATGAAAGCCCCGGGATTCGAACCTGGGTTATCACACATTTTTAGAAACCTTAACCATTACACCACCAATTGATATTAAAAGCCATCAGATCGGAGTTGCTAACAAACTGTCAAACAACATTTATTATATATTTTTTTTTTTAGTGTAAATAAAATTCTACTGCAAGTCAAAATACAAATAGATAAATGGCAAAATTGTAGAGAGATCACCGGTACTTCCAGTACATGTCCTTCCTAATCTTAAAATCTTCTGCTGAAGCGTTGTTTCCACAGCGATTTTGATAAGTTTCGTCTTAACCGTGTTCGTCCAAGTTTTGGTTTGTTTATTTTGAAAGTATTACATTATACTGTAATTAACAAAATAATTTCCCCCATTACCAGACGCCTTCAACCCCTTCAGACTCATATGACGCAGAGGTTGCCAGATTAGCAATAAGAAATAGAGTTCTCTCACTCTTATAATTACCTCTCCAAAATTAGTTTTCTAACTCAAAGACAACTGCAGAGGTTGAAGTAACTAAACTAAAGGTTTGTAAATACCCCTGTTGGTAATAAAGGCGTTAACGTATCCCTAATAGGCTCAAAATTGCGTCATATGTCGGAGAGGGTTAAGGGGGTTTGGGCGTATTAATTTGCTTAAATTAAATAAATGTTTATTATTTCTTTAGTTTCCTCCCTTGACATCCATAAAGCTTAAAAACACCAAGATCCACCTAAAAGATAAATTTTTATATTTTTTGATAATTTTTTTCCGGATGAAGACCGTTTTTATCATTATTTATATTTTTAAAATATACCTCAATTGCATTAAAGGTCCAAATATTGCCAAAGAAACTGGGTTAAAGATGTTAAAATTGTCAAATGTTATAAAATTTCAGAACTAATGGGGCTAAACATGAAGGAGAAGGGGGTCCAGAAAAAGCCAGCCAGCCCGCCTTAATGCTTAAGGGGTGTTGCTGTTTTTTTCTGGGTACCCGTCTCCCTCATGTTTAGCCCCATTAGTTTAGAAATCTTCGGTTTATGCCAACTAGTTTAGCGATTTTATGAACTTTAAACTTGTTTTTGTCAATATTAGGGCCTTTCACGCCATTAAGGTAACTTTTTTCCTGCCGACCGATAGCGGTAAAATTGACACCTGGATGGGGATTATAATGTAAAACTTGCAAAATAAACAAACCAAAACTTATACGAACACAGTAAAGACAAAACTACTAATCAAAATCGCTATGTGGAAACAACGCTTAAGCAAAATTTATAAATAAAAGAACTATCCACCACATAGGGTGTACAGTCCCGGACAGATGAAACAGCAACACCTCGTCCACCCGCTATGTGGTGAGGGGCTCTGCGGATTTGGTAACACTGGCAGAAGGTGGGAGGGATGTGGATGGGTGGGTGATGAGGGGAGGTATGTGGGGGGTTTAGGGGGAAATTGGGAGGGTGAAGAGGCAGCAATCATGGTGTGGCTGGTGGGAGGGGGCAAACAAGTGACAGGGTAGGGGAGAGCAGACAGTTATATTTGTTAAATGTAGCATAGTGATATTGTAGGTGTGTGTAATTTAAAATCCTATGGGAGTAGCTTGTTCTATACGAAAATTTGCCTGTCACTCTGTTCTCCCCTACCCCGTCACTCGTTTGCCCCTCCCACCAGCCATACCATGATTACTGCCTCTTCACCCTCCCACACTCCCCCCTAAACCCCCCATATCCCTCACCTCATCATCCACCCACATCCCTCCCACCTCCTGCCAGTGTTACCAAATCCGCAGAGCCCCACACCACACAGCTGGTGGACGGGGTGTTGCTGTTTGATCTGTCCGGAACTGTACATTACTACATGAGCACTACAATTAGTGTCAAAATGTTCTAATAAAATCAAATTTGCAACCTGACAAGACAACAATAGTACAAAATACATAACCCTCACTAACTATAGTGCCATCGGGTAAAAGTCTTAGGCTTAATTGGGCCGAATGGATACAACCTAGAGAGGGAGAACAAAAATAGGACCCCTTCAAGCGAGTTTATCCAGCAAAAGTAGTTAACATTTTGTACTTGCGAGGGCTTTTACTTAAATGTTTTAAGTGCGTGCGGAGTTACATGGAGGGATAGACAGACGAATGAGGAAGTAAGGAGGTGTGGTGTGTAAGTAGACTGGAAAGTGTGAAAAGGAACAGCTTGAGATAGTTTAGCCATATGGGTGTATGAAGCGAGAGAATGACTAAGAGGGTGTACGAAAGTAAGATGGAAGGACAGAGTGAGGTAAACCGAGAGAAAAGTGGAAGGATGGAGTGAAGGTGGTGCTAGTTGGGAGGAGGGGCATCTACCGACTGGGGACAGGTACAGGTTTGCTCACATTCAACCTGTCCCAAAGAAGGGTGACCGCTCTCAACCCTCCAACTATCGTCCAATTGCTCTTATCTCTTGTCTTTCTAAAGTTTTTGAAACTATTCTTGCTTCCAAATTTCTTAAGCATTTCTCTTCTCATAATCTGCTCTCAGATCGCCAGTATGGCTTCCTTAAGGGTCGCTCTACTGGTGATATTCTTTCATATCTTACTAACTCTTGGTCATCCTCCTTTCGGGACTTCGGTGAGACTTTTTCTATTGCACTAGACATATCGAAAGCCTTCGATAGAGTCTGGCATAAATCTTTAATTTCTAAACTACCCTCCTTCGGTTTCTATCCCTCCATCTGTGCCTTTGTCTCTAATTTCCTTTCTGGCCGTTCCATAGCTGCGGTTGTGGACGGCCATTGTTCACTTCCTCACCCTATAAACTCCGGTTCCTCAGGGCTCTGTCCTATCTCCTATTCTCTTTCTAATTTTTATAAATGATCTCTTACTGTACCTTAATTCCCATCCATTCATACGCAGACGACTCAACCTTACACTACTCCATTAGTTTTTCAGCACGCCCCAGCCAGCAATCCCTCAACGACAAACTTAATGAAGCCATAGAACTCTTAAATTTTGATCTAAATACTATTTCCAATTGGGGCAGAGAAAACCTTGTTAACTGTAATGCTTCCAAAACCCAATTTCTCCATCTATCTACCCATCAGGATCTCCCAGCGGACTATCCCTTATTCTTCAACAATACAAAAATCAACCCTTCATCTTCTCTCAATATTCTTGGCGTCTCTTTTTCTTCTGCTCTCATTTGGAAGGACCATATTACCAGTCTTGCTAAGGCAGCCTCCCAGAAGCTGGGTGTGCTCAACCGCCATAGGGGGTTCTTTGCCCTGCACAGCTTCTTGCTCTGTACAGGGGCATAGTGCGCCCTTGTATTGAGTATTGTTCACATGTGTGGGGAGGTTCCTCTCACACCGCTCTCCTAGACAAAGTTGAAAGGAAGGCCTTTTATTTCGTATCATTAACTCCCGTCCACTCACCAACTCTCTGCAATCTCTCTCTCTCCGCGCAATGTTGCATTCTCTCTCGCTATTCTATCGCTACTATAATAACAGTGTTCCCAGAGCTATCCCAGTGCATACCACCTCCTTACGTAGGGCACGTGGTACCCGTCTTGCAACTCAATCCCACCCCTACTCTGTGCAACTCTCCAACCCAAGAGTGAAACGTTACTCTCAAACTTTCTTCTACTCAACATCTGAGCTCTGGAACTCTCTCCCAAAATCAGTCTTTCCCTCTTCCTATGACTTAAATTGCTTCAAACTCCGTGTGTCCAGGCATTTTGGCTCGAACGTCCCTTGATTTTGGCCCTGTCACTCTTTCAACTATGGGGGAGGCACTCGCTATAGGCAGTTATGCCTTTTGCCTCTCTCAATCACATAGAAAAAAAAAAAAAAAAAAACATGGGGACGTTTCGTTCGTGGCCTCCCCTTTGGGGATCATGGCGTCAGGCAATAGATAGAAAAGTCATCCTTGGCAAACATTTTAGTCGCCATGGGTGACTTTATGAGGGACACTATACCCCACAGTAGACTAGAGGCCCATATACCACAGGTGATAATAAACACCCGTTCTTAACAATCATCAATTACAAACCGCAATGTACTTTAATAAACTATTGAAAGCATATGGTCCTACTGGGATTCTAACTCGGGACACCACACCCAGAACATAAGCATTTAAACCATTACACCACCAACACAGTTATAACAAACTAGTAATGTACTTACCTTTGTGAAGGTTTAGAAGTATAGTTCGCGGCCATGAAGGGTTATTACCAGTCCCGTCCAAACACCAACACCATCTCGCGCTACACTAAACCACCACCACCATCGCCATCTGTGGACAACATTTACTTGCTAGTATTTGAACCAAAAGTTCACAAGCTAAATTTAATTACAGTATATACAGTATAGACAAGGTTGATGGTTGAATAGAAAACTTTGTAGACTAAGTACTAGGTTATCAAGATAATTAAAGGCTTATGCACAAGCCTACGATATATTCTGCATTAATAAATTAATCAAAAGTGCAGCTTATGTAAGCAAAAAAAAATGAAAAATTACATAGATTCTAGAGTTAATAAAAGAATACCGGTAGAGGGGAGGTGGACGGGCAGTGAGGGAGATTTAGACCAAGAATGAGATTGATTAAATCAAAACCTACAAAACAGTCATGTGGAGTGAGAGGGGCTCCACCTTACCGATTCAGAGGAGCATTGAGGCGATTTGTTAGTGGCCATCCCCTCAGATATTGAGCCATCTAGCAATAATCTATTAAAATCTGTCTGTCCAAAATTGCTATTCTAGTTAAATACTTTCAAAATAAACAAACCAAAACTGGGACGACACATGCAAAAGAACTTCTAAATTGTTATGTGGAAATAATGCTTTAATCAAATGAATTAAAGTGTAAAACTTAAACTTGGGAGCACCCAAAAAGGAATGGAGAGGATAAAGTTAGGCAGAACTTTGAGATCAGAAGATGAGAACAAAGAGAAAGATATTCTAAGTACTATTATAATTTAAAACTTAAAATAAACAAATCAAAACTTTGACGAACACGGTAAAAAGACAAAAATAACTAGAAGTAACTCCTTTCTTATCAATAATCAATTACAAACCCCAATGTACTTTAATGAACTAATAAAAACATCTGGTCCTCCCGAGACTCAAACTCAGGACACCACACCCAGAACATAAGCATCTAAACCATTACACCACCAACAGTTATCGCAGATTGACAACTAGAGCAACAGAATGGAAACTTCAAAATAATTTTAAATTTAAAACTTTCTAACTAAACAAGCCAAAACTGTGACAAAGCAGATATAAAGGCAAAATAACTAATCAAAATCGCTATGTGGAAACAACGCTTACTAAAATATTTTTTTTGAAATAAAACTCAAAATAAAGCTAACCAAATATCGGCAAGGAAGTTAATTTGATTAAGGAAGGACAATGTGGTCTAAGGAAATAATTAACACTCCGTTCTTAACATTAATCATCAATCACAAACTCCAATGTACTTTAATGTGCTAATGAATTACAATTTAAAACTTACAAACTTACAAACTTAAACCAAAACTGGGACAGACAATATAAAGGCAAAATAACTAATCAAAATCGGTTATAACAAAAGCATATAGTCCTCCCGGGAGAACTCAGGACACCACACCCAGAACATAAGCATCTAATTCATTACACCACCAAAACAAATTCAAAAAGAATATCGGCAAGACTAGGGCAGCGAAGGAACGATTCAATGGACAGAAATGCGAAAGAGCTACAGTCAACAAGGAAAAGGCGAGAGACAACGCTAAACGGCAGGAACAAATTAGAATGTAAAACTTTTAAAATAAACAATCCAAAACTGGGATGACACAAGATAAAAGCAAAAGAACTAATCAAAATAAACAAACCAAACTGGGACGATACAAGATAGGAGCAAAAGAACTAATCAAAATCGCTATATATATATTTTTTTTAAATAAACCAAAACTGGTACGATGCAAGATAAAAGCAAAACTTCCAATACCTAAATATTTAATTTAAAGTTACCTCCAATCAAATGATCTAATACAATGTAAAAGTTATAAAATTCCCATGAAATAAGTAAGAGACCAGCCAGTAATTAGAATCAGATTTTATTTTATTATATTTGGCTAAAAAACTAACGTGACTATCTGCTTATATTCATATTTATTCACAAACTACTTCAACTTATGGAGTAATTAGAAAGAATTTGATTTCATTAGGATGTAAAACTTGCTAAATAAACAAACCAAAACTTGCAAGATACACAAACTAATCAAAAATCGCTATGTGGAAATCTATCTACATTATATACAGTACATACTCAGGCCCAATCCCCACTATAATTATAATCTAAATAATGCTTAAAATAATCAGGAATATATAATGAAGGCATATAAAAAACCATTATATATTTGTACAAACAACTTTAAACAATATAGTCTCATTTCTGCAGGTTTATAACATACGCTGATTAGGATCAGTTTAATACCTATACCTTTGTATCTAAAGACTACATTTAATAATGCAACCATTAAAATTAATGCCAAAAAGAATCTACTAAATTGAGAAGTTAGTCCAATTATTAATACTTTATAATTTAAAACTTTCAAAATAAACAAACCAAAACTTGGGATAACGGTAAGAAGACAAAACTTATCAAAATAGATAGTGGAAAAAAGTGCTCAAGCAAAATAATTTATAAATAAAAGAACAAGTTTTGCGCTAATGAAAATTCTAAAATAGAAATGAATGTACTACTATAATTATGCACAACACTCAACCAGACGCCATTACTGGTGTAAAATAAATTATGGAAAACTTTCAAAATAAACAAACCAAAACTTAGACGAACAGTAAAAAGACAAAATAACTTATCAAAACCGCTGTGGAAACGCTTGAACAAAATAATAGAAGTCTTCAAGAAAGCGAGTTTATAACAAAATAGGACTGCGAAGTTTAATTTGAAGAACCATTATTGGAACTCATAAACATCTAGGAATAATACTCTACCAGGAATTACATCTAAAATATAAATAAATAACAAACATTACTTTAATTTGACAAGCATTTTGATTTGAAGCTATACAGGTATATGAACAAATTTTAGACTTATTGAAGGCATAAATATAATTAAATTTTAATATTTAACGGCAACTTCTGACTTATTAAATGGCGAATAGACTTTAGACCTATACTTTTACATAATTTAAAACTTTCAAAATAAACTAACCAAAACTTCTATGAGCAGTAAAAAGACAATAACTAATAAAAATCGCTATAGAAACAAAGCTTAAGTAAAATAATAATTTATAAATAAAAACGGGCAAGTGTTTAAAAATTCTAGAGTGAAGGCATTAGAAAATAGTCTTAAATTATTAATTTTGTACAAACTACTTTAAACAATAGTATAATGGCCTCTTTCTGCAATACCGCATTTATTTTTCAACCTTCTAATTATATTTTGGGTACAGATTTAACTATTACTTTGCGATTATATAATATTTATGACCTTCCATTACTATATTACATTCTTATTCTTTTAACTGGGCTAAACCTGATTTACATTACTCAAACTTTTTA
>CM064487.1:124091649-124108793 GCA_032716605.1 Paralithodes platypus
CCCCACACATGTGAACAATATCAATACAAGGGCGCACTATGCCCCTGTACAGAGCAAGAAGCTGTGCAGGGGAAAAGAACCCCTAAGGCGGTTGAGCACACCCAGCTTCTGGGAGGCTGCCTTAGCAAGACTGGTAATATGGTCCTTCCAAATGAGAGCAGAAGAAAAAGAGACACCAAGAATATTGAGAGAAGATGAAGGGTTGATTTTGTATTGTTGAAGAATAAGGGATAGTCCGCTGGGAGATCCTGACGGGTAGATAGATGGAGAAATTGGGTTTTGGAAGCATTAAAGTTAACAAGGTTTTCTCTGCCCCAATTGGAAATAGTATTTAGATCAGAATTTAAGAGTTCTATGGCTTCATTACGTTTGTCGTTGAGGGATTGCTGGCTGGGGCGTTCTGAAAAACTAATGGAGTAGTGTAAGGTTGAGTCGTCTGCGTATGAATGGATGGGAATTAAGGTACAGTTAAGGAGATCATTTATAAAAATTAGAAAGAGAATAGGAGATAGGACAGAGCCCTGAGGAACACCGGAGTTTATAGGGTGAGGAAGTGAACAATGGCCGTCCACAACCGCAGCTATGGAACGGCCGGAAAGGAAATTAGAGACAAAGGCACAGATGGAGGGATAGAAACCGAAGGAGGGTAGTTTAGAAATTAAAGATTTATGCCAGACTCTATCGAAGGCTTTCGATATGTCTAGTGCAATAGAAAAAGTCTCACCGAAGTCCCGAAAGGAGGATGACCAAGAGTTAGTAAGATATGAAAGAAGATCACCAGTAGAGCGACCCTTAAGGAAGCCATACTGGCGATCTGAGAGCAGATTATGAGAAGAGAAATGCTTAAGAAATTTGGAAGCAAGAATAGTTTCAAAAACTTTAGAAAGACAAGAGATAAGAGCAATTGGACGATAGTTGGAGGGTTGAGAGCGGTCACCCTTCTTTGGGACAGGTTGAATGTGAGCAAACTTCCAGCATGAAGGGAAGACGTTAGAGGATAGACAGAGACGAAAGAGTTTGCCTAGGCAGGGAGTCAGCACGGAAGCACAGTTTTTGAGAACAACAGGAGGAACACCGTCCGGACCGTACGCCTTATTAGTGTTAAGCCCAGAGAGGGTAGAAAGTACATCTTTAGAAGAGATTAGGATATTAGGCATAAGTAAGAGAGAGGAGGGCGGAGAGGGAGGAATAGCACCGGAATCATCCAAGGTGGAGTTTCTAGCAAAAGTTTGAGCGAAGAGTTTAGCTTTGTCAGAGGAAGAAGTGATGGTTGTGCCATCAGAGTGGGAAAGGGGAGGGAAAGACGAGGAAGAGAAATTGTTGGAGAGGTTTTTGGCTAGATGCCAGAAAGCTTGGGAAGAGCTAGAGTTGGATAGTTCAGTGCATTTATTATTGATGAAAGAGTGTTTGGCAAGTCGAAGAACAGATTTGGCTTGATTCCGGGCAGAAACATATGAAGAATGAGAGTCTTGAGTTTTAAGGCGTCGGTACCGTTTGAATGCTTCCTCCTTATTGCGGACAGCAGTAGAACAGGCGTGAGTAAACCAAGATTTTTTAGCATTAGTCTGAGAGAAAGAGAATGGAATGTATGCTTCCATGCCCGATAGGATTACCTCGGTAATGCGTTCAGCACTCTCCGAGGGTCCTCGGCCATGGAAGCAGAAATCATTCCATGGGAAATCAAAGAAGTACTGCCGAAGAGCCTCCCAGTCGGCAGCGCCAAAGTGCCACAAGCGCCGCCGGCTAGGAGGATCGGGTGGCTGTACTGGAGAGATAGGACAGGTGACAGAGATAAGTTTATGGTCGGAGGAGCCCAAAGGAGAGAAAAGATCGACAGTATAAGAAGAAGGGTTAGAAGTTAGAAACAGGTCAAGAATGTTGGGCCGATCTCCGATGCGATCCGGGATACGGGTGGGTTGCTGAACTAACTGCTCTAGGTCATTTAGGATAGAAAAGACGTAGGCTTGTTCACCAGGTGGATCAGTAGTGTGAGAGGAGAGCCATTGGCGGTGGTGAACGTTGAAATCTCCTAAGATGGAGATTTCTGAGAAAGGAGAAATGGATAGAATGTGTTCCACTGTAGAGTTTAGATAGTCAAAGAATTTGGGAAAGTTGGTAGAGTTAGGGGAAAGATAGACAGCACAGAAATATTTAGTAAGAGAATGACAGGAAAGTTTGAGCCATAAAGTTGAGAATTCAGAGGAGTCGAAATCGGGAACACGAGAGCAAGTGAGTTTGTTGTGCACATATGCACAACATCCGCCTTTGGCTTTGAAACTAGGATAGAGAAAGTAGGAGGATACAGAGAAGGGGTTGCTGGATGTTGCTACAGACACCTGGGTTTCGGTGAGGAAGAGAAGATCAGGTTTGTAGGAGGAGAGATGGTGCTCAACAGAGTGAAAGTTAGAGGAAAGTCCGCGAATGTTGCAGAAATTAATAGAAAGAGTAACAGGCCGAGGTCCAGGTAATTGTGTGGGGTCGTCAGGGGATGGTCGGTCGGGTGAGGGGGCATTTATGGTCCCCCCCCCTGGGGACTCCGAGGCTGGGCTACAATTCATCATTTTGTGTTTTTTAATTTTGGTGTGGAGGAATGAAGTGTGGTGTGCATGTTAGTGTAGTGAAGTGGATAGGAGGAGGAGGTGTTTGTGAGAGCTAGCTGGATTGCTCTCAGTGTAAATGAGGCACAAAGAAAATCAGTAAGAGAGGCCAAGCAAATGAAACAGGAGTTCCAGCGACTCTTTATCACAAGCCTATAACCTCACCTGGGTCTAGCCCTGATCGATTGGTGCCTACAATCTTCCCACTGTGTGGGAAGTGTGGGAAGTGTGTCTACTGTGGCTACTGTGGGGTATAGTGTCCCTCATAAAGTGTCCCTCATAAAGTCACACGTGGTGACTAAAATGTTTGCCAAGGATGACTTGTCTATCTATTGCCTGACGCCATGATCCCCAAAGGGGTGGCCATGAACGAAACGTCCCCATGTACCTGTCCCCAGTCGGTAGACGCCCCTCCTCCCAACTAGCACCACCTTCACTCCATCCTTCCACTTTTCTCTCAGTTTACCTCACTGTCCTTCCATCTTACTTTCGTACACCCTCTTAGTAATTCTCTCGCTTCATACACTCCATATGGCTAAACCATCTCAAGGTGTTCCTTTTCACACTTTCCAGTCTACTTACACACCACACCACCTTACTTCCTCATTCGTCTGTCTATCCCTCCATGTAACTCCGCACGCACTTAAAACATTATATTTAAGTAAAAGCCCTTGCAAGTACAAAATGTTAACTACTTTTGCTGGATAAACTCGCTTGAAGGGGTCCACCTATTTTGTTCTCCCTCTCTGGGTTGTATCCATTCGGCCCCATTCAGCCTACTGTTTTAAGACTTACCCGATGGCACTATAGTTAGTGAGGGTTATGTATTTTGTACTATTGTTGTCTTGTCAGGTTGCAAATTTTATTTTATTAGAACATTTTGACACTAATTGTAGTGCTCCTGTAGTAATGTACACCCTATGTGGTGGATAGTTCTTTTATTTATAATTTTTACTTAAGCGTAGTTTCCACATAGCGATTTTGATTAGTAGTTTTGTCTTTACTGTGTTCGTATAAGTTTTGGTTTGTTTATTTTGCAAGTTTTACATTATAATCCCCATCCAGGTGTCAATTTTACCGCTATCGGTCGGCAGGAAAAAAGTAACCTTAATGACGTGAAAGGCCCTAATATTGACAAAAAAAAGGTTTAAAGTTATTAAAATCGCTAATCTAGTTGGCATAGACTGAAGATTTCTAAACTAATGGGGCTAAACGTGAGGGAGACGGGGACCCAGAAAAAACAGCCTTTCCCCCTTAAGCATTAAGGCAGGCTGGCTGGCTTTTTCTGGACCCCCTTCTCCTTCATGTTTAGCCCCATTAGTTATGAAATTGTATAACATTTGGCAATTTTAACATCTTTAACCCAGTTTCTTTGGCAATATTCGGACCTTTCATGCAATCGAGGTAATTTGTTTATATAATTAATATTTTGTCATACCCTAGCCAGGGCAGGAAAGAAATACACCTTAATGGCGTGAAAGGTCCTAATATTGACAAACAAAAGGTTTAAAGTTATTAAAATCGCTAAACTAGTTGGCATAGACAGAAGATTTCTAAACTAATGGGGCTAAACATGAGGGAGACGGGGACCCAGAAAAAACTACCATCCCCCTTTAGCATTTTGGCTCGGTCACTTTCAACTCTATGGGAGGCACTCGATACAGGCAGTTCTACCTTTTGTCTCCCTCACTCACATAGGGGGGAAAAAAAACAGAATCCTTCCAGAGAACAGGACGAAGGTAGAAATAATCTTAATGAGTTGCCTCGTCCCATGGAAGTATATCCAGGCGGTTCATTTGTGGCCATCCCCTCGGGCATTAAGGCGGGCTGGCTGGCTTTTTCTGGACCCCCTTCTCCTTCATTGTTAGCCCCATTAGTTCTGAAATTTTATAACATTTGGCAATTTTAACCTCCTTAACCCAGTTTCTTTGGCAATATTCGGACCTTTCATGCAATTGAGGTGCATTTTTTAAATATAAATAATGATAAAAACGGTCTTCATCCGAAAAAAAAATATCAAAAAAAATTCATTTTTCTTTTTGGTGGATCTTGGTGTTTTTTAAGCTTTATGGATGTCAAGGGAGGAAACTAAAGAAATAATAAACATTTATTTAATAATGCAAATTAATACGCCCAAACCCCCTTAACCCTCTCCGACATATGACGCAATTTTGAGCCTATTAGGGATACGTTAACGCCTTTATTACCATCAGGGGTATTTACAAACCTTTAGTTTAGTTACTTCAACCTCTACAGTTGTCTTTGAGTTAGAAAACTAATTTTGGAGAGGTAATTATAAGAGTGAGAGAACTCTATTTCTTATTGCTAATCTGGCATCCTCTGTGTCATAAGAGTCTGAAGGGGTTAAAGGCGTCTGGTAATGGGGGGAATTATTTTGTTAATTACAGTACAGTACTGTATAATGTAATACTTTCAAAATAAACAAACCAAAACTTGGACGAACACGGTTAAGACGAAACTTATCAAAATCGCTATGTGGAAACAACGCTTCAGCAGAAGATTTTAAGATTAGGAAGGACATGTACTGGAAGTACCGGTGATCTCTCTACAATTTTGCCATTTATCTATTTGTATTTTGACTTGCAGTAGAATTTTATTTACACAAAAAAAAAAAAAATTATAATACATTTTGTTTGACAGTTTGTTAGCAACTCCGATCTGATGGCTTTTAATATCAATTGGTGGTGTAATGGTAGGTGTCTAAAATCTGTGATAACCCAGGCTCGAATCCCGGGCTTTCATTAATTAATTGGATGCGTTGGTGGTGTGGTGAAATTAATAAAAAAGATTATAGATATAGGTAAAACTTTCAAAATAAACAAACCAAAACGAGGAAAAGACAATTTAAAGGCAAAAGGACTAATCAAAATTGCTATCTGGAAATAACGCTTTAGCAAAATATTATGACCAGAGTCTTCCTTCATTCATCACTTGATGCCCCGTTGAGATTACATGCATCCATCTTGCCATTACAAAACATACAAAACAGTGCTTCAATTACGTGCAGTTTCGTCTCTTTGTCCTAATGGCGGCGTTCTAGGCAACCCTGTTAACCCGTGGAGCCCCGGCTAGTTTTGTTATGTTTGTTCACCAGAACCCGGCCGGATTTCAAAAAAATGGTTTTATTCCAGAAATAGCGAATAGGTTAGGAATGAAGGAAAACCACGAAAAACCGCAAAAGCTTAAAATGGTCTACAGAGCCCCGAAAACGTATTTAAAGTAAAAAAATTGAGGCAATTATCCCAAAAAACAGGTTATTGCGCGCTCACGCGCACGCACGTGGACTTTGAGAGTTTTCAACCATCGGCACTTGCGTGGATACGTACACATTTCCATACAAATCTGAGCCCTCACGAGTGGCTACACCTGAGGTTACGGTCGGCGCAATTTGACGCGCAGACGCGTCTCTGTGTGCGTTACTACATCGCGACGTGTCAGACCCTGTACTGGTTAAGGGCTGCTTCACTCGTCAAGTTTTTGGATTTGAGATCTGCACGTATAGTGCGATCCCAGGTCTTCCTATGTTCACCCCTTGGTGCAGCTCCCTCCACAATCACAGACTTGCATTTTTTCACTCAATTTTGTTCATCCATTCTCTATGTCCATACCATCCCAGTCTACTTGTACGCATCACCTCGCTAATACTCTTTACCTATAAACGTCCCCTCAGCTCATCATTTGTTATGCTATCCTGCATCCTTCGGGCCAGACCTATGAGAGTTCCGCATGGAGCTCAGTGGTCTGGTTAATCTACTCTACTTAACCTCCAGCCTATGCAGAGGTTGCCAGATTAGCAATAAGAAATATATACTATCACTCTTATAATTACCTCTCCATAGTTTTTGCCCACAGCTAACTCAAACAACTGCAGAGTTGCAGTAAATAAACTAAAGGTTTATAAATACCCCGGACGGTAACAAAGGCTTTAAAGTATCCCTAATAGGCTCAACAATTGTGTCAGGACGTGAGATGGTTAACTAACTCTTCTCCTTGTGTTGCATTCTATTGATATCCTCTGCATTAACTGGCCACTTCTGAGGCCTAGGTCAAGATTGTAGGCTGTTAATACCGGATTTTATAATTAAATAACTCTACATATCTGAAGTGGTATTTGTCTTTCAAAACTCAATGTGTTGTAAATGTTCCTTAGTGACTTATTCATGGTATAAATTTATAATCTTCCATTCAGAATAATTTAAAGCTCTTCAATCACATTTTTCTATTGCATATTTTATCTTTATTTTTACTTTTCTTGCACTGCAGTCTAAATCTCCCAAACACTTTCCACCTGTTCAAATTCCTCTCGTGCTAATTTGTCGTTTATATATAAAGTTAGTTTTAAGAAATAATTATTGGTAGATAATATTGATAATTGACTAAAAACTGGAAGGATACATAAGCTAAATCTATTGTTGTACTTGAACCATAATTAAGTTAATTTTTATCTGTTTTGGGGGCAGGTGGCTAGGAATCCTCCTCCCATTGTAAAGTTCACCTACTAGATGAGACAGAGAAAGGGGCGAGGGAACACTAAAAGTGGTCCCGGACCCTAAAAGTTGGGGCTCGGTCACCCCCAGCATGTGCCACTCGTTTCACACGTAATAATGTAAGGAAATGACCGTATTTTACTGATTTTGCCCTTCGGTTGCATCGTTGCAAGATACCAGCCATCGTAGAAGGATGGTTCTGGTGTCATTGGAAAGCTCATTTATCGCCCTTTCAGGGATACATACTTGTATTACGCTCTGGCTCTTGTTTATGCATGAAAACGAGCACGGAAACAAGCTCGTTTACGGTAAAAAACCCGCTGGGCGGCACAGTCTACTACCACCCGCTCTTTGAGTGTTAAGTGAATTTTTTAATCAATTTGCTTAGTTTTTAAAATTTGTTTATTCTGCTTGCATTTAAAAAAAAAATATTAGATTTTATGAGGCCTGTGTAAATTATATTTTCATAATGACAAACCTTTTCCTTGCCAGACACTGCCAACAACCCTCGACACCGTACTCGGGACTGATCCGGCGGGACTGATCGGCCGGACAGTCTGGGGAACTAACTACCACCACCGGCCGGATCACAAACCTTCATACAAGATAAGTAGTTCTTCAGTAGCAGTTATTGTAAATTATCACTGGGGTATATGACTCAAATTGCTTCAAGCTCTGTGTCCAGGCATTTTGGCTCAAACGTTCCTTTATTTTGGCCATGTCACTCTTTCAATTTTGGGGGAGGCACTCGTCACAGCCAGTTCTGCCTTTTGTCTCTTTCTCTCACATAGAAAAAACAAATAAATATGAGCCTCTTGTGTTGTAGGGCAGACTGCAGAAACTATATTTCCACATATCCAAATTAGTTATAAGTGGCAACTGTAATGGGTTTGCCAGAGAAGGCCTCTGGCTGTGAAAAATTAATCCCGGCCACCAGTATACGGACTCTGTCCTTGAGAGTAGTGACTGTCCCTGGTGTATACTAATTAAAATTTAAAGCTTTGCAAAATAAACAAACCAAAACTGGGAATACTTAGATTATCGCAAAGGAGCTAATCAAAATAGTTATGTGGAAATAATTAAAGACCGAACCATGTTATCATGGATGTGAAGTTCTTCTTTGAGTGATACTGCCAAACACCCAAACTCCAAAAAATTGCTTAGTTTCTAGAGGCCCTATGTTTGCCTTTTTTATGTATATATTATATACTCAGGCACATCCCCATAGCTGGGGGTAGCCGACACGAACCATTGAAATTTACAGTAGAGTTTGGTGTTAAACCTGTAATGCAGTGTATATTATATGCTGATATATTAGTCTCTACCTGTTGAGTGGTCTGGTTTTGCAATTGAGTTCAATGTTGAGTTTTCTGAATTTGATTATTAATTATATGAAATTCAGTTTAGTTTTGGATGCACTGACTTTACCAATATGGGTAAGCAGTTAAGGTCATAAGGTGGTTCTCTGGCATCATGGTATGTGGGGGCTGTTAGACTTTCATTGGGACAAGAATAGGATATTTATGATGACATTCATGAAACAAAACAAAATACCCCCAAGACCCCATTTTGAGATTAATTTGTGCATTTTCTGGCAAAAAAATGCCCCGGCCAAGGGCTGGGTTCTCTTAAATTGCAGGCTCGCTATTGCTTGCCAGGATCTATCTATCTATTGCTGACGCCGTGATCCCCGAAGGGTGGCCACGAACGAACCGCCCCCATGCACCTCTGTCCCCAGTCAGTCGACGCCCCTCGCCCCAACCAGCACCGCCTTCGTTCATGTACTTCCTCACTCCATCCTTCCACCTCTCAATCAGTCTACCTCTCCCTCTCTGTCCCTCCACCTCACTCTCGTACACCCTCTTAGTCATTCTCTCGCTTTCCATTCGTTCCATATGGCCGAACCATCTCAAGTTGTTCCTTTTCACACTTTCCAGCACATCTACCTCCACACCACACCTTCTTACTTCCTCATTAGTCTGTCTATCCCTCCATGTAACTCCGCACGCACGATGCTTATGTTCTGGGTGTGGTGTCCTGAGTTTGAATCCTGGGAGGACCATATGTTTTTATTAGTTCATTAACCCCTTCAGACATATATGACGCAGAGTTGCCAGATTAGCAATAAGAAATAGAGTTTTCTCACACTTATAATTACCTCTCCAAAATTAGTTTTCTGCCCACATCTAACTCAAAGACAACTGCAGAGGTTGAAGTAACTAAAATAAAGGTTTGTAAAAAAACCTGATGGTAATAAAGGCTTTAAAGTATCCCTAATAGGCTCAAAATTGCGTCATATGTCGGAGAGGGTTTAAAGTACATTGGGGTTTATAATTGATTATTAATGTTAAAGGGGTGTTATTTATTATAGTTATTATTTTTATCTTTTTACTGTGTTCGTCCCAGTTTTGGTTTGTTTATTTTGAAAGTTTTACATTATAGCGGTTTTGATTAGTTTTGTTTGCTATTATCTTGTATCGTCCCAGTTTGGTTTGTTTATTTTGAAAGTTTTAAATTCTAATTTGTTCCTGCCGTTCAGCGTTGTCTCTCACCTTTTCCTTGTTGACTGTAGCTCTTTCGCATTTCTGTCCATTGAAATAGTTCCTTCGCTGCCCTAGTCTTGCCAATATTCTTTTTGGAATCTGTTTTGGTGGTGTAATGGATTAGATGCTTATGTTCTCGGTGTAGTGTCCTGTGTTCGAATTCCGGGAGGACCATATGCTTTTGTTATAACCGATTTTGATTAGCTATTTTGCCTTTATATTGTCTGTCCCAGTTTTGGTTTAAATTTGCAAGTTTTACATTTTAATTCATTAGCACATTCAAGTACATTGGGGTTTGTAATTGATGATTAATGTTAAGAACGGGGTGTTAATTATTTCCTTAGACCACATTTTGTCCTTCCTTAATCAAATTCAGTTCCTTGCCGATATTTGGTTAGCTTTATTTTGAGTTTTATTTCATAAATTTGATTATGGTAAGCGTTTTTTTCACAGCGATTTTGATTTGATATTTTGCCTTTATATCGTCTTTGTCCCAGTTTTGGTTTGTTTAGTTTGCACATAAATGCTTTAATTAATTTCATAGGTGTCTGGTGTTGGGGTGAAGTTAATAAAATATAGAATATTAGTTTCTAAAGTAGAGATCAGGTGATAAGGAGTTTAGTTTAGTGAAGTAATAATAAAAACTAAATTCTTATCAAATCAATATAATTCTTTAATGCCCATATATTTAATCACTGTTTAAAGTTTTGCAATTCTATGTTCAACAGGTTTGGCCCGGTGTGCAAGAAGAACGTAAACCCGAACAAATCACCTTGAAAACCTGGACCCTACGCTGGCTGGATTGAAAATTAAGGATTCCACACCTCCACTCAGCACTACACCAACTTAAGGGGAGACTGACAGTTTTTATGATCTATTAATTCATTCCTTTATCTCTTAGTTTTCTCGCTAGACCTCGATCAAGCTTAGAAAATCACCCCCTAGACACCCCTTCAAGATAAATTTGTACATTTTTTGGTAGAGAAATATCCCAGCCGACGGCCGATTCCTCCTAAAATTACAGGCTGGCTATTGCTCGCCAGGAAAAATACTTAAATGGCACAAAGGGTCCTAATATTGCCAGAAATGGGGTGAAAAGTCGTAAAATCTCCAAACTAATGGAATTGGTCTTAAAATTTCAAATAGTGGGGCTAAACATTAGGGAGAAGGGGGTCCAGAAAATCAGTGTCTCCCCTTAAGGAATCAACACCTCCACTCGGCACTACGTCAACTTAAGGCTTCCACACCTCCACCACTCAGCACTACAGCAACGGAAAAGAACCTGGTCGACATCTACTTCTATTTATTTTACTCAGGCCCATTCCCCATTTTTTATATATTTAGTTTCTACTAAAGTAAAACTTCATCTTGTTCTACCCTTCACTTGCTCAAAATAGTTTAAAAGTATAGTGTTCATATATAGCCTACTCGTACATAATTATAATGTAAGACTTGCAAAATAAACAAACCAAAACTTGGACGAACACCGTAAAAAGACAACATATCAAAATCGCTGTGGAAACCACGCTTCAGCAAAATAATTATTTTTAAATACTCAATCAATTTAAAGACTGTTCCACACTAAGTGCGGTTCTGGTCTTGCGCCCTAATGGTAGTGCTCCAGGCAGCGCTGTTCAGAGCTGCCTCACTTATGTTTTTAAGTCCTGGTGGTGTAATGGTTAAGGTGTCTACAAATCTGTGTGTGATAACCCAGGTTCGAATCCCAGGGATCACTTAATTGCTTTCATAAATTCCATTGGAGGAGTTTGTTGGTTTGGTGAAATTGATAAAATCTAGATTATTTATTAACTATCAGACTATATGATCTGATCCCTTGGTGTAGCTCCCATGTTCACCAACTTTGATATTTTCACCTAATCTACTGGTCTTTAAATTTGTCCAATGTATGTCAACTAATGAAGTTAAAAAGGGTTTTAAGTTTCAATTCTGGTCACTTAATTTTTTGTATGATAAATATAACCGTTTCAAAACAATTTTATATATCTTTGTAGGATTATTAGTGTTCAATAAATTATAAATTGTATTGTATTATAATCAACCTTGTGTACCGTGCATAAAATAAACTTTTAAGGAATCAAAGTTTTTAATGTACAGTATATATGAATATGCTTTGGCAGTGACCAAGTTGTGAAACTTCAGTATTAACTTCATAAGTATATAAGTTGCTTTTATGTTTTACCAGTTTTGGTTTGTTTATTTTGCAAGTTTTATATCATGACTTAATTCTGGTTGGTTTATAACATAAGTTTGTCTGCTAAGACTAGTCATTGGAAGGAATTTTGAGTAATGTAAATCAGGTTTAGCCCAGTTAAAAGAATAAGAATGTAATATAGTAATGGAAGATCATAAATATTATATAATCTCAAAGCAATAGTTAAATCTGTACCCAAAATATAATTAGAAGGTTGAAAAATAAATGCGGTATTGCAGAGAGGCCATTATACTATTGTTTAAAGTAGTTTGTACAAATTGAATAATTTAGACTATTTTCTAATGCCTTCAGTCGAGAATTTTTAAACACTTGCAAGCTTTCATTTATAAATTATTATTTTACTTAAGCTTTGTTTCCACAGCGATTTGTATTAGTTATTGTCTTACTGTTCATATAAGTTTTGGTTAGTTTATTTTGCAAGTTTTAAATTATGTAAAAGTATAGGTCTAAAGTCTATTCGCCATTTAATAAGTCAGAGGTTGCCGTTAAATATTAAAATTTAATTATCTTTATGCCTTCAATAAGTCTAAAATTTGTTCATATACCTGTATAGCTTTAAATCAAAATGCTTCTGTCAAATTAAAGTATTATTTTTTTTTTTAGTTTAGATGTAATTCCTGGTAGAGTATTATTCCTAGATTTTTATGGGTTCCAATAATGGTTCTTCAAATTAAACTTCGCAGTCCTATTTTGTTATAAACTCGCTTTCTTGAAGACTTATATTATTTTGTTTAAGAGTTTCCACAGCGATTTTGATAAGTTCTTTTGTCTTTTTACTGTTCGTCTAAGTTTTGGTTTGTTTATTTTGAAAGTTTTCCATAATTCATTTTACACCAGTAATGGCCTCTGGTTAAGTGTTGTGCATAATTATAGTAGTACATTCATTTCTATTACTTTTAGAATTTTCAATAGCGCAAAACATGTTCTTTTATTTATAAATTATTTTGCTTGAGCATTTTTTCCACTAGTTATTTTGATAAGTTGTTTTGTCTTTTTACCGTTATCCCAAGTTTTGGTTTGTTTATTTTGCAAGTTTTAAATTATAAAGTAGTAATAATTGGACGAACTTCTCAATTTAGTAGATTCTTTTTGGCATTAATTTTAATGGTTGCATTATTGAATGTAGTCTTTAGATACAAAGGTATAGGTATTAAACTGATCCCAATCGGCTTATGTTATAAACCTGCAGAAATGAGACTATATTGTTTAAAGTTCTTTGTACAAATATATAATTATTTTGTATATGCCTTCATTATATATTCCTGATTATTTTAAGCATTATTTAGATTATAATTATAGTGGGATTGGGCCTGAGTATGTACTGTATATAGATAGATTTCCACATAGCGATTTTTATTAGTTTGTTTATCTTGCAAGTTTTGGTTTGTTTATTTAGCAAGTTTTACATCCTAATGAAATCAAATTCTTTCTAATTACTCCAGAAGTTGATAGGGGAATTTGTGAATAAATATGAATATAAACAGATAGTCTGCATTAGTTTTTTAGGCAAATAAAATAAAATAAAATCTGATTTTAATTACTGGCAGGTCTCACTTATTTCATGGGAATTATAAAACTTTGATATTTTATTATAAGCTTATTTGATTGGAAGGTAACTTTAAATTAAATATTTAGGTATTGGCAGTTTTGCTTTTATCTTGTATCGTCCCAGTTTTGGTTTGTTTATTTTGAAAGTTTTAAATTATAGCGATTTTGATTAGTTCTTTTGCTTTTATCTTGTATCGTCCCAGTTTTGGTTTGTTTATGGTGCGACTCCCTATTTTAATATAATTTGGTTTGTTTATTTTGAAAGTTTTACATTATAGCGATTTTGATTAGTTCTTTTGCTTTTATCTTGTATCGTCCCAGTTTTGGTTTGTTTATGGTGTGACTCCATATTTTAATAATAATTTGGTTTGTTTATTTCGAAAGTTTTACATTATAGCGATTTTGATTAGTTCTTTTGCTTTTATCTTGTATCGTCCCAGTTTGGTTTGTTTATTTTAAAAGTTTTACATTCTAATTTGTTCCTGCCGTTCAGCGTTGTCTCATCTTTTCCTTGTTGACTAGCGCTTTCGCATTTCTGTCCATTGAAATAGTTCCTTCGCTGCCCTAGTCTTGCCGATATTCTTTTGGAATCGGTTTTGGTGGTGTAATGGATTAGATGCTTATGTTCTGGGTGTGGTGTCCTGAGTTAGAGTCCCGGGAGGACCATATGCTTTTGTTATAACTGATTTTGATTAGTTATTTTGCCTTTATATTGTCTGTCCCAGTTTTGGTTTAAGTTTGCAAGTTTTAAATTTTAATTAAGCACATTAAAGTACATTGGAGTTTGTAATTGATGATTAATGTTAAGAACGGGGTGTTAATTATTTCCTTAGACCACATTGTCCTTCCTTAATCAAATTCACTTCCTTGCCAATATTTGGTTAGCTTTATTTTGTTTTATTTCATAAATTTTATTATGGCAAGCGTTTTTTTCACATAGCGATTTTGATTAGTTATTTTGCCTTTATATCGTCTTTGTCCCAGTTTTGGTTTGTTTAGTTTGCACATAAATGCTTTAATTAATTTCATAGGTGTCTGGTGTTGGGGTGAAGTTAATAAAATATAGAATATTAGTTTCTAAAGTAGAGATCAGGTGCTAAGGAGTTTAGTTTAGTGAAGTAATAATAAAAACTAAATTCTTATCAAATAAATAGAATTCTTTAATGCCCATATATTTAATCACTGTTTAAAGTTTTGCAATTCTATGTTCAACAGGTTTGGCCCGGTGTGCAAGAAGAACGTAAACCCGAACAAATCACCTTGAAAACCTGGACCCTACGCTGGCTGGATTGAAAATTAAGGATTCCACACCTCCACTCAGCACTACGCCAACTTAAGGGGAGACTGACAGTTTTTATGGTCTATTAATTCATTTATTCCTTTATCTCTTAGTTTTCTCGCTAGACCTCGATCAAGCTTAGAAAATCACCCCCTAGACACCCCTTCAAGATAAATTTGTACATTTTTTGGTAGAGAAATATCCCGGCCGAAGGCCGATTCCTCCTAAAATTACAGGCTGGCTATTGCTCGCCAGGAAAAATACTTAAATGGCACAAAGGGTCCTAATATTGCCAGAAATGGGGTGAAAAGTCATAAAATCTCCAAACTAATGGAATTGGTCTTAAAATCTCAAATAGTGGGGCTAAACATTAGGGAGAAGGGGGTCCAGAAAATCAGTGTCTCCCCTTAAGGAATCAACACCTCCACTCGGCACTACGTCAACTTAAGGCTTCCACACCTCCACCACTCAGCACTACAGCAACGGAAAAGAACCTGGTCGACATCTACTTCTATTTATTTTACTCAGGCCCATTCCCCGTTTTTTATATATTTAGTTTCTACTAAAGTAAAACTCCATCTTGTTCTACCCTTCACTTGCTCAAAATAGTTTAAAAGTATAGTGTTCATATATAGCCTACTCGTACATAATTATAATGTAAGACTTGCAAAATAAACAAACCAAAACTTGGACGAACACCGTAAAAAGACAACATATCAAAATCGCTGTGGAAACCACGCTTCAGCAAAATATATTTTTTTAAATACTCAATCAATTTAAAGACTGTTCCACACTAAGTGCGGTTCTGGTCTTGCGCCCTAATGGTAGTGCTCCAGGCAGCGCTGTTCAGAGCTGCCTCACTTATAATGTTTTTAAGTCCTGGTGGTGTAATGGTTAAGGTGTCTACAAATCTGTGTGTGATGACCCAGGTTCGAATCCCAGGGATCACTTAATTGCTTTCATAAATTTCATTGGAGGTGTTTGGTGGTGTGGTGAAATTGATAAAATCTAGATTATTTATTAACTATCAGACTATATGATCTGATCCCTTGGTGTAGCTCCCATGTTCACGAACTTTTGATATTTTCACCTAATCTACTAGTCCTTAAATTTGACCAATCTATGTCAACTAATGAAGTTAAAAAGGGTTGTAAGTTTCAATTCTGGTCACTTAATTTTGTTAGGATTAATATTGCCGTTTCAAAACAATTATATATATCTTTGTAGGATTATTAGTGTTCAATAAATTCTAAATTTTATTGTATTGTATTATAATCAACCTTGTGTACCATGCATAAAATAAACTTTTAAGGAATCAAAGTTTTTAATGTACAGTATATATGAATATGCTTTGGCAGTGACCAAGTTGTGAAACTTCAGTATTATTAACTTCATAAGTTTATAAGTTGCTTTTATGTTTTACCAGTTTTGGTTTGTTTATTTGGAAGTTTTATATCACGACTTAATTCTGGTTGGTTTATAACCTAAGTTTATCTGCTAAGACTAGTCATTGGAAGGAATTTTGGTTAAAAAGTTTGAGTAATGTAAATCAGGTTTAGCCCAGTTAAAAGAATAAGAATGTAATATAGTAATGGAAGATCATAAATATTATATAATCTCAAAGCAATAGTTAAATCTGTACCCAAAATATAATTAGAAGGTTGAAAAATAAATGCGGTATTGCAGAAAGAGGCCATTATACTATTGTTTAAAGTAGTTTGTACAAATTGAATAATTTAGACTATTTTCTAATGCCTTCAGTCGAGAATTTTTAAACACTTGCAAGCTTTCATTTATAAATTAACTAAGCTATAGCTATTAGCTTTGTTTCCATAGCGATTTTATTAGTTGTCTTTTTATTGTTCTTCATATAAGTTTTGGTTAGTTTATTTTGCAAGTTTTAATTTATGTAAAAGTATAGGTCTAAAGTCTATTCGCCATTTAATAAGTCAGAGGTTGCCGTTAAATATTAAAATTTAATTATCTTTATGCCTTCAATAAGTCTAAAATTTGTTCATATACCTGTATAGCTTTATATCAAAATGCTTCTGTCAAATTAAATTTTTTTTAAAATTTAGATGTAATTCCTGGTAGAGTATTATTCCTAGATTTTTATGGGTTCCAATAATGGTTCTTCAAATTAAACTTCGCAGTCCTATTTTGTTATAAACTCGCTTTCTTGAAGACTTATTATTTTGTTTAAGAGTTTCCACAGCGATTTTGATAAGTTCTTTTGTCTTTTTACTGTTCGTCTAAGTTTTGGTTTGTTTATTTTGAAAGTTTTCCATAATTCATTTTACACCAGTAATGGCCTCTGGTTAAGTGTTGTGCATAATTATAGTAGTACATTCATTTCTATTACTTTTAGAATTTTCAATAGCGCAAAACATGTTCTTTTATTTATAAATTATTTTGCTTGAGCATTTGTTCCACTAG
>CM064487.1:124108893-124361393 GCA_032716605.1 Paralithodes platypus
TCATCACCATTCTGTACAATGTTCGAATCACTCCGGCGCACGTTGTGCCGCAAAGCCCTGGTCAACCGCTCACAGGATTCTATACTCAGAAATTCCGGTCTCCCCGTGTGAAGAGCATTCAGGTTATCTCTCACAATGCAGGAAGGAGGCGTCCCCAACGCAGGAGGATCATTGGCCCAGACACTAGGAAACACAGGGTTGTAGCCAAAAACAAGCTGGTTAGGCGAGAAGCCCGAATACTTCGTAAGGGCATTACTCGCAGAAATCGCCCAAGCCAAAGCCACCTCTAAATTATGTGTATCTGCCATGATTTTCCTCACAGTATCACCTATCACCGCATTTCTTACGTTCACAAACCCCAATACTCCAAGGGCTCTCAGCAGCTGTGGCCATAATCTTTATGTTAAAAGCCTCACCAAGCGTACGCATATCATCATTGTTAATTCCCGCATCCTTCACAAGTTTCAATAGCTTAGCCGACGTAGGGTGACCAAACTGTCTATGAAGCTTCAGTGCAGTTCCTTTTCCACCGGTTTCTAAAGATGCCAGTGTAACCATACTCCTGGATTTCTGGCCTAGTCAGAACGAAATGGGCAACAGATAGTGTCCCGATGATGTAGACTCCAAACGAATGTCTTGTCCACAAACTCTCACTATGTCCGTCTCAAAATCCAACACCATTTTCGCCTTTTCATTGACTTTTTACTCAAAAGCAAAGGAACGTTACACTCTACCACATCAGTCACGATAATCGCACGCACATCGCCCACCTGGCATGGTCACTCGCTTCATCGATTGCACTGTGGCTCCATCCGCAAATGTAAAAGTCGAAGTTGAAGTACCTTCAGTAATTTGAGCTTTTTCATAATCACTTAACTCATGAATGTAATTTTCAATCCATTCCGATCCACACACAGTTGTAGAACATCCAGTATCCAGTACAGCACAACCCTTCGCTTCATCAACAAGCTTCTGCAACTTTCCACTGTGCTGGTCATCCTCATCAGCATAACCCATAAACATGGATAAATGCACCATCTCTTCCAAATCATCTCTTTCACAAGATTTCCCCTTATTCTCATACGCATCAGGACAATCTCTAGCCCAATGAAATTTTGTACCACACACTGCACAGTTTGACACTACCATCGGGCCCCAAAGGATTTTGTTTCCTGCCATATCTATGATTAAAACCTCTACCACGGCTTCTCATAGCACCTCTTCTAGCTAAAGGCTGTGCTCGACCCACACCGCCTGTATACAATGCTTCCTCTTCCTTCATGTCACTTTTACCTTCAGTAACAAACACAGGTTCACTTTTAACATTCACATCACTTGTCCCAACAGCTGCTGTCTCACCACCAAAAATACGGCACAGACCTGACTTCATAACTCACTTCAGTAACTGCAGACATGGCCAACTGTCTTTCATTATCAGACAAATTACAAGCGGACAACAGCATAAATGCCTTTACTGCATCCAAAAAAATGTCATATCCTGTTCCGAACATTTAAAATAAGTATGCTCAAACTTAGACATGAAGGTACGCATATTCAGGTCACTAGGCCGCCGTAGATTATAAATGTCATGGAACGCCGCAAACTGCAGTCTTCCTTTGTCCACCAGTAACAACTCATCAAGCTTCTTTAACAATACTTCAACTCAGTCGTCTTTGTTTAAGTCCGCGGCGGGTATTTTTGACGAGGCCTCTCTTGCCCGCCCTTTTAGAGACAAGTGGATCGCCAGTGCCTTTTTTTCTTGGCCAAATCTGTCAACTTACACCAAATGTTTATATCTTTTTTCCAGTTTTCATACCCATCCTCATTCTCCAGTTTCGGTGGCCACTTAGTTGAACACGCCATTGTTTTCCAAACTACACTCTGCTACCAATATTAATAAGCTCAATGGCCGTGTCCACCACTCACCCATATGTAAACGACTGACTCCGTCCTGACAACTAGCCCGCCTCCTCGGTCCGGTTGGGACGTAATCTCTTGCACGTCGGCATATAGTAAGACTACACAATTTGGCGGGAAACTAGTTGGGCAAACTCCTGTGTCGATCGTCTGCTCACATATATAACCAGTTTGCACTCTCACAAACATTAACATATTTGCCTATGTTAACAGTAAATACATACAACTTTTCTACCCCTAAGCTAACTAACAAGAAGCCAGTTACTTTAGATTGAAGGACACTTATCAACTTTAATAATTCGCAAAGAGGTCGCAAAGCTTATAAAACAGAAAATTAGTGTGATATTAATGATCTGATTTTGTGCAATTACATATAGAATTAAGATAAAATGGTCTTTAATTTAGCATTTATTCTTAATTAACCTCAAAATATAACTCCTTACATATAGTTTGAGTTATGAAAACAGATACAGGATTAAAATATAAGAGTCTATCCCATTTAACTCTTTGCGACTCGTATGACGCACTAGCGTCATATGGAACTTATGACCAAAACTCATATGATGCTAGTGCGTCATATGGACTTATCTACATGCCTCTCCAATAAGTTATATGACGCCCTAGCGTCATATGGAGCTCAGTAAGTCCGGTAAGTTAGATGAAGATCTGTCGGTTGGTGGCAACCCCAGGTTCCTCCGACAATTCTAACGGCCAGCAGTGTGGTTTGACAGTTGTGTGGTGCAGTATCAATGATACCAGGCTCCCGCCTCCGTGGACTTACTAGACATAATATGTCGCAAGGTTAAGAAGTACAGTATCTAATAAATTCATATTTAGTCACCAACCAACCAATTAACTAACAAATATACCTAATTAATGAAACTAATGAATAAGTGTGGTTCTCCAAAGACTCTAACCCTAGGATGATACTCTCACCTATTTTCGGTGCACTAAGCGCTATCAAGATCAAAATATTTAATTTAATTCTCTAAAGTGCATATTCTTCCAATTCCAACTGCACTAAAAAACTTTGCAGAACAATTTTAATTTCAAAGCAAAAAAATATATTCTATTTTTATATTACACCCAACCCCTCCCAAAGAAATTAATGAAAGCAAGCATGTGATCCACCGGGATTCGAACCTGGGCTACCACAAAGATTTTAAACACTAACCATTACATCAAGGCAGTTAATATAAGTAACACCCAATTCTTAACATTAAAATCAATTACAAACTCCAATGGACTTTTATAAACTAATGAAAGCATGTGGTCCTCCCAGGATTCGAACTCGGGACACCACACACCCAGAACACAATTATATAAACTAATACACCACCAACACAGCAGCACAAAGCTACTCTATCTAGGAAGCTTGCCGTGGGAGGAAGATCGGTTAAAAAAAGCTGTTATTGGGCACAATGTAGTGTGGGGGCTCTTTAGACTATCAACCCTTGCTAAAAATATGCTTAATTTTTATATGTTTAGAGTTCAGATATATATATATATACGCTGCATTATAATTTAAAATGTTAAAACTAAAACAAAAGCTTGGAAGAACCCAGTAAAAAGACTAAAAAATACAATAAATAAAAGTGTGGCAAATCTTTGTATGGTCATTCTATTACGGTCAGCTCAACCCCTTGTCCAAGTTTAGTTGAGGAAAAATTGCATGTACAGTCAAAGTCAGTATTTCACCGCTATTTAGGATTGAGTAACACTCCGTTCTTAATGTTAAATCAATTACAAACGCCAATGTATTATAATAAACTAATTAAATCATAGTGCTACCGGGATTCGAACTCAGGACACCACACCCAGAACATAAGCATCTAGATAGAGATAAACAGATATTAACTCTACTCTCCAACGCTGAGATTAATAGTACTAGGCTAGTCAATCGCCGTTCAAAACAAGACTAGGAAGTTAAAATATATAAAGCTTTAAAACGAACTCATAAGTAACCAGTAAAATGTCTGTTTAAGAGAAAAGTTATTGAAATATTGATTTTGACCGTACAGAAGATTAAGACAGTTTAGAAGATTAGGGCAGTTTAGAATATTAGGACAGTTTAGCAGATATTGTGGTAATCCTAGCTATGTTAGTTATACAGGTTAGTATATAGATGTTAGGTTAGGAGCTGGGGTTGACCTGACCGTGGAATTCACATTAAACTTCTATAGCTTTTTTTTTTTTTTTTTTTTCTATATGATTGAGGGAGCTTACAGTACAGTTATTGAAATAAGTAGTTTTGTTCTGGACGCCCTTCTCATATTTAGCCCCATTAGATAGGCAATTTTAAAACTTTTCGCCCTACGTATTTTTTATTTGATCATGGCAAGCAAAAGCGAGCCTGCAATTTAAGAGAAAACAGCCCTTGGCCGGGGCATTTTTCTGCCAGAAAATGCACAAATTAATCTCAAAAAGGGGTCTTGGGGGTATTTTGTTTTGTTTCATAAATGTCTTAGAATATCAATAAATATCCTATTCTTGTCCCAATGCAAGTCTAACAGCCCCCACATACAATGATGCCAGAGAACCACCCTATGACCTTAACTGCTTACCCATATTGGTAGTCAGTGCATCCAAAACTAAACTGAATTTCATATAATTAATATTCAAATTCAGAAAACTCAACATTGAACTCAATTGCAAAACCAGACCACTCAACGGGTAGAGACTAATATATCAGCATATAATATACACTGCATTACAGGTTTAAGACCAAACTCTACTGTAAATGTCAATGGTTCGTGTCGGCTACCCTCAGCTATGGGGTATGTGCCTGAGTATATAATATATATATATAAATCAAAAAGGCAAACATAGGGCCTCTAGAAACTTTAAGCAATTTTTTGGAGTTTGGGTGTTTGGCAGTATCACTCAAAGAATAACTTCACATCCATGATAACATGGTAACTATTTTGATTAGCTCTTTTGCGATAATCTAAGTATTCCCAGTTTTAGTTTGTTTATTTTGCAAAGCTTTAAATTTTAATTAGTATACACCAGGGACAGTCACTACTCTCAAGGACAGAGTCAGTGTACTGGTGGCCGGGATTATTTTTTCACAGCCAGAGGCCTTCTCTGGCAAACCCATTACAATTGCCACTTATAACTAATTTGGATATGTGGAAATATAGTTTCTGCAGTCTTCCCTACAACATAAGAGGCTCATATTTATTTGTTTGTTCTATGTAAGCGAGAGACAAAAGGTAGAACTGCCTGTGACGAGTGCCTCCCAAAAAATTGAAAGAGTGACATGGCCAAAATAAAGGAACGTTTGAGCCAAAATGCCTGGACACAGAACTTTAAGCAATTTGAGTTATATACCCCAGTGATAATTTACAATAACTGCTACTGAAGAATGTATACCATGAATAAGCCACTAAGGAACATTTACAACACATTGAGTTTTGAGAGACAAATACCACTTCAGATATGTAGCGAGTTATTTAATTATAAAAGCCGGTATTAACAGGCTACAATCTTTACCTAGGCCTCAGAAGTGGCCAGTTAATGCAAAGGAGATCAATAGAATGCAACACAAGGAGAAGAGTTAGTTCTGCAGAGCAGATTAACCAGACCACTGAGCTCCATTCGGAACTGTCATAGGTCTGGCGCGAAGGATGCAGGATAGCATAACAAATGATGAGCTGAAGAGACTTTTAGGTAAAGAGTATTAGCGAGGTGATGCGTACAAGTTGACTGGGATGGTATGGACAGAATGGATGAACAAAATTGGGTGAAAAAATGCAGGTCTGTGATTGTGGAGGGAGCTGCACCAAGGGGTGGACAGAGGAAGACCTGGGATCGCACTATACGTGGCGATCTCAAATCCAAAAACTTTACAAGTGAAGCATTACACCACCAATTGATATTAAAAACCATCTGATTGGAGTTGCTAACAAACTGTCAAACAATTTTTTTTTTTTTTTTTTTTTTTTTTTAAGTATAAACAAAATGAGTGAGAGCAGTGGAAATGAATTACTTAAGGAGTGCGTGCGGAGTTACATGGAGGGATAGACAGACTAATGAGGAAGTAAGAAGGAGGTGTGGTGTGGAGGTAGATGTGCTGGAAAGTGTGAAAAGGAACAACTTGAGACGGTTCGGCCATATGGAACGTATGGAAAGCGAGAGAATGACTAAGAGGGTGTACGAGAGCGAGGTGGAGGGACAGAGGTAGACCGAATATGAGGTGGAAGGATGGAGTGAGGAAGTACATGAACGAAGGCGGTGCTGGTTGGGGGGAGGGGCGTCGACTGACTGGGGACAGAGGTGCATGGGGGGCGGTTCGTTCGTGGCCACCCCTTCGAGGATCACTGCGTCAGGCAATAGATAGATATAGAAAATTTTACTTAAAGTCAAAATACAAATAGATAAATGGCAAAATTATAGAGAGATTACCGGTACTTCCAGTACATGTCCTTCCTAATCTTAAAATCTTCTGCTGAAGCGTGGTTTCCACATAGCGATTTTGATAAGTTTTGTCTTAACTGTGTTCGTCCAAGTTTTGGTTTGTTTATTTTGAAAGTTTTACATTATACTGTAATTTACATAATTCCCCATTACCAGACGCCTTAATTTAAGGGGGGTTGGGCGTATTAATTTGCTTTATTAAATAAATGTTTATTATTTCTTTAGTTTCCTCCCTTGACATCCATAAAGCTTAAAAAACACCAAGATCCACATAAAAGATTAATTTGTACATTTTTGGATAATTTTTTTCCGAATGAAGACCGTTTTTATAATTTTTATATAAAACAAAAAATGCACCTCAATTGCATGAAAGGTCCGAATATTGCCAAAGAAACTGGGTTAAAGAGGTTAAAATTGACAAATGATGTAAAATTTCAGAACTAATGGGGCTAACAATGAAGGAGAAGGAGGTCCAGAAAAAGCCAGCCGGGCTGGCCTTAATGCCCGAGGGGATGGACACAAATGAACCGCCTGGATATACTTCCATGGGACGAGGAAACTCATTAAGATTATTTCTACCTTGGTCCTGTTCTCGGGAAGGATTAGTTTAGTTAGTTTTTTTTTTTTTTTTTCCTATGTGAGTGAGTGAGACAAAAGTTAGAACGGCCTGTATAGAGTGCCTCCCCCAGAGTTGAAAGAGTGACCGGGCCAAAATGCTAAAGGGGGGATGGTTGTTTTTTCCTGGGCCCCCGTCTCCCTCATGTTTAGCCCCATTAGTTTAGAAATCTTGGGACGATGCAAACTAGTTTAGCGATTTTAATAACTTTAAACCTTTTGTTTTTCAATATTAGGACCTTTCACGCAATTAAGGTGTATTTTTTTCCCTGTCCTGGCTAGGGCATAACAAAATATTAATTATATAAAAAATTGACCTCGATTGCATGAAAGGTCCGAATATTGCCAAAGAAACTGGGTTAATGATTTTAAAATTGCTAACTGTTATATAATTTCAGAACTAATGGGGCTAAACATGGAGAAGGGGGTCCAGAAAAAGCCAGCCTTAATGCTTAAGGGGGGATGGCCGTTTTTTTATGGGTCCCCGTCTCCCTCATGTTTAGCCCCATTAGTTCAGAAATCTTCGGTCTATGCCAACTAGTTTAGCGATTTTAAGAACTTTAAACCCTTTCTTTGTCAATATTAGGGCCTTTCACGCCATTAAAGTGTAATTTTTTCCTGCCGACCGAACGGTGTTGTTTTAGAAATAATCTCCTTTCAGCCAGGATATCTATTCTACCAAAAAACGTATAAATTTAACTTTCATGGGAATCACAAGTCTGAGCGGGTGGTGATGGATGGGATATACAGTAATTCCAAATTAAGCCACTTCTTTTAAGCTCCTCGGTGGCCTAGTGGTTTGGGTGTTCGAGTGCTGCACTACTGGCCTGGGTTCGGGGCATGACAAAATATTAATTGTATAAAAAATTGACCTCAATTGCATGAAAGGTCCGAATATTGCCAAAGAAACTGGGTTAATGATTTTAAAATTGCCAAATGTTATAAAATTTCAGAACTAATGGGATTAAACATGAAGGAGAAGGGGGTCCAGAAAAAGCCAGCCAGCCCGCCTGCTTAGGGATGGCTGTTTTTTCTGGGTCCCCGTCTCCCTCAGGGTTAGCCACATTAGTTTAGAAATCTTCGGTCTATGCCAACTGGTTCAGCGATTTTAAGAACTTTAAACCTTTGTTTTGTCAATATTAGGGCCTTTCACGCAATTAAGGTGTAATTTTTTTCCTGCCGACCGATAGCAAGCCTGTAGTTTTAGGAAGAATCGCCGTTCGGTCGGGATATCCATTCTACCAAAAAAATTATAAATTTTAATTTAATGGGGATCACCAGTCTAAGCGGGTGGTGGTGGAAGAGATATAATTCGAAATTAAGCCACTACTTTTAAGCTCCTCGGTGGTCTAGTGGTTTGGGTGTTGGAGTGGTGCACCACTGGCCTGGGTTCGAACCCTGGCTGGAGCATGACAAAATATTAATTATATAAAAAATGTACCTCAATTGCATGAAGGGTCCGAATATTGCCAAAGAAACCGGGTTAAAGATGTTAAAATTGCCTGTTACGTCCTGGGATATATAAACATTGGGCTCTTTCTATTGGACTAGGTATGCGGCAACAAGCAACAACGGAAAACGATAGATCCAACCCTTATCTATAAACCCAGGCAACAAACCACCCTAAACCGTCAAGAGTCCTGCCTGGACAACGAGGTATCCTATGACTCGGTTACAGGGTGCACGCACTATAGACTGCTGATAGTCAAGCAGGCTATATAAAAGATCACTCAATTAAGTTGACTTAAAGCTTCAAGGAAAAGATAGATAACCGAATTAAATTGCAGAAACAATTTAATAACAAACTAGAAGAAAGTACATTTAACGTTACGTTAATTAATACAACTAATCACCCCTGCGTGAAAGAAGGTGAAAGCAAACAGTCCTCAAAACATCGTACAGGTAGACAAGATGCGGGTTTCTAAACTGCATGCGGCTACTGTAGGATCTGATGCTTAGCAAAGAAAGTACGTTACGGATTTAGAGAACTCTTAACTCATAAGCAGGAATAAATACTAGTGATAGGACATACAGTGTATAATGGCATAGGTATAATTAAATAAAGGCAGCAACTCGCAACATAAACCACATACAGGTGTGCTTCTCACTCTTAGTCAGGTAAGCCTGCTCAGACAGAGTCTCTAAGCCACACCCTGACTCACAATAATGGTAAACTGTGGCACAATAACAAGCATACAGAGATAATAAACCCCTAGCTGTTAATCTGCCAGGTGGCAGAGGTCTAGCCGGAAGGATATAGGCTTCGGATACCAGGGCTGAGCCACCTGCTCTAGCCTAGGGACGTTCCCAAGTCTGTGCGCCAAATTACTCTAATTGAAAGGGTGCTCTCTTGAGAGACTCCGATCGCAAGTATCTGACTCTCTCCTGGCGACCCTAAAACAAAAGCAAGACGTGCTAGCGCAGTGCCGAGTGGACTAGGCAATGGCCCTCACACAATACAATGCTAGACACACAGGGACACAGACAAGAAAATGCCCCCAGACTCCCACGGGTATCCTAGTCAAGTCGTGCGGGTCCACGGGACTCGCACCAGCAGACTTTACTTAAAGAATCGCAAAAATCCTCCCCTCCGGTCTAGCCCCTGCTAACCTGACACAAGAACACACTAGCAAGCATGAAACCACCAAATATGAGACAACAAAAAAGCTTCCTAGGTCTCATTAACAATTACATCCCTGCATAAGGCCCAAAATCCTATCTAGTTATCTGAGAGCTCGTCGTTAATACAATAATAGATAGAAGGTCTATCAAGGGGATGGGATAATTAAATAGATTGGTGAAGTAGTGGAAAGAAGGTATACAAAGTAAGAGAGAACGTTTCTAAGTGGGGTTGAGAGGGATAGATATCAAGGGGGTCCGAAGGGTACGACAATGAGGTGAGCTCTAAGTCTTGAATCTGTCTGGACCCCACCCTAGGCATGCAGAATACATCCCAGGCTTGGCAACACTCAACACAGTTGCCTGGTCAAAATCCTCTACCCCGTGCGTGACTCGAAACTAAGCCTAACGTTGCAATCAAATGCATGTGGCAGCGCTTCAGGCTCGTCCCAAGCTGGACTCTCCGCGCGAAGCAACGTCCCAAGCCGGTCTCTCTCTCTCCCGCTCGTCTCTTCCCGCTCTCACTAGACTTACATCTTATATATTATAATGAAACAATCAACTATCGAGAATAAAATATACTAAGATGCGTTGGTTAAGAATAAGGGCAGCTTCAAGCTGTGAAACAACATAAGAATATCCCAGACATTAGTTACATTGTCGTAGGATATATACTAAGGGAAAGCCTGCCGGCCGGCTGCCACCAGCCGGTTTCTAAACGGCTGGGCAGCCGACGCGCGCGCATGCCCGCACGTGGTTACTATGCAGAAGCGTCACATGCCAAATGTTATAACATTTCAGAACTAACAGGGCTAAACATGGAGAAGAGGGTCCAGAAAAAGCCAGCTAGCCAGCCTTAATGCCCGAGGGGATGGCCACAAATGAACCGCCTGTATAAGTTTCCATAGGACGAGGCAACCATTACATTATTTCTACCTTGGTCCTCTTCTCGGGACGGATTCGATATTTTTGTTTTTTTCTATGAGAGTGAGGGTGACAAAATGTAGAACTGCCGTTATCGAGTGCCTCCCCCAGAGTTGAAAGTGTGACAAGGCCAAAGTCAAGGGACGTTAGAGCAAAATGCGTAAGGGGGGATGGGTTTTTTCTGCATGGAATACTCTGAAATAGGTGGTGGTAGGGGCAAGGAACATCCATATTTTAAAGAAAAAATTGGATGAAAGTAAACAGACTGGACAATACTAGCTTAGCTCAACTCCTGTAAACTACAATTAGGTAAATACATATACAATTACAGTACTTATCTTTATTTGGAAGGGGCGTGTATACTGTAGTAAGGTACCGAGGTGTGTCATCCCCAGTCTGGTTCCAACTCCAGGACATCCACCTGTGGACAACATTTATTCATTAATTATTTTGACTAAGTATTTAGTTAAAGTACTTTTATCAGTTTTAATTGTTATTGTTTAAACAATATCTCAAATATCACAAACTTATGGCAGTTAATAAAATGGTAATTTCACATAATATTACATATATTACAACCAAGCTGTTCATCCTGGAATACTAAAATTTAAAGTGTAAAGATTAAGAACTCAAAAAATAATTAAATATTTACAGAAACAGTGATTAAATGACAATCTAGACCGACAAAGCACCCAACATCTCGAAGCTTCAATCGATATTCTCAGGGCCTTGCAAGTCACAGGCTACTAAATAGCCTACAGTCCCGAGGTGGAGAGAAAAAAAAACAAAAAAAATACTCAGTCTGGTTCCAACTCCATACCACCGCCATCTGTGGACAACATTTATGCATTAATTCTTTTCACCATGTAATTTGCGGTCTTTTACTATCTTACTTTTCCTTCTGGGTGCAGGGGGCTAGGAATCCTCCCCTTTTAAAATTCTCCTGCTCATTGCAACAGTAAGGGGCGAGGGAACGCGTAAGTGGTCCCGAACCCTGAGAACTTTAACCCTTTAAGGTTTGTTTCTGTTCGGGCTCTTGTCTCAAGTCGGCCACCCCCAGCAATGGGGCATGTGCCTCAGTATATACAGCACACATTTATTTTTCTCCAAGCTTACTAGTTTCTTCGGTCAGAGCTATGAATTAAATATGTATTTAATCATTAACCCTTTGGCTGCAGGACCCGTTCAAAACATTCTGGCAATTTAAAGCAATTTACAGGCCTCTTAAACCTGTGGAGACTAATGAGAGTGAGTGGGAGCGCATCAGGCCCCCCAGTCTGCTTTAATCCAATTAAATAAATTAATGCCAAAGGTTATACATAACTCAGTCCTATTATGGTTTGGGACGAATAGTTATATGAATTTCAACAATAACCATGCCCCAAAAGATTTAAGTTGGTTATCAGACATATTGAACATTGAGATTAACCCTCCGGATCCAGGGGCCCTCATATGAGGCGGTTCGCTGTGTCCGGGGCCATTTTCGTACAGTCAAGCTTCATAATTCAGTAGCTACTGATTGAGACCACCTAGAGCAGTCAGGTTCTTTGCAAATTGTAGAACATCTTGTTGTCTGTAGACTGCCGTTGAGATGACATCGCTAAGACGTGTGGTTGCCGAGTTATGATGATTTTAGCAGCGATTCTTAGCCACAATTTTTAACTCATATGAGGCCTCCCGGACTCCTAACCAAAATAAGTTTTGCCTCATATGAGGCCTCCTGGATCCCAAGGGTTAAAGTTTATGTACCGGTATTTTAACATTTCAGTGATTTATATCAGATTTCCACATGCGTGAGAGATCTCTTCTCCAAAATATATATACTGTACAATCTTTATGACCCATACATAATTCCTGTAATATGAGTAAGCGACAAAAGGCAGGTTACAATAATAAAAGTTTAGACAGTTTCGTCCACAATGTTACAGTCTCGCGTCCTAAATGGAGGCTTTCCAGGCGGCCCTGTCCAGGGCTGCTTCCTTTGTCAAGTTCTTTACCACCGTATTGTTGGCATTTTGTCATCCTTTAAATCAATGCGAAGACCATACTGCACCACGTTAGGTGATTAAGTTACTAACAATTTAAGGAATTTGTTGGAGTAATGGAGTTTGGCCAAAAAGGGAAATTTCCACAATAATGTAGGCAAGAGTTGTGTTATTGGGTGTTTAACCTATACCCATTTGAAAGGACATTAGCCTAACCTAACTACCTTACCTAACCTATCCTAGTATTAGTGGGTGGGGGCTCCCGCCCCCACACCCCCGCTTCTTTGACATAAACTTGCGTGTTTACACGACGTACGCCTGGTAACAACTTCCACAATTTGTGATAAATGGCATGAATCACATTAAAAACAGTAGGGAAAACCCATGTACTGTCTGGAAAAGTCTCACATGTGCAAGTACTTTGCTCTTAACTTATTCAGGGGACCTTACAATTGCGGACAAGTGCTATATTCATAATTGCGTAAATTTTTATTTCCCCTCTCATATGAAATTGAGAGTACATTCCATAGAGGAAGTAATAACCACATGAAAACCGACACTAAATTACTCTTGGTCAAATCAAACTCTTGTTAAAGTTTAGTTAGGTTTGATTAGTGATAAGTTAACCCCTTCAACACCATGATTTTTATATTCTAATTACCATTAGACTATTTTCTTTACCTTATAATCAACCTGTATAAGTTAGAATACCCAGGTTAGTATAAAACTCACGACTACACAAGATAAAGTTATGACCAGTTATATAAGTTAGGATACCCAGGTTACACCCATAACTATAAAAGATAAATTATGACCGGTTGTATAGATTAAGATACCCATGTTAGACTACAACCCACGACTATACAAGATGAAAGTTATGACCGGTTATATAAGTTAGGATACCCAGGTTAGTATACAACCCACAACTATAAAAGATACAGTTATGATAAGTTAGGATACCCATGTTATACCCACGACTCTACAAGATAAAGTTATGAAACCCATGTTAGAATACAACCCACGACTATAGCCTACAATATTAAGTTATGACCGGTTGTATAGGTTAGGATACCCAGGTTAATACAGTATACTGCCCACGACTAAAAGATAGTTATGACAGTTTGTAGAAGTTAGGATACCCATGTTAGTATAATCCTACAACCCACAACTATGCAAGATAAAGTTATGACCAGTTTTATCTAGGTTAGAATACCCAAGTTAGTAAAAAATATAAAAGTTATGACTGGTTGTATATAGGTTAGGATACCAAGGTTAGTATACAACCCACTACTATACAAAATAAAGTTATGACCAGTTTTATAAGTTAGGATACCCAGGTTAGTAGTATACAGCGAGTTGGAATGTGGGGTTGACCTGATCAGGGAGTGGATATGGAACTCTCGGTAGGTTATTTTATGGTAGATTTAATAATTTATTAGTTAACTCTCTAGATCTGTAGCTTTCAAGATAAATTTGCAAATTTTGTCCCAGCCGAAGGCCGCTTCCTCCTAAAGCTACAGGATCTATTGCTCGTCAGAATAAAAGTAGACTTCTAAATGGCACAACGGGTCTTAAAATAGCACAACTAAGCTAATTCAGCAAACTTCTCAAAAACTGAAAACTATTGGGGAGAAACGGGAAGTAAAAGGGGACCAGAAAAAAAAAAACATCTCTCCTGTTCCTGTATGACTAACAACTAATTTCCATAATGTTCGAAAACATTTAGGTGTGAAATAGAAATCTGAAAAATAGCACTCGTCACGGGCAATTACAAATACGATTGGCAAAGGAAATATAAACTTAACCCCTTCAGATTCATATAACGCAGAGGTTGCCAGATTAGCAATAAGAAATAGAGTTCTCTCACTCTTATAATTACCTCTCCAAAATTAGTTTTCTGCCCACAGCTAACTCAAAGACAACTGCAGAGGTTGAAGTAACTAAACTAAAGGTTTCTAAATACCCCTGATGGTAACAAAGGCTTTAAAGTATCCCTAATAGGCTCAAAATCGCGTCATATGTCTGAGAGGGTTAAATATGCAGGGTACTAGCCATGTTTAATGTTATTTGGTCAATATGTATGTTAGGTCATTTGTGTTTTATGAATTATCCTTTTTATCATCAGTTCCTTCATTAATTATTGGTTTTAAAGTTAGCTTCCTTCTGCAAATGCATTTTTACCCATTATTTAGCAATATTAAAACATGCCTCCGAAAACCATATTTTGTCATTACCTTATCCTAACAACATAACCTGGGGGCTCTACTCCTTCATGTAAACAAGCAAACACTCATCAATCACATCTCACATGTCAGCCACCTAAAACCTCACAAAGACGACCGACGTGTCATCCGACGTAAGAGACAATTCCCCACAGACCCTGACTATACACCCTTCACCAATCACCAGACAAAGCATATCATCAACAATCTCAAGCACTCACCCGCCTGTGGCCTAGACAACATAAGCAACATACACCTGGGACCACAAGGCATACAAGCACTCACTAACATATCAAACTACAGCTATTCACACAACACAATACCAGACATTTGGAAGCATGGTATCACATTCCCCAAACCCAACAAAGACCCCACGCTACCCTCCTCGCACCGCCCCATCACACTCCTTTGCTCCCTCTCCAAAGTCATGGAACGCCTAGTATTACAACTAATTACACCTGACCTACCCCTAGCTCCAACACATGGCATTCGGCCACTGCACTCCACAAACACTCTTCTCACAGACCTTACACAAAGAGCTTTCGACGGCATCAACTCAGCTAGACCACCACACAGATCACTATTAGCCACACTCAACATTAGTAAAGCCTTCGATGCCATCCCCCGCCACAACCTAACAAACAAAATCTACAACACAAACATGCACAACAACACAAAAAGGTGCCTGGCCAACTTCCTAGCAGGCAGATGTGCACACTTATCTTTTGCCGGTCAGTCATCTAAAATCAGAAACTTTCCAAACGGAGTCCCACAAGGATCCGTCCTATCGGCCGCACTCTTCAATCTGTACGATATAACTACACCCAATACGCCCCAAATAAACTTAGCCTCCTATGCAGATGACATAACACTCACATGCACACACCATGACCCAAAAAGAGCAACAGATCTCCTTCAACCCTATCTCAACACACTACATGGCTGGTGCTCTACAAACAGACTTAATCTAGACCCAGCCAAATCCACCGCAACCCTGCTCACAAGTTGGACAGAACACGAATACATCCCTCAACTCACCATAAACAACACACTCCTAATACATACACACCCAAAATCCTAGGAGTAACATATGATACTCATATGACATTCAAACAGCACACCACAAACATTAAAAAGAAACTGACACCCAGACTTAACGCCCTCAGGTCACTTGCTCACACAAAATTTGGACACAACAAAGAAACTACTACCCACCACAGTATATAAACAATACATAAGATCAGTGATGGAATACGCAAGCCCAGCCTGGGCTTCTAACCTAGCTGAAACACATCATAAGACCTTACAGACTATTCAAAACAAAGCCCTGAAGATCATTACAGGCTGCACAGCTACTGCACCCACAGATCACCTACATCAAGAAACCAAAATCCTCAAAGTCAAAGACCATCTGGACATGAGAGGCACTCAATTCCTGGCAGCAGCCTCCACTAAACTACATGGCAACACACCCACAGACACCAAGAAATATCAAAACAACACCCAGCACACGGTATCACATACAATTATTGTCCTCTCTCCCTCCCTGCCCACCCCGAACCAACTTCCAGAAGCACATCCATACTCATATCTCTCACCGATCCATCCACTCACTCACAGACAACACGCAGCTGCATGAACGGCCTACCGAAATCCATCCTTCCGAATCCTCCCTTCCTCGCGAGGACAGAGTCCACCTGGCCAGGCTGAGATGCGGACACCATCCAGCTCTCCTGAGCTATCAGAAGAGACTGGATGACTCCATTGTCGACGCCTGCCCAGGATGTAACAGCACCCCATACCATTAAACACATCATAGAAGACTGCATTTCACACAACCACTTACGCCAACACAATCTACACTCAATGAGAGCTCTGTGGGAAAGCCCGATCGTGGCCATGGCCTTTCTCAGGGACTCGGGGCTGTTCGGCCAGGCAGCTTAGGGAACAACAACAACAACCTGGGGGCTGCGCCCCCAAGACCCCTGCTTAAGCATATATATGCATTTTTTTTCATTTTTTTGGGTTGATTAAGTTGCAGATTAATAACACTCACAAAGCCACTTCTATTAAACTCTCTTCTCAACCCTCCGAAAATTTGAAGAGGTAACTGCTCAGTGTGTCAAACCGGAACAAGTGAAGACTAATATGAGAAGGAATACAGGAAAATAACGTAAAATAGCATGGTTTGGAGTCTATTTTATCCACTCTAAAGGAAAATTTAATTAAAAAATTAAGTTTAGCAATACAAAATGACTAAAAAGGATTTTACTGGATTAACTACTTTAGTTTGACACCCTAAACTGCTTATCCCTCTATCAACCACACGCGAGTTTGTCTATAAAGCCGCGGTCACAAGAGCGCTTTTTCAGTCAATTTTGGATGAGCAAGTTTTTTCTCGTTATATTTAGGGACTTTTTTGCATTGATATCGGTAACTAAACTGAAGGTAGATTATGTTAGGCGGCTGAATTCTGATAAAATTAGTTTTTGAAGCTGCCAGACCATAATTCCCTATAAAAATTGCTCGAAAAACGGCTCGTGAATCCAGCTTAAGGTAGTTGGAGCTGTAAACAAGACCCCGGACAGCCATTTTAACCTGAACCTAACAACCTTACCCAACCTATCCTAGTATTATGGGTGGGGGCTGCCGCCCCCACAACCCCGCTAGTTGAACCAAGACAACACTGTAGCCTACTGTATATCTACTGGTTTCATGTGGTGATGGGCTGGTCTATCAGAGTGAGAACTGAGCGATCTCTGCCATACCCACAGCTTACTCTGACTGTTCCTTTTACTTATATATTTTCTAGATCTCAAGTGACGGCATCTCTTCCGTGGATTGACCTCCCAATCTACCAAGATTGGAAGCCAAAGCGTCACATTTTTTCCTTTGCCCCTCCGTTTTCTCTTCATAATTGCTGATGGGCACAGGGCCCTGGGTGGGGCTTTGGTTTCCCAGGCATTTCTGTCGCCCTCCTCAGCTCCCCGCCATGGAGTGGCTTCGGTCACCCTTGCTTTATTGTGGTCGGCTGGGAGGGTTCTGTGGGGGCGCTCGGTTTTGGCCTTGGTCTTGCTCGGGGCCTTGGGGCTGTTCGGCCAGGCAGCTTGGGGAACAACAACTGTATATCTAATAAACAAAAAAATAAGGCAATAATTTAGTTACCTGGTGTACCGCCCGTCTTGTTTACACTACGTGGACGCTCACCATCATGTTCCCGTCTATTTTGACTGCCTTTGGATACAAAAATACATTACCCTAGCCAAACAACCTAACATAGTGTTATAGATGTATAAGTATTTATAGATGATTCATGTCGGTAGTGGTACACCCGGTAACTACATCCATCCCAAAAATAACTAGTAAAAGGCTGTTCGGGGTCTTACATTTAGGCTATACCGGTAATTCTGCTAAACATCGATGACTAGCCTACAGCTCCATCTTCCTAATAGAACGAAACTCACAAATGTACTACCTTAATCTGATCGGACCTGTAGGCTACTTATCTTGGTATGTATGGGGTGTCCACGATGTTACGTCTTGGCTGTAGTGCTCCCAATAAAATACAACTGGGTAGTGTTGCACATTCTGAAGATTAGGCCTACAAAAGAAAAGAAAAAAAGATAAAATCACGATCGTACCTAAAAGTCAGCAATAGCCTACCAAAGTTATTTCGGTTAATAGCCTATCCTCTTTTACACCGGGGACGATTTTTTTTTTTTTTTTTTTTTTTTTTTTTTTTTGCCTGGTTTTTTAGTTTAAGATTTTTTTTTTATGAACCCCATCAGAAAAAAAATAAAAGAAAATAGCCTAACCTAACCTGTCTCACCAACGGTCTAAACCCAGCTCACGTTCCCTGTCTATGGGTGAACGACGGTCTAAACCCAGCTCACGTTCCCAGTTTATATATTTTTTTTAGAGATTTAGGGATTTTTGTATAATTAATTTCAGACAGGGTGGACATATGGAAATGAAGTACATGACCTATCTAACATATTTGTCTAAATAATATATAGGCTAGGCCTAGATGGTTTCGACCTGGTGTAAAACTGAATAAATTCCGATATTTCCGATGGGTGTTACTAATTAGCCTACAATCACATTTATTTTATGAAAACTAGATAACAATAGGCCTAGTCAAGAAAATTTGGTCAGTTTCCTTGATTTAATAAACTGTATTGGGCCATTACCGTTTTCCGTCTGATAAAATAAGCTGAGGGGGCATAATCTTTATATTGTCCCTTCCTAATAACAATTAATAACATTAATTAAAATGCAGGGAATACAGGAAAACGTGCATGTATTTACGTAGTTTTGAACATTTAATCACCTCGTGTTAGCCTATGATGGGAACTATAAAGCGTAACTCCACCTTAACAAACGATCACTGAAAACTCGGGATACAGCATGGCCTCGTTTGCCACCCGGTAGTATAACCTCTATCAAGCAGGTAAACAAACTAAATTCCAACATAAAAGCTCCTCTAACCTATGATCGTCTATGATTAAATGAAAATTAACCGTAGTAGTCAAAATCTAATAGCCTAAATACATCATCAACACGAGAGACACGCACACGAGTTCCTTACCTTATGGAGAGCAGCAACAAAAGGGACGAATGAAAAGTCCAGCCCCCTCGTCTTCGGCTCGGAACCAAGAAGTTAAGCGAGTCACTGAATGAATCACTTGCTTCGAGTCAAATCAGTCTCTATCCCAGTAACCACTAACAAAAAATAAAAATGCACGAAGAAAATTAAACACAAAATACATATAATATACCATGTGATGCGAAGGAAATGCCGGAATATTTATGTAAAGGTATATACAAAATCGTCTAATGGTAACCAGAATATGATGAAAATTACGTAATGGTGGTGAAGGGATTAAACTTTCATTAGGTTAATGTAATAAGGTAGATAGCTAATCAGTGAACATTCGAGAGATCATCGATGACAAATATCGGCCAACCTCCGCCATATTGGTTCACTTGATGCGCCATATTAGCCTTCTTTACACTCAAATATGTCCATACCTATAACATACATTCGGTAATTATAGTACTGAATATATATACTTTAATTTTTACATATAAATTCTTGATAAGATATAATTCATCGCGGCTGTATTAGGGTACCAAAATGGCGCCCGAAGAAATAGATGACCGTTATCTCCTACTAAAAAAGTGATTCCAATGCTTCGCAATCCTCGAGTGGAACATTTTTGTTTTTATTTTATCATGATTTAGTTACGGTAGCTGACATACTATATATTTCTGTATCTACATTAAATAATTAGGATAATGTGAAATATTAATTAATATATATTAGTAGAGGATTTGTGAGCCAGTAGGCTACCCTACACAAAATGTTTGAAGCCCATAAATGCTACACGAACCTCGAACATATCGGTTTTCCCAAAATTTACCCAAATGATTCATCATCATAGCTTTAATTAGTCAAATGTTATATCATCGAGTATAATAATTTAACCCCTTCTGTACCGGTGATTTATTTATTTTTTTTTTTTTATATTATTTTAGGTTTATTTAGATGATTTTGTGCAGCTTAAGAATGATATATGGAGTAAAAAGGGTTTAGTAAGATGGTTCGAAGCCTGTTATTTTATTTTCATTTATAATTTATTACATTATTGTCATATGTGGAAATTATGACAGTTTGATTGCTTAATTATTAATTCAGGGATTCACTTCGGTTTATTATATGCTTTGTTGGTCAACTACTACAATTAGTTGGTGATTCGTTGCTTCTCAGATTCATTAAGATTGAAGAGGTGGTTTGGAGATTAATTTACGATAATTCAAAGCCGCTATAGGACAATTGAATGCCAAAATACGGAAGAAAATTAATATGGTAATAACTGGTGAATAAACTTATTAACTGTAAGCAAAGTTAAATGCTGGATGGTGATTCAAAGTGGTAATGCTTTACGAGTCATCGTTTTGTTTCCAAGTTCTAACTCCAATACGCATTTCATTTCTGTTTTATGGTGTATTTCAGTCGATTTTATTCAGTTTAGGAAGTATATGTGAAAGTCAGAGGGTTGATCGAGATAGTCTTTACCCTTTCAATGCCTACAGATCCTTCCTAAGCTGCTTAAAATCGTGTAATGATAGCCAAAATAAACTGCAAAAACGCGTCAGAGCTTCAACGAGTTCATGAGTAGTTTGGGGATTCGAGATTTCTCATATCTTTTCATTTTTGTTTAGTATTCGTTTTGTTCCAGTATGTACGGACACTTATCGTTCAATTGCGGTGGTGGCAGAGGTTATAAATATGGAGAGAATCGCAACCAATAGGCAGTTGTAACCTGGACACCGGACTGAAAGGAGTAAGTTACCAGCGCCTTCAAGGGAGATTTCCACTCTAGCAATCATTATCTGGAACCGTTTAGCCCCATTGCTTTAAATTTTAAGACTTGGGCCCCATTATTTTGGCAGTTTTAAGAACTTTTGCCCCATTTTTTAATATTTACGTTTTTTACCATTTAGGTATCCATTTTTCCCGGCAACTTGCCAAGACAAAAATACTCTTAAATGGCATGAATGGTTTACAAAGTTGACAAGAAATGGGGCGAACATTCTTAAAATCGCTAAAGTAATGGGCTGACTTCTTAAAATCACGTTAGCAATGAGGGAGAAAGGGTTCCAAAAAATAATCAATAAAGTGGAAATCTCTCCTTAATTGCTACTGTCCCAAGGGTACTCTTTTTCCATTACAGGACAGTCGGAGTTGCAGTGAAGGAGTGCTGAGCATTTTGTAAGGCCATTTGATGTGAAATGTTTTGAAGACTTGGTGATCCTTGCCTGCAACACTAAATCAAGAAGACGATGCGGTGGTGACTCTTTGAGGATCTATAGCAAACATCAGGAACTGTAAGGACGTGTGCACATTGACGTGTTGAAGATGTCTTGGGGACTTGGGCGTGTGAATATTGAGAAGAGTGTGTTGGCGACTGGTGTGGATATCAAGAGGACTTGGACACTTTGCCGACTTGTAATGAAATAGTAATAAATAGTAACCATAACTTAATGGTACTGTAGCACAAAGTAACTTCACAAAACCAGATTATCCTGAATGCTGGAAAAAATTTAGTCTCTCACTTCCACATAGATGATATACAGCCGGTGGGACTGGGGGTGGTACTTAATACAGAGACTACAAATTTGTTCTAAATATTTGAAGGCACATACCCCACTGCTGGGGGTGGCCGACCAGAGACCGAACAGACAACTTTTTAGAAGTTTAGATTCTCATGGTGCCTTGCCATAACCTTCGTTTTCCAATACATTGCATTATGGGATATGTGCAGCTGTGTATGACAAGTGATTGGTTTAAATAGGTGGGACTTCATCCAGGGAATTCAAATGCCATTGGTTGATTATAAGTGATTTATGGGTCATAAAGATTGTATATATGACTATCCTTGAGGTATCTCCATTATAGTAATGTATAAACTTAACCTACATGGTTACCCTCAACCCAAAAAGTGGTAAAATTAGAAGCTTACTTAACTGTCGTGACCACGTGCAAAAGACTTAAGATGCCAAAGTAAAAAAAAAATAAAAAAATAAAAAAAAATAAAGTACTGTACGTAGAAAAGATTCAATATTATCACATACCGCCAATCAATGCTGTACTTCTAATATATATATATTAGTTAACCTTGTGAATCCTCTCTCCCATAGTACAGTATATACACTATCATATACAGTATATACTTGGCTTCTGCCGGACAAAAATCACCCCTCCATAACTCGCAAACTGAACATATAGGCATACAATAGGTTGATATTCCTATTGCAGCAACTAACCTTTTTTGTGTAGTGGTGCGTAGCTCGAGTGTGACATGGCGCCTCGCTTCTCACTGTTGGCTGGCAGTTGATGCGTAACCATATTTGTCCATGTTAAGGGGACATGGGCGTTTTTTCTAGACCCTTTTCTACCTAATATTTAGCCCCTTTATTTTTTAGATTTTAAGATATTCGGCCCATTAGTTTGGGGATTTTAACACCTTTCGTGCCATTTCATTGTCAATTCTAAGATTTGTTGAGTCATTTAGGTGTCCATTTTTTCCTGGCGAGCAATAGAGATCCTGTAATGAAAAAGAAACCGGCCTTCAGCCGGAATTAGTTTTCTATTGAAAAATTTACACATTTATCTTGAAGGATGGTCTTGGGTGAGTGTTTTTTTTAAGCTTAATGTAGGACCAAGGAGGAAACTAAAGAAATAATAAAAAAAATACATGAATTAGCAAATAAATGGGGAGCGGTGATGATTAATCCACTATACAAAAATAATTTTAAAACAATATCGGAAGCCGTTCACATTTATTGGTACCACAGTAAAGCCACCAATCTTGGCTAGTTCATCTTATATAATATGGTCGAACCATTCCACCTAGTCGGGATGGATCGGACTTGTTGAGGGGGGTGTTTCGTAATTATCCCATTCATTAACTAACCTAGATTAAACTTCAAACTTAAAATTTCACTTTAATTAATCACAATTTTAAAATATCTGAGATTACTATTATGTACTTATTTACTATTTCTATTATATTTCACTGCTGTAGAATATTTGTATCTTCCACACAAGATTACACATTACACATATGGACGAACCATCCCACACATCTCTCTATTATTGGTTGAGATATATATAAAAAAAAAAAATAATAATAATGTTTATACACAACATTCACTGATAAATCAAGATTCAGCATAATATTTATTGAAGTGATGCATCACATATTCATAGAGGTAGAGCTTACGAAACAAACTTAAAAAAATATACATCAGAATTGCCAAAAACACAAATTTCACTAACAAAACAAAAGTTGGTGTAAATAACATAATTTAAGATCGGATTTTCATGACTAACCCAATCGTATATCAAGGGAGACCTGTTTGGCATCTGAGTGTACAAATTAGTATAAATATACCTTCACCCCTGATGGACTTTTCTTTATACATAGTTTTTTTAAATAATTGTGCTCTAAGGGGAGGTAATTCTTTATTTTTTCTGGACCCCCTTCTCCCTGATGTTTAGTCCCATTAGTTATGAGATTTTAAGCTCTTTGCCCCATTAGTTTGGCATTTTTAAGACCTGTTGCCCCATTAGTTTGGCATTTTTAAGACCTGTCGCCCCATTTCTTTGTAATTTTAAAACCGATATTTCTTGGTGTCTGTGGGTGTGTTGCCATGTAGTTTAGTGGGTGGTCCTGGAGGGGTTAACTGTGTTGGTGGTGTAATGGTTTAGATGCTTATGTTCTGGGTGTGGTGTCCAGAGTTCGAATCCCGGGAGGACCATATGCTGTCATTAGTTTATTCAGGTGCATTGGGGTTTGTAATGGATGATTAATGTTAAGAACAGGGTTTTACTTAATACCTTCGTCTTGATTACTCGGCTGTTTCGTAGATTTTGTAGCGAAATATGCTGCTAATTTTGAAAACTTGGCAATAAGATGATACAGAGACATAGTAGTTTCATATCTTCCCATTATTTATCGAGAAATCAGCTGCTCAACGGTTTCAATTTGCCATCAGCTGAAATAACAGACTATACAGATCATTACCCTTTCAAGATACGATGACTCATTACTTTTCTGCTTTCTGGCTATTATTGGATGATTTTATTCAGATTAGGAAGGGTGTATGGAAGTCAGAGGATTAATTGAGCTAGTCTTTACTCATATACAGAACTGTAATTCCCACACATCCTTCCGAAGCTGTATAAAAAGGGTAGGGTATGTGGAAGTCGGAGGGTTAATTGAGCTAGTCTATGCTTTTAATTCCCACACATCCTTCCAAAGCTGTATAAAAATGGTAGGGTATATGAAAGTCGGAGGGTAAATTTACCTCTTCTTCAACCTTTTCATTCCCACAGATCCTTCCTAAGCTGTATAAAATGGTCTAATGATAGCCAGAATAAACTGTCAAAACGCATCTAGGATTGGTCGTAACGCATGGATACTTACATTACTAAAAAAAATAAAAAATATAATAAAATCTAGGGTATATATTCTAATTTTATTAATTTCACCTCAACACCAAACATTTCCGATGAAATTAATGATTGTAAAAAGTTAGAGGAAAGAATATTCATGGGGCACAGATCATATAGACCGGCCTCGCTACGGAATATCCCTGAACCTACTGATAATCTAGATTTTATTAATTTCACCCAAACATCACCAATGAAATTAAGGATTGTAAAAAGTGAGAAGAAAGAATATTCATGGGGCACAGATTATATAGACCGGCCTCGCTACAAAATATCCCTGTAATCTTGTCATGGGTGAAGACTAGACCATTGGACACAAAGTGGTTCTCATTGGAGGTAAAAAATTTAAGTGTTGGTTCCGTCCCGTGATCACTTTCCTTCGATTGCACGGCAGCCATATTGGTGCTGACGGCTACAGCTTGTTTACACTTATTCAATTATAGATTAGGTATAATTATTGATTATATTGATTTTTTCACCATTGTAACCATTCTTAACCCGTGAACGACGAGCGTCCTCAATTGAGTCGCTTTCTTGGGTTAAGTCACTGCCCACTGCTTTCATGCATCAATTGCCGACTTGAGTTTCGTTCAATAGGGAAGTTGGAACTGTAGACATCGATATTTAACATATTTACGAGCTAAAATAAAGTCTTGGTACATTCATAAATACATAAAACCCAATTCAACATACCCTTTAACCATCAGAAACTTACATAATTATTGTATTTCGGTTTAATATAGAGGTTTAAGGCTCCAACTTCCTTATAGAATTAAACTTGCAAGTGGTCAATTCAGAGTACAGATAATCATCCACTGCTTGTTTTAGTCCGATTCAAGAATAAGTCACCTGACTGACTGAGTGTGTGCTTCTTCTTGTGTGTTTAGCGGACCACTCGCCATGACAACAAAACTTTCTCTTGTGCATTTCGCGTACCACTCGCCATGACAACAAAACTTTCTCTTGTGCGTTTCGCGGACCACTCGCCTTGACAACAAAACTTTCTCTTGTGCGTTTCGCGGACCACTCGCCATGACAACAAAACATTCTCTTGTGCGTTTTGCGGACCACTCGCCATGACAACAAAACTTTCTCTTGTGCATTTTTAGAGGTTTTGAAGATTTCTATAGAGCTGTATCTCGCGTACAGTAAAGAGACTAAAACCACGCTCTCTGTGGATGAAGCAGTCTTTAAGGGAGGATGGGCCGATTTTCTGGACCACTTTCTCCCTCACGTTTAGCCCCATTAGTTTTCAGATGTTAAGATGTTTGCCCCATTAGTTAGTCAATTTTAAGACCTTTCGCCCTATTTCTTAATCAATATTTAGACCTTTCGTGCTATTTAGGTGTTGATTTTTTCCCAGGCGAACGATAGTGAGCCTGTAATGTTGGAAGAACCGGCCTTTGGCCGGAACAGTTTTCTACCAAAAAATTTACAAATTAATCTAGAAGGGGGATCTAATGGATGTTTTTTTTTAATTTGAGGAAGTTCTAGGGAGGAAACTAGAAAAATAATGAATACTGTACATGCAAAAATTGCCCAAAAAGTGAACCATCCCCCCTTAAACTTGTATGTATGTATGTATGTATACTGTAAGGCTACCTGGAGACCACGGTAAGAGTACGATGGGATCTCTTGTGAGTCTAACCGGGTCTGGGGGGTTGAGGGGGGGGGGATGGTTGTATTTTATGGACGCCCTTCTCCCTCATATTTAGCCCCATTAATTTTTAGATTTGAAGATGTTCGTTCTATTAGTTTGGCGATTTTAAGACCTTTCATCCCATTTCTTTGTCATTACAGTATTAGGACTTTTCGTGTCGTTTAGGTGTCGATTTTTCCTGGCGAGCGATACCGAGCCTGTAATTTGAAGAGTATACGGGACATTTTTCTACTGAAAAATGTACAAACATATCGCCAACCTGGGTAGAGGGGGTGTTTTGTTTTAAGCTTGATGGAGGTCTAAGAAGGAAACCAAAATAATATGAAAAATAAAAATTAATGAGCAAATAAATATGCCCATCCTCCCTTATTAATACAGTAAATTGTCATCTGATTAACCGAGTTAATATCACTATAAGGCGATGGAATGCAGGAGGACCGAGCTCAGGGTGGCAGTCTAGGGCATGGGCAGCTCGGAGGCGGTGGCATATCGGCCATAGACGTAGTGGAACAGCTGGCGTTCTATGTCTGCCAGTAGTCCTGATGCACCGATCCTACCGAGAAAGAGTTATAATGTGTTACGACCTGGCACTCGGGTACACAAGGGCTCTCAATCAGGACTCTAATACGGCTCGCTGCCACAACGGAAACACACGATCCCAACCCCTGAGTACTGCCAGCCGAACAAAAAACACCAATACCCTCCAGAGTTCAATCTGCTATAACGGGGTATACAAGAACTCGGTACTAGTGTTCAACAACAGACTAATAAAGAGACAGGAATTCTCTAGTCTGGTCAACAATCAAACAAAGAAGTAAGAAACAACAACACCAAAGAATAGTGTTGGCCGAAGCCGAAGTAATCCACCCTTGACTAAGAACTTAAGAAGTCCTCCACCCTCTACTTCGGATCGGCACTATTACGTTACGTTAATTAATAGTCCTTAAGCATCGAGCAAGGAATCTTCTGAAAAAAGTTAGATGCTTCTCGGATGCTCGTAAGAAGTACGTATCGGATTTTGAACAGTAATTCAATAAGAAAAACACTGGCAATTAAATACTATTACAGGTTTAAATTGGCATAAGAATAATTAAAAGAATATGCAATAGTAAATGGCAAACATTAAAAAGAAGTACTCCGCAAATGCAACGGCAATAGCCTACTCGGATTGTGCTCGTGGGCCACTAATCACTAAAGTAGCCAAGCTTGCAACACATGAAATCAATAGTGCATAAACAATATCATACATAAGGAAAGCTTCAATACTATTCTGTATCTACTAATCGAGTAAAGTCTAGCTGGGGTACTGTGGGCAAAAGGTAGCAGTGACTGAGCAAAAACGGCTCGTAGCCTAGCGAAGTCCTCACAACTGTTTAAAGTATTACGTTAACACTAACAAGTGCACTTTGAGAAATCCAGATCCCTTGTATCTGGTTTTCTCCCGGCTCCTTGACAAAGTAAAAACAAGCTGTTAATAAAATACAGGGTGGTTAGGCTCTTGCCCTCACGCACTGTAAATTATTAACTCAACACAGTCAGCCGCGAAGACAACCTAGGCTTCACTGAACCGAAACGAGTATGCAGGTTTATCGCTTAACCACTGCATCAAACAACAACTCGTAACACAGAAAAGCCTTACCCCAGTCTAGCATTACCTAGACTAGCAGAAACCAGGAATAATAATAATAACACACAGGGAAATGCATAGACAAGTGCAACAAACATAAATCAATCCTATTCTAAGTTAACCCTTCCAAAATAGGCTATCTAATAGGCATATATCTCATGAGAACTCAAGCGATAATACGTTGGCTGACTAGCTCTGCACCAACGGGACCATGGAAGTTAAAAAGGGTAGGGAAAAGAGGAGATAAGAATGTAAGGTAGTAGAGAAAGTTCACATCAGTCAGAAGAATATATATAGTTAGCAAGGGAAATGAGAAGTCGCTCTGCCTAATGAGTTCTGATCAAAAAATGGCTAGACTTCCCTTTTTATACTCGGCCCTCTAGTGAGCCCAACGTGAACTACTAAGGACCGCCCACTGACAATCATTACGTAATTTCTCTCTCTCCTCTGGGATAGACAAAGGCTTTCCTAGCACTGAGGGGAGGGGGGAGGGGGGGGGGAGTGCTAGTGAGTTAGGCCCACCTCCCGCATGGCGCACCCACTGACCCCCAACTGTGGCTGCCGCTTCTCCCATCATTACAAATAAGTTTTACACACAATACTTATAACTAATGATATAAAATAGAACTCGTTGACTCAGATGAAAACAAAATACATATTCATATTACTTATAGTACAACGGCTCACATGAACTAAGTTAGGAAACTCTACATAGACTACAGCCAAAGTTCCTGCCCTGACGATCCTAGCGAGAGTGGGGCATGACTAGGCGTTCTGTACAGCATGCTCACACTGGACATGCGTCACACCTCCCCCAAGATTTTACTTGCTCAACCCTGAGCTAAAATCTGACAAACACAGAACCCCATCAAGCCCCTCACACCCAGCGACCCAGCGACCGCATGGCACTAAAACAAAGCTGAGTTTATCACCAAAACGCATCTTATTATTAACCAAAAATTCACATTTTATAACTCCTCCCAACAATAGCAAAAAGACACAATATCATGCTCCCAGAGCGAGCTTACAGCAGCTCAGCCGTTTGATAGTTTGTGGACTACTCAAACTCTATAGGCTATGACAAACTTATACGATTACCTATATCAAAAGAAAGAGTTTTTTATATGATTTTTATATTTTAATATGTTTTTCCCGGCTGCACTATAAGGGCAGCCTATTTTCCTCCACTCAAACCCACACACCTGTGATAGCCTACGACTGATCATCCACCCTTGATAAACAATCCGCGATCACATTGTCACATCCAGCAATATGACGGATGTCCAGGTTATACTCCTGCAACATCAAAGACCACCTGGTCAGTCTCATATTGTGATTGTGAAATTGATTCAGGAATCTCAAAGGGTGATGATCAGTGTAGATAACCACGACTGGGCCATAGGCTGGAACATACACCTCGAAGTGCCTGAGCGACAGCACAATCGCCAGTAATTCCTTTTCTATTGTAGAATAGTTCTTTTGTGCAGCATTGAACTTCTTAGAAAAGAAACTTACTGGGTGTTCCACACCTTCATTGTCTGTCTGTAGCAAGACGGCACCAGCCCCTACACCACTAGCATCTGTTGCCAGCTGAAAAGGCCTGTTAAAGTCTGGGGCCCTGAGTATCGGGTGAGTACATAGCAAATGTTTCACCAAAGTGAAAGCCTTTTCACACTCAGGTGCCCACAAAAACTTTTTGTCTTTAGATAACAAATCTGTGAGAGGTGCCAACACCGTTGAGTAACCTTTTATGAAGCGTCTGTAGTAGCCTATCATACCCAAGAATCTCATAATCTGCTTCTTGGTTGTTGGGTGTGGAAATTTATTGATAGCCTGTACCTTGTTCTGAGGAGGGCACACCTGTCCCCTTCCCACTACAAACCCAAGGTACTGCACAGTGGCTTTTACGAAGTCACACTTTGCCAAATTTACTACCAGACCTGCTTCACTAAGTTTCCGGAACAAGGTCTCAAGGTGCTCACAATGGCTCTCAAAGTCGTCATCATAAATGATTACATCGTCCAAATATACGGTGCAATTTGGAATGTCCTTTACAATTTCATTCATCAGGTTCTGAAACGTTGCTGGTGCATTCTTAAGCCCGTAAGGCATAACATTGCACCGGTAGGTACTCCCGTCCACAACAAAACCACATACCTCTTTAGCACGCTCGGACAAAGGTACTTGCCAGTAACCTTTTACTAAATCTACTTTAGACAAAAAACGAGCATTACCAATTTTGTCAACACTATCATCAACCCGAGGAAGAGGATATGGGTTAGTTGGAGTCAAACCGTTTAACCTACGGAAATCAATACAAAAGCGTACCTTGCCATCTGGCTTAGGCTGCAGTGTTACAGGGGAAGTCCACTTAACTGTGCCTTTCTCTATCAACCCTCTACCGAGCATATACTCCAACTCATCCCTCAGAGCTGGTAGTTTTATGGGGGGCACACGGTACGGGATTGACTTAAAGGGTAGATGGTCCCCCACGTCAACATCATGCATAGCCTGAGTAGTGAGGCCTGGGTGTTCAGCAAATACAGTGGGGTATGAACCGAACAACTGACGGATAGCATCAAACTGCGGCTCAGGCAAATGAGCTATAGCCTCGTCAGCCCTTAGGCTCGAGTTCCCCGCCCACTGATCCGCTGAAACATGTTGATCCCAGCTATCCTCCTCTGAAGCTTGACTGTCCCCCTCTCCTTCTCCACCACGGCCGCAACAAGCCAACACAGGGACAGTGAGAGGCTCAGAGGGGCGCCTCACATACTCTTTAATAAGGTTCACGTGACATAACTGGTTCTTTTTCCTCCTGTCTGGAGTGGCAACAAGGTAATCTAAGTCTGAAATTTTTTCTACAATTTTATAAGGTCCAGTGTACTTCGCAGAGAGGGGGTTACCAACCAAAGGCAACAAAATTAATACCTCTTGTCCTACAGTGAACTTCCGGAGCCTCACTTTGCGATCATACCTGTCCTTCATCAAAGCTTGTGATTCTGTCAAATTTCTACCTGCCATCTCCAGACTCTTAAGCATGCGCTCACGGCTTTCAAGCACATACTTTAATAATGGACAAGGCTGCACAGTCCCCTCCCAAATTTCTTTCAGCATGTTAAGGGGGCCCCTGACACGGTGTCCAAAAATCAGCTCGTTTGGACTAAATCCCAGGCTCTCACCAGGTACCTCCCGAGCAGCAAACAGCACATAAGGCAATCCAAGATCCCAATCCATACCGTTGTCAGCACAATAACACCTGAGCATGCTTTTAAGTGTAGCATGCCACCGCTCAAGCACCCCTTGACTCTCAGGGTGATACGCTGACGATACTACTGCTCGTATCCCATGCTGTTGCATTGTTTGCTTGAACATGTTGGAGGTGAAATTAGATCCCTGATCAGACTGAATCTCCTCCGGGTACCCGTACCTTGAGAAGTACCACAACAAGTTACTGACTACCGTCTTAGCCATTCCATTTTTCATAGGGTATGCATCGGGGTATCTAGTGGCAACATCCATTATGGTTAACAAAAATTTATTTCCCGCCTTAGTGGGAGGGAGTGGACCAACCATGTCAACAATAATTTTACTAAAGGGTGGCCCAATCACAGGAATAGGGTGTAACGGAGCCTTAGGAATAACTTGGTTCGGTTTCCCGACACGTTGACAAATATCACAGGAGTTTATCCATGACTGCACATGAGACTTCATCCCCGGCCACCAAAACAATTTCCCCAAAGCCGCCACCGTTTTTCTCACCCTAGATGTCCTGCCAGTGGTGTGTCATGCGCCAACCTCAGTAGGCTATCCCTGCACTCCCGTGGCACCACCAACTGGTCCACTACTCCGGACCCCTTTTGCCAACTACGTTTAGGGTCTTGAAAACGCCTATAAAGGATGCCTTCTAAATAAAAAAAATCTCCTGGCTGTGCATCGCCGTCCTCGTCGAGCTCTACAGCTCCATTAGCACACGTTTGGAGCTCAGGGTCCTCTAGTTGCAACCGACTTATATCTGAGGGTGCCAAGCGATCTAACTGCTCCCGGAGCAATGCATGACCTTCCCCGATACTGGGCTGCTCCCTCTGTCTCTCTCGATGTACATAACGTTGCTGTCGTGGAGACTCGTCATGCCCAGCCTCGTCACTCTCGATGACAGGCCCAGGGGCTACTCCAGAATTAAGTAATGGTGCTAATACTGAATCACCCAGGAGAGCCGCCGAGTCAAAACTCTTAAAACCAACTCCAGCTTTAGCCTCCTCCTGTTGATCGTTCCTCCGCTGGTCTGAAGGCGGAGGACTAGGCTGTGACACTTTAGCTGCCCGAGCTCGGGTGACAACACACGCCATGGGTTGTGTCTGGCACCGCTCGACCCACTCTTGCTCTTCCCTACTCACGTCGGCCGGCCTCTCGGCAACGACTAAGGGTAGAACCTCGGAAGCGGGCATTGCAAAGTCGTTGCCGAGAAGAAGGTCGACGCCCTCCACTGGCAGTTTCTCCACAATCCCGACATCCAATTCACGTGCCACACCATCCACCTCCAACTCCAACCGCACCAGCGGGTATGACCGAGTTGCATTAATACCCTGCACCACTACCACCCGAGCCGCGTTTATAGGGTAGCCAGTCAAGTTTTTCATCAGAGTCTGGGAAGCACCTGTATCACGCAAGACCTCTACTCCATGCTTGCGCCCCGCCCACATCACGCAACCCCGCCCTCTATGGTCGCAAAAAACATCCTGAGCAGGGTTCGAGCCTCCCAGGTGCTTCTGCATTGGCTGTGCCTCAGCCTCTGACGAACTGCCCCAGGCAAACTCAGATGACTTCGGAGACACACCAATGTTGCAGGCCAAAGACACAGCTGCTGTAGGTGGTTTGCTAGGACAGACTCTTGCAAAGTGCCCCTTTTTATGACAATGATAACACTCCACCTCCCCTTTGGGCTTCCCTTGGTACTGGGAAGGGCCCGGCCCCTTCTTAAATGGGACGGTGCTAGTCTTGTGGTCAGTCTTGGTATCATGGCTCTTGTACTTGTTTGCATAAGGTATATCACTAACTCGGGGGGGTGGGGCGTCACGCCCCTTGTTACCTGCCTCACTACGCTGGGCAGACCCGCACCCACGAATTAGTGATAGCCGGAGGTCAGCCATCTCAGCTGCCTCCTGTAGAGTTTTTGGGTTCTTTTCTTTAATAGTTAAAGTCATTTCTGCACCAGTACACTTATAAAACTGCTCGAGCAGAAACAGCTCAGTCAACTGTTCGGCCGTCTCAGCTTTCTCAGAACGTGTCCAGTTTTTAAGTGCATCTTTTAAGTCCCGGGCATGTTCAAGAAAGGTCACCTCCCTAGTCTTTGTAACACCCCGAAACTTCAATCGATATGTTTCCGGTTGCAACTCGTATGCCCGTAGGACAGCTCTCTTCAATTCTGGGTAGTCAATGCAAGACTCTAAAGGCAGTGCATCATAAGCCTTCAGACCCTTACCCGTAAGTCTTGAGGAGACTAGAGCTGCCCACTTCTCTTCAGGCCAATTATGCTCCCTACATTTCTTCTCAAAACGATTAAAAAATTCTGTGACTTCAGTTTCACTAAATACCGGCACCAATTTGACTAATTGGGCCAAGGACTGTTCTCTTACTTGGCCCTCACGGCCCATCCAAGTCCCTGTCGACTCTGCACGAGACTTATCTAAATCTAATTTAGCACAATATTTCTCCGAGTCGTACTTAAGCTCAGCCTCATGCCTCCTAACCTCAATCTCATGCCTCCTCGTCTCATCCTCCTGCCTCCTGGTCTCATTTTCATGCCTCCTGGTCTCATCCTCCTGCTTCCTAGCCTCAATCTTAGCAAGCTCAAGTCTAAATACCATATCTGGAGACAGACAGGAAGAGGGAGCTGCCACTACTGAAGGAGGGGGGGCAAAAACTGGGGAACCACCATGTGCACCACCCGAGGGCACTCCAATCTGCCAATTCTCATCCCTCTGTGGGAGAGTGCTAACCTCCGGTAACTGAGTGGACGGCACTGTGGGAGTCGAGTGAGAGGGGATCTGGACCAGGAACCCCCCCAAACGCCCTCTCCTCCGAAACCCCATGTCGCCCACGCAACACCCAGGAAATCAGCTCCCCCTTGGACATCCCTACTACATTGGAAATTCCCAAAACCTTGGCTATCAGGTGCAAGCCACAAACATCCACCCCAGTCAGCCTCTCCTCCGTCACGTGGTACCGCTTACTCACAAAAACTCTAGCATCCTCCTCACTGGTTACTAACGGCACACCTTCAAATGGCATCTCTCGCTCATCGTCAGTGCTAATGCACGACATACTGAAGTCCACAAAAAAATTCTCGAGACAAAAGTGTTCTAACTTCCTATGCAAGCACTAATTACTAAATTAACTGGAGTCTCTTAAATGCTTTACTAATTGCCATACAAAAACAAATATTCTTCAATATGCACGCTAAAATACAAACAAACAAATGTTGTACAACTCTGCAAAAATTTATACTGTTCACAAAATCCTAAGCAAGGTCGCCATTTGTTACGACCTGGCACTCGGGTACACAAGGGCTCTCAATCAGGACTCTAATACGGCTCGCTGCCACAACGGAAACACACGATCCCAACCCCTGAGTACTGCCAGCCGAACAAAAAACACCAATACCCTCCAGAGTTCAATCTGCTATAACGGGGTATACAAGAACTCGGTACTAGTGTTCAACAACAGACTAATAAAGAGACAGGAATTCTCTAGTCTGGTCAACAATCAAACAAAGAAGTAAGAAACAACAACACCAAAGAATAGTGTTGGCCGAAGCCGAAGTAATCCACCCTTGACTAAGAACTTAAGAAGTCCTCCACCCTCTACTTCGGATCGGCACTATTACGTTACGTTAATTAATAGTCCTTAAGCATCGAGCAAGGAATCTTCTGAAAAAAGTTAGATGCTTCTCGGATGCTCGTAAGAAGTACGTATCGGATTTTGAACAGTAATTCAATAAGAAAAACACTGGCAATTAAATACTATTACAGGTTTAAATTGGCATAAGAATAATTAAAAGAATATGCAATAGTAAATGGCAAACATTAAAAAGAAGTACTCCGCAAATGCAACGGCAATAGCCTACTCGGATTGTGCTCGTGGGCCACTAATCACTAAAGTAGCCAAGCTTGCAACACATGAAATCAATAGTGCATAAACAATATCATACATAAGGAAAGCTTCAATACTATTCTGTATCTACTAATCGAGTAAAGTCTAGCTGGGGTACTGTGGGCAAAAGGTAGCAGTGACTGAGCAAAAACGGCTCGTAGCCTAGCGAAGTCCTCACAACTGTTTAAAGTATTACGTTAACACTAACAAGTGCACTTTGAGAAATCCAGATCCCTTGTATCTGGTTTTCTCCCGGCTCCTTGACAAAGTAAAACAAGCTGTTAATAAAATACAGGGTGGTTAGGCTCTTGCCCTCACGCACTGTAAATTATTAACTCAACACAGTCAGCCGCGAAGACAACCTAGGCTTCACTGAACCGAAACGAGTATGCAGGTTTATCGCTTAACCACTGCATCAAACAACAACTCGTAACACAGAAAAGCCTTACCCCAGTCTAGCATTACCTAGACTAGCAGAAACCAGGAATAATAATAATAACACACAGGGAAATGCATAGACAAGTGCAACAAACATAAATCAATCCTATTCTAAGTTAACCCTTCCAAAATAGGCTATCTAATAGGCATATATCTCATGAGAACTCAAGCGATAATACGTTGGCTGACTAGCTCTGCACCAACGGGACCATGGAAGTTAAAAAGGGTAGGGAAAAGAGGAGATAAGAATGTAAGGTAGTAGAGAAAGTTCACATCAGTCAGAAGAATATATATAGTTAGCAAGGGAAATGAGAAGTCGCTCTGCCTAATGAGTTCTGATCAAAAAATGGCTAGACTTCCCTTTTTATACTCGGCCCTCTAGTGAGCCCAACGTGAACTACTAAGGACCGCCCACTGACAATCATTACGTAATTTCTCTCTCTCCTCTGGGATAGACAAAGGCTTTCCTAGCACTGAGGGGAGGGGGGAGGGGGGGGGGGGAGTGCTAGTGAGTTAGGCCCACCTCCCGCATGGCGCACCCACTGACCCCCAACTGTGGCTGCCGCTTCTCCCATCATTACAAATAAGTTTTACACACAATACTTATAACTAATGATATAAAATAGAACTCGTTGACTCAGATGAAAACAAAATACATATTCATATTACTTATAGTACAACGGCTCACATGAACTAAGTTAGGAAACTCTACATAGACTACAGCCAAAGTTCCTGCCCTGACGATCCTAGCGAGAGTGGGGCATGACTAGGCGTTCTGTACAGCATGCTCACACTGGACATGCGTCACAAATGTAAAACTTGCAAAATAAACAAACCAAAACTTATACGAACACAGTAAAAAGACAAAATAACTAATCAAAATCGCTATGTGGAAACAACGCTTAGGTAAAATAATAATTTATAAATAAAAGTTTGAGTTTAGACGGTAAGTCATCATCTTCAAATACTAGAACAACACAACACAACATACACATTGCCATCTTGCAAGAAACAAAACTCCACACAACACAAAAAAACTCCTACATTTCATGACTTCACCATCAGACAAGACCAAGCCAGCGGCGGTGGACTCATCACCTTGGTTCACACAGCAATAAACTTCACAGACACCAGTGCACATACCAAATCCCTCCTCCCACTACATAACAGAAATACAATCCATCAAAATAAGCATAAAGTGCTGGAGGGACCTTGGTGACCCTGGTCTCTGGGTCTTCTCCTGGATGACCTAGATGTGTGTGAATTTGTATTTTGTGTTTGTGTGTTCATTGGTTTCTGTTGTGTTGTCCCTATTCTGGCTCTGTCTTGAGGAACAAATATTTGTTTAGGAAAAGTGGGGATTGGGCCTCAGTATATAGAATAAAATAGAATAGAAAATAAGCACTGGCAATAACTCCAACATTACCATCGTAAATACATACCCCCCCCCCCCTTTTCAAACATCCCCCACAGTACCCAACAACTACAGACTACAATTACAACAAATCACAAACCCTCCACACATCCTGGCTGGTGACTTCAATGCCAAAACGTCGACCTGGTTTGTCGACAACCCTGACACGGACAGAGGGCTGGTCCTACAACACCAATCAGAAAACCTTTTCATACTTAACAACATTCATCAACATACCCATATTCCCCACCAAGCCCACTTCCACCCATCATTTCCAGATATCACCTTCTGCTCCCCCAAAACTCGCCCCCACAACATCCTGGAAGGTGGTAGGAGCTTTGGGTTCCGACCACCTCCCGATTATTATCACCACCAAAACAAGACTCGCCCCAGCTAACCACATACACTTACACCAACTATAAAAGAGCCATCTGGGAAGCTTTCTCAAATAATACAAAACAACACTTTGAAACACTAAACAGCACACCCATCACTAACATCAACAATGCTGATGTGCTGGTCTATCAGAGTGAGAGCTTAGTGATCTCCGCCATATCCATAGCTTACTCTGAATGTTCCTTTGACTTATATATTTTCTAGATCTCAAGTGACGGCATCTCTTCCGAGGATTGACCTCCCTACTGCCAACCTAGAGGTTGACAGATTGTTGTTGTTGTTCCCCAAGCTGCCTAGCCGAACAGCCCAAGGCCCCGAGTAAGGCCAAGGCCATAAACGAGCGCCCCAACAGAACCCTCCCTGCTGACCACAATAAAGCCTGGGTGACCGAAGCCACTCCATGGCGGGGAGCCGAGAGGGTGCGTAAACGCCCGGGAAACCAAAGCCCCACCCCGGGCCCTGTGCCCCTCAGCAATTATGAAGAGAAAGTTGAGGGGCAAAGGAATAATGTGACGCTTTAGCTTCCAATCTTGGTAGATTGGGAGGTCAATCCACGGAAGAGACGCCGTCACTTGAGATCTAGAAAATATATAAGTAAAAGGAACAGTCAGAGTAAGCTATGGGTATGGCAGAGATCGCTCAGGTCTCACTCTGATAGACCAGCCCATCGCCATGACAGATTGTTAGCCAAAGCGTCACATTTTTTCCTTTGCCCCTCAATTTTCCCTTCATAATTGCTGAGGGGCACAGGGCCTTGGTTTCCCGGGCGTTTCCGCACCCTCCTCAGCTCCCTGCCTTGGAGTGGCTTCAGTCACCTGGGCTTTATTAGTGGCAAGCAGGGAGGATTTTGTGGGGGCGCTCTTTTATGGCCTTGGCCTTGCTCGGGACCCTGAGGCTGTTTGGCCAGACAGCCTGGGGAACAGTAACAACAACAACAAAACAACAATGCTGTCCACACATTCAACAACTATCCAGAACGCTGACAAGAAACACATTCCAAGAGGTAACAGAAAAAGACAACCCCAACTTCACACCAGAAATTCAAAACCTCATCAGACAACGCGGCACACTGAAACTCCCAAGCACCCCACCCACAGGACATCGCACAACAAATCCAAGCATTCAACACACAGATTAGCAACAAAATACTAGAACAACAAACACTAAATTGGAATAACTATCTTCAAATACTTGATCACAAAACAGACCCCCCAAAACTCTACAAAACACTATACTGTACAGCGTCACACTTTCCAACAGCAACACAACAAAATCACATGCCGCAATCACAATAGACTATTCCTTCATATAAACAACAGGCAAACATTCTCATTAATCACTTCTCTCATGTCAGCCACCTAAACCCCCATCAAGACGACCGACGTGTCATCCGACGTAAGAGACAATTCCCCACAGACTGACTATGCACCCTTCACCAACAACCAGACAAAGCACATCATCAATAATCTCAAGCACTCACCCGCCTGTGGTCCTGACAACATAAGCAACATACACTTCAGACACCTAGGACCACAAGGCATACAAGCACTCACCAATATATCAAACTAAAGATATTCACACAACACAATGCCAAACATCTGAAAGCATGGTATATTACTTTCCCCAAACCCAACAAAGACTCCAAACTACCCTCCTCACACCGCCCCATCACACTCCTTTACACCCCCTCCAAAGTCTCAGAATGCCTTGTAATAGAACTGACCACACACGCTCTACCCCTAGCTCCAACACAACATGGCTTCAGGCCACTACACTCCACAAACACTCTTCTCACAGACCTTACACAAAGCGCTGTTGATGGCATCAACTCAGCCAGACCACCACACAGTTCACTATTTGCCACACTTAACATTAGTAAAGCCTTCGATGCCATCCCCCGCCACAACCTAACAAACAAAATCTACAACACAAACATGCACAACAATACAAAAAGGTGGCTGGCCAATTACCTAGCAGACAGATGTACACACGTATCATTTGCTGGTCAGTCATCTAACATCAGAAACTTCACAAACAGAGTACTGCAAGGATCCATCCTTTCACCCGCAGTCTTCAAGCTATTCATGCATGATATAGCCACACCCCACGCACCCCAAATAAATATAGCTTCCTACGCAGATGACATAACACTCATTCACACACCAAGACCCAGAGAAAAAATTCTCCTTCAACCCTATCTCAACACACAATATGACTGGTGCACTACAAGTACAAACAGACTCAAATTAGCCCAAGCCAAATCCACTTCAACTCTCCTCACAAGCTGGACAGCCGAATACAAAACCACCTCGCACCTCACCATAAACAACACCCCCTTAACGCCTTACGAGCGGGCCCGTAAGGAATTTCTACTACCCGCCAAAGCGGGGGTTTTTACCCTAAATGGCCTTGTTTTTGTGCTCTTTTTCATGCATAAACAAGAGCCAGAGCGTAATAAAATAATGTATCCCTGAAAGGGCGTTAATTCAGCTTTCCAATGACACCAGAACCATCCTCCTACGACCACGCGTTCTCTTTCAACGATCGTGCAAGACGAAGGAAAAATCCCTAAAATCCGGTAATTTCTTGACATAATACCCTGTGTAGTGAGGGAGGGAGGGTGGATGTGTGTGGAGTAAACGTCAGTAGGCCCGCTGGACCCGTGGCGAACGGTCAGAGCCCGACCTACGCTCCGGCCACCGCTCGTCTCTCTCTCAGAGGCAATATTGCTCCAAAATTGCACACAGACTTAAGTCGGGCCCCGCTCTTTGGGCAGGTGTTCTCTATATGGACTTAAGTCAGGCCCCGCTAAAGAAGGGTTAACATACGCACACTCGCCCACAATCCTAGGAGTAACATTATAATCTAATAACAATCAAACATAATATTACAAACATAAAAAGTAAACGGACACCCAGACTCAACACCCTCACTGAGGGTGTTGAGTCTGGGTGTCAGTCCCTCAGGTCACTTGCCTACACAAAATTTGGACACAACAAAGAAACTGCCACCACTATACAAACAATACATAAGATCAGAGATGGAATATGCAAGCCCTGCCTGGGCTTCTAACCTAGCTGAAATACAATACAAGACCTTGCAGACTATTCAAAACAAAGCCTTAAAAATCATCACAGGCTGCACAGCTACTACACCTACAGATCACCTATATCAAGAAACCAAAGTCCTCAAAGTCAAACCCCACCTGGATATGAGAGGCACTCAATTCCTGGCTGCAGCCTCCACAAACCAACACTACTCACTACATTACATGGCAGCTCACCCACAGACACCAAGGAATATCAAAACACCCAGCACACGGTAACACACAGATACTGTCATCTCTCCCTCCCTGCCCACCCCAAACCAGCTTCCAGAAGCACATCCATACTCATATCTCTCGCCATTCCATCCAATCCCGCATAGACAACACACAGCTGCAGGCACGACCTCCCGAAATCAATCCTTCTGAATCCTCCCTTCCTCGCGAGGACAGAGTCCACCTGGCCAGGCTGAGATGCGGACACCATCCAGCTCTTCTGACCTATCAGAAGAGACTGGATAACTCCGTCGTCGACACCTGCCCGGGTTGTAACACAGCTCCCATACCATAAAACAGATCATAGAAGACTGCATTTCACACAACCACTTACACCAACAACACAATTTACACTATTTGAGAGCTCTGTGGGAGAGCCCGACCGTGGCCGTGGCCTTCCTTAAGGACTCGGGGCTGTTCAGCCAGGCAGCTTAGGGAACAACAACAACAAACTCCAATGTATTTTTATAAACTAATGAAAGCATTTGGTCCTCCCAGGATTCGAACTCGGGACACCACACCCAGAACACAATTATCTAAACTATTACACCACCAGCACAGCAGCACAAAGCTACTCGATCTAGGAAGCTTGCCGTGGGAGGAAGATCAGTTAAAAAGGCTGTTATTGGGCACCATGTTGTGTGGGGGCTCCTCAGACTATCAACCCTTGCTAAAACTATGCTTAATCTTTACATGTTTAGAGTTCAGATATATATATACGCTGCATTATAATTTAAAATTTTCAAACTAAAACAAAAGCTTGGAAGAACCCAGTAGAAAGACTAAACAAATGCAATAAATAAAAGTGTAGCAAATATTTTTATGGTCATTCTATTACAGTCAGCTCAACCCCTTGTCGAGGAAAAAGTGCATGTACAGTCAAATTCAGTATTTCACCGCTATCTAGGATTGAGTAACACCCCGTTCTTAATGTTACATCAATTACAAACGCCAATATATTTTAATAAACTAATTTAGTGCTCCCGGGATTCGAACTCGGGACACTACACCCAGACCATAAGCATCTAAACAGAGATACACAGATATTAACTCTACTCTCCAACGCTGAGATTAATAGTACTAGGCTAGTCAATCGCCGTTCAAAACAAAACTCTAGGAAGTTAAAATATATAAAGCTTTAAAACTAACTCAAAAGTAACTAGTAAAATGTCTGTTTAAGAGCAAAGTTATTGAAATATTGAACCCCACTGAGAGATTAGAAACATTTAGTGGCTCACGTGTATTTGTGATATGGTATGGTATGGACATGTGGAGAGAATGGATGAACAAAATTGGGTGAACAAATGCAGATCTGTGATTGTGGAGGGAGCTGCACCAAGGGGTGGACCGAGGAAGACCTGGGATCGGACTATACGCGCCGATCTCAAATCCAAGAACTTGACAAGTGAAGCAGCCCTTAACAGGGTTGCCTGGAACGCCGCCATTAGGACATGAGACTGAAACTGCACTAATGTGTGGAATACTGTCTTAAAATTGTATGTATGTATGTATGACCGTACAGAAGATTAAGACAGTTTACAAGATTAGGGCAGTTTACAAGATTAGGGCAGTTTAGAAGATTAGGACAGTTTAGCAGATATTGTGGTTAATCCTACCTATGTTAGTTATACAGGTTAGTTTAAGTTAGGTTAGGAGCTGGGGTTGACCTGACCGTGGAATCCACATTAAACTTCTATAGCTTACAGTACAGTTATTGAAATAAGTACAAAGGAGTACAAAGGAGTACAAAGTACAAAGGAAATCCAGCAACAACAGATATACTGACCCTTCTAGGTTGCTTGTCCTCCAAAACACTGAGGATCAAGTGTCCAAACAGTGGTTTAGAGTAGGTAAGGGAACATTGGAAAGGGAATTACTGCCTTGGAACTAATGTCCGTGGCAGGATTAGGAAGTTAGTAGGGGTCAGGTGGGTTAGTAACTGAGGGGGGATAAAATAAAGTTATTCATTTACAAACGCCGTCAGTCGCGGGTTTGATGCGGGATATTTGTCTATGCAGAGTTTAAATGAATCAACGGTGATGCAGTCTATAACGTTTCGGGGAAGCCCATTCCACAAGTTGACAACTCGATTGAAGAAGAAATTCTTAGATTCGTGTGAGTTAACTCCTTGCGACATATATGACGCGATCGCGTCATATGGAACTTATAACCAAAAACTCATGACGCGATCGCATCATATGGACTTATCTCCATGCCTCTCCAAAAAGTTTATGACGCGATTTTGCGTCATATGAGCTAGTAAGTCCGATAAGTTAGCTTACAATAAAACCGTTGGTGGCAACCTCAGCCTCCTCCGATAATTCTAACGGCCGCAGTGTTGTTGTGAGTAGTGCGAGACAGTGGCAATGATCCTGGGGCTCCCGCCTCTTCGGACTTATTGGAACATAATGTCTGAAGGAGTTAAGATTTACCAATAATTTTGCAACCGTTTCCCCGCGTGTAATTAGATTGGTCGATAGTGAAGTACTTACTACAGTTCATATTGTCGATGCCTTTGATGATTTTGAACACTTGAATTAAGTCCCCTCTTAATCTGCGCTGGGTTAAAGGAAATAGATTTAATTCTCTAAGACGCTCTTCGTATGGTTTGTTCTTTAGGCTAGGTATCATTTTGGTAACTACGTTGAACTCGTTCTAGCTTGTTTATATCTTTTTGGTAATAAGGGCACCAGGATTGAACGCAGTATTCCAGAAGAGGGCGGACTAAGGAATTGTAAAGGGTTAGGATAACTTCTCTGGATTTATGCTCAAATGACCTGCCTATAAAGCCAATTATTTTGTTTGCCTTCTTAACAACTTCTGAACATTGTTGACTCGGTTTTAGGTTACTCGATATTGTTACTCCCAGATCGGTTTCTCTGTTTACATTCTTAAGCTGAGTGCCATTCATCGAATAGTTTGCTTTCTCATTTAGGTATCCGATATGTAGTACTTTACATTTATCCGCATTGAAACTCATTTGCCAAATTTGGGCCCAATGTGACAATTTATCTAGATTGTGTTGCATATCGTCAACTTGTTCTTTTGAGAGTACGCTATTTGCAATTTTTGTATAGTCAGCAAATTTTGAGATTGTACAGGTGAGACCCTCATCTATGTCGTTGATCTAAATTAGAAAGAGAATTGGTCCTAGTACCGATCCCTGGGGTACCCCGCTACTTACATTGGTCCATTTAGATGCCTTACCGTTTATGACTACTCTTTGCTTTCTGTCGCTGAGCCAATTTTCTATCCATTTCAACACACCGTCTTGTATTCCATGCGCTTTTAGTTTTAGCAGTAAACGTTTGTGGGGAACTTTGCCAAAGGCCTTTTGAAAATCAAGGTATATAATATCTACAGCTTTAATCTCATCGTAGAGGTTGAGGATATCGTGGAAGAAGTCTAAGAGGTTTGTTAAACAGGAACGTTTTTACGAAAGCCGTGTTGAGTATCTTTAAGTATGTTATTTTCCTCTAAGTGATTTACAAGTCTGTCTCGTATGACCGTTTCTAGCATTTTACATACAACTGAGGTTAAGCTAATTGGACGATAGTTACTGGGTAGGGATTTGCTGCCTTTTTTTAATATCGGTGTTACGTTGGCTAGCTTCCACTGATCGGGCATAGTTCCAGACTGCAAGGATTTATTGAATAGTAATGTCAGTGGTTTGGAGAGCTCATCCTTAGCTTCCTTTAGAACTCTAGGCGAGATTGTATCAGGTCCAGGCGTTTTATTTACCTTGAGTTTATCTAAACAATTCAATACTTCTCTCTCTGTAACGGTGATATTGCTTAGAACATCTGAATTATCAATCTGAATCGGCGATGGTGTAGGGATATCACTGAGGTCTTCTGTTGTAAATACTGATGCAAAGAAGGTATTGAGGGCATTACTCATTTGTACTTCGTCTTTGGTGTATTCTCCATTTTCATCGACTAACGGTCCAACAGTTGAAGTAACACTTTTTTCTTTCTGATATAACTATAGAATTCTTTCGGGTTGTTTTACTTTGATTCGCAATATGTAACTCTAAGGTCTTTTTACTTTGCTTAATTAACTTTTTGGCTTTGCGTCGTAGCTCTACAAATTTCAGCCGTTCTTCGTCATTTTGTGAGTATTTTAATCTATCATTAGCAAATTTTTTAGCAAGGAGGCAGTTGAAATTTCTTTATTCCACCATTTGGGCTTATTATTATGGCCTGGACGCCGTATTTTCGATGGTATGCAGTCTTGCACTGCTTTTAGGTAAATGGCTTCGAATAACTTCCAAGATGTTATTGTGAATTAAAAAGCTCCAGTCAGTTTCTTTAAACATAGCTCTAAGTTTATGGAAGTTTGCTTTCTTGAAATTAGGGACTTTTTCGATGCTACTATTTGGTTCGTTACTAGTAAACTTTAAAGTGAAAGTTATCGTACGAGGGTCGCCGTTACTGAATTCATCACCAACATTCAAATTCTCTATTAATTCTTCTTTTGTTGCAAGTACAATGTCAAGAACGTTATTACCACGGGTTGGCGTTCGAACAAGTTGATAAAGCGAACTCTCTTGCAAGTTCGAATACAAGTCCTGTCCGGAGTGTGAAGTAAGAGTATCGCCCCACTTGGTCACAGGTAAATTAAAGTCGCCAAAAACTACGGTATCTTGTGAGTTACTTACATCTGCAATTTGTTCGTAAATTTCTCGGTCAGTTTGCACTGATTGAGCTGGAGGTCTGTATATTAATGCAAGTATTATTTGTGTACCTTTATTATTCTTTATTAGCACAAAAGATGCGTCGACGTTCACAATTTGAGGTTTTGACAAGAGGGTAGGGTTAAGACTTTCTTTGATATAAAGTAAAACGCCACCTCCATTTCGATTTATTCGGCTTTTCTCAAACATTACATAACCGGGAAGTGAATACTCTGCTAAAAAGTCTCTATCTTCTGTATTGAGCCAAGATTCTGTTATGCCAATCACATCATAATTTTCTGTAAACACTAGCTCCTCTAAATCTGAAAATTTATTGTGTATGCTACGTGTGTTTGCATAGAAAACCTTTAAATTAGTTATTTTAGAACTCACGGAATGCTCTTTAATAATATTTTTGGTTCTTGTCGGATTTACATTTATGTTCATGGCTGTCCTCGGTCCTCGCTGTCTTCGGTCCTTATCGCTGGTGGTCCTCGGTTGCCTCTTTTTTTCTTGGCGTTGGATGATTTATGTCACTGCTGCTTCTTCTCGGATGGCGTTTTTTGATCCATGGCTGCGGACTGCTTCGTGTAGGAGACGACCCATGCGTGCTGAACCCACAGGATTTAGATGAGTGCCATCCTTGCGGAACAGAGTAGGCTGGTTGTAGAAGTTGTCCCAGAGGTTGATGAATTCAACTTCTTCCCTCAGACACAAATATTTTAGTCGGCTATTTGTGCTGAAGGCCTTGTCGTAGAATTTGTCAGGTGCGTCGATCTTGGGGAGAATGCCTGAGATGATATTCCTTGACTTGTTTTTGTAGTGCTGGATCATCTTGCGATATTTCTCCATCAACTCTTCGGATCTGGTGCGCATGACGTCATTTGAACCAGCATGGATGACAAAAAGGGTATTTTCATTTGCATCCTTTGTGGTATCTTCATAGGCTTCCACAATGTCGTCCAGTCCAGCTCCTGGGATGCAAAATCTTTTTCGTTGATTTGGGACTGTCGCAGAACTCTTCGACCTGTCCTCGTAGGATGGAATCCCCAACGAGCCTGGTCTCCTGTGGTTCGTCTTCCATCTCTACCAATATCTCAAATCTGTTTGACATTGTGACTGGTAGACGAAACCTTTTCTGCGTTGGCCGTGCACCGTTCCTCACTGGTGTAAATCCGGAAACCTGTGGTGGCGGGACTCTACGTACAGGTCGGGGAGAGGAGTGGTTAGAACGGGGGCGAGGGGTTGGTACTGTTCATGCTAGCAGGCTTCTTGCACGAGGAGTGGGGGAGAGACTAAGGTGAACAGGGCGGCTGTCCTGGTTTGATATCGGCTCAGGTTCGTCAGAAGCATCTGCTGCAGTGTCTACTGCAGGTGTTGGATTGTTGGCAGATGACGTTGGGGCGGTGGTGGATGCTGGAGTTGAAACAATTGGAGTTAGTGATACTCCAACGTTGAGTGTTACAAACTCTTGGAGTGATTCCAGCTTCCTGATGAGGGCGTTGATCTTGTTGTGGGCTTCATCCAATTTTGCTGTCAAATCCTCTCGTTGCTGGCAGAGTCGGCAGACTTGTGTATCAACAGAAGCAAACATGGAAGCACCAAACCTACCGGCGCAGTTCGTACAAGCACGAGGTATGGTGACGATCACTTTCTTCAGATATCACTTCACTCGCTTTAAAAACACTAAACTCACTTTAAAAACACTTCACTCCCTTCAGGTCGCTTCACTTACTTAAATAGGCCTAACCGAAAACAAAAATGTTGAAATACACACAAATAGGTTATCAGCGGTGATAGCCTAACCGAAAATTAAAACAAAGTTTTGTTCTGGACCCCCTTCTCATATTTAGCCCCATTAGTTTAGAAGTTTGCCCCATTAGTTAGGCAATTTTAACACTTTTCGCCCTATGTATTTTTTATTTGATCCTGGCAAGCTGTTTGCGGATGATACAGTTCTGATGAGTTATAATGAATGGGAGTTTCAGGGTCTGGTAAATGAGTTTGGAACAGTGTGCGAAAAACGGAATTTGAAGGTAAATGCGGGGAAGAGCAAGGTTATGGTCTTCGAAAGGGGTGAAGTCACAGAGTGTGAGGTGAAGCTGAACGGTCAGGCTATGGAGATAGTCAACTCTTTTAAGTATCTGGGCAGTGTGTTGAGTAAAGATGGGACTATGGATGAAGAAGTGCGGGAGAGGGTACAACAGGGGAAGAGGGTTGTAGGAACGCTAAAAGCAGTAACAAGAAATAGGGTGGTCAGTATGGAAGTGAAGAAATCCTTGCATGACAGTGTGGTAATCCCGACCCTGACTTACGGAAGCGAAGCATGGATGTTGGTTGAGAGACTCAGACCAAGAGTGAGAGCAGTGGAAATGAATTTCTTGAGTGCGTGCGGAGTTACATGGAGGGATAGACAGACTAATGAGGAAGTAAGAAGGAGGTGTGGTGTGGAGGTAGATGTGATGGGAAGTGTGAAAAGGAACAACTTGAGATGGTTCGGCCATATGGAACGTATGGAAAGTGAGAGAATGACTAAAAGGGTGTACGAGAGCGAGGTGGAGGGACAGAGAGGGAGAAGTAGACCGAATGAGAGGTGGAAGGATGGAGTGAGGAAGTACATGAACTAAGGCGGTGCTGGTTGGGGCGAGGAGCGTCGACTGAATGGGGACAGGTGGATGGGGCGGTTCGTTCGTGGCCACCCCTTCGGAGATCACGGCGTCAGGCAATAGATAGATAGATGGATCCTGGCAAGCAATAGCGAGCCTGCAATTTAAGAGAACCCAACCCTTGTCCGGGGCATTTTTTTGCCAGAAAATGCACAAATTAATCTCAAAAGGGGGTCTTAGGGGTATTTTGTTTAGTTTCATGAATGTCTTAGAAACTCGATACATATCCTATTTTTGTCCCAATTAAAGTCTAACAGCCCCCACATACCATGATGCCAGAGAACCACCCTATGACCTTAACTGCTTACCCATATTGGTAAAGTCAGTGCATCCAAAACTAAACTGAATTTCATATAATTAATAATCAAATTCAGAAAACTCAACATTGAACTCAATTGCAACACCAGACCACTGAACAGGTAGAGACTACTAGATCAGCATATAATATACACTGCATTACAGGTTTAACACCAAACTATTCTGTAAATTTCAATGGTTCGTGTCGGCTACCCCCAGCTATGTGGTATGTGCCTGAGTATATATATATACATCAAAAAGGAAAACATAGGGCCTCTAGAAACTTTAAGCATTTTTTTGGAGTTTGGGTGTTTGGCAGTATCACTCAAAGAATAACTTCACATCCATGATTACATAACTTACATCCATAACTTACACATAAAGGACGTAACAAATAAACTAAATAAACAATGTGGTACACTGTACTTAACACGCCAATGTCTCGACTTAAATGCCCTAAAACTTTTATATTATTCAGTAATTTATCCATTTCTCTTATACTGTCACACAGTATGGGGAGCGACGGGTAAAAGTAAATTACAACCTGTTGAAGTTGCACAAAGAAAAGTTATACGAACAATTACATTTAGATCCAAATATGCTCACACCACTGAACTATTTCGACAACTTAAACTCCTAAAATTTGAAGATATTAACATATTTTGCAGTGCTATCTTTGTATACAAAGCATTAAACGGCCATAACAATGTGGAATTATTTAGACATCGTGAAAATGAAAGGTATGCATTAAGAAACATCAATTCTTTAAATATTCCCCTAATGACCTCTAGACAATCACAGACATCAATAAAATACCATGGTGCGAAAGTTTGGAATCAGTTGTCTCCTGACTTACAAAATAAACCCACTCTGCCTAGTTTCAAAATATCACTCAAATCTTCACTAATGTCTAAATATTAATCTTACTTAACATTTGACAATAAAACTGCCACAACCCTAAAATACAATCCCCTTTATATCGGAAACAAATTTACCCCTTCAGACTCATATGACGCAGAAATTGGCAGATTAGCAATAAGAAATAGAGTTCTCTCAGTCCTATAATTACCTCTCCAAAATTAGTTCTCTGCCCACAGCTAACTCAAAGACAACCGAAGAGGTTGAAGTAACTAAACTAAAGGTTTGTAAATACCACTGATGGTATTTAAGGCTTTAAAGTATCCCTAATAGGCTCAACATTGCGTCATATGTCGGAGAGGGTTAAGATACTGTTCTGGTGTTGATCAATATGTAGGTACCGTACTGTATATAAGGCTGGGGTCTGCTCTACCCACAGCGGTCTGGGTGGGGGTGGTTCGGGGTGGTGGCTAGGTAATTATACCTGGCCACTGTTCCGAATCCCTTCTTGCTGTGGCTGCGGGGCTGGGGCTGTGCCTCAGCTATAATTATATAATATGACAGGTTTTAATAATCTTACTGTATGTAAAATAACCATAGAGTTGTATTCAAGGTGCCTTTAAGAGAGATTGTTCTCAAAAGGCGCAGCCATGATATTAATATATTGTAAAATTAACATTATTATAAGTTTGATTGGCAAAATAAAAAAAAATTAAAAAAAAAATCAATGATAACATGGTTCGGTCTTTAATTATTTCCACATAACTATTTTGATTAGCTCCTTTGCGATAATCTAAGTATTCCCAGTTTTGGTTTGTTTATTTTGCGAAGCTTTAAATTTTAATTAGTATACACCAGGGACAGTCACTACTCTCAAGGACAGAGTCCGTATACTGGTGGCCGGGATTAATTTGTCACAGCCAGAGGCCTTCTCCGGCAAACCCATTACAGTTGCCACTTGTAACTAATTTGGATATGTGGAAATATAGTTTCTGCAGTCTTCCCTACAACACAAGAGGCTCATATTTATTTGTTTTTTCTATGTGAGCGAAAGAGACAAAAGGCATAACTGCCTGTGACGAGTGCCTCCCCCAAAATTGAAAGAGTGACATAGCCAAAATGCCTGGACACAGAGCTTGAAGCAATTTGAGTCATATACCCCAGTGATAATTTACAATAACTGCTACTGAAGAACTACTCATCTTGTATGAAGGTTTGTGATCCGGCCGGTGGTGGTAGTTAGTTCCCCAGACTGTCCGGCCGATCAGTCCTGAGTACGGTGTCGAGGGTTGTTGGCAGTGTCTGGCAAGGAAAAGGTTTGTCATTATGAAAATATAATTTACACAGGCCTCATAAAATCTAATATTTTTTTTTAAAATGCAAGCAGAATAAACAAATTTAAAAAACTAAGCAAATTGATTAAAAAATGCACTTAACACTCAAAGAGCGGGTGGTGGAGTATATTTGACTGTGCCGCCCAGCGGGGGTTTTTACCGTAAACGAGCTTGTTTCCGTGCTCGTTTTCATGCATAAACAAGAGTCAGAGCGTAATACAAGTATGTATCCCTGAAAGGGCGATAAATGAGCTTTCCAATGACACCAGAACCATCCTTCTACGATGGCTGGTTGTCTTGCAAACGATCGTGCAACCAAAGGGCAAAATCGGTAAAATACGGTCATTTCCTTACATTATTACGTGTGAAACGAGTGAGAGGATAGAGTATATCTCAGTAGCTCCACGGCCACCGTGAAGAGCGGTCATGAGGTAACCTACGCTCCTCCCACCGCTCCGCTCTCTCTCAGAGCACATTACGTGCTCAAAATTGCATGCGACTATAGCCGGGCCCCGCCACATAGGCCACATTTATTTCACTCGACAATAGCCGGACGCCGCCAAAGAAGGGTTAACACTGCACTCTATATTCACAAGGCTAGGGCACAACCAGGTTGTAGAGACTTGATATTTGCCTTCAACATTTGCAAATGCAACAGATTTATGTATATACTCTGGCACATGCTGGGGGTGACCGAGCCCCAACTTTTAGGGTCCGGGACCACTTTTAGTGTTCCCTGCCCCCTTTCTCGGTTTCATCTAGTAGGTGAACTTTACAATGGGAGGAGGATTCCTAGCCACCTGCCCCCAAAACAGATAAAAATTAAATTAATTATGGTTCAAGTACAACAATAGATTTAGCTTCTGTATCCATCCAGTTTTTCCAGTCAATTATCAATATTATCTACCAATAATTATTTCTTAAAACTAACTTTATATATAAACGACATCTTAGCACGAGAGGAATTTGAACAGGTGGAAAGTATTTGGGAGATTTAGACTGCAGTGCAAGAAAAGTAAAAATAAAGATAAAATATGCAATAGAAAAATGTGATTGAAGAGCTTTAAATTATTCTGAATGGAAGATTAGAAATTTATACCATGAATTAGTCACTAAGGAACATTTACAACACATTGAGTTTTGAAAGACAAATACCACTTCAGATATGTAGAGAGTTATTTAATTATAAAAGCCGGTATTAACAGGCTACAATATTTACCTAGGCCTCAGAATTGGCCAGTTAATGCAGAGGATATCAATAGAATGCAACACAAGGAGAAGAGTTAGTTAAGTCGAGCAAATTAACCAGACCACTGAGCTCCATACGGAACTCTCATAGGTCTGGCCCGAAGGATGCAGGATAGCATAATAAATGATGAGCTGAGGGGACGTTTATAGGTAAAGAGTATTAGCGAGGTGATGCGTACAAGTAGACTGGGATGGTATGGACATAGAGAATGGATGAACAAAATTGATTGAAAAAATGCAACTCTGTGATTGTGGAGGGAGCTGCACCAAGGGGTGGACATAGGAAGACCTGGGTTCGCAGATCTCAAATCCAAAAACTTGAGTGAAGCAGCCCTTCAACAGGGTTGCCTAGAATGCAGCCATTAGGACAAGAGACTGAAACTGCACGTAAGTGTGGAGCACTGTGTGTGTATGTATGTTTTATGTAATGGCAAGATGGATGTATGTAATCTCAGGGACGGGGCATCGAGTGATGAATGTAGGAAGACTCTAGTCATAATATTTTGCTAAAACGTTATTTCCAGATAGCAATTTTGATTAGTCCTTTTGCCTTTAAATAGTCTTTTCCTCGTTTTGGTTTGTTTATTTTGCAAGTTATACCTTATATCTATAATCTCTTTTTATTAATTTCACCACACCACCAAACACATCCAATTAAATTAATGAAAGCTCCGGGATTCGAACCTGGGTTATCACAGATTTTTTAGACACCTAAACCATTACACCACCAATTGATATTAAAAACCATCAGATCAGAGTTGCTAACAAACTGTCAAACAAAATTTATTATAAGTTTTTTTTAGTGTAAATAAAATTCTACTGCAAGTCAAAATACAAATAGGTAAATGGCAAAATTGTAGAGAGATCACCGGTACTTCCAGTACATGTCCTTCCTAATCTTAAAATCTTCTGCTGAAGCGTTGTTTCCACAGCGATTTTGATAAGTTTCGAATTAACCGTGTTCGTCCAAGTTTTGGTTTGTTTATTTTGAAAGTATTACATTATACTGTAATTAACAAAATAATTCCCCCCATTACCAGACGCCTTTAACCCCTTCAGACTCATATGACGCAGAGGTTGCCAGATTAGCAATAAGAAATAGAGTTCTCTCACTCTTATAATTACCTCTCCAAAATTAGTTTTCTAACTCAAAGACAACTGCAGAGGTTGAAGTAACTAAACTAAAGGTTTGTAAATACCCCTGATGGTAATAAGGCGTTAACGTATCCCTAATAGGCTCAAAATTGCGTCATATGTCGGAGAGGGTTTTAAGGGGGTTTGGGCGTATTAATTTGCTTTATTAAATAAAGGTTAATTATTTCTTTAGTTTCCTCCCTGGACATCCACAAAGCTTAAATACACCAAGATCCACCTAAGAAAAATGTGTATATTTTTTGATACATTTTTTCCGGATGAAGACCGTTTTTATAATTATTTAAATTTTAAAAATTTACCTCAATTGCATGAAAGGTCCAAATATTGCCAAAGAAACTGGGTTAAAGATGTTAAAATTGTCAAATGTTATAAAATTTCAGAACTAATGGGGCTAAACATGAAGGGGGTCCAGAAAAAGCCAGCCAGCCCGCCTTAATGCTTAAGGGGGGATGGCTGTTTTTTTTCTGGGTCCCCGTCTCCCTCATGTTTAGCCCCATTAGTTTAGAAATCTTCGGTTTATGCCAACTAGTTTAGCGATTTTAAGAACTTTAAACTTGTTTTTGTCAATATTAGGGCCTTTCACGCCATTAAGGTAACTTTTTTTCCTGCCGACCGATAGCGGTAAAATTGACACCTGGATGGGGATTATAATGTAAAACTTGCAAAATAAACAAACCAAAACTTATACGAACACAGTAAAGACAAAACTACTAATCAAAATCGCTATGTGGAAACTACGCTTAAGCAAAATTTATAAATAAAAGAACTATCCACCACATAGGGTGTACAGTTCCGGACAGATGAAACCGCAACACCTCGTCCACCCGCTATGTGGGGAGGGGCTCTGCGGATTTGGTAACACTGGCAGGAGGTGGGAGGGATGTGGGTGGGTGGGTGATGAGGGGAGGTATGTGGGGGGTTTAGGGGGGAATTGGGAGGGTGAAGAGGCAGCAATCATGGTGTGACTGGTGGGAGGGGGCAAACAAGTGACAGGGTAGGGGAGAGCAGACAGTTATATTTGTTAAATGTAGCATACAGTGATATTGTAGGTGTGTGTAATTTAAAATCCTGTGAGTAGCTAGTTCTATACGAAAATTTGCTTGTCACTCTGTTCTCCCCTACCCCGTCACTCGTTTGCCCCCTACCACCAGCCATACCATGATTACTGCCTCTTCACCCTACCACACTCCCCCCTAAACCCCCCACATCCCTCCCCTCATCATCCACCCACATTCCTCCCACCTCCTGCCAGTGTTACCAAATCCGCAGAGCCCCACACCACACAGCTGGTGGACGGGGTGTTGCCGTTTGATCTGTCCGGAACTGTACATTACTACCCGAGCACTACAATTAGTGTCAAAATGTTCTAATAAAATCAAATTTGCAACCTGACAAGACAACGATAGTACAAAATACATAACCCTCACTAACTATAGTGCCATCGGGTAAATTTCTTAAAACAGTAGGCTGAATGGGGCCGAATGGATACAACCCAGAGGGAGAAAAAAAATGGGTGGACCCCTTCAAGCGAGTTTATCCAGCAAAAGTAGTTAACATTTTGTACTTGCGAGGGCTTTTACTTAAAAATGTTTTAATTGCGTGCAGAGTTACATGGAGGGATAGACAGACGAATGAGGAAGTAAGGTGTGGTGTGTAAGTAGACTGGAAAGTGTGAAAAGGAACACCTTGAGATGGTTTAGCCATATGGGTGTATGAAGCGAGAGAATGACTAAGAGGGTGTACAAAAGTAAGATGGAAGGACAGTGAGGTAAACCGAGAGAAAAGTGGAAGGATGGAGTGAAGTAAGAGAGAAGGTGGTGCTAGTTGGGAGGGGCGTCTACCGACTGGGGACAGGTACATGGGGGCGTTTCGTTCGTGGCCTCCCCTTTGGGAATCATGGCGTCAGGCAATAGATAGACAAGTCATCCTTGGCAAACATTTTAGTCGCCACGTGTGACTTTATGAGAGACACTATACCCCACAGTAGACTAGAGGCCCATATACCACAGGTGATAAGAAACACCCGTTCTTAACAATCATAAATTACAAACCGCAATGTACTTTAATACACTATTGAAAGCATATGGTCCTCCTGGGATTCTAAGTCGGGACACCACACCCAGAACATAAGCATTTAAACCATTACACCACCAACACAGTTATAACAAACTAGTAATGTACGTACCTTTGTGAAGGTTTAGAAGTATAGTTGGCTGCCATGAAGGGTTATTAACAGTCCCGTCCAAACACCAACACCATCACGCGCTGCGCTACACTAAACTACCACCACCATCGCCATCTGTGGACATTTACTTGCTAGTATTTGAACCAAAAGTTCACAAGCTAAATTTAATTACAGTATATACAGTATAGACAAGGTTGATGGTTGAATAATAAACTTTGTAGAATAAGCACTAGGCTATCAAGACCGTTAAAGGCTTATGCACAAGCCTACGATATATTCTGCATTAATAAATTAATCAATAGTACAGCTTATGTAAGCAAAAAAAATTATAGATTCTAGTTACTAAAAGAATACCGGTAGAGGGGAGGTGGACGGGCAGTGAGGGAGATTTAGACCAAGAATGAGATTGATTAAATCAAAACCTACAAAACAGTCATGTGGAGTGGGAGGGGCTCCACCTGACCGATTAAGAGGATCATTGAGGCGATTTGTTAGTGGCCATCCCCTCCGATATTGAGCCATCTAGCAATAATCTATTAAAATCTGTCTGTCCAAAATTGCTATAATTAAAAACTTTCAAAATAACCAAACCAAAACTTGGACGACACATGCAAAAGAACTTCTAAATTGTTATGTGGAAATAATGCTTTAATCATATTAATTAAAGTGTAAAACTTAAACTTGGGAATACCGAAAAAGGAATTGAGGATAAGGTTAGGCAGAACTTTGAGATCAGAAGACGAGAACAAAAAGAAAGATATTCGAAGTACTATTATAATTTAAAACTTAAAATAAACAAATCAAAACTTGGACGAACACTAAAGACAAAAATAACTATAATTAGTAACTCCTTTCTTACCATCTATAATCAATTACAAACTCCAGTGTACTTTAATAAACTAATAAAAACATCTGGTCCTCCCAGGATTCAAACTCAGGACACCACACCCAGAACATAAGCATCTAATTCATTACACCACCAAAACAAATTCCAAAAGAATATCGGCAAGACCAGGGCAGCAAAGGAACGATTTCAATGGACAGAAATGCGAAAGAGCTACAGTCAACAAGGAAAAGGTGAGACAACGCTGAACGGCAGGAACAAATTAGAATGTAAAACTTAAATAAACAAACCAAAACTGGGACGATACAAGATAAAAGCGAAAGAACTAATCAAAATTGCTATAATTAAAAAAATAAAAATAAACTAACTAAAACTGGGACGATGCAAGATAAAAGCAAAACTGCAAATACCTAAATATTTAATTAAAAGTTACCTCCAATCAAATACAATATAAAAGTTATAAAATTCCCTTTGAAATAAGTAAGAGACCAGCCAGTAATTTGAATCAGATTTAATTTTATTTTATTTGGCTAAAAAACTAACGCGACTATCTGCTTATATTCATATTTATTCACAAACTACTTCAACTTATGGAGTAATTCGAAAGAATTTAATTTCATTAGGATGTAAAACTTGCTAAATAAACAAACCAAAACTTGCAAGATACACAAACTAATCAAAAGCGCTATGTGGAAATCTATCTACAGTATATACAGTACATACTCAGGCCCAATCCCCACTATAATTATAATCTAAACTATTATTAAAATAATCAGGAATATATAATGAAGGCATATAAAAAACAATTATATATTTGTACAAACAACTTTAAACAATAAAGTCTCATTTCTGCAAGTTTATAACATAAGCCGATTAAGATCAGTTTAATACCTATACCTTTGTATCTAAAGACTAAATTTAATAATGCAACCATTAAAATTAATGCCAAAAAGAATCTACTCAATTGAGAAGTTAGTCCAATTATTAATACTTTATAATTTAAAACTTTCAAAATAAACAAACCAAAACTTGGGATAACGGTAAGACAAAACTTATCAAAATAGCTAGTGGAAAAAAGTGCTCAAGCAAAATAATTTATAAATAAAAGTACAAGTTTTGTGCTAATGAAAATTCTAAAATAGAAATGAATGTACTACTATAATTATGCACAACTCAACCAGAGGCCTTTACTGGTGTAAAATAAATTATGGAAAACTTTCAAAATAAACAAACCAAAACTTAGACGAACAGTAAGACAAAAGAACTTATCAAAATCGCTGTGGAAACGCTTGAACAAAATAATAGAAGTCTTCAAGAAAGCGAGTTTATAACAAAATAGGACTGCGAAGTTTAATTTGAAGAACCATTATTGGAACCCATAAAAATCTAGGAATAATACTCTACCAGGAATTACATCTAAAATAAAAAAATAAATAAAAAAATTACTTTAATTTGACAAGCATTTTGATTTAAAGCTATACAGGTATATGAACACATTTTAGACTTATTGAAGGCATAAAGATAATTAAATTTTAATATTTAACGGCAACTTCTGACTTATTAAATGGCGAATAGACTTTAGACCTATACTTTTACATAATTTAAAACTTTCAAAATAAACTAACCAAAACTTCTATGAGCAGTAAAAAGACAATAACTAATAAAAATAGCTATGGAACAAAGCTTAAGTAAAATAATAATTTATAAATAAAAGCGGGCAAGTATTTAAAAATTCTAGAGTGAAGGCATTAGAAAATAGTCTTAAATTATTAATTTTTTACAAACTACTTTAAACAATAGTATAATGGCATCTTTCTGCAATACCGCATTTATTTTTCAACCTTCTAATTATATTTTGGGTACAGATTTAACTATTGCTCTGCGATTATATAATATTTATGACCTTCCATTACTATATTACATTCTTATTTTTTTAACTGGGCTAAACTTTATTTACATTACTCAAACTTTTTAACCAAAATTCCTTCCAATGACTAGTCTTAGCAGACAAACTTATGTTATAAACCAACCAGAATTAAGACTATAAAACTTGCAAAATAAACAAACCAAAACTGGGAAAACATAAAAGCAATTTATAATCTTATGAAGTTAATAATACTGAAGTTTCACAACTTGGTCACTGCCAAAGCATATTCATATATACATTAAAACCTTTGATTTCTTAGAAGTATATTTTATGCACGGTACACAAGGTTGATTATAATACAATACAATAAAATTTAGAATTTATGGACTACTAATAATCCTACAAAGATATAGTTTTGAAACTTATATTAATCAAAAAAATTAAGTGACTAGAACTTAAACTTAAAGTAGATTTGCTGAAAATATCAAAGTTCGTGAACATGGGAGCTACACCAAGGGATCAGATCATATAGTCGGATAGTTAATAAATAATCTAGATTTAATTAATTTCACCACACTACCAAACACTTCAAATGATATTAATGAAAGCAATTAAGGGATCCCCCGGGATTCGAACCTGGGTCATCGCACACAGATTTGTAGACACCTTAACCATTATACCACCATGACTTAAACACTAAATGTGAGGCAGCTCTGAACAGCCTGGAGCACTACCATTAGGGCGCGTGACCAGAACCGCACTTAGTGTGGAACAGTCTTTAAATTGATTGAGTTTTTATTTATAAAGAATTAATATTTTGCTGAAGCATGGTTTCCACAGCGATTTTGATAAGTAGTTTTGTCTTTTTACTGTGTTAGTCCAAGTTTTCGTTTGTTTATTTTGAAAGTTTTACATTACAATTATGTACGAGTAGGCTAAACTGTATACGAGCACTATATACTTTTAAACTATTTTGAGCAAGTGAAGGGTAGAACAAGATGGAGTTTTACTTTAGTAGAAACAAAATATATAAAACACAGGGAATGGGCCTGAGTAAAATAAATAGTAGATGTCGACCAGGTTCTTGTCCGTTGCTGTAGTGCTGAGTAGTGGAAGCCTTAAGTTGACTTGGTGCCAAGTGGAAGTGTGGATTCCTTAAGGGGAGATACTGATTTTCTGGACCCCTTTCTCCCTAATGTTTAGCCCCACTATTTGTGATTTTAAGACTAATTCCATTAGTTTGGAGATTTTATGACCTTTCACCCCATTTCTGCCAATATTAAGACTCTTTGTGCCATTTAAGTATTTTTTTCCTGGCGAGCAATAGCCAGCCTGTAATTTTAGGAGGAATCGGCCTTCGGCCGGGATATTTCTCAACCAAAAAAATGTACAAATTTATCTTGAAGGAGTGTCTAGGGGGTGATTTTCTAAGCTTGATAGAGGTCTAGCGAGAAAATTAAGACTTAAATGAATAAATAGACCATAAAAACGGTCAGTCTCCCCTGAAGTTGGCATAGTGCTGAGTGGCGGTGTGGAATCCTTAAATTTCAATCCAGCCAGCGTAGGGTCCAGGTTTACATGGATATTTGTTCGGGTTTACGTTCTTCTTGCACACCGGGCCAAACCTGTGAAACATAGAATTGCAAAACTTTAAACAGTGATAATTAAATATATGGGCATTAAAGAATTATATTTGATAAGAATTTAAGTTGTATTATTACTTCACTAAACTAAACTCCTTGGCACCTGATCTCTACTTAAGAAACTAATATTCTATATTTTATTAACTTCACCCCAACACCAGACACCTATGAAATTAATTAAAGCATTTATGTGATCCACCGGGATTCGAACCTGGGTTATCACAACTAATTTAAAAATTTAACTCTAAAGCTTACTTCTCCACAAATGTCTCCTAATGTCACAATACCACGCTAAGTTACCGCCGGCTAGCAAACAAATAGTAAGAACCATGAAATATATATCATAGTCCCTATTCAAGCTCAGTCTCTAATACTGTAGATTATAAGATAAAGATTATAAGAATATAATAGTAGCCCAAATAAGTAGGAAATTAAAATATAAAACTTTAAAATTAACTCTAAAGTTACTGTTCAAAATAATAACTCATTAAAATTAAACCCTATCGAAATGACAACTACACAAAGTCTGGAAAAATGCTTTTAAATTTATCGGAAATTAAACAGATTATAATTTAAAACTTGCAAAACAAACCAAAACTGGGACAAGATAAACACAACTGAACTCTTCAAAATCGCTATGTGGAAATTCCACTTGATTAAAAATTTAAATAACCGATTTAAATAAGTAGGAAATTACATTTGTGTGCTGAAGGGGGTTAAGAAGTACCCCACAGTGAAATGGTTAAAGAATAATTATAGTCTATCAATTTAATTCAGATTTGTTTTAACCAACCAACCAATTAATTTACAAATAAACCTAACTAATGAAATCTATAAAAGTAACCCAACTAATGAAATCAATAAAAGTATAATTGCTTACATGTGGTACTCCTAGGACTCTAACCTAGGATACTCTTTACCGAAATACCGCACACTAAGCATTAGGCCATAGATTAAAATTTAAAACTTGCAAACTAAACAAACCAAAAGTCTGACCGACAATATAAAGGCAAAATAACTACTCAAAATCGCTATGTTTTAACAACGCTTACTAAAATAAAATTTATGAAATAAAGGAACACTATCTACCACATAGGGTGTACATTACTAAATGAGCAAGTTATCCGGTCAACTCAGCCCCTTCTCCAGTTTTTTGTTAAAGAATACTACATTAGAGTTAGTACAGCCAAAAGCAACCGATCACTGGTAAACATAACTTCTGCAAAATCTAGAGCAAGACTAACTTTACAATTCTGTCATTTAATACTTTCACCAACCAACTTTCTTCTAAACTCAATAAATTAAACTAATACATGTGGCACTCCAAAGACTAACCTAGGATTCCCACACCGAAATTCCGCACATTTATGCATTACGCTAAGAAAGAAAACTTTAAACCTTGTGACTGGTAAGGAAATATATTAATAAAATTAAGAGTGATTAGCAATATCATGTACCAGGTATATATATATATATATTTGTTTTTGACTATACAGTTTACAGAAGTTAGATAAGTTTTGATTATAAAGTTAGGTTCGTTTTGGTTAAGTTGGGTATGTTAGGAAGATATAAGTTAGGAGCTTTATGTTAGTAAGAGATAAGTTAAGAGCTTGGTTAAGTTGGCTATGTTAGTAAAAGATAAGTTAGGAGCTGGGTTAAATTGACCGAGGCTGGCATGGATATTACCCTTCTATTCATATTTTTACACCAACCAACTTTACTTTTAATCTCAATGAAAACAAATACACGAGCCACTCCAAGGACTAACCTAGGATACATCAAAACTCCGCGCATTTATGAATTACGCTATGAAGACTGTTCGAAAAATAAAAAGTTTTAATAATTATAATTATCCAGTTCCAATCTATACCCTAGTCTCCCTCGCATCATCCTACCCAAGAACAACCCTCCGATCTAAACTCCTACCCACAACAAGCTTCCACATTTTGGCGATTTCTATGCACGTATCATTCGTGTTCCGTTACTCCAATGCAAAGTGCCTAAAAGTTATCCATACCTTACATTTAACCACAAGAATTCCTAAATTTTATGTTATTTACACCAACCAACTTCACATCTAAACTCAATGAAATCAACAAATACATGTGGCACTCAGGACTAACCCAGGATACTCTCATCGAAAGAGTTAAAGAAATATACACAAGCCTAAGAATTAGTATGCAGTTTCGAATCTTGCATTTACTATTGTTTCAAAACCCAAACTTCCTTCGTGCAAACTTATTTTAATTCCACCATTTTTTTTGTTTTAGTTACTCAAATTCAACAGTTTCACAAATCTTTAAATAATTTAACAGTAACTTTTTGAGTTAGTTTTAAAGTCCTATATTTTTATCTAATTACACTAATTCATATTTTTTCACCAACCAACTTTACTTCTAAACTCAATGAAATCAACAAATACATGTGGCACTCCAAAGACTAACAGAATCCTTGCACGAAAATTCCGCGCACTAATGCATTACCGCCATACAAAATAAATTTAGAAAATTTAGAATTTAGGCCTACAAAATAAGACCGATCAAGTATGACTGAAAAAGTATACGGCCAGAAAAATACTAATGAAATTTATATTGAATCAAACTTAATATGCTGCAATGGACAATTTACTGCAAGGACAGATTGTTCAAGTTTAAGACTATTTCTGCATTAAATATTTAACACTATTAAATGCACTAAGAATGTATACTATTTACTCTTGTGTAGTAGCTTCAATGGTTTACATTAAGAAACTACTCTCCCTTCCAGAATAATTCTAGTACAATTATTTTAAGTTCTAGTGCCTCCTAGGTTACATAACAATTCATATTTTTCACCAACCATTTTTACTTCTAAACTCAATGAAAAACAAATAAAAGAGTCTCTCCAGGACTCTAAACTAGGATACGCACACTAAAATTCTGCGCACTTCTGCATTACGCTATTAAGACAGCAGTGCCAGTTTGAAGAACTTTACATCTATGAGAGCATAGTACAGTCTGTAACTCGTCCCCCTAGGGACAATCACCGTTCAGAGTTTCACAACTCTTTATAACTTTCCTGGCAAGTTCATTTTAGTGACTCAAAAGACTTTGGATATACAAAAATATGGTTTTACCACACTGTCCTACAGCGACACCTCCGGGGAATGTATAAAAAGGTGGTATGAATCTACTTATCTTTGTGTGCACATGTGGCTGGTGGGTTAAGGGTTCCTGGTTGGCTGGTGTGTCCTAGTTGTATGGGGCGTCTTGGTAGGTTAGCTTGTCTTGGTTGTGGTAGGCTGCTGTAGTCTGGTAGGTAGTAGTCTGCATCATCTGTTGGTTGTGGTAGGCTGGTGTAGTCTGGTAGGTAGTAGTCTGCATCATCTGTTGAGGAAATGGGCTTCGGTCAGGGTTGATCAAATCTTTATAAAATGCTGGAAACATTGGCATCCATATTTATTAAGAATTATATTAAATGCTTAAATATCACCTAAGCAAATTGAATATAAATAAATTTGAAATTATTAAAACAAATATATAGCCTACTAAATGTTGAACAATTTAATGCCGCTTATAAACCTTTGCAATAATCATTTAATACAACTAACTTTCTCAATGAATGTGGTCCCGGACCCTGAGAACTAGAACCCTTTAATGTAGTTTCTGTTTGGGCTCTGTCTCGAGTCAGCCACCCCCAGCAAGGAGGTATGTGCACATACACCCCGCCATCAGTCACTTTGTAAGTTTTAACAAATTTTATACTGCCCAGTCGCTTTGCCGGCACGACTCACAATTTTTTCCAGACACAGACGCCCCACTCTCTGCATGAATACCTCTAATCCGCTGGCCAATCTTTATCTTAAAAGCCTGATCACCAGATGTACCAGCTACCGCCGGCTGAAGGTCCACCATGTCACCATCCTCTGACTCATCATCTGGAGGGTATTGCGACACCGCTCCCGAAGACTCTTTACTGGATTCCTTCTCGCCCAACTCTGCATTGGAAACCTCAACCACTGTATCCCTTCCCGGAGCCGGTGCTATAAGACACTCTTGAGCCCTCACATAGATGCCCCAGTGTCTTGACAAAACTTGCTTCCCATCTCTGCCGATCACGATACCAGGGCCGTGCCACTCATGACAGTCATTTCTCTTATTAAATAAGTCATCACCATTCTGTACAATGTTCGAATCACTCGGGCGCACGTTGTGCCGCAAAGCCCTGGTCAACCGCTCACAGGATTCTATACTCAGAAATTCCTGTCTCCCCGTGTGAAGAGTATTCAGGTTATCGCTCACAATGCAGGATGGAGGCGTCTCCAACGCAGGAGGATCATTGGCCCAGACACTAAGAAACACAGGGTTGTAGCCAAAAACAAGCTGGTTAGGCGAGAAGCCCGAATAGTTCGTAAGGGCATTCCTCGCCGAAATCGCCAAAGCCACCTCTAAGTTACGTGTATCTGCCATGATTTTCCACACCGTATTCCCCTATCACCGCATTCTTACGTTCACAAACCCCATTACTCCAAGGGCTCTCAGCAGCTGTGGCCATAATCTTTATGTTAAAAGCCTCACCAAGCGTACGCATATCAGCATAGTTAATTCCCGCATCCTTCACAAGTTTCAATAGCTTAGGTGACGTAGGGTGACCAAACTGTCTATGAAGCTTCAGTGCAGTTCCTTTTCCACCAGTTTCTAAAGATGCCAGTGTAACCATACTCTTTGATTTCTGGCCTAGTCAAAACGAAATGGGCAACAGATAGTGTCCCGATGACGTAGACTCCAAACTAATGTCTTATCCACAAACTCTCACCATGTCCATCTCAAAATCCAACACTATTTTCATTGACGTTTTACTCAAAAGCAAAGGAACGTTACTCTTCCAAATCAGTCACGATAGTCTCACGCACATCGCCCACCTGGCATGGCAAGGTCACTCGCTTCATCGATGGCACTGTGGCTCCATCCGCAAATGTAAAAGTCGAAGTTGAAGTGCCTTCGGTAATTTGAACTTTTTCATTATCACTTAATTCATGAATGTAATTTTCAATCCATTCCGATCCACACACAGTTGTAGAACATCTAGTATCCAGTACAGCACAACTCTTCGCTTCATCAACAGGCTTCTGCAACTTTCCACTGTGCTTGTCATCCTCCCCAGCATAACCCATAAACATGGATAAATGCACCGTCTCTTCCACATAATCGCTTTCACAAGAATTCCCGTTATTCTCATACACATCAGGACAATGAAATTAAATTTTGTACCACACGCTGCACATTTTGACACTACCATCGGGCCCCAAAGGATTTGGTTTCCTGCCATATCTACGATTAAAACCTCTACCACTGCTTCTCATAGCACCTCTTCTAGCTAAAGGCCGTGCTCGAACCACACCGCCTGTATACAATGCTTCCTCTTCCTTCATGTCACTTTTACCTTCAGTAACAAACACAGGTTCACTTTTAATATTCACAACACTTGTCCCAACAGCTGCTGTCTCACCACCAAAAATACGGCACAGACCTGACTTCATATGTTCGTAACTCACTTCAGTAACTGCAGACATGGCCAACGGTCTTTCATTATCAGACAAATTACAAGCGGACAACAGCATAAAGTCCTTTACTGCATCCGGTAAAGTCATATCCGGTTCCGAACATTTAAAATAAGTACTGTATGCTCAAACTTAAGACACTAAGGTACGCATATTTATTCATGTCACTAGGCCGCCGTAGATTATAAAGGTCATGGAATGCCGCAAACTGCAGTCTTCCTTTGTTCACCAGTAACAAGCTTCTTTAACAATACTTCAACTCGGTCGTCTTTGTTTAAGTCCACGGCGGGTATTTCGGAAGAGGCCTCTCTTGCCCGCCCTGTTAGAGACAAGTGGTTCACCAATGCCAGTTTTTTCTTGGCCAAATCTGTCAACTCACACCAAATGTTTATATCTTTTTTCCAGTTTTCATACCCATCCTCATTCTCCAGTTTCGGTGGCCACTTAGTTGAACACGCCATTGTTTTCCGAACTATACTCTGCTACCAATGTTAATAAGCTCAATGGCCGTGTTCACCACTCACCCGTATGTAAACGACTGACTCCGTCCTGACAGCTAGCCCGCCTCCTCGGTCCGGTTGTGACTTCTCTTGCACGTCGGCATATAGTAGACCACGCAATTTGGTGGGAAACTAGTCGGGCAAACTCCTGTGTCGATCGTCTGCTCACATATATAACCAGTTTTCACTCCGACATTAACATATTTGCCTATGTTAACAGTAAATACATACAAATTGTCTACCCCTAAGCTAACTAACAAGAAGCCAGTTACTTTAGATTGAAGGACAATTATAAACTTTAATAATTCGCAAAGAGGTCGCAAAGCTTATAAAACAGAAAATTAGTGATATTAATGATCTGATTTTCTGCAATTACATATAGAATGAAGATAAAATTGTCTTTAATTTAGCATTTATTCTTAATTAACCTCAAAATATAACCCTTTACATATAGCTTGAGTTATGAAAACAGATACAGGATTAAAATATAAGCGTCTATCCCATTTAACTCTTTGCGACTCCTATGACTCACTAGCGTCATATGGAACTTATGACCAAACACTCATACGACGCTAGCGAGTCATATGGACTTACTTACATGCCTCTCCAATAAGTTATGACGCCCTAGCGTCAAATGGAGCTCAATAAGTCCGGTAAGTTAGATGAAGATCTGTCGGTTGGTGGCAACCTCAGGTTCCTCAGACAATTCTAACGGCCAGCAGTGTGGTTATGACAGTTGTGTGGTGCAGTGGCAATGATACCGGGCTACCGCCTCCGTGGACTTACTGGACATATGTCGCAAGGTTAAGAAGTACAGCATCTAATTCATATTTAGTCACCAACCAACCAATTAACGAACAAATATACTTAATGAATGAAACTAATGAATAATTGTGGTTCTCCAAGGACTCTAACCCTAGGATAATACTCTCACCTAAATTCGGTGCACTAAGCGCTATCAAGATCAAAATATTTAATTTAATTCTCTAAAGTGCATATTCTTCCAATTCCAACTGCACTAAAAAACTTTACAGCACAATTTTAATTTCAAAGCAAAAAAATATATTCTATTTTTATATTACACCCAACCCCTCTCAAAGAAATGAATGAAAGCAAGCATGTGATCCACCGGGATTCGAACCTGGGCTACCACAAAGATTTTAAACACTAACCATTACATCAAGGCAGTTAATATAAGTAACACTCGATTCTTAACATTAAAATCAATTACAAACTCCAATGTACTTTTATAAACTAATTAAAGCATATGGTCCTCCCAGGATTCGAACTCGGGACACCACACCCAGAACACAATTATCTAAACTAATACACCAACACAAAGCTACTCTATCTAGGAAGCTTGCCGTGGGAGGAAGATCAGTTAAAAAGGCTGCTATTGGGCACAATGTAGTGTGGGGACTCTTTAGACTATCAACCCTTCCTAAAAATATGCTTAATCTTTACATGTTTAGAGTTCAGATATATATATATATATATATATACTCTGCATTATAATTGAAAATGTTAAAACTAAAACAAAACCTTGGAAAAACCAAGTAAAAAGAAAAAAATAAATACAATAAAGAAGTGGCAAATCTTTGTATGGTCATTCTATTACGGTCAGCTCAACCCCTTGTCCAGGTTTAGTCGAGGAAAAAGTGCATGTACAGTCAAATTCAGTATTTCACCGCTATCTAGGATTGAGTAACACTCCGTTCTTAATGTTAAATCAATTACAAACGCCAATGTATTATAATAAACTAATTAAATCATAGTGCTCCCGGGATTCGAACTCTGGACACCCAGAACATCAGCATCTAAACAGAGATAAACAGATATTAACTCTACTCTCCAACGCTGAGATTAATAGTACTAGGCTAGTCAATCGCCGTTCAAAACAAGACTAGGAAGTTAAAATATATAAAGCTTTAAAACTAACTCAAAAGTAACTAGTAAAATGTCTGTTTAAGAGCAAAGTTATTGAAATATTGATTTTGACCGTACAGAAGATTAAACCAGTTTAGAAGATTAGGGCAGTTTAGAATATTAGGACAGTTTAGCAGATATTGTGGTTAATCCTAGCTATGTTAGTTATACAGGTTAGTATATAGATGTTAGGTTAGGAGCTGGGGTTGACCTGACCGTGGAATTCACATTAAACTTCCATAGCTTACAGTACAGTTATTGAAATAAGTAGTTTTGTTCTGGACCCCCTTCTCAAATTTAGCCCCATTAGTTAGGCAATTTTAACACTTTTCGCCCTATGTATTTTTTATTTGATCCTGGCAAGCAATAGCGAGCCTGCAATTTAAGAGAACCCAGCCCTTGGCCGGGGCATTTTTCTGCCAGAAAATGCACAAATTAATCTCAAAAGGGAGTCTTGGGGGTATTTTGTTTAGTTTCATGAATGTCTTAGAAATTCAATAAGTATCCTATTCTTGTCCCAATGCAAGTCTAACAGCCCCCACATACCATGATGCCAGAGAACCATCCTATGACCTTAACTGCTTACCCATATTGGTAGTCAGTGCATCCAAAACTAAACTTAATTTCATATAATTAATAATCAAATTCAGAAAACTCCATTGCAAAACCAGACCACTCAACGGGTAGAGACTAATTATCAGCATATAATATACACTGCATTACAGGTTTAAGACTAAACTCTACTGTAAATTTCAATGGTTCGTGTCGGCTACCCCCAGCTATGGGGTATGTGCCGGATTATATATATATATATATATATATATATATATATATATATATAATCAAAAAGGAAAACATAGGGCCTCTAGAAACTTTAAGCAATGTTTTGGAGTTTGGGTGTTTGGCAGTATCACTCAATGAATAACTTCACATCCATGATAACATGGTAACTATTTTGATAGGCGCTTTTGCGATAATCTAAGTATTCCCAGTTTTGGTTTGTTTATTTTGAAAAGCTTTAAATTTTAATTAGTATACACCAGGGACAGTTACTACTCTCAAGGACAGTCAGTGTACTGGTGGCCGGGATACATTTTTCACAGCCAGAGGCCTTCTCTGGCAAACTCATTACAGTTGCCACTTATAACTAATTTGGATACGTGGAAATAGTTTCTGCAGTCTGCCCTACAACACAAGCTCATATTTATTTGTTTTTTCTATGTGAGCGAGAGACAAAAGGCAGAACTGCCTGTGAGGAGTGCCTCCCAAAAAATTGAAAGAGTGACATAGCCAAAATAAAGGGAAAGTTTGAGCCAAAATGCCTGGACACAGAGCTTTAAGCAATTTGAGTCATATAGTGATAATTTACAAGAACTGCTACTGAAGAACTACTTATCTTTTATGAAAGTGTGATCCGGCCGGTGGTGGTAGTTAGTTCCCCAGACTGTCCGGCCGATCAGTCCCGCCGGATCGGTGTCGAGGGTTGTTGGCATTGTCTGCAAACTAAGCAAATTGATTAAAAAATTCACTTATTAACACTGCAATCTATATTCACAAGGCTAGGGCATAACCAGGTTGTAGAGACTTGACATTTGCCTTCAACATTTGCAAATGCAACAGATTTATGTATATACTCTGGCACATGCTGGGGGTGACCGAGCCCCAACTTTTAGGGTCCGGGACCACTCTTAGTGTTCCCTTGCCCCATTTCAGTCTCATCTAGTAGGTCAACTTTACAAAGGGGGGAGGATTCCTAGCCCCCTGCCCCCCAAAACAGATAAAAATTAACTTAATTATGGTTAAAGTACAATAGGTTTAGCTTATGTAACCTTCCAGTCAATTATCAAGATTAGGCTATCTACCAATAATTATTTCTTAAAACTAACTTTATATATAAAAGACAAATTAGCACAAGAGGAATTTGAAGAGGTGGAAAGTATTTGGGAGATTTAGACTGCAGTGCAAGAAAAGTAAAAATAAAGATAAAATATGAAATAGAAAAATGTGATCGAAGAGCTTTAAATTATTCTGAATGGAAGATTATAAATTGATACCATGAATAAGTCACTAAGGAACATTTACAACACATTGAGTTTTGAAAGCCAAATACCACTTCAGATATGTAGCGAGTTATTTAATTATAAAAGCCGGTATTAACAGGCTACAATCTTTACCTAGGTCTCAGAAGTGGCCAGTTAATGCAAAGGAGATCAATAGAATGCAACACAAGGAGAAGAGTTAGTTACGTAGAGCAGATTAACCAGACCACTGACCTCCATTCGGAACTCTCATAGGTCTGGCGCGAAGGATGCAGGATAGCATAACAAATGAGCTGAACAGACTTTTAGGTAAAGAGTATTAGCGAGGTGATGCGTACAAGTTGACTGGGATGGTATAGACAGAATGGATGAACAAAATTGGGTGAAAAAATACAAGTCTGTGATTGTGGAGGGAGCTGCACCAAGGGGTGGACAGAGGAAGACCTGGGATCGCACTATACGTGCCGATCTCAAATCCAAAAACTTTACAAGTGAAGCATTACACCACCAATTGATATTAAAAACTATCTGATCGGAGCTTCTAACAAACTGTCAAACAAAATTTATTAAGTTTTTTTTTAAGTGTAAACAAAATTCTACTGAAAGTCAAAATACAAATAGATAAATGGCAAAATTGTAGAGAGATCACCGGTACTTCCAGTACATGTCCTTCCTAATCTTAAAATCTTCTGCTTAAGCGTAGTTTCCACAGCGATTTTGATAAGTTTTGTCTTAACCGTGTTCGTCCAAGTTTTGGTTTGTTTATTTTGAAAGTTTTACATTATACTGTAATTAACATAATTCTCCATTACCAGACTTTAATTTAAGGGGGGTTGGGCGTATTAATTTACTTTATTAAATAAATGTTTATTATTTCTTTAGTTTCCTCCCTCGACATCCATAAAGCTTAAAAAACACCAAGATCCACATAAAAGATAAATTTATACTTTTTTCCGGATGAAGACTGTTTTTATAATTATTTATATAAAACAAAAAATGCACCTCAATTGCATGAAAGGTCCGAATATTGCCAAAGAAACTGTTAAAGATGTTAAAATTGACAAATGATATAAAATGTCAGAACTAATAGGGCTAACAATGAAGGGGGTCCAGAAAAAGCCAGCCAGCCACTTAATGCCAGAGGGGATGGCCACAAATGAACCGCCTGGATATACTTCCATGGGACGAGGAAACTCATAATTATTTCTACCTTGGTCCTGTTTCCGGGAAAGATTAGTTTAGTTAGTTTTTTTTTTTTTTTTTTCCTATGTGAGTGAGTGAGACAAAAGGTAGAACGGCCTGTATAGAGACTCTCCCAGAGTTGAAAGAGTGACCGGGCCAAAATGCTAAGGGGGCGATGATAGTTTTTTCCTGGGCCCCCGTCTCACTCATGTTTAGCCCCATTAGTTTAGAAATCTTGGGACGATGCGAACTAGTTTAGCGATTTTAATAACTTTAAACCTTTTGTTTGCAAATATTAGGACCTTTCACGCCATTAAGGTGTATTGTTTTTCCCTGCCCTGGCTAGGGCTTAACAAAATATTAATTATATAAAAAATTTACCTCTATTGCATGAAAGGTCCGAATATTGCCAAAGAAACTGTTAATGATTTTAAACTTGCTAAATGTTATATAATTTCATAACTAATGTGGCTAAACATGGAGAAGGGGGTCCAGAAAAAGCCAGCCAGCCCGCCTTAATGCTTAAGGGGGGATGGCCGTTTTTTGGGGGGATGGCCGTTTTTTTCTGGGTCCGTCTCCCTCATGCTTAGCCCCATTAGTTCAGAAATCTTCGGTCTATGCCAACTAGTTTAGCGATTTTAAGAACTTTAAACCTTTTCTTGGTCAATATTAGGGCCTTTCACGCCATTAGTGTAATTTTTTCCTGCCGACCGAACGGTGTAGTTTTAGAAATAATCTCCTTTCAGTCAGGATATCTATTCTACCAAAAACTTTAAAATTTAACTTGAATGGCTTAATTATTTATATAATGGCCAAAATAGGATATGGGTGACACTTTTCTGGATTCGGAGTTTAAGCGCTATGAGGACTTATGCCCAGCAACACATGCTCTTCTGACAGGTGGAAATGGAGGATAGTTACAGTAGTTCCGATTCGTTTGCCAATACTGAGGGTGATAACTGATTATGGCGAAGAACCTCAAGTGATGAATATTGGTAGTGTCTAGGCTTATATGTATGAACCTGTAGGACGAGATCCAGCAGCAGGAGAGGAGGGAGAAACAGCTGTGATTACCGCCCGCCTTGTTTACACTACTCTGAGCCGCGGCGGACGCTAGCGATCATGTTTCAGTCTATTTTGACTGCATTTGGATACAATAATGAAAGGCCACCCCTCACGCCTCCACGACTTATTGTCATATACATTGCCAACAGGGTGCAAATAACAGAAAAAATCTCCGTAAAAATAGTCTGGTACTTAACCGCGGCGATAGACTTATGTAAACATGATGACCGTATCCGTACGCCTGGTCACTACATTATCCTTCCCAACAATGTTTGCGCCACTCATTTTTTTTTTTTTTTTTTTTTTTGGTTAGCCAAGCTGCTAGTTGTTGAATTTCAGCCAATAAATTTCTTTAGCCTAGGTTAGGCCTATATCCATCGACGCTGACTGTATAATTTGGACTAGGCTTAAGTTAGCCCCTATTATCCACTCTCCTGACTCCTGAAATTGGCAAGCACGTATGGGTGGGAGGGTGGTTTAGGGGATGGTGGGGGGAAGGTAGAAGGGTAATAGACTTGTTACAAATATAGAGCCGATTGGTGAGGTAGTTTCGCCACCACGGATTTTAAATTTTTTATGCGATGATCTACGGATAGACTGGAAGTAGGTGGAAGTTGGGGATGTGGGAAGACAGAAGGGTAGGGGACTTTTCACACAAATATGGAACCAATTGGTGCAGTCGTTTCGCAGCCACATATTTTCCTTTGTGATGGCCTGATGCGGCGACCCATGGTCGGCGAGTGAATTGAGAGAGGAGGTTGGGTGGTGGTAGCAAGAAGCCAGAAGGGTAAAGTACATGTGATAGAAATATGAAAGTTATAGGTGCAGTCTTTTCGCTGCTACGATTTTTTTTTCGGCGAGTCCGTATATATACGGACCTGGCACTGTGCGTGACAAGACCCCAGTCCGTATAGGCAATCAGCGGGTGCACCCATACTCCACCGCACTTTATTGTCAAAGCATTCATCACGAAAATGTCTTGCATATGAAGCTTGTTTTGGGCTTTGCCTCCCACACTATGGTTCTTTGTATAAACTTCACCCATTTGTTACAATGGTATGGATCACTTTGAAACTTGTGCAGTGCTAAGTTTGGTCCAGGGATGTTGCTACACCCGAAAACAGCACATCTATTCACCATTTGTGCTATACTTGCTGAGGTTTACTTCCTAAATGTTTGCCTGGGCCTAAGTCACATCCTCACGCGAGTACTAGTGCATTTGCAAGGGGTCGCAATTCACTACCTATTTTTGATTTTTTCTCCAATATTGAAGATTAGTTTTGACAAAGGAGTAGTCAGGTTGATTACTGGAGAGCTAAAAATCTTTAAATACATTATAAATTAATTTTAATTTCGCATGCCCTACCACCGTTAAGCAAAATTTATAAATAAAAGTACTATCCACCACATAGGGTGTACATTACTACATGAGCACTACAATTAGTGTCAAAATGTTTTAATAAAATCAAATTTGCAACCTGAAAAGACAATAGTACAAAATACATAACCCTCACTAACTATAGTGCCATCGGGTAAAAGTCTTAAAACAGTAAGCTGAACGGGGCCGAATGGATAAAACCCAGAGAGGGAGAAAAAAATAGATGGGCCCCTTTAAGCGAGTTTATCCAGCAAAAGTAGTTAACATTTTGTACTTGCGAGGGCTTTTAGTTAAATTTAATGTGTTAAGTGCGTGCGGAGTTGAATGGAGGGATACAGACGAAAGAGAGAAGTAAGGAAGTGTGGTGTGTAAGTAGACTGGAAAATGTGAAAAGGAACACCTTGAGATGGTTGAGCCATATGGAGTGTATGAAGCAAGAGAATGACTAAGAGGGTGTACGAAAGTAAGATGGAAGGACAGTGAGGTAAACAGAAAAGTGGAAGGATGGAGTGAAGTACGAGTGAAGGTGGTGCTAGTTGGGAAGAGGGGCGTCTACCGACTGGGGACAGGTACATGGGGGGCTTTTCGTTCGTGGCCACCCCTTTGGGAATCATTGAGTCAGGCAATAGATAACCAAGTCATCCTTGGCAAACATTTTAGTCGCCACGTGTTACTTTATGCGAGACACTATACCCCACAGTAGACTAGAGGCCCATATACCACAGGTGATAAGAAACACCCGTTCTTATAATCATCAATTACAAACCGCAATGTACTTTAATAAACTATTGAAAGCATATGGTCCTCCTGGGATTCTAACTTGGGACACCACACCCAGAACATCATCTAAACCATTACACCACCAACACAGTCATAACAAACTAGTAATGTACTTATCTTTGTGAAGGTTTAGAAGTATAGTTTGCTGCCATGAAAGGTTATTACCAGTCTCGTCCAAACACCAACACCATCACGCGCTACACTAAACCACCACCATCGCCATCTGTGGACAACATTTACTTGCTAGTAAATTTTGTTCACAAGCTAAATATAATTACAGTACAGCATAATTATACAAGGTTGATAGTTGAATAGAAAACTTTGTAGACTAAGCACTAGGCTATCAAGACCGTTAAAGGTTTATGCACAAGCCTACGATATATTCTGCATTAATAAATTAATCAAAAGTGCAGCTTATGTAAGCAAACAAAAATAAAAAATACTAAAACTACTAAATACTAAAATACTAAAAAGATTCTAGAGTTACTAAAAGAATACCGGTAGAGGGGAGGTGGACGGGCAGTGAGGGAGATTTAGACCAAGAATGAGATTGATTAAATCAAAACCTACAAAACAGTCATGTGGAGTGGGAGGGGCTCCACCGCACCGATTCAGAGGAGCATTGAGGCGATTTGTTTGTGGCCATCCCCTCAGAGATTGAGCCAGCTAGCAATAATCTATTAAATCTGTCGGTCCAAAATTGCAATTATAATTAATTAAAAACTTGCAAAATAAACAAACCAAAACTGGGACGACACATGCAAAAGAACTAAATTGTTGTGGAAATAATGCTTTAATCAAATTATTTTTTTAAATAAAAGAAACTACCACAATGTGTACGTACATCACTACATGGTAAAGTTAATTTTACTATTTTGGTGCGAGAGGTTTAGACATTAGGCCAGTGGCAGTTCCATGGGTAGTCTCTTTTCATGAACTATATATCGAGGATTATTATGTAAAACTTTCAAAATACACTATGCAAAACTGGGATGACAAGATAAAGGTAAAGTAACTAATAAAAATAGCTGTGGAAATAACTTTTTTACACCAACAAACTTCACATCTATCTAAACTCAATGGAATCAACAAATACATTTGGCACTCCGAGGACTCTAACCCAGGATACATCTAATTTCCGCGCACTGTGCATTACGCTATCAAGACAGTTAAAATAAAAGAACAATCCATCACAAGAGTGTACAACACTACATGAGCAAGTTAATCTGGTTCCCAAGCAAACTAATCTCACATGTACAGTACTCTATACTGCATGGGGAACACTTCATACACTGCCACACGTCAGTAAACCAGAGACTCATATACCCCAGCTGATATTATCTATAGTTTTATTAATTTCACCACACCACCAAACACCAATGAAATTAATGAAAGCATATGTGATCCACCGGGATTCGAACCTGGGTTATCACTCAGATTTTTAGACACTTTAATTATAACAAGTAATGTACTTCTCTTGAAGGTGTAGAAGTGTAGTTAGCTGCCAAGAAGGGTCACCGGTCTGGTCCCAACACCAAAATCTGTGGAAAACTTTTAACTAAAAGTTCACAATCTAATAAGACCAGGTAAATGCTTAAGTTTGTTTATGGATAATTTCTAAAACTAACAAAAATACGTAATTACACTTTACTGAAAAATATAGAATGGCAATGAAGTTTTCTAAACATGGCTATTACAAATATTATTAAGAGTGGAGTTATCGGGCGTATCACCTACCTCTGACCGGGTATATCTTAGGGTTTACTATTCCCTTTGAAAGAACATTAGCCTAACCTAACCTATCCTAGTATTATAGGTGGGGGCTGTCGCCCCCACACTCCACTGTTTGACAAACTTGGGGGTTTATACGACGTACGCCTGGTAACAACTCATTCCGAGAACTATTCACTGAAGTCAGATTCATCAGGGCGCCCAGCTCTTGAGCAGGGAGTGCATAGTAGTAAAAAAATAGTTTATTGTACAACTTCGAAATTAACAAACCAAAACTTAAACTATCACAATAAAAATAATTCAAAATTGCTATAATAGTATATGCACAATAAAATCCTAATTATACGAAGATACCTATTTTTTAAACTAATTTTAACATTCACATGAATTTCCTAGTCTACTCTTTATATTATCAAACACTTATTGGCTAAATTGTCAACGTGGTCATATATACTGTACTCTACTCAAATTGGATTAAGTTAGATTTCGAAAACAAATATTGGTTAAAATAAATTACATAATTCATAGTAATTTCACATGTCACTTTATATACAGTTGCGTATAAACTTACATAAATTAGCTTGATTTTCGGTATAAGTAAGGTGTCCCAGCAGCACAGAAATAAGAATAAAGTTAAAAATTAAAATTAAAAAAAAAAAAGACTAGCACATAAGTATAAATAAACAGCCACACTATACGAAAGTGCTGTATATAGGCTACTTATAAATTAGCTTAATGTTATTCTGGCATAAATCCAATATAAAACTTGCAAAAATAAACTAACCAAAACCGAGATGACAAAATAAAGACGAAACTTACAAAAATTACCAAGCAAGATGTCCCAACACCACAGAACTCAAAGAATTAAGTTAAAATTGAATACAATAAACAAGACTAGCATTATAATTTAAAACTTTCAAAATAAACATACCCAAACTTATACAAACACAGTAAAAATACAAAACTAATCAAAATCGCTATGGAAGAATTATAATTAAATCTTAACGGCCAACACTAACTAAACTCCTCGTCAACTCAACCCATTGGTAAGGTTCACTTTAATCATTAGCCCTGGTTAGATTATACGCTTTCATTTCATCTGACGGTAAATCGAATCCCTTAGCAGCTAATTTTTAGATATTAATGGAAAAATATGAAACTACGGTCTCTGCATCATTAAGTTTATACAATTAGCACCATATTTAACTACATAATCATAAAAATAATAGAAGAATCTTTATGGGAACTTTGCAATTTACCGTCAGTTAAAGAGAAACTAGGTATAGGTTAGTACAGTAGTGGACTGGAATGACTAATATTTGGAGTTAGTTTTTAAATTATACCGGTACGAAGTTAGGTTACGTGGTTAGATTAGGCTAATAACTAAATTGCACCATTTCAAAAAATTAAATATGAAGGAAAACTAGAGAATTAAAAAAAAATATATGTTAAACTATTTGGAGCCATTGCTAGAATTCTACCGATAGTGTAATTATATATACATTATAATAGAGCAACAGATCTAATAGTTAATTACCCCATGCTTATTATTTCTAACAATTAAGTGTTAAAGTATTCTTATAAACTGCTGTAAGTTACTTTGTTTTAGGACATCGCATATGTCAGGCTACCCTGGTTATAGTCCGTTCAATTTTTACCCAACTTATTACTACATATTTCGATACAAAATCTTCGGAATATTGTAGCCGAGTAATTATAAACACATCCCAAATTACCCTGTTAGAAAAAATATATTTTAGTAACAGTAGGTTAGTATATAGGGTTAAACTGACCAGGAGTTTAGGTTGCCGTACAAAACTTTTTTCAGATATTTTTTACCATAAATTTAAGCAAAGATCAAAGACCTTGGTATAAAGTAAAGATTCAATAATGCAAACTAGGAGCTTTGGTAATAGCAAAACTAACAAAATTAACGCTCTTCACTGGCAAATCACCCCTTCCAAACGGCAACAAAGCGTAAAAGATAAGAATCACCCTGTTCTCTAAATTAATCGTCTATTACAAACTCCAATGTACTTTAATAAACTAATCATAGCATATGGTTCTACCGGGAGTCTTCCGGCGTCTCTTCCGTGGATTGACCTCCCAATCTACTAAGATTGGAAGCCAAAGAGTCACATTTTTCGTTTGCCTCTCAACTTTCTCTTCATAATTGCTGAGGGGCACAGGGCCCTGTGTGGGGCTTTGGTTTCCCGGGCATTTCTGCACCCACCTCAGCTCCCCGCCATGGAGTGGCTTCGGTTCGGTCACCCAGGCTGTATTGTGGTCGGCAGGGAGGGTTCTGTGGGGGCGCTCTGTTATGGCCTTGGCCTTGCTCGGGGCCTTGGGGCTGTTTGGCCAGGAAGCTTGGGGAACAACCGGGATTCGAACTCTGAACACCATACCCAGAACATAACCACCTAAACCATTACACAACCAACACAAACTAAACTACTTCGCATCACTGGCCCATCACCCTTCCATGTGGCAAGAAAGCGTGAAATTATGATATAGCCTATTATAAAACTTCCAAAATAAAAACTGAAAAACTAAATAAGATAGTCACCAAATTTCCATAGATTTTTTTTATTTTTCCCAGTTAGTTTTCATCAATATATAGTGTTTGGAAATTATTACAACCCTCTGTGAAACCGTTTTCCCCATTATACAACGATCTTAAGACACTCCGCCCGATAATGGGGAGGGCTATGAAGTGCAGGGAAAATGAGGGGTTAAATGCGTAAAACGGAGATTAAAACTTATTTTAGCAAAACTTGGCTCGGGTTTTAAGGTATTTCTAAGGCCAAAATCCGAGCCAAGTTTTGGCCAAAGCTGGCTCGGATTTTGAGAGTTTGTAGACAACAAAATGACAGTAACCTCTTAGAAATTTGGCTCCGGTTACCCGAAATTGCAAAGCCATAAAACCCGAATTTTGGAAAACCCGAGCCAAGTTTTGGCAAAACTTGGCTCTTCGGATTTTGCGAGTTTGTAGACAACTAAATGACAGTAACCTCATTTAGAATTTTGGCTCATGTTTCCCTAAATTGCAAACTCCAAAAAACAATTTTGGAAAACCCGAGCCAATTTTTGGCAAAACTTGGATCGTATTTTGAGAATCGAAAAAGACTAACTAAATGTTGGAAATCGGCTCATGATTTCCCTAATTTAGTATTTAGATTTTAGTACCATATATTGGTATTAGGTTTTGCCGAGGCTTAAAACACATTTTCATATTATGTTTAGAGCATATAAAATCCATATTTGTTTTCAAATATTGCAAAATAATTGGTGACCAACTTATTTAGTTATACTATAAAAAAACTTATACGAACACAGTAAAAAGACAAAACTAACCAAAATCGCTGTGGAAGAAACACTTCATCAAAGTAATTATAAATAAAACCATCATTTATGGCTACCCTGTTCCTGTCTATTATTGTCCACCAGTTAAAGCACAATTCTGCCCAAGAACAACCCTAACCTATCCTAGCATTATGGCTGGGGGCTACTGCCCCCACACCCCAGCTGATTGAGTAAAACTGTTAACTGTATAAATCCATTTGGTGTAGAGTAATAGGCCTAGCCTATATTATAAAAATAGAGTAAACTTTGAGAAGACATTAGCCTAACCCAACCTATCCTAGCACAACCCGCTGGTTGGGTAACAGTGCAAAAAACCAGTATTATTGGACATAAATAAGGCTACTCCGGCAGGCAACGAGTGGGCCGAGATGTTCACAACAATAACATAAGTGCGGCAGCGGACGTAAGTTAAAAATAGAAATAATCTTATTTATTACGGTACCCATTAATTTCCGGAAGTTTAAAGCTATGGGAAAAAAAATTATCTTTATGTTACGGTACTTGCCATGAACCATTAAGATTGCGCTGCCAGCCTAGTTGTGGCGCGGCTCTTAAATAGTGTCCTAATAATATAATTAATAATAATTACTGTACTTATCTGTGAAAGCCGTGACTTTGAGAAGTTTCAGCCTGCTGGTTCATTAGTCTACAAGGTATTCTACGCAGGGCTCAAACTCTGCACCCATCTGTACCTGTGGGGATAGTGGACATTAGAATATTAGAAGCCCTTCCTAAGCTTACTTAAATGTGGCACACCAAGACATGGCCTAGCCTAATATGAAACACCAAAACTAGACTGGCCTAAATATTAGGCGAAGAATCAGAAGAAAAAAAGTTTGCTCAGATTTGTCAAAATTTCAGTAACAAATAAAATAATAGGGCCTAGGCTTAATAAAAAAAAAAATAAGACTAAAGTGTAATAAAGTTTGCTCTGATTAGGCCAATGTTGAAGGGGGTGGGGGCCAGTGCTCCCCCTCAACCCACCATTTTCCCAATTTACACCTCAATTTCCCTTACCAACTGTAAAAGCGCGATTAACCCAATAAATGCCGCCATTTGACGCAGTATCTTCATATTAATGAATAATGGATAGCCTAGCCTAGGCTAAGTTAATGCATAGCCTATCCTCCACTCGCACCATGAAACCATTTTTTTTTTGGAAAAATCTTAGATAAGGCTGCTCTAAGTTTTTAAATTGTAGTTTTAATGTGTATTATACTGTAGGCTATAATTATTCAGTTATTCCTATATTAGGCCTAGCCTACCCCTATAGTATCCCACAACTCAAAATAAAACCTTCCCAAACTCTGCCATCGGAATTGCAACTAAGAATGAGAATGGCCACACAAATTGCTTAACTCACTTTTTAACTATGAAATACAGCAGAATACAGCTGTAAAATAAAACTATAAATAGTCAGTTACTTCACTTTATCGATCGTAGCAAACAAGGTGGCCAAATTCGCCACCGGTCAATGGCGGCGACCAGCTGCTTCCGTGTAAATCACAAATGGCAGATGCGATCCACAAACTTATTCAAGGGAAACATACATACAAACCGGACTAAAATAATATAATAAAGGGAAAAATACATACAAACTTGAAAAAATTAAATAGTCTGATGTAAAATTGTATATTAAGGGGAGGCAGACCGTTTTTTCTGGATCCCCTTCCCCCTAATGTTTAGCCCCACTAGTTTTGAGATAAGACGTTCGGCCCATTATTTTGGCGATTTTAACACCTTTTGTCCCATTTCGTTGTCAATTTTAAGACCTTTCGTGCAATTTAGGTGTCAATTTTTTCCAGGCGAGCGAAAGCGAGCCTGCCATTTTAAGAGGAACCGGCCTTAGGCCGGGACATTTTTCTACCGAAAAATTTACAAATTTATCTTTAAGGGGGGGGGGGGGTCTAGGGTGTGTTTTCTAAGCTTGATAGAGGTCTAGGGAGGAAACAAACAATATATGAATAGATTAATTAATAGACAAAACAACGGTCAGTCTCCCCTTAAAGTAAATACATTTTAGCAGAACACGTAATCAGATTGCCCCAAATTTAGTGACGTCATGTGGTTATAGCTGCTCAATTCCGATTGGCTGTAGTCTGCTAGTTTCCGAGCTCACGATCACCGATAATTTATAGAAGAATTAGAATTCTCCATTACCTAAACAACGAAAACTATAATAAGAGACTTACACCAACGCTAGATCGTCGAAACTGCTGCAAACCCGTTGAATCTCACGGCAACTGAAGAGGGTGGCTTCCTAGCTCCCGATCACCAAGGATGTTCACGCACGAGTGACCGCTCCAGCTCAAGTCCAGTCAACTTTGCCTCGCTTTACCGCCCCCCCCCCCCCCTCCCTCCCTCTTCCCGTTCTTTCTCTCCGGTCTCCCCCCCCCCCTCCTCTTCCCTTTCTTTCTCTGCTTTTATATTTGGTGAGGTTCGAACACCCTTGGTCGAATCATTTCGCGGCAATTTAGCCAATTTTGGGTTGATCGAATCTTTACGTCTCGATATTAACACTAGACGATATTATACAGCTTAGAAAGGGCCTTTAGTAACCAAGGCGGAAATATATCTCAATTTACCTTTTGAGTTCCACAAATACCTTCTGAACTTTATAAAATCGTCTAACAATGGCCCGAATATAATGAAGCCAGGTGTCATGGTATTGTTGACCGAGTTAAAATAATTGTTTCACTCGCGTATTCGAACCTTAATGCTCTATATTTAGCATAAAAGTCGATATATTCGCAAACCAAATTTTAAAATCCGCTAAATAAAGCCTGAACCGTGGCTACAATAATTAATGTTGGTGGATACAAAACAAAGACTATGACTCGATAAATGTCACATTTTATTAATGCTTTAGAACAGTTATAATCTCAAAAAAACAGCTATAATTAACATTGATAGATAACAAAGATTTTTTCATACAGTAAATATCTCAACTATCTAGCATAAAAGTTGCAAAATTAGCAACGCTGCTCCAGGTTGTTGACGATTCGACCCGCGTAAACGAAACGATACTCGCTTATTTTCGTAATTATACTATTTAATCCACTTATGTATAGTATAAATGGGTAATAAATGCTCACACTTTATAGGTTTAATTTTAAAATTTATTTTATAAATAATGGTGAAGTTAATTAGCCAGAATTTTGCACAATTCGTAACACGTCTGATTCGACTCTTCATATGAAGCACCCTTTATATTATCCACATGTTAGAGACCCCGTGCGAGGCTAGTGTGGAAGGTGCTGATTGGCTTATTTGAAATTTCCCGAGTTATGATAGGCTACAGACCTACAGTTATACAAGAGTCATTCCCTAATTAAAATATTTCAAATTTGATGCATCTTTATAATAATGAATGCAAAATTTATGTTTTTAGCACAAACGAAATTACAAAGAATAGCCTACAACCGAATCCTAAGTTTGCTAAATTATAATGAGTTTTAGTGGGAGTTTCAAGGGAGATAGGCTAAATAATTATGAATGTGGAACTCGACTTTTTAACATGACTGTACTAAGGGTAGATCTATACTGGCTATGGATAGAAATTCGAAGCCATTTTTACGGCCAAATTTATATCTGGTGTAATCATACACCATCATACACCATGGAGAAAATGGATGAACTAAATTGGGTAAAAACGTGCAGGTCTGTGATTGTGGAGGGAGCTGCACCAAGGGGTGGACCGAGGAAGACCTGGGATTGGACTGTACGTGCCGATCTCAAATCCAAAAACTTGACAAGTGAAGCAGCCCTTAACAGGGTTGCCTGGAACGCCGCCATTAGGACAAGAGACTGAAACTGCACGTACATGTGGAACACTCAGTCTTAAAATTGTATGTATGTATGCATCCCATAATTCTGAAGCTCTGTCTTAAGTCGACCACCTCCAGCTAAACAAAATTATACATAAATAAACAAATACAAACAATGGTGAATGTGCCTTAGATATAGATAATTCTGAGAGGGTTAGAGTTACTGACATATAATTGTACTCAACTTAAGAACAACCTAAAGAAATCAAAAGGGATACAAAACTATTGCAATTAATCTATTAACTCCCACAGGTTCTCCTTAAACTTAATAAAACTGGCTAATGATAGCCAGAGTAAAGTTAATATAACTACACACCAATATCTTTATTAATCCTCTGCTTCCCACAAACTTTCTAACCTCAATTATTATGTAAAACTTGCAAAATAAACAAACCAATAAAGGAACGACACAATATAGATTAAAGAACTTATCAAAATCACGATGTGGAAATAACGCTTCAGCAATTAAATTGTAAAACTTGCAAAACAAACAAACCAAAGCTGGGACAAAGACAACATAAAGGCAAAAGAACTAATCAAAATTGATATGTGGAAACAACGCTTTAGCAAAATATAATTATGAAATTAAAATGTAAAACTTGCAAACAAAGCAAACCAAAACTGGGACAAAGACAATACAAAGTCAAAACAACTGATCAAACTGAATGGTGAGCCAAGGAATTTACCCTGGATTACAATACGTATCTACTTCCAAGGTGCTTCGATTAGTAATACATTTCTAGACAAAAATGTATACGGTATACCTTTCTAATTAAAGAAAAATTATTATATGGACGAACCCCCCCCCCCATTCATTATTTGCAGTCCGAGCAATCCCACACATCTCTATATTAATTTAAGGTATATATCAATCAAGTAAACATAAATACAAGAAAACATCAAATTCATACAGGCTATTCACTGCTAAATATCGTTAATACAACCAAAATTACGCATATTTATTTACTTGATGCAGGACATATTTATAGAGGTAGACTAGAATTTATGAAACGAACTTTAAAAGATACATCAGAATTTATAAACAAATCAATCTCCAACAGTTGGCGTCAGTTCTTATAAGAGCCATGTGGGCTTTGGTAACAAACTAAAACATGTTCTCGCAAAATCTTGAATTCACAGGCCTCATAGGTTTTTTTTATAAGAAATTGAATATCCGAACCAGCCCACTGTCTGAATTATCACCGCTCTCCCCATTCAACTAATATTCTGCTTTCGAGAATCAAAACTCGAAATTGATGTGGAACTAATATTATATATTATATAACTGTATAATATATATAACTGTCTTGATGGCGTAATGCATAAGTGCGCAGAATTTCGATGTGAGTATCCTAGGTTCGAGTCCTTGGAGTGCCACATGTATTTGTTGATTTCATTAATTGAGTTTAGAGGTGAAGTTGGTTGGTGGAAAAAACATAATAATATATACCAAGATTATTTGGTTATATAATTATTCTACTCGACAAGAATTGAGTAGATTATACAGAGAAAACCGGAGGTAATTAACACAAAAAAGGAAGAAAATCTGTAGCAGACTGCGTGGCTCCAAGCGTGCGTCAAGGGCAGTAACGGTAGCCTACAGGAAGGAAGTGACTTAAGGGGGCGAACCGGCTTTTTTTTTATCTTTCTCTCCTTTTCTCTCTTTCCCTGGCTTATATCCATTCGGCCCCATTCAGCCAACTGTTTTAAGACGTGTATCCCCATCCAGGTGTCGTTTTCTTCCTGGCGAGCGATAGCAAGCCAGCATTGTATGGAGAAATCCGGCTTCGCCGTAAACATTTTTCTATCTAAAAATTTACAAATTAACTTGCTGTCAAAAAAAATATATATATATGCTGGCACGCGGGAAAATATTGACACCTGGATGGGGCTAAACGTCTTAAAACAGTAGGCTGAATGGGGCCGAATGGATACAAGCCAAAGAGAGAGAGAGAGAAAGAAAGAAAAAAACGCGAGGTGGGCTCCCTTATAACATGTTTCACATACACATAACCAACGTCCGCTCCATTAGCTCACGGTGTTAGAACTCCTTTGTTCAATATTCCCCATCTGTCAATTTAACTGTTTATTATTAATCCCACGAGTTCAAAATCCCCCATACGGTTCCATGTCATCTCAACCAGTAGACCATTTCAACCAGTAGCTCTCAACCAGTGCCAAATTAACACCAAGAAATATCAAAACAACACCCAGCACACGGTATCACACACAATTACTGTCCTCTCTCCCTCCCTGCCCACCCCGAACCAACTTCCAGAAGCACATCCATGCTCATTTCTCTCGCCGATCCATCCACTCACTCACAGACAACACGCAGCTGCAAGCACGACCTCCCGAAATCCATCCTTCCGAATCCTCCCTTCCTCGCGAGGACAGAGTCCACCTGGCCAGGCTGAGATGCGGGCACCATCCAGCTCTTCTGAGCTATCAGAAGAGACTGGATGACTCTGTCGTCGGCACCTGCCCTGGATGAAACACAGCACCCCATACCATTAAACACATCATAGAAGACTGCATTTCACACAACCACATACGCCAACAACACAATCTACACTCAATGAGAGCTCTGTGGGAAAGCCCGATCGTGGCCATGGCCTTCCTCAGGGACTCGGGGCTGTTCGGCCAGGCAGCTTAGGGAACAACAACAACAACAACAACTACATGAGCAAGTTAATCTGTTTCACAAGCAAACTAATCGCACACATAACAACGCACTGTCATCACGTTCAAGGAATTAGTATTTTGTTTAAATAACACAACACAAATTAATGGGGCTAAACACGAGGGAGAAGGGGGACCAGAAAAAACACCCATTCCCCCTTAATTTAGAAAATTATCAATGGTAGCATAATCTCACTAAAGACGAAATATCTATATAATAACCAAGCAAATATAAATTCACGCTAACACTAAAAGCTAATACTATACAGGGTGTTCCAGTAATGCTTTTCATAAATTATAAGGTGGACTCATCAGACAAAAATAAGAATAAATTACTCTATGAACATGAGGTTGAGTATTTATAATAACAGAGTTATTACACGATTTAAGTTAACGATAGATACAATGCCATTCAGTCCAAGGGGTAATGTTGCCATTTTAGTGGATTATATCCATTTGGCCTTCGCTATCGCTTGCTAGCCTCAAGATAGTGAGCAGTAGCGGTTTGTATCCAATCGGCGTTCTCTCTTCAGGCTAGCGAGCGGTAGCGAGCTGATTTTTTCGGTAGAAAAATCAAATCCGGCGAAGCCGGACATATTTTTCTACCGAAAAGTCAGATCGCTACTGCTCACTATCTTGAGGCTAGCAAGCGATAGCGAAGGCCAAATGGATATCATACACTAAAATGGCAACATTACCCCTTGGACTGAATGGCATTGTATCTATCGTTAACTTAAATCGTGTAATAACTCCGTTATTATAAATACTCAACCTCATGTTCGTAGAGTAATGTATTCTTATTTTTGTCTGATGAGTCCACCATATAATTTATGAAAAGCATTACTGGAACACCCTGTATAACACGCTTGTAAAAAATGTCAGAACAGAAAATGTACACAAATCATTAAATGGGAGACTGACTTAAATTTATTCATACACAGGATATTTAACAGGGTCGTATTTCTAGACATACACTACATGCATGTCTAAACAAAAACAATTGTCAATGACTAAAATAATGTACCGGTAAGCTTGGATTATATAACATGCATGGACGAATTATGAAAAATTAAATATTTATGCGGAACACAAATGATAAATGAATATATAATCATACCGGCTCGTACACAGGATATTAACGCTATCTGGACCGACGTAGTGGGGGTTACTTTGATATTACTGTATATTAAATAATAATTGAGGATTTTGCATATTTCTGCCATTCTTGAGCAATATATGTTTAGGCTAACAGAATGCCATCCCAGACTTCTTTCAAACCAAACAAGTGCCTACCCTTGAAGCTTTCATGAGCGCCTCTGGGTTTATTAAAAGCTATTATTGACAAACTTATAAGGATATTATTATGTTTCGTATGCATTGTAATTTCATGAATTGCTAATAATAAATAATCAAAGTCCAACAAAAGTGCTTAGCAGCGTTAATTATAGATATTCAAAAAGGTATTTATGTAAACGCTTGAACAATTACATTTTTAAAATATAAGGTAGCAAAACAGTGACAATCAGTGTCATTAATGTTATATTCATAAGATATGTATCACATCTCATAACAAAGGTAAAAGGTATTGTAATTGCTTGACCCTCCTTGCCCTACCAAATTTGCCCAAGCAGTCAAGCAACAAAAACTAAAAGAACACCAAGAACAAAAACACGTGTCCCTCATTACCCTTGCAGCCGCGAACCAAGCAAAAAATCCGAGCGAAATTTTAAGTTGGGAAGTTTGTGTGGGAGACGGAGAGATATAAGGGGATTATCGACAAGAGCCAAACGGAGGGATATTGTTCATGGAAAGATAAAAGTTGGCTGATGTGAGGCGTCGTGCTGGTGGTGGTGGTGGTGGTGGGAGGTGGAGGCAGTGTTGGGGAAGATCTGTGGGGTGGAAGAGCTGTGAGGTGGTGGTGGAGGTGAAGACAGTGGGGTGGAAGATCTGTGGAGTGATGGTGAAGGAAGTGTGGGGGAAGATCGGTGGGAGGAGAGGCTGTGAAGTGATGGTGGGAGACGCGTGTTGGAAGAATTGTTGGAACAGACTTCGTAGTGGTGGTAGAGGTGGAGGCAATGTGGTGGAAGATCATGGGAGGAGAGATGTTGTAGTGGAGGCTGTGGACGCGTGGGAAGAGAGACTTGTAGAGGTGGAAGACGTGTGAGAGGAGAGACTGTGGTGATGGTGGGGGGAGGAGCTATGGGAAGAGTCATGGCGAGTGAGGGTTGTAGTGGTAGAGATTGGTGATGGTGATAGTGGTGGGGGTGTTGGAGGAGTCTGGTGGTAGTGGTGGAGATTGGTGATGGCGATACTGGTGATGGTAGTGGTGGAGATTGGTAATGGTGGGGGTGTTGGAGGAGCCTGGTGGTGGTGGTGGAGGATGACTGATGGAGTATGTCTGAGTGTCACTGACCGCTGCTATCAAAGAGAAACCTGAATACTCTGTTGACCAGTTGGACGGTGAAGTGTTTGTCAGGTTGGGTGGTGTGTTGCATTCAAATGTAGAGTCCATCCTCACTTTTATGAATAAGCCACAATAATAATGTTGTTTACTACCAATGGTCATTCTTGTTGTACACGAGGACTTTTAATACAGTCGGCAAAATAAGTGAAGTATCAGCACTAAGTGTATTTAAATCAATAATTGGCATCATCAATATTTAAACTTCCTTTTTTACCTTTCGAGTGAGATATACGAACATGTTCCTACTGTTACCCACCTTATTCAACAGTTGACAGATATTAATAAAGCACACTGCTATATTAACGTACTGACAAGTGAGACATTACTGATTAGCGCAACCGTAAAGTCGCACGCATAAATTAAATTGACATAGTGAAAATAAAAACAACCTAATCATAGTTGGTTATGTCTGTTTCAACCATTCTGGAAGAGGAAAAGTTTGGGCTAATATTTTGTAGTGAGCATGATTATGAAGCTATCGAAAAGGTATTGTTTAGAAAAAAGGTATATTGACGATAACTAATCCGTAACAGTTAATATGTCACCGAAAAATATGCGACCAATTAGATTAAGCTATGCTGTATGATTCACTTGTAGAACAATTAAAAAAGAAAAAAAAAATGTCCTCTCTGCATTTTCACAATTATTGTGAATATTAATTTCATTATATTATTTATATTAACCAACTTCGCCAAGATACAATCCAGAAGATATTGTGCTCCCTTTATTTATTTATATACCGGTATTTGTTTATACATATTATGCCTACATACATTTAAGGGAGGTGACCTGCTTTTTGTTCTCTCCATTTCTCTCTTTCTCTGGCTTGTATCCATTTGGCCCCATTCAGCCTACTGTTTTAAGACGTTTATCCCCATCCAGGTGTAATTTTTTTACTGGTGATCGGTAGCGAGCCAGCATATGTTTTAAATGTTTTTGACAGCAGGCTAAATTTGTAAATTTTTCGGTAGAAAAATTTCTCCGGCGAAGCCGGATTTCTTCATATTTAATGCTGGCTCGCTATCGCTCGCCAGGAAGAAATCGACACCTAGATGGGGATAAACGTCTTAAAATAGTTGGCTGAAGAGGGCCGAACGGATACAAGCCAGAGAAAGAGAGAAAAGGAGAAAAATTTAAAAAGCAGGACACCTCCCTTAAATACAGTGTTTACCAAGAGGTGCAGTTTCAGGTTTAACTTAGCACGATTATAGTTTATATAATTGTGGCACATTGTTACGAATTATAGTTTATATAATTGTGGCACATTGTTACGAATTATAGTTTATATAATTGTGGCACATTGTTACGAATTATAGTTTATATAATTGTGGCACATTGTTACGAATATATAATTGTGGCACATTGTTACGATTATAGTTTATATAATTGAGGCACATTGTTACGAATTATAGTTTATATAATTGTGGCACATTGTTACGAATATATAATTGTGGCACATTGTTACGAGTATAGTTTATATAATTGTGGCACATTGTTACGAATTATAGTTTATATAATTGTGGCATATTGTTACGAATATATAATTGTGGCACATTGTTACGATAATAGTTTATATAATTGTGGCACATTGTTACGAATTATAGTTTATATAATTGTGGCACATTGTTAGGAATATATAATTGTGGCACATTGTTACGAATATATAATTGTGGCACATTGTTACGAATTCATTAGCTATTTTGTTTCATGTTTTGGTTTTTTATACTAGTATTATTTGGTTTCCTGTTTAATAATTAACATGTAAAACTCCATTTACATCATATTCTTTTCATTTTGTATCATGTCTTACCACTATAGTCCATTCATTATAGGTAGGCCAAGTATCTTTACCACCAACCTCTATAACTCAAAGACGGCTAAAGTAATCTATCTAATATTGCAATCATTCGAGTCGATCAGGAAATCAGTGTGAAAATGTACAGCTCATTTACTCTAGCCCTTTTTGAACTACAGCGGTTAGGGTCACTATTTCTAGTCAACCTATAAAGAACGGACTACTTGTACCACGTTTGACTCATTGTACCTAAATCCAGTAATTATCGTCAATAATGCTCTAAATTTTTATAGTGGGTCTTCAAACCTTCATTTCTTAAGGGGATGTTTGTTTTCTTCTGAAGCCCTTCTTCCCCATACTTAGCCCAATTAGTTTTAAGATATTTAGAGGTGGGACCCCTATTAATTTAGCGATTTTATAACCTTTCACCCCATTTTTTGTTATCAATATCAAGAACTTTCCTGGCAAGCGATAAAGAACTTTTAGCTAACGGAAAATGTACACATTTATTTCAAAGGAGGGTCTTAGGGATATGTTTTAAGTGATCTAGGGAGCAAATCACCCCCCCCCCCTTTATAATCTATCATCCCAAAGCACTCAATCGTATCCCACAGGTTTTCCGGTTCTCTATTCTTTGCTTCCGGTTCACTTCATCCAATCCGAGCATCACATTCTTCCGGTTCTCTATTATTTGCTTCCGGTTCACTTCATCCAATCAGAGCTTCACATTCTTCCGGTTCTCTATTCTTTGCTTCCGGTTCACTTCATCCAATCAGAGCTTCACATTCTTCCGGTTCTCTATTCTTTGCTTCCGGTTCACTTCATCCAATCCGAGCATCACTTTCTTCCGGTTCTCTATTTTTTGCTTCCGGTTCACTTCATCCAATCAGAGCTTCACATTCTTCCGGTTCTCTATTCTTTGCTTCCGGTTCACTTCATCCAATCAGAGCTTCACATTCTTCCGATTCTCTATGCTTTGCTTCCGGTTCACTTCACCCAATCATAGCTTCACATTCTTCCGGTTCTCTATTCTTTGCTTCCGGTTCACTTCATCCAATCCGAGCATCACATTATTTCGGTTCTCTATTCTTTGCTTCTGGTTCACTTCATCCAATCAGAGCATCACATTCTTCCGGTTCTCTATTCTTTGCTTCCAGTTCACTTCACCCAATCAGAGCTTCACATTCTTCCGGTTCTCTATTCTTTGCTTCCGGTTCACTTCATCCAATCAGAGCTTCACATTCTTCCGGTTCTCTATTTTTTGCTTCCAGTTCACTTCATCCAATCAGAGCTTCACATTCTTCCGGTTCTCTATTCTTTGCTTCCGGTTCACTTCACCCAATCAGAGCTTCACATTCTTCCGGTTCTCTATTCTTTGCTTCCGGTTCACTTCATCCAATCAGAGCTTCACATTCTTTTCTCCGTCTCATCTTATCTTCCTGGCAAATCCATCCAATCATCATCTGCCGTGAGCTCCACCTCGCTCCCATCCGTTCCTTTAAGGGAGCCCACCTCGCTGTTTTTCTCTTCCTCTCCCTCTCTCATTGGCTTTTATCCATTCGGCCCCATTCAGCCTACTGTTTCAAGACGTTTATGCCTATCCAGGTGTCAATATTTTCCTGGTGAGCGGTAGCAAGCCAGCATATATATCTTTTTGTTTTGACAGCAAGCTAAATTTGTACATTTTTCGATAGAAAAATTTCTCCGGCGAAGCCGGATTTCTCCATACAATGCTGGCTCGCTGTCGTTCGCCAGGAAGAAATCGACACCTGGATGGGGATAAACGTCTTAAAACAGTTGGCTGAAAGGGGCCGAATGGATACAAGCCAGGGAAAAAAAGAAAAGGAGGAAAAGATAAAAAAAAACTTAATCTCTCCTATCATATCTTGTCTTGGTTCCTCTGTCTCCTTTGCTCTGCTTCCTTCATTAGTTTATCGAATCTCTTTCGTGTTACTCTGTCTACTAATGTTTTAAGTATTTCTACTCCCTTCAATGTATTCTCCCCACCACACTCGTCTCTACATATTCTACTGCATGATCCCTACATTCCTAATATTATTCCTTCATATTCCGACATATTATATTACTTATCTTCCATAACAAACCACCATTTTGTCCGTAAGCCTCCAGATATGTCCTCAAGTCACAAACTAATGAAATATCTTGTTCCACAGGACACAGAAAACGAATATTACTAACATAAATACTCCCATCCGTTCTTGTAATATCTTCCATTATATCTTGTTTCTATCTATCTATCTATCTATTGCCTGACGCCGTGATCCCCGCAGGGGTGGCCACGAACGAACCGCCCCCATGCACCTCTGTCCCCAGTCCGTCGACGCCCCTCCCCCCAACCAGCACCGCCTTCGTTCATGTACTTCCTCACTCCATCCTTCCACCTCTCATTCGGTCTACCTCTCCCTCTCTGTCCCTCCACCTCGCTCTCGTACACCCTTTCTCGCTTTCCATACGTTCCATATGGCCGAACCATCTCAAATTGTTCCTTTTCACACTTACCAGCACATCTACCTCCACACCACACCTCCTTCTTACTTCCTCATTAGTCTGTCTATCCCTCCATGTAACTCCGCACGCACTCCGTAAGTAATTCATTTCCGATGCTCTCATTCTTGGTCTGAGTCTCTCAACCAACGACCATGCTTCGCTTCCGTAAATCAGTGTCGGGATTACCACACTGTCATGCAAGGACTTCTTCACTTCCATACTGACCACCCTATTTCTTGTTACTGCTTTTAGCGTTCTTACAACCCTCTTCCCCTGTTGTACCCTCTCCCGCACTTCATCCATAGTCCCATCTTTACTCAACACACTGCCCAGATACTTATAAGAGTTGACGATCTCCATAGCCTGACCGTTCAGCTTCACTCTTCACTCAGAAGTCACTCTGTGACTTCACCCATTTCGAAGACCATAACCATCTTGTTTCTCCGTTTGTTTATTTTCTGACTCCGCTGTTCTGCTACAAAAGCTTACCAAATATCTTCCTTGGTCCTCTCTCTTCATATTAACGTTAATCACTTTGACTATTAATGTTTTAAGTATTGCTACTTCCTTAACCCGTTCAGTACCGGTGCCGTCTTTGTAACTCTATTATGGCTACTATTAAACGATTTTATTAAGCTTAAACTTAAAAAGGACCTCCAGCAAATCACAGGCTTCGAACTATCTCACTTAACCCTATTTACTAGCACAGATTCTTCTTAAACTGCACAAAATCGCATAAATATTGCTAGACAACAAATTAGAAAACGTCGCTGGTACAGAAGAGGTTAAATATGTTTTCTTCACCACATTTATATGTATTTACTCTACTGATCCATACATTCCAAACACTGTTCCTTCATATTTCGGACATATATTCCTACTACCCCATAACAATCCACCCTTCTGTCCTCGGGTCACAAACTAATGAAATACCTTGTTCCACAGGAGGACACAGAACACGATTACTACAGACATAAATACTACCTTCGGTTCTTGTAAACAAATAAAACAAGGTGGGCCCCCCTTAATCTTGTCTCTCCGCTTGTTTCTAGAGTCTCCCCTCCTCTGCTTCCTTCAATAGTTGATCAAGGCTCTTAACCCTTTGAGTACCAGCGACGTGTGTTATATTTTATTCTAGCTATATTTAAACGATATTATGCAGCTTAGGAATGTTCTGTGGTAGTGAAAAGGGTTGGTTGAAATAGTTTAAAGCCTTGTTATTGCTAGAGGCCCTTCTTAAGCTGAATATAATCGTCTAATAGTTGCCAGAATATTATGAAAAGGACCGCCCTGGTACTGAACGGGTTAAGCCTCTGAAGATTATGACGCATTTTGACAAGCTTATTCTAGCTATCATTAAACGATTTTATAAAGTTTAACAAGTATCTGAATTAACCCTCCGACTTCCATATATCCTTTCGAATTTCAACAAAAGGTTTAAAAATAGCCAAAACAAAAATAAAATAAAAAACATATAAAAATAAAACAGAAATGCATAATCGGATCTTGAAAGGGTTAACCCTCTTCCTTTTTAAGTGATAATTATTTTGACTAATAATTCTTCGACTAACACTTCTCTAAACCTTGCCACTTTATTCGTGTCCTCGATTCCTCTTCTCGGCTTACTTTATTATGTTATAAAGGCTCTTCTCTGAACAGTTCTCACTTTCCATATAGCTGGCTTTATTTCAGCTGTCGATGCATTGAATCTCTTAGCAACAGGTTTTTCAGTACTTAATAGAAATATATGAAACTTCTATATACCCAGCTTATATATTTAACATAATATTCTATAAATCTTCGTAATAGATGGGTAATCAAGACTGTCACATGGCAGTTTACCGCCAGCTGGAAAATACACACACACACACACACACACACACACACACACACACACACATACACCATACCTTATCTTAATTAATTTACACAATACTCATTTTAACTCCAAACTCAGTATTTTTCCGACTGTGTTTCTTCTCTTTTACCCTAGTCATCCATAAATTTCCATCACAGTTCCTCCGTTTTCCTTCCCATCTATCTTCTTCGCCTTAACCACATTAGACAGTTCTCCCTCAATCCAGCGATCCTCTCAATCTATTGCATCACATTGGCAAATTTTCTGGAAACAAAATTTTATTTATATTTTGTGTAGTTATTTTATTATTATTACTATTAATTCTTTTGCACCCGAGACCTCCATCTAGTTTAAAAACAATACTCTATATCAATATCAAGACCTTTCGTGCCATTTAGGTGTCGATTTGTTTTCCTGGCGAGCGATAGCGACCCTGTAGTTTTAAGAGAAAGTGGGAAATTTGTTATCGAAAAATGTACAAGTTTATCTAGAAGGTGGGTCTAGGGTGTGTTTTTTAAGCTTTGTAAAGGTCTAGCGAGGAAAGTAAGATATATATATATATGAATATATAAATAAATAGACCCCCCAAAATAAACCATGTCCCCTTAAGCCTGCGAGGGGAAGATAAACACGGTGAGGGGAACTGGGTTGCTTTTGATAAACATTCGGATTTCCCTTTATGCACCTGAGGAGCGGCACAAATATATAATCAATAGGAACGCGTCTCTTTATCTTGTCTTTCACTCCCCTATTTCCTCATTTCCTTTCCCCCATCTTCCTCCTCCTCCTCCTTTCTTCCCTTCTGCTTACTCTCCTCTCAATTCTTCTCGTCTTTCCTGCTTTCATATTCTCTCTCGCTTTCTGTCTCTCTCTCTCTCTCTCAGTAAGGGGGGGAGGGGTTAACCCCTTCAGCCCCACGATGTCGTTTTCATCATATTCTGGTTACCATTAAATGATTGACTACGGCATATAATCTGCTCTCAGGACTCAAAGGGGTAAATATGATCTCAATAAATCCTCTGCATAACGTAGGTCCTTTCTAAACTGCATACAATAGTTTCATGTAGCCAAAATTTAAGTTAGAAAGGCGTCCTCGTGCTGAAGGGGTTAACAAGTTACAGGTATGAATATCTTTCGCAATTTCTTTAAGTACTGGGTTGAAAATTGAGGTACGGTATAATTAAGGGGAGATGGGTCGTTTTTCTAGATCCCCTTCTCTCTCATGCTTAGTCCCATTAGTTTTCATATTTTAAGATGCTTGCCCCATTATTTTGTCGATTTTAAGACCTTCCTCCCCATTTCCTTGTCATTATTAAGACCTTTCGAGCTATGCAGGTGTCGATTTTTTTCCTGGCGAACGATAGTGAGCCTGTAGTTTTGGAAGAATCTGCCTTCGGCCGGGATATTTTTCTAGCGAAAATTGTACAAATGTATCTAAAAGCGGGATCTAATGGATGTTTTTTTTAAGTTTGATGAAGGTCTAGGGCAGTGGTCAGCAACCCTTAAAGCTAGAAGAGCCATTTTGTTTAAATTTTCATAAAAAATTTGCACTGTTGGAGCCGCACTATAAAAAAATTGGTCTCGTAAACCGAAATCAGTACTTCAGAAATAAGAGAATATACCATACTTCTGAACTAAACTAATTATAGTTGTATTGTTCAATATACATGTATTCACAAGCCTCGGTAAGACATGTCACATTTCTAGAAATCATAATGATTGATACCTACAGATCTTTTTGAAGTTGAATAAAACAAATTTAATGTTGCCTTGAATGTGTTATAATTTATGATGCCTTTGTTTTGAAGGAAGAATTATTATTTCTAAAGCTTCTGGAGCCACACAAGTGTTTTGAAAGAGCCGCATGCGGCTCCTGAGCCGCAGGTTGCCGACCCCTGGTCTAGGGAGAAAACTAGAAAAGTAATTAATACCGGTATATCAAAATTATAAATCGACCAAAAAGTGAACCATCCCCCCTTAAAATATATGTATGGGGATGGCGATTACAATGGTCAACGATCTAGCTTTTGGAAACTATTGTGATTGTCATATCGAGAAGATGTGCTTTTTCAAGCTAATATACATATTTTTTCTATTATTATTTCCTATTCATGATACAGTATCGGCAAATCTCTCTCTCGCTCTCTCTGGTATATTTTTCTTCTGCCCTCCTTCCGTCCTGGGAGTCACTCAGCGTGGTAACAAATTCACTTTACACTCGCTCAACTTCAAAGGATATTCTGCGACGACCGAGGGTCATCGACCTTTGGAAGGGGGGCCACATAATTATTATATATATTATTATATATTATATATTATATATTATATATTATATATACCTTATATAGTATATTATATATACCTTAACCCATAAACGGTGAGCGTCCTCATTTGAGTCTGAACCCTAGGAGGGCGAGCGTCCTCATATATGAGCCATGGCCCCAAAAAAGCCATTCCAAACATCCCACTGTCACTCAAAACAAATTATCACCTATTTTTCTCTTATTCCTGTGATTATTGGTTTATTTATGGCGCCAAAACTCCCTACCCGGTTTCAAGGTCGAAAGGGAGGGGTGTGGAGGGAGGAGAGAGAGAGAGACTAGCCCACACTACCTGCAGTCTCGCTCGAGAGCTCGTGAAGGAAGGGTGCAGTTTCGCTCTCTGTCAACTCCATGAATGAACCGCTCGGCAATATTTCGTGTTTGTCACCCCCCAAATACTATTCCCACTTGTTTTATTGTTGTAACATGTAACTATCTTCATATTAAACATAAAATAGGCGCATATGAATAAGTAATAACAATATTTATCGGATAATGACGATTTTCGTCAGAAATTAATGCAATAGCTTCGCCCCACACAACGTTTAACAAATCGGAGTCTCGCCGCGGATTGGTTAATAACCAAGGCTTGCTCCTGCAGAGAAATGTCAGGTTATTACATTCACAATTAATTGCATAATGATCTTAAGAAATGTATTTATCATTGATTTCATATCAGTCCATTATCAACCTACAATGTGAAAACTATTTCTACAGGTACCGTTTAGTACCTACTGAGATGACGGGGTTGCAAACTAGGGGCAAAGCAAACCCTGCAGGAAAGGGAACAGCCAACCATAGCCAAAACAGCTGCAGTAAAGGAGAGCAAAAGAACAAGGAAGAAGATGCAGCAGAAGATGAAAAGAGAAATCACACAGTTACCCCAAGGTTCCCATGCTCTAGTACCTACAGCAGTGACGCAGTCTAGCCAGCAAGGAAGGTCTACCCATGTTCTAATCCCTGCAGGAATAGGTCAGTCTGCCCGCCAAAGGTCACCACATCCGGGACCTACCAGGAGTTCAAGCCCCGACCAATCACGGGGATACCTGTCCAGCCAACGGCAGAGCCTGGGACATACACCAAAAGCAAATACGCAACAACAGCTGGATTTATTATACAACGAGGAAGAATTTATGCAAATACCACATCAAGATCCAGTGCAGTACGGTACCTCTACCGATGGGACGAAGAGAATCACCTCTACAGTACCTCACTTGAGGAGTGGAAGTAGTAGAAAAAAAATCAAGAGGAACGAAAGCATGGCCTGCAATCTAGGAAAGTCAGGAAGTGTGAATAACAGAAAAACATTTATCATGCAGCCATGCAAGCCTTTTGTATAAAGAGTATAATTTTAAAATATAGAGAATAACCTTATACATATATTATTAGGGTAAGTATATTTTTAGAATAATGATTGCCTTCACAATAAAGAAAAAATGTAAATCCCCATGTTTCTACTATATTGAAATAGGTCAAATTGAGTTCAAATTATAACCCAAATATAGACTGATTTAAATTGAGGGAAGATATAAAACTATGGTTCCTACCTTCCACTGGTCTAACTTTTAGTAGGTAGAGAATAGTGTTGTAGACTTTCTATAGGACAAGCCTGTCCCTGTAGTAAAGTCCAACTAGGGTGGCGAACGAGAGTGTGTTAGAGGAACCAGGAGCAACCTTCTCTATTGTCTGTGAGAGAGGCAGCTCCCTTTGACGTCCATCCAGAGGAAGAACTAAGAGTCCTACGTCGTCCAGATTCTCCCTCATGGAAATTACTTCTCCTCTACCCCGTACCCTAAGTGTCATTGTGTTTTCTAATTGTTGGGAATTATTGTGAAGGTAATATAAAATATGCGAGTGTTCAATTTAACTTGTTCGTAGAGATCTGCTTCTAGGATTTCCCTTGTCAACTTATTACACATGTAGATTTATCCAATTTTGATCCGTGCAGTGATTTTATATAAGTACGTTGTATGTTCTATGTAATTCGTTTTCAAGCATTTGTTCAAGCATTTTTATATACGTTATATAGTCAAGATTACAAGTGTTTCTTAGTGAATGCTCTCAAATTGTATTCTATTGTGTTATTATTCATTGCGTGTCCAAGTCGAAGTGAAGTGTATAACGAGGGCTATTTTCCTTCTAAATAACCTAAGCTTAACTCCTAACCTCCGAATCATATTACGTCCATTTCTAACCAGAGTACTTTTAGTATAAATTCGCCACCATTGAAAGTAAAGAACCCGTCCGTTGAGTTAGAATTAGTCTATATTCAAGATAATTAACTTGTATTAGTTCTTATGAATAATCTAATCATATACGTTACTCAGGCTATGTAATTCTTTCGACACTGATTTAGGAATTCTGATTATACATTCATTGATTCATCAAGCCTATATGTTTGGCTATTGATATATTACTACTTCGTGTTGTAATTAAATAATTATAACGAATATTAAAGTTATAGTAAAGCGCTACTTAGTTCTGCGTTCCATTCAGCAGTTTGTTAATATATTCAAGCTCCTTCTGATGACATCTCCTTTGGCTATTTATTAAATACTACTTTTTGTTGTATTTATGTTATTATAGCTCTTAATAAAGCGCTACTCCGTTCTGTTCTGCGTTACTTTCAGTAGTTTGTTAATTAATTCAAACATACTTATCTATATATATTTGTGCCGCTATAATTCATTCACTACATTTACTGTGAATCTGATTTCCTTATTCCGAGTAATTATTAGCTCATCTACGATTGAATTTGTTTTTTGTGTATCGTGTGACAAATGTTTCACATTAACCCTTTGATAGTTAAATTCAGATTTAAATTATCATTCCAGATATACTAAAGTGAATTTCATATCTTCTATTCTCGATTAAACGTTGCACTAAATCAAGATTATATTTAACCTGACCTCAGTCCGTCTGACCAGTACCACCGAGAGCGGTATCGCAGCCTTATATGCAGCTGAGTAGTTGACCTCAGTTGCCATACCTTGCAATTACTATACCTTACGTTATACACTTGGCCCACATAGATATTGCCATTAATATTTATTATTTGTGTATGTATTTTATGTAACTGCGTATTTCCTATTTTTATACTCTGTAAGTGACAACTATAATTCATTAGAGAGTAAAATCTTGTCAACTCTTTATCAGTCACAGTGTAGGGCCTTATATATTAGAATCCTACTCAATATAGTAGAGGTTTTAATACCCCATTGATGTACAGTCAGAAACCGCACTTTCTGAGACACCTGGATAGGGCCCGGACATTGGGAGCGTATTGTTCCTGGACGACAGCCCACTTTAACTATCACAAGGCCGCACACGTACGAACATACGTTTCAAACCAATAGATGCTTCACTCAGTCTGCCATATAAAATGATTGTGCTGTTGTTATGCTACGATACGATTCATACTACAAAATCTGATATAAAAATGAAAAAAATACCATTGTTTGTTATTCCCTCCTGTATATACATTAAACATGGATAGCCAATAAAGGATTAAGAATGTAAAGAAACACTACCAAACCGCAGTGATTGGACAGGATTTCGTTGTGTGTGTGTATGTGTGTGTGAGATTCATCAGACGTCATCCATAGTAGTTAATATTAAATACATACCGGTACTCACATATAATTCATCCATGTTTTATCATGCTATTAACCTTGTTGCACTGTGTAAACATTGCAATATATCAGATACTATAATACTAACATCGAAAAGGTATCAATAGCCATTGCTAAGCGTAATATCACGATGTGATGCTTATATAGCCTTTACCCTTTAGAATGTTATATACATTTTTTACTAAATTAATACCGAATATATACACATATCAATATCCGAAGCTTAACTTAGTGGTATTACATAATACTCCCCACATATAACTACTGATAACTCATTGACGTTTCACACCTGAATTTCATAACTACATTTAGCTATTTATCTATTGCAGGACGCCTTACTCCCCTTAATGAGGGTGGCCATACACAGAAGGCCCCCAAGCGGACCTATTCCCTGAAAGGGACAACCCGAGCCAGTTTACTGAAGGACTTACGGGATTGATCACTCAATTTAGGATCCGTCCGACTCCGACGCCCTTCCTATGTATCTTGTTAGCTCTATTTTTCTACAGTGATGTTCGGCTAGTCCATCCACTAACCTGCCTTACACTTAGATAAGCAGTACGGATTTGTATCAGGTTTACTCCCCTAGACAGGTTGCCGACCAAGGCTGACGAGTCCCATCCACCCAGATTTTTATAAGGTTGTATCCCCTAGATGGGTTGCCGACCAAGGCTAAGGGCCCATCCACCCGGAACCAGACGGTAACATGTAATATTACATTGCATAGTTCGTTATGTTGTATGTCATGAAGCAGACACTTCTGTTTTAAGTGTTTGTCACAGACTGTAGAGCATTGTCTATTACAACGCACATAGGTTCACTTACACACACACACACATATTCTACTAATCGTAACTAGCAATTCACGTCATAATTGTCATCGTTATTTTACATAACTGTTTATTACACACCAATTAAGGTTAAACATTTGCACTGAAATACTGAACATCCTCCTCTTCAAAATTAATACAAGTATGCCTAACGTGGTCACTGGGAACGTGGAAATGAAAACAGCTCTCTGCGGGATGGGGGACGAGAGAACGAACCTAAACTACCAAATTTCGTAACAGCCAATGAAACGTTTAAGGTTGGAACCCGAGCCATTCTCGTGGGGCAGCATTTTGGAAGTATTTATTTTCATTTTATTTTATGTTTTTATTTTGTATTGTATTTGTTTATCCTATGGTAATATTCGTGTCAGTATTTACTGTAGATACGTAAGGGAAAGTAATAAAGGTATTTTTTTAATTTGTATATCCATATATATAAAAATGCGGATCATAGCATAGCAGCAGCATTATAATTGTACATGGCACACTGAGTGAAGCATCTATTGGTTCGACACGTGTGTTCATAGGTATGCGGTCTTGTGATAGTTAAAGTGGGCTGTCGTCCAGAAACGTTGCGCTCCACATGTCCGGGCCCTATCAAAGTGTCTCAGAAATTACGGTTTCTGACTGTACCTATGTTTAAAGAATAAATATGAGTGTAATTTATACTGTGTATTTATTGTGTTTTTGGGAGAGCGATTGAGTAATTTAATAGTAATATTCATGAAGCGAGATATGTTCCTGTTGAGCATTATCCAATTCTAAATATCCGAAATCCTGGTGAATGGGTGAATAAAGAATACATAGCAAAACGAGTTGGCATAAACCCCGGCATAACACCTAGATTGGCTAGCATTGTTATTCTACAGTTAATAAATGTTACACAAACAGTATCAATTATAAATAATTATGTTTAAGCACTTTATGGAAAAAGAAGGAAAACTAGCAACATAACCAACAAGCTGCCTCACAGATAAAACTAGCAACATAACCAACATAGCCTCACATATAAAACTACAACATAACCAACATAGCCTCACAGATAAAACTAGCAACATAACCAACAAGCTGCCTCACAGATAAAACTACAACATAACCAACAAGCTGCCTCACAGATAAAACTAGCAACATAACCAACAAGCTGCCACACAGATAAAACTAGCAACATAACCAACAAGCTGCCACACAGATAAAACTACAACATAACCAACAAGCTGCCTCACAGATAAAACTACAACATAACCAACAAGCTGCCACACAGATAAAACTAGCAACATAACCAACAAGCTGCCACACAGATAAAACTAGCAACATAACCAACAAGCTGCCTCACAGATAAAACTACAACATAACCAACAAGCTGCCTCACAGATAAAACTAGCAACATAACCAACAAGCTGCCACACAGATAAAACTAGCAACATAACCAACAAGCTGCCTCACAGATAAAACTAGCAACATAACCAACAAGCTGCCACACAGATAAAACTAGCAACATAACCAACAAGCTGCCTCACAGATAAAACTACAACATAACCAACAAGCTGCCTCACAGATAAAACTAGCAACATAACCAACAAGCTGCCTCACAGATAAAACTACAACATAACCAACAAGCTGCCTCACAGATAAAACTACAACATAACCAACAAGCTGCCTCACAGATAAAACTAGCAACATAACCAACAAGCTGCCACACAGATAAAACTAGCAACATAACCAACAAGCTGCCTCACAGATAAAACTAGCAACATAACCAACAAGCTGCCTCACAGATAAAACTAGCAACATAACCAACAAGCTGCCACACAGATAAAACTACAACATAACCAACAAGCTGCCACACAGATAAAACTAGCAACATAACCAACAAGCTGCCACACAGATAAAAAATAAAACTACAACATAACCAACAAGCTGCCACACAGATAAAACTAGCAACATAACCAACAAGCTGCCACACAGATAAAACTACAACATAACCAACAAGCTGCCTCACAGATAAAACTAGCAACATAACCAACAAGCTGCCACACAGATAAAACTAGCAACATAACCAACAAGCTGCCTCACAGATAAAACTAGCAACGTAACCAACAAGCTGCCTCACAGATAAAACTAGCAACATAACCAACAAGCTGCCTCATAGATAAAACTAGCAACATAACCAACAAGCTGCCACACAGATAAAACTAGCAACATAACCAACAAGCTGCCTCATAGATAAAACTAGCAACATAACCAACAAGCTGCCTCACAGATAAAACTACAACATAACCAACAAGCTGCCTCACAGATAAAACTAGCAACATAACCAACAAGCTGCCTCACAGATAAAACTACAACATAACCAACAAGCTGCCTCACAGATAAAAGGTCATATTGTCTCCTGAGGGAAATGAACAACAAAAATTAAGTAACTGAGTGTTCTGGTTAACCCCTTCTGTACCGGCAACATCTGTTTAACTTTATTCTGGCTGTCATTAGACGATTATATTCAGTTTAAAAAGGGCCTCCAGCAATTAACAGGCTTCGAACTATCTCAATTAACCGTTTTCACTACCACAGATCCTTCTTAAACTGCACAAAATCGTGTAAATACAGCTAGAATAATGTGTAAAAGACGTTGCCGGTACAGAAGGGGTTATGGGAGAATGGTTCACTTTAAGGTTGATTTTTTTATTGTAAATTATTTTATCTAGTTTCCTTCCTAGACCTCCATCAAACTTAAACAATAAAAATAAAACATCCATAAGATCACCCTTCTAGATTCATTTGTACATTTCTCGGTAGCAAAATGTCCCTTCAAAAATTACAGGCTTACTATCGTTCGCCAGGAAAACAATCGACACCTACTATGGGTTTCAGAGGCCGTGTTACATGGTTTTTCGGGAATAACTTATTAACACAAATTTGGATTAGTACGATATTTTGACACAGCTTTATTCACACCCTGCCCTAATTTTCGCCAATATCGTGCATTACCAAAAGTGTAGAATTAAGGTACTTGTCCCTGTGTCATGAGGTTAAAGTCGCACCTGGTCACACCTGGATGATGAGGAAACGAACAAGGTTAGTCACCCCCCCATCTCTCTTTCTTTCCCTCTCGCTCTCTCTCGCTCTCTCTCTCTCTTGCTCGCTCTCTCTCTCTCTCTCACTTTCTCACACATGGAAACTACGGCCACTGGCGCATGCATTATACATATAAAAATGAGGCATGCAAAATGTGTTAATTTTATATTGTATAGTGACATAACGTGAATGTAAGGACAAGAGTATGGTAGGGTGCTGGGTATATAACGTGTTTCATCGATGAGCAATGGTTCGGTTGTTTCCGGGTGTTGTGTGTTTTCGTCGGGTGCCACGGACTTACGGCAGCAGTCGTATACAGTCAGCCATACGTGACATTGGCTCCAGCAAGGCAAATTATGGCAACCATGTTGCGTCATTGTCCGCGTGGGTGTAAACACGCATTTGTCATGCGTCTTTACTACATATACAGCAGGGAGAAAGCCGCCAATCGGCTTGTCCAATCATTTGTCCACCCTTCATGTCTCCGCTTCCTTTCGTTGTATAAAATTACCTATTAATAAAACCTGGCCACACTCACCCCTCCACATTCCTATAAACTTTGTATAAATGTCCCATTGTCCCACCCTTCTCCTCCGTGTTTTTTTTGTATTGTTTGTTTTATTGTCGGCACCATCTTCCTCAACGTACCATCACTCATAACAATTCATGGACCTCACCTTTTTTCTAATTATGGAAGTATATCTCTACAAACGGATTTACGAATATGATTGTCTATACATCAATTACGAACCTACATATACCATTGATTATAAAGCAAGTCCCAGCCAATAATCAACCCAGATAGTAATTGCATAACGAAAATCGTACCGGTCCACGATTTTGTATAAGTGACTGTACTTACTTACCCTACACTACCCTTCCTCCCCCAACATTTTCCCATCCTCACCCCTTCCCAACCCGTAATTAATGACCAAGCGTCAACTGCCCCATCCCACCTGACATCCAACACAACCTGACGATACGATGACCATATTACACCTTACAGTAGATGCAATATCATGCCAACACAAAACTACACAACACCTGGAAATCACCAAACCACTGCTCTTCCATCACACACGCTCGTTTTATACCCACCACCCTACCCTACTGTTGCCCTTGCAGTCAGTTTATGTCACTATCATACATTAATATAAAATTAATACATTTTGCATGCCTCACTTTTATATGTATAATGAATGCGCCAGTGGCCGTAGTTTCCATGTGTGAGAAAGTGAGAGAGAGAGAGAGAGCGAGCAAGAGAGAGAGAGAGCGAGAGAGCGAGAGGGAAAGAAAGAGAGATGGGGGGGTGACTAACCTTGTTCGTTTCCTCATCATCCAGGTGTGACCAGGTGCGACTTTAACCTCATGACACAGGGACAAGTACCTTAATTCTACACTTTTGGTAATGCACGATATTGGCGAAAATTAGGGCAGGGTGTGAATAAAGCTGTGTCAAAATATCGTACTAATCCAAATTTGTGTTAATAAGTTATTCCCGAAAAACCATGTAACATGGCCTCTGAAACCCATAGTAAATAGCACGAAACGTCTTAATATTGATAAGGAAATGGGACGGAAGGTTTTAAAATCGACAAACTAATGGGGCACACATCTTAAAATCTGAAAACTAATGGAGCTAAACATGAGGAAGAAGGAGATCTAGAAGAACGACCCATCTCCCCTTAAGGTATATTGACAGACTTCCTGCTGTTGCCGACCAGCATGATTCATGGAAGTGCAGGCGTCAAAGGCAAAGACTTCATGTTCTTTTCACATTCATTTTTACAGTATTGCGTAAATCGCTTTCGAGTTGCAAGCCCATATCCTTCATACGTGTTTGTATTATACTATAGTATACTATATATATATATATATATATATATATATATATATATATATATATATATATACAGTATATATATATATATATATATATATATATATATATATATATATATATATATACTGTATATATATATATATATATTATATATATACAGTATATACTGTATATATATATATATATATATATATATATATATATATATATATATATATATACAGTATATATATACAGTATATACTATAAGCACACATAATTCCTTTGATTGGCATAATTACTAGAACTTTGCATCGGAAGATTCATGACTAAAATTACCTACATCGAAGTTAAAGACCTGCTTATAATCAATTTTGTTAGCTGTTGTGCTGTTATTGGGGAACAGAGGTGGCACGTGCATAGCACAACTTTCATTTAACGGAGCATTTTATGAAGTGCAATGTTAAAAATTGGCATGCAGACTAACATGATCCTTTGATAATTCCGAGCCAAATATAATAACAAAACTGCAAACTCAACCCTGAGAAAAACACGCCGATACATATTTGCGTATAGTCGATCTTAAGTATAATGTAAAATACCAATGAGTCGGTTGCAAAAACTCTAATTTTTCTCGTCGTCTCAATCGTCGTCTGGAATAAACTCTGATTTCATCGTGATGATCGATCTAATATACAATCTATTGTATAAGCCTCTGTCCGGAGGGAGAGTTGGAAGAGTTTCGTGTACGGCAGCACTTAGAATGATACAATAGAAGCACTACAATTTGCACAAATTACAAAAAAATGCTATCTACAAACAGCATAAAGTATATCAATATAATGCACATCAATACAAAGAAGCGTTGTAAAAGAAGTGGCAAAACCTTATTACCTAAGAATCACCTAAACCTAAATGAAAACAAATATCGTAACGCCATCATCAAAACGAGGAACAGACATGCAACACAAGCGCAATCCACAAACAGCGGTGGCTCAGGGTCGCGGAAAATAATATTAATCTGATACAACACAAACAACATTATATAGCGTTCCTCTGCAACATCCGATCACCCAGAAGACCATTAAGGGAGCCCACCTTGCTTGTTTTTTCTTTCTCTCCCTCTCTCTTTGGCTTGTATCCATTCGGTCCCATTCAGTCATCCGTGTTAACACGTTTACCCCCATCCAGGTGTCAATATTTTCCTGGCGAGCGGTAGCGAGCCAGCATATATATATATATTTGTTTTGACAGCAAGCTAAATTTGTAAATTTTTCAATAGAAAAATATCTCCGGCGAAGCCGGATTTCTTCATACAATGCTGGCTCGCTTTCGCTCGCCAGGAAAAAATCGACACCTGGATGGGGATAAACGTCTTAAAACAGTTGGCTGAATGTGGCCGAATGGATACAAACCAGGAACAGAGAGAAAAGGAGAGAAAGATAAATAAACCGGTGACCCCCCTTAAGGAAAGGAAAAAGGAGGGAGAGTTTAGTGAAGTGGAAGGTGGGGAAGGAGAGATGTGTGGGTGTGGCGGAAGGCTTGTGTGTGGGTGAGGTGGAGGAAGTGCGTGGGTGAGGTGGAGGAAGTGTGTGGGTTATAATGGGTATGCTAAGAGGATGTATGGGTACGTAATCGGAGTGGCGGATGGAAGGTGTGTGTGGGTGATTGGAGGATGTTGAAAGTTTGTCTAGAAGATGAAACAAACCGAGTATAAAAATGTGGGTTAAGTAGAAGGGGAATGTGACAGATGTATTAAGAGACCACGAGTTCCTGTGTTAAGGGGAGGCACACCGTTTTTCTGGACCCCCTTCTCTCTAATGTTTAACCCCACTAGTTTTTAGATTATAAGACGTTCGGCCCATTAGTTTGGCGATTTTAACACCTTTCGCCCCATTTCGTTGTGAATTTTAACACCTTTCAAGCCATTTAGGTGTCGATTCCTTCCTGGCGAGCGAAAGCGAGCCTGCAATTTTAAGAGGAACCGGCCTTCGGCCAGGAAATTGTTCTACCGAAAAATGTACACATTTATCTTGAAGGGGTGGGGGGGGGGGGGTCTAGGGGGGGTGTTTCTAAGCTTGATGGAGGTCTAGGGAGGAAACTAAAAAAAATATGAATAAATGAATTATTAGACCAAACAAACGGTCAGTCTCCCCTTGAACGAAGCACCCGATACTGGTAAAGAAAGCACACTAACCAAGCTCAAAGACGAGGCATACATAAAGACCTGCCGAGCTTCTCCATGGTTACAAAATTCCCAAGGGCAAGGCAATGCATTAAGGTGAGGCAGACCGTTTTTCTGGACCCCCTTCTCCCTAATGTTTAGCCCCACTAGGTTTGAGCTTATAAGACGTTCGGCCCATTAGTTTGGCGATTTGAACACCTTTCGCCCCATTTCGTTGTCAATTTTAAGACCTTTTGTGCCATTTAGGTGTCGATTATTTCCTGGCGAGCGATAGCGAGCCTGCAATTTTAAGAGGGACCGGCCTTTGGCCGGGACATTTTTCTACCAAAAAATGTACAAATTTATCTTGAAGGGGGGTCTAGGGGGTGTTTTTCTAAGCTTGATGGAGGTCTAGGGAGGAGAATAAAATATATATATGAATAAATTAATTAATAGACCAAACAGCCAGTCTCCCCTTAATGGAGGAAACTGAGTGTTGATGTTAGTTTCACCGAGTTCATGATACTGCTTACCAGGACGTGCATGGAATAAAATGGAACAAGTTATGCATTCATGTTCTTTTTTTTTCATTTCCGACAAATAATACTGACTTGCAAAGCTCGCGTCCCTGATGCATCTATTTCCTTGGTCTCTCAGATCTGAAGCTTATGTGTGTTGTGTGCATATTTTGAGCGTTATATATTAATTATTGTATGTGTGTGTGTGTGTGTGTGTGTGTGTGCAGGTTTGTCACTACAATATTTCTGCAAGGTGTTATTTTCCAAAAAGGGATATTTATCGATTAGATTTGCTCACTGATGTCTTAAAGAGATTATCTTTCACTACATAGAGCAGTCTGATGCTGGCAAATCAGGGAGTAAATACAATTGTTAAGATTTGTGCAAAAAAAGCAAGTTTGACTGGCGTATGTAAAACGTTACATCGTAAACAGTATACCGTATATTTAACTATATTTGTGTATAATCAATATCAGGAAAGCCCTATATCTGCACATACACAGACTACGTTCAAAGCACTTTTGTATAAGAAAACCCCACGTGGATGTGATCCGTGAGCTATGGACAGTACAAAATCACCAAAGATAAAACAACATTAAATGCAGTACAAAATTACGTTAGTTTAGGAATACAAACTAGCCTAATCTAACCTAGGTTATGGTTAAGTTTAATGTTAAATGTGGTTTGGGATAAAAACAAAATCACATACAAATATTGTCATATGTCTTTTCTGATACTCGGTTCAAGTCTAAACAATAGTAAACAAGATAAAATGGTTCAATTGTTTTAGCTTTGATATTTGTATATTCAGAATAACTGAAGAATCACGGCCATGGCGGGTTTCTAACAAAATATCTCGGAAGGTAGCGTCGCTCCCCTGCAGAACTACTAGAAAAGCATTCGTATGCTGCACAAGATAAATGTATTTCTTATTATATATAATGTATGGTAATTAAATACGAAATGCTATCATTGTTCAGTGTCCCTCAACGCTTGCTGATTTGAATAACTATACCTGTTGCTTTAAAACTGTCTTTTGGAGCCTCATTGAAGTTTTGTTTTCCCTCCTGTTTCTATAAGCTTACAATACTGTTAGTACTGGAGAGAGAAAGTGAGAGAGAGAGAGAGAGAGAGAGTGATACGAAGAATGACAGCAAAAATGCCGCTACTACTAAAGACCAGTAATATTGGTCGCATTCGCATTAAACAAAAACAACCAAAATAATATTACAATTAATAATAATACTTCGATGAATAGCAATTACTTAAACAACAAACACATACATTTGGCTCTCAATCACTTTTCAGTTTGAAGGGAAACTTGTTCCATATAGCTGTGCATTGTGTTCCCTTCTTAGCTATAACAGATGAAAAAGTATAATAAATAAAATAAACAAATAAATAACACTATCGTCGGCAACTATTGCTATCCCCACTAACATAAAACAATGCAAACATTCTCGTTAATACATTCAAATTTAAGCAAGTGCAAAACTAGAAACAGGTAAGAACATAAATACTAAAACCTAATTATATGAAACTATTAAACAAACAATTCAAATATCCTTAAGAAAAACAAAAACGCTGATACACACCACATCAACTATCAAGAGGCAACACACTCGGCAAACTGGCAGGGTCTTCAGTCTTCAGGAATCACATTAGCTTTATACCACACTACCAACATTTATAAGCTTTCCTCTGCAAAATTCGATGACCCAGAAGACTATTAGGGGAAGGTGGAAGGAGAGATTAGGAAGGTGGAAAGGGGTGTTGGGTGAGGTGGTGGAGGAGTGTGTGAGTGAGGTGGTGGAGGAGTGTGAGGGTGAGGTGGAGGAGTGTGTGGGTTAGGTGGAGGGGTGTGTGGGTCTTTATATTCAAGTTATTTGTCACTATCAAATATAAATATATACAAAATATGTATTTTTGTATATTTGTGTATAACTATATATACCCCTCTTCATAGGCATGCATTTTGGTATTTTAGGTTAACTGTACGTACCCTTAAATAACGAAGTTCCGTTTAATTTCAGGTTGAAATAGTAGGTGTAGCTTGTAACCACAGCCTTCGTATGATTCTGTATAAGCAAACACATTACATGAATCATAATTATCAATTTACATTAGTGTTTCCTGCTCAGCTACTTAACCATTTGAGTAACAGCGACGGCTTTTTAATGTTATTCTTGGTCTATTTAGGCGCTTTTCTGCAGTTAAGGAAGTATCTCTAGCAATTATAAAGCTTCGAACTATCTCCATTAACCTTTTAAACTACCACAGATCCTTCCTAAGCTTTACAAAATCGTCTAAATGTAGTTGAAATCAAATATAAAAGACATCATCGGTACAGTAGGGGTTAATGCCAACTGACCAGCGTAGTCGTGAAAAGCAAACCCTTCATCCCACACATAATAAATTAAATAAGAGAAAACTTAATACTGTGGGGTACTAAATTAAATATAGTTTGTATCAATCGTTTCGAAGCAGACTGAACCCTACTATTGCTCACCCAATATCTACAATTGAATATATGAAACATAACATAACATTAATACATTTCTAGCACCAGGCAACAAAGGCCATATGGCACTAAAGCAGGAAACGGATAGTGTTAGAAGGAAAGGAATTTAAATATCGTTAAGGAGCCCGAGAGAGGCAAGGAAAACCATTACATGGTCAACGGAAAAGAAAGGGGACTCTGAGAGGAGATCGGCAAGACAAGGACGACGACCAAGGGAAAATAGAAAGGGAAAATAACGTCGACGGGCCGAAGAAAGTCAAGGAAAATGTGAGAAATAGAAAGCTGAACACCACACCGGGAGCAAAGGGGTGGAGGCGAGCGGGACATGAGGAAGGAGTGGGTAAGTCTGGTATGAATATATGAAAATGTTGGATAACTAGACATGAATGTGCACAAGTTTAATAATTTGATAGGTAGCATTCAAGGAGACTACTGCAGGACTTCTTCTTACCCTCTGACCGGGTATAGGCTATCCTAGTGTTTACTAGCCTATAATATTTCTTTAAATTTTGTCCATTACGTTATGAATATATTGATACACTACTTTACTAATATATAAATAAAAGGCATAGGAATCGTCCCAGTTTTGGTTTAGTTTGTTTTGCAAGTTTAAAATTATAATTGGGCCTGAGTATATACAGACATTATAATTACTTAAAAGAAATAAAGCATGTAAACTACTATAATCTTTATTAATTATACAAAATATATCAACCCACTACAGGTCAGACCAGATATGAACATTCTGAACAGCTAAACAGTACATTAGTGTTCTTATGGTGGAGACAAGTAACTTCGTCATATCTATTGTCTATACCTATGATGTCTATCTATACGCTATGTATATATGTGTGCATGTATTGGGGGAGCAGATGTGGATGGTTCTAGATCATAATAGTTATGGCCCTGAATCCTATGACACTTTTTGGAAGCAAAATTATGATATGGACTATGATAAACTGCTAGAGTAAAAAACAAAACAAAATATTGCTACTGTCAACTAAGTTTTTCATAAAATTAAATTCTAAAGATAGCAAGAATAAGTCTGAATTCCTAACATTTATAAATGTAGGGCCCGAATCTAACTTTAGTTTTGAAAAGGAGGAATTTAAGGGCATCTTTAAGATTAAGGAGGAATTTAAAGGCATCTTTAAGTTTAGTTCTATCATAATATACTGAACTAGTGTGATCAAAGGTAATGGACTCTTTATTAAAATATGAATTAACATTTATGCAACTATTACGACTAACAAACTTGTCAAAATTAAAATCTGTAATAAAGCAAAGTTCTAAAAATACTAAATCTAAAGGCAAATTGGCATACAAAGTTGAAAAGTTGAAGATATGTACGGAGGTAACTTTCTGCATGGTATTAAGTTTATCAATAACTTCTACCGAATTGTCAACACTCCAATAATAGTTCATGCCAGTTCTATTCTTGATGGTATCAATATAATTTAGTACTTTCTATGTATTTTAAGCAATGTACGACTTGTTTTGATAAAGTTTTAGTGTTAGCAAGTTTTGCTCCGGCAATAAAGCGATGTTTATAAGGTCTTTAATGAAATTTGGGTAACTTTTATAATTTAGCAATGCATGTATTCTAATCAGAAAGTTTAATATCAAAGGTAATATTCTTATTAGTATGTTCATTAAGTAAACAATTAAATTATCCTGAATTTTTAACACTTACCACAAATATTTATGAAATGTATAACCTTTACTGCCTAGTTCTTTTTTCATGTTTTCTAGATAAAATGTCTTGCATATGAAGCTAGTTATTGCTGGCTTTATCTACTGTAGGGATTAAGAAAAATATGCAAATTTATCAAATCAACTAAGCTTATAATTAGTTTAAAAAAAAAAAAAAACAAAAAAAAAAAAAAAATGTTAGTACTAATGAATTAAATCAATTTTGACCATGCTTCTAGCTCCCTCGCAGCGCTTAGTTTTAATTAAGTCATTTCTCTTTTAATCTATTAACTGAAAAAACTTATCTTTTAAAATTGTCAAAGGTTACTTGATCATTACCTATTCTATATTTATTATGTTCTCTCCACTAACCAACGTTACTCCTAAACTCGATTAATGAAATTATCAAACCCATGTGACAGTCCGGGGATTCGAACCTAGGATGCTCACACAGCAAATCAACACACTTCTGCATTGCACCACGAAGACAGAGGGGCATCTGCTAACTGGGTGCAATTCATTCATGGCCACCCCTTTGGGGATCATGGCACTAGAGAGACTACATTACATTAATGAAGTCAACGCACCAGGCGACAAAGGCCATATGGCACGACATGTTTAAAGACGGGAAGGAAGTTAACTAAATATCATCGAGAACTCGAACATGATGAAGGAAGGACATAATACGGGAGATAGAAAACGAGGGAGATTCAGAAAGAAAATCAGCAAGACATGGGGGCCGGCGGAGGAAAGCCAGAAAAGGGAAGAAACGCGTGCGGGCAACGGAAAATAAGGGGCAATCGAGGAAAAGATGGGAGACAGAAAGCTGAACGGTACAGCGCGAGCAAAGAGTCGGAGGAGAACGGGACATTAAAAACGAATGGGTAAGTCTGGTGTGGCCAATGCGGAGACGGGCCAAAGCCGTCCCCCATCGGCGATTACGGTGGGAGGGATCAGACCACCCAGAAACGGATGGTTTGACAGAACGAAGTTTATTAACGGAGATAGTGGACCACTGAGTCTGCCACCTCGACCAAAGAAACCTGGACAAGGCAGGGAAGAAATCAGAGGCCGGGACAGCAAGTGAGGAGCGGGTACCCCGCACGGCAGCAGAACGAGCAAGGCAATCATCCCGCTCATTACCGCAAACGACAACGTGACTGGGAACCCAGCAAAAATGTACAAGCTTTTTGCGGACGGAAAGGCGGAAAAGCCATTCCTGAATGGAAAGAACTAAAGGGTGTAGAGCAGGGGAGGACTGTAAGAGAAGTAGAGCACTGAGAGAATCAGAGAACAAAGTAAAGGACGAGGAGGGGAAGGAACACATAAAACGGAGGGCAATAAAAATAGCATAAAGTTCAGCAGTTAAAATACTGGCAACGGGAGGTAAAGAATATTGATACGAGCAAGTGGGAAAAAGGACGGCAAACCCCACGCCTACCGACGTCTTGGAGCCATCAGTAAACACAGGAGTGGTTGGAGCGTGAAGAGAGAGGTGATCTAAGAAACGAGACCGAAGAACGAGGGGAGAAGTAGAGGACTTGGTACAAGGGAGGATGGAAGGGCAAACCAAAGGACGAGGGAAAAGCCAGGGGGGGAAAAGAGCAAAAGCGGAAAGGGAGACGTTAGAAACAGGGAAAGAGCACGATGCGAGCAGCGAGAGCATGCAGACAGAAAACGGAGAACCAAGACGGGGGCGAGACGAAAAAGTAGTAACGACCGAAGGGGGAAGGGAAAGATGTGAAGATGGGAATTGTTGAAGGCGAGCGTAAGAACGAAGGGACAGGAGAGCCCGACGGCGATAAAGAGAAGGGAAACCAGACTCAGCATAGAGGCTTTCAACAGGCTAGAGAGACTAGACTCTGCTTATGGACCGCTTTCTTTATCTTTTGCCAAAGTTTTTTCGCGATTTTGATAAGTGCTTTTTACTGTGTTAGTCTAAGTTTAGTTGTTTATTTTGAAAGTTCTACATTATAATAAAATATTCCTGACCATCACTGTACCATATGGAGCTTAAAAGAAGGCTAAATTTGCTAACCTATCCTCAAGTGATTTAAATTAGAATATTCCTTTACCCAACATTTAAATTTCAGAAGTTATAGCAGTTGGAAAGTTCATATTGGGTCAGGACTGTTAGGTCGGGTAGTGTACACCTTATTGTACCCAGAAACTTTTTGAAATGCAGTGTTAGCAAAAAATACAATTACTGGTCATACCTTTACATATTTTCAAACTATTTACTTTAGGATGTCAAGGCATTTTAAAGTAGTCTACAAATTTATAAGAGGTACAAAAAATGCTAAGTAAACTGTATATTTATACAACCCAAAACTTTTTGACAGCTTAAGCACACTCTAGGACTGCTGCATTACATTAATTAGGCTTATTTGAAAGTTAATGAATATATACGAATACATTTCTCAATTTGCAAATAAAATGTTCACTCAAAATAAAGTATGGGTATATATATATATATATATATAAGTTAGATTTTAATTACTCTGCAATTGTCTTTAATCAAGGCATAACATTTTATTTAATTACTGGATTTCTTTACGGTGTAATTCTTAAATCTGGTTTAAACTTTGTATTACTAATCTTTTAAGTATTTGTTACTTTTATTTTATGTCTATTCCCACCCAATGATCAATCTTTCCAGAAGTTACCGATTATAAACAAACTGAATTAAATTCCTTACAGTCAGATATTTTTCACTAAAGTTCTGTTTACATAAATTAATCAATAAAGATAATGGCATTAAACTTTCACAACTTGGTCACAGACAACATAAAGTTTGATTATTTTGGAAGTCTTAAATTATGATTTACTCCATTTTTATTTCCTGTTAACAAGTACCACCACCTTTACTCAAACTTAATTTTATACATGGTACCAAATACTAGGTTTAATAAAATACAATTACCCTTCTATAATTTATTAACAGATTATATAACTGGATCAAACTCTTCATATATAAATTAATATTCTACTATATAAAACAGTGACCAGAACTGAAACGCTTAATCCTATTAAACTTAGTTTACATAGATTTGAAACACTGAATTTAAAACTAAATTAATTTCAAATGCCCAAGTTATCATTTTAACAAGCAATTCTAAATTTACTAGGTTATCTATGTTATGCTCTGTCTCGAGTCGGCCACCCCCAGCTATGGGGTATGTGCCTGAGTATATACATATAGATAGATCTACACATGATTCACCAACAGTAATCATGTGAACTCAAAGCCAGATAATTACTTTGTCTAATGGGGCTCTACTACAGATATCAAAATGTTACTGACCATATAGTTACAAACTCAAACCCTCTCCTTTTAAAAAATTCTGGTAACAAGACTGGTGTACACTAAGCGGCATATTGTTGTAGCATAAATATTACTCAAAAAGTTGACATGTCTATACTGTACTCTGTTCACTTTAACATGGCAGGAGTGAGTGGCTATTTCATATAATCCTGACTTGAGTAATGTAAAATGAAAGGGCATAGGTACGACTGAAGTCGGAGGGAATGGAAATATTTGTACAGTTCTGTTTGTGTAGCATGCGGAAAATTCAGAAAGTGTTCACTGATTTAAAGGTAGAGTTAAAGGTCAACGGAAAGAAATTTAAGACAATAGAGTTTAAGACAATAGGGTTTAAGGTAACTCCTGGAACTATAAACTATGACTAAATATAATCAAGAATGCCAAACATACCCAGAAATTAGGGAAGATTAAGAAACTTTAAAACTATTTGGGAGCGGTGTTTAGAGAATAAGGTAACATGGAAAGTTTAAACTTCGAGAGAAGGATGCTTTGAAAACATTGTAAACCAAGGGGAAGTGATAGTCTCAGAGGAACGGTGAGTTTCCTACACATACTTGTGGAATTTCAACATGGACAGTAAGTGACGAGGGCCTCTCAAAACTAAGAGCGCTAGCGGATGTCAGCCAGTGTGAACAGGCTAGATTTACTAAGAAATAGGGAGGTGTAAGAGTCTTATAAAATGGAAGACCAAGTTCTGGCAATTAAATGTGAAGGGCTTGAGTGAATATTATGTAAAACTTGCAAAATAAAACAAAACTGGGACGACAATATAAAGACTAGAGAACTTATTAAAATCGCTGTGGAAAAGACCCTTAAGCAAAGATTATATAATTTGGTGTGGTGCGGATTTGCCAGGTGCAAGTGCTTCAGGGGGACTTTGTCGAGTCTTGCTGATGCACTGTTAGCGCTATAAAATTGTAAAACTTTGAAAATAAACAAACCAAAAATTTTGACGAAGACAATATAAAGGCAAAACAACTAATCAAAATATCTGTGAAAAAAAAACTTTAGTAAAATAAAATGATTAAATGTAAGATATCAGACTCCAAGGACCTGATGGGGCTGTGTTGTGGATTATATTGTACTACAGTAAAGAGAAATTACGCTCTGGATGAAGCGGTCTTTAAACTATTATGCATGTATGTGTATGTATGTATGTATTTATATATTGGGAGCAACTGAAACTTAGGAGTGCCGAGTTAATGTGAACAGAGTATAGCGCGTCGAGCAGACTCCTGGCAAAGATGGTCAATGGTGAGAGCAGAAGTGGAATCCAAAGGTCGGTCCAGCCAGCGTAGGGTTGAGGCGTGAACTGCAACTTTTTCTGGTTTCAGTTTTTCTTGCACGAAGAGCGAAACCTGTTGAGCAAGAAATAAATTTCAGTCAAGGCTTTCGAAAGATTAGTTTACCCAATTATATATTCAGTCTAGCAAAGGATTAAAGACATTAAATAATAGTTTTCACCAACCCACCAATTAATTTACAAATAAACCTAACTAGTGAAATCAATGAAAATTATTAATATATGTGGTACTCCAAGGGTTTTATTAAACTCATTTTTACCGACCATAATAGATTAGCCACATTGTATACTATCTGCCAATAGGTTTCATTCACGAGGGAGATATGCAACATATATTATAAAAGTTAACTTCAAAAATAAACAAACTAAAACAGGAACGATAAAAGGACAAAATATATAAGGTATAATTTAAAACTTTCAAAATAATCAAACCAAAATGTATACACAGTAAAAAGGCAAAATAACTAATAAACCGCTATATATATGAGTAATGCCCCGTTCTTAACATTAATCATTTACAAACCCCAATGTACTTTAATATACTAATGAAAGCATATGGTCTTCCCAAGATTCGAACTCAGGACACCACACCCAGAACACAAGCACCTAAACCATTACACCACCAACACAGTAAAAGGTAGACATTTTCACATCATAGGACACATATATACTTTATGGAAGTTAAGAGTTAGTCTTTTACCAGGTCTAAGTTAGGTTAGGTTTAGTTAAGTTTTCAATCTAAATCAGGTCTAAGTTAGGTTAGTTTTTTATCTACACCAGGTCTAGGTTAGGTTGTCCATCTAAATCAGGTCTAGGTTAAGTTATTTACACCAGGTCAAGGTTAGGTTAGGTTAAGGTCCATCTACATTCCCATTTATTTGTACTAGACACTTAGCACCAGTTAGGCAAGGGTTAGTCTTGTATCCCACGTACTATACGGTTTTTTTTCAGCCGATAAATGTTGATATCGGTTCTGTACTTTATGGAAAAATATGAAACTATCTCATCACATTTAGACAAACTTTATATAATTACCACCACTTTCACTAAACCTAAGTTAGTTTAAAATTTGCAAAATAAACAAACGAGGACAAGACAATGAAGAAAAGAACTATTTTTTAACTAAACCTATGAAAAAACAGAAAAGAACTAATAACAATTGCTATGTGGAAACAACACTTCAGCAAAATAATGTATTTAAATAAAACTATATAAATTCTTGATGGGAACTTTGCAATTTAGTCATTTGAAAAGAAACAGACTAGTTACTAATGCCACATACTAGGGTTAGTGTTTTCTCAGATTTACAAGGTACTAGATTAATCTTCAATGGTTGGCGCGGATTTTTAAAGTCAGTATTTCGGGGTGAGTATCCTAGGTTTAGAAGTGAAGTTTGTGAAAAAATATTAATTATAATTTATAACTTTCAAAATAAACAAACCAACACTAACCCCGTAAAAAGACAAAACTAATCAAAATCGCTATGTGGAAACAACACTTAAGTAAAATAATAACAAAAATCAGAGCCAATGTAGTAAATGTCATATAAGGTGAATATTGCTACCTATACAAGTATTAGGGAACACCCCGTTATCAACATTAATCCTCCATTAAAAACCCCAATGCACTTTAATAAATTAACTAAAGCATATGATCCTCCCGGGATTCGAACTCGGGACACCACAACCAGATCATAAGCCATTACACCACCCGTATTACCCCATAGTTATTAACATTTTCAAAAATTGTATTTTACTTTACTCCCTAGACTGGAAAGACTTTCCAGAACCCCTTGAAACTAGTGCCTCCAGAACCATAACAAGGAGGCGGCTTAACACAGCCCTCTTGGACTAAAACTCTTATTGTAAACTCTCTCGGTACATCGTTCACTCTCTGCCGCCGTTGCGAGGCATATCCAATTTATGATTATATTTGACCATTTCCACTACAAAACTTCTCTTACTGTAATTTATAACTTGCAAAATAAACAAACCAAAACTTGGACGAACACAGTAAAGACATAAGAACTGATCAAACTCGCTATGTGGAGACTACGCTTTAGCAAAATAATAATTCTAAAACAATCCACTACATTAATTAAAATATTTTTATGAGCAAAGTTGTTTGCAAATTTATTTATAGAGTTTTCATAGTTATTAACATTTTCAAACAGATTTGCTCCCTAGACTGGAAAAACTTTCCAGAACCCCTTAATTAAAATTTAAAACTTTAAAACTAAAACCAAAACTGGGACAACCACAATATAAAGGCAAAATAACTGATCAAAATCGCTATGTGGAAAAACAGCCCTGGTGGACTCCCAACTCCCACTATGAACTCTGTACATAGTTCACCCTCACTGCGGTTGGGAGGTTTATATTTATATGCAGTATTCAAGAATGCAGAATATATCTTAGGTTTGTGCATAAACCTTTAACGGTTTGTGCTTTGTGCTTTGTGTACGGAATTTCCGTGCGAGTACAGAATTATAATTTAAAACTTTCAAAATAAACAAACCAACGAACACAGTAAAAAAGACAATAACTAATCAAAATTGCTATGTGGAAACAACGATCTAGTCCTTTGAGTACCGGTACCACATGTATTCATTGATTTCATTAGTTAGGCAAGTTCATATGTAAATTAATTGTAGAGTTGATTAAAACAAATAGAAATGTTAAATTTATGATTATATTTGGCCATATCCACTACAAAACTATATTGAAGAGAGTTCTATCCAAAAAATCTAGTTATATTTGCATAAAGATAATATATTAAATACGGTATATACATATATATAGCGAGGAAACAAAATATATACATATAGATAAAAAAACAAGCAGTACCCACTTAAGGGAACTAAACTAATATTGTAGGACTATTTTTAAGGTGGATTATGTCCAAGCTGGTTGTGTTTGTTGTTGTGGTGGTGGTTGTTGTTCTCCTTCCCTAGGCTGCCTTGCCAAACATCCCCGAGTCCCAGCTGGTTAGTGTTGTCGCCATCTGTTGAACACATTTTTAGGTTAGTATCCATTATAATGTAATACTTGCAAAATAAACAAACCAAAACAGGGACTGCCCAATAAACAATACATTAAAACAGGGAAGGCGCAATATAAAAAAAAATAAAACTGACGGCACAATATAAACAAAATAAATTATAACCGACGCCACAATATAAACAAGAAATGATGGACAGCACAATATAAAAAAAGATATTAAAATAGGGACAACACAACAAAATATATTATCAACATCACTATATGGAAATAACTCTTTATGTATATATAATTCAGGGCTCTAAGACTTCTTAGGAGTGGGCTAGATATTATAGCATCAGAGTGTACACAAACTCTTAAGGGAACTAAACTAATACTGTAGGATGACTTATCTTTTATGGTGGATTAGAAGATAACAAGCAGAAATCAGATTGGCCCACACAAGGCAGCTGGTTAGTGTAAGTCACCATCTGTTTATGAAGAGATTTTAGGTTAGTGTCTTTTATAATTTAAAACTTTCTAAATATATAACCAAAACTGGGACAAAGACAATATAAAGTCAAATTAATTTATCAAAATAACTGTGGAAACTACACTTACTAAAATAAAATTTATGAAATAATGTATAGCTTGCTAAATATATAACCAGAACAGGGACGACAATATAAATACAAGAGAACTTATCAAAATCACAATGTGGAAATAACTATTTAGCAATTATAATTTAAAACTTGCAAAATAAACAAGCCAAAACGTATACGAACACTGTAAAAAGACAATAACTAATCAAAATCGCTCGGTAAAAAGACAAAATAACTAATCAAAATCGCTCGGTAAAAAGACAAAATAACTAATCAAAATCGTTATGTGGAAAAACCCTCTAGTAAAATATATAAATAAAACAAATAAAACTGCATTTATAACTTCTAAGTACAAATCTCCGCCACAAATTTCAAGTGCTGTATATTAATTCAAAAAATGTAAAAACCTTTAAATCTACTAGTACAAATAGTACAATAAATTAAAAAATACATCTGAATGAGGGAGTTATTAATTTGTAAAACTTGCAAAATTAACTAAAACTTTGACAAAGACCATATAAAGGCAAAAGAACTAATCAAAATCGCTATGTGGAAAAAACGCTTTAGCAAAATCCCTTATTTCATACTATTTTCATGATCTTCACAAGCGAGGCCTTTAGCTAAATCAAATTCTTAAAGAACTATTAAATCATAAACATGGGCAGACTAGGATATCTTTGGCCAAACTATAAAACTCCATTTATGATAAAGACGAGCTGTATCAATTTCAATTTCGGTCAACTCGGCCCAAGATTAGTTATAGAACAGTTGGTACAGCCAAAAGAATCAGTTCTTTAGTAGCCATAAATTGTGAAAAATATATTTTAAAACTTTCAAAATATGCAAAAAGAGACTACTAATATAAATAAAACAAAAATTTATCCAACCAACTTTACTTCTAAATTCAATGAAATCAACAAATACGTGTGGCACTCCAAGGACTCTAACCATGGATACTCTCACCGAAATTTCGCGCATTTATACATGACGTTATCAAGACTAAAGAACTTAATAAAAATCACCTTTGGAAAAAACTCTTTAGCAAATTAATTCCTCTAAATAAAATAGTATTTTAAAGGCAGATTGATATAAACTTTAAAATAGGATTTTTATTTTTATTTTATTTTTTTTAAGAGACAATGAACGGAGGAAGGAAAAACACAGATAAAACAAAAAGGTCCATGTGCCTAAAGGCATCCTCCATTCATAAAATGTTTGTAACAACTGGATTTAAACATTTGAGATTGTAAGTTTGTGGAAAGCAATTCGAGGGAAGTGAATTCCAAAGAGTAGTAGCTCTGGGGATAAATAAATTCTGATAAGCAGAAGTTCTGCATTGTGGAGGAGAAAGTGTAAATTCATGGGCGCTCTCAGCTGCCCTAGTTCTACGGGGAAAGATGTGGAGAGGCGGCACAATTGAAGCAAGTTCCTCGGAACAATTGCTGTGAAAATATCTGTAGAATAATGCAAGGGATGCAACGTTTCTTCGTATGGATAATGTAGGAAGGTCCTGTGTGATTCCGTTCCGTTTATATTCCAAAAACGAAGGCAATAAAGCGATATTTAAAGAGGCACTGAGACGCGGACACAGATGTAAACATGTGGAGTGTAGCCGAGTTCGAAACCTACCCAGATGGCTTCCGTTTATATATTTTACTAGGCCTACTCAACAAAAACATTACGCTATTATGGACGGACAATACAGTATAATTATGAGTTGTATTGGTGACTAACAAAATAATACTTTAGTAAAAAGATAAGTCTTCATCCAACCATTCGAACGTTTGTTTATTTTTTTCGGAACGCAGTCTAATTTTGTTAAGACTTAGGCTAATTATTTAACATGAAAGGTGAGCTTCAGCTATTATAAATGAGGGCTAACCAGTCCGATATCACCATGCTAAGGTGTATAGGCCGAAGTAAGCTAAACTTCAAAAATAGGTTTGAAAAGGTGTACGGTACCGTACCGCCTTGTTAAGCGCGTTTTTTAAGTGTGGTGGACTCAGTTGTTACCACCGCATTTTATACTACCTGTCAATAAGTAATGAGAGAGATGCGTAATGAGCGATATATAAAATAGGAATATCCACCTAATAGGACACTACCTGGTAATTAACAATTAACCTACTCTTCAATCCCACGTACTAGGCATCAGTGCCACGTATTAATTGGCATGGGTTAGTCTTATCCCACGTACTATAGCCTACCGTTCCAAATACGTAGTCCAGAAATCGTGAACCCAAACCTTTGCAACTCAAAAAGAGGCTGTAAGTATCCACACCTGTTCCCTGGCTGACCCCTCCCAAATGGTAGAAATATAAGCGCCATTACTCTAATTATTCGCTAGTTATATAGGTTGATGTTCACAAGTTTTGGCCAACTTTGAATAGGGTAAAGCTGGAAGGTAAGGGTTATTCTAGATCCAATGTACTAAGTCTAGTTTGGGTTGTTAGGAAATAGTCTTTCTAGGTTATTTTTGGTTCTAGGGACTCTTACTACTGGTTAGGCAAGGGTTAGTTATTTGTATCCCACATACTACGTACTAGGGACACTTAATACCTGGTAGGTTGGGTTGTTTCTTATCCTATCAAATGTGCTAAGTTTACATTCAGAAGTTGGCTCAGGTTTTAAAGTTAAAAACAATTCGAAAAGTGTCCTATACAGTGAATATTGCTTCTATATAGACTTTCTTATTACGCAGCTCCCGCATTAAGATTACCGCATTGGCAGGTACCGGTAGTATGCAATGCGACTAATCTATCATGACATAAAATCCAACAGCTTCACCGTTGATTCAGTGTACGGTCACGCTAATAAGTCATGTCCCAGCTGTCATTAAGTTTGGCTTGCTCTGTGCTGTATTAATATCAGTCAGATGATGTATAGGGTGGTTAAATTTAGGAATATGTTAGTATAGCTTACCTCACTCAAAAAAAAATCATGTGTAGATATTGCCGATACCAATTATTGATCAAAACATAATTGGTGCCGAAACATCACTTATTAGCGCGACTGTACCAAGGGTCACTTTCACCAGATAACTGCAAGTGTTGCCGGTTTATAAGATTGTTTTAGGTGCGCATTGGGGTTCATTGGCGGTTGTATCCTTTAGAATTTAATTTATAGGTCGTGGATTCTTCCACTTTCATTAATAAAAAAATAAAAAATACAAGTATTGGAGATTACTTAGAGCCAGAGGTTCGATGTGCCCGAGATGTGTAGCCTATATCAAATGAATCACCTAGAGTCCTAGACTTATTATAGTCTAAGTGTGGCGCGGCCTCCACAAGGCTACGGTAAAGGTCAGGGGCGGTATTTATAAAGCACTGTTAGGCTTAAAAGTAGCTTTTAAAGATGGCGGCCACTTTTAAAAGATAAAAGTTGGGTAAAAAAAATATAGCGGCTAAAAGTAGCTTTTAAACCCGGCGAAAACTAAAAGCCCTCCTGGGGACTTTTAGCGCTTAAAAAGTTACTTTTAGAGGACGATGAAGATGGCTAAATAACAAATCCGCCACCCCCTGCCAAGGAATGTTCATGTTAAAAAGACTAATTGGATTAATAGGCCTATAGCGACTGAGTTAATCAAAAGATACCATATAAACCACGAATGAACCTTAGAGGAACAAACCTCCTAACCCCCAGATGAAAGTGTGTAGTACCCTAGATTATTTGGCAACGGTCAAAATGTAACTGTATGAGTAACTCATGATTGTAGGTTAACTATGTTATCAAATACAGTATGTTAGGTAACTCTTGATTCTATCCATATACCACCCCGCACATCATACTACTCAAAGGTGATCCACGGTGTGTTCTCCAACGAATAAGCTATATTAGAAAGTAACCTACCACCATATAATTATATCAACCTACTTTAAAAAATTCGATTCATACTGTATACATGTCCGACTACATGTTTTGCCGCGGTCGCGGTCTCTCTATTTTTAGATGGGTAAATCCTCTTCCGCCCACAACCTCGACAGTTCCAGCGTCCTCGTTGACAAACTCCTATACTTTACTTGTTGGAAGAACACTAACAAATAGACCAAATTAAAGGTGTAGAAGGACTAAGATATAATATTCGATTGTCAAAAGATAGGCCTATTTCATAACATCCGAGAACAAGTAGCCTATTTGCACCCTATTTTTTCGCAAAATACCGTAAACTGGGGTGATTTCGGACTGCGGTCATAACTTCGGACTTTGGCGATAATAAGTAATTAGCCATTGTCATTATATAATGGAAACGCTTTTACCATAGGCTACAAGTCCGAAGTTTTCCACTTTTCAAGAATACTTCGGACATCATTTAGGATAAGGATAAAGATATTATGGGGGATAATTTTAAGAGGCTTCCTGGATTACGGCGCACGGCGCATTATCACTACACATCACTTGATCTAGTTAAATCTCTACAGTGTGTTTAGTCAGGAGAAATTGTAAAACACAAACTCTAAAAATGTCCGAAATTACCCCACTTTACGAATTGTGAAAACTCGCGAATTTGGCAACTATCTCATATGCTGCCACACCGGAGTATGCAATTGTTTTGGTATGGTAAGTATATTACGCTTCCAATTTAGCAATATATAATAGATTTCACAATAACAAAAAATGTCATGATTACCCTAATGTTTTATAGTAATTAGTATATGCAATTAGAAGCCTATACTTACCTATTAAACGTTATTCATCAATTGTAATCTTTCTAGATTTAGCGAAATAGCGGTTGTGGCAGTTTTCTTAACGCTTCCACTAAAAGCTGCTTTTAAATGTTTTATGAAACACTTTCAAGGATTTTCTTTTAGTTAAAATTACTTTCAGGGAAATTGTTAAATTCTTGTATAAATACCGGCCCAGATCATTAAATTGTGTTAATTATAAAGAGTTTCGGAGATCAGTTTTCTACCGCCGCCATTGTTCCGAGACAGTTGCATTAGGTCATAATTATACCCTAATCTAGCCTACAGTACGGTGGGGGAAAAAAGTACTCTAGGATGAACAAAATACGGTGGATAATTTAAAATAATTTGCTCTCCAACCTTATTTAACACAAAGTAATTTAGTTTGCAGCGGTAAATTGGTAATTACTGAATAGGCTAATTGGGTATTCATATTTTTTCACAAACCAACTTTACTTCTAAACACAAATAAATCAACGAATACATGTGGCACCCCAAGGACTAGCCTAGGAACTCACACCGAAATTCCGCGCATTTGCATTATGCTATCAAAACTTAATTTACTAAAGATATAAATTATAGAAAATAGAAAATAACTTATACAGCCATATTTTAAGAGCTCTTAGATATGCTCAAAAAGCAACACTGAGAGGGGAGATAGGTGCCTCTTCTATGGAGGCGAGGATAATGGAAGGAAACTTAAAATATCTATTGGGAGAGGATAGCAACGGACTGTTAAAAAGAATAACTGGAGAAACCAACAAATGAGAAAGATACTTGGGGTCAAGCTATCAAGAAATATATTAAAGACTTAAACCTTTAAAATATAAATGTGACAAAAGTTTAGGATATTAAAAATTAAAAACATGGGATACAAATAAGTGGAAGAGAGAAATAGATGAAAAGAGTAGTTTAGAAATATATAAAACTTTCAAGACTGAAATTAGGGGAGAAGAGATGATTTATTATAGCACGCAATCAATAAGGCATCATTCAAGGAGACTACAGAAGGACTCTTCTTCTTCTGCTTACCTCTGATCAGGTATAGGCTATCCTAGCGTTTACTAGCCTTTACCCATTTGAAAGGACATTAGCCTAACCTAACAACCTTACCTAACCTATCTTAGTATTATGGGTGGGGGCTACTGCCCCCACACCCCCGCTATTTGACATCTTTGACAGATTTTTTGTGTATTTTTCTGTGAAATCGGATTTTTTCAAGTGTCGATAACGAAATTCCTCCATGCGGACTATGAGAAAAATATGGAGAGTCTATTGGTCCCTATTTTCCCTAATAAATTGTTTCTAATAAGGCGGATGTAGTGTCCTTGAAGATTATCCTACAACCACCATATGAAGAAGAAAATAAAGTAATTGGGAATCTACTTTTCAAAGATAAAAATATCGACAGAGTAAATGAAAATATATATAAGATGTGGAGAACAAGAGACAAAGAGGAAAGATTAACCAAGACAGATGAATACAGAAAAAGATAAAGACACGAAGACACAAATACAGTAGGCCTACTGTATAACAAAATATAACTGCCTAGGGAAGTGCCGATGGCAAAGCAGGAAAATATTAAGGAAACTACCCACCAATTATTATTATTTTTTTTTTTTTAGTTTTAGTTTATTTGCATCAATATAGGCCTATAGTGATTGACATTAGTTTCAACCTCCGCAAAAATCGTTTTCCCCTTTATCCAACGATCTTAAGACACGGCGCCCGATAGTAGATATGAAGATCAGGGAAAATGAGGGGTTAAAGACATAAAAAGGCGATATAATGGCTTTTATGATGAAAGTTGGCTCGTGTTTTGTTGTTTTTCAACTTGAGAAAACCCCAAAATGAAAAAACTCCAGCCAAGTTTTGACAAAAGTTGGCTCGGATTTTAAGATTTTTCAGTAAGCTAATTATCCATTATCCAACAATTAAGCTACATTAAAGATATGAGCCTAACCTGCCAACCTTACCTAACCTAACCTAACCTAGTATTATGCGTGGGGGCTGCCGCCCCCACAGTAGTACTGGCCCACACCCCAGCTGGTTGGATGGTACATGGGATAGAAAATGAACTTACCCAGTAAGCTCATTATCCATTATCCAACAATTAAGCAACACTAAAGATTTTAGCCTAACCTACCAACCTTACCTAACCTAACCTAGTATTATGGGGGCAGGGAGAAAGAGGTCCGCCGAGTCGTGTTGTGTGCCGTCTATGGGGACAAATATCGTTACAGGTTACAAGTTCTAGGTTCTGTATCTCCCTTAATAGAATTTTTCGAGGGTTGACACTTATTTTAACATGGAGTATACTGTAGGTTATATTACATCCTAAATGAAATTTTAAAAATCTGTGAAAATTCTTGGGTTGTTTATATAATAGAAGTTACTGTGGGACACTTAATATGTTGAAGGTGGAGCTCTGCCCCCTCTAAACACCAGTCACTTATGTCATCATAATCTGTTGTACTTCATAGGGGGTCCAATTAAGGAGAAAGTGAATTAACAGACTAAATTAGGCCGCAAATTACAACAACATAACTGGCCGCCGTGTATGGGAGACTTTTTACACATCATTTTCAATGTACACCTCTTCCCTGGCTAACCCTTCCCAAATGGTGGAAATATTAGCTTGATTACTCTAGTCGTTTGTGAGTTATAGGTTAATGTTCAAGAGTTTTGGCCTACTTATTTGAAACAGGAAATAGTAGGTTGCATTTGGCCATGATAATAGGTGTCCAATTATGATGATGCACTTCTGTATTATCAACTCTGCTATCCGTTCCTCCAAAGCCTCTCTTACGGTTCTGTGACAATTGGCGCGGCATCATTGTTACGAAAGGTATTTATTCAGACGCTGACTATCATTCAGTTAATATATTATACTGTATATATATATTTTTGTTTGTGTTTGTATTTTTGTATTATTATTTTGTTTTTGCTCCCTAAACTACACAAACACACAAACACACAAACACACGAACACCCACACACACACCAACAACAACAATATATTAACCTAACTAATATAAACATTCCCCTTCTAACTCACGATACTGCACAGGTGACTCTTGATCTGCCTCTGACCTACTACATACAAAATACATTCACACGGAACACATAATCTTTATTTGTATTAATTTCACCACACCACTAAACACCTCCAATGAAATTAATTAAAGCATATATGTGATTCAACGGGATTCGAACCTGGGTTATCACACACAAATTTTAAACACTAACCATTACACCACCAGGACGGTTAAAGGCTTATGCACACGCCTACGACTTATTATCCATTCTCGAATACTGGATATTAATCGAGGAGAACAATAACCTGCCTGCAACAGTGCAACACACACACACACACTCTCTCTCTCTCTCTCTCTCTCTCTCTCTCTCTCTCTCTCTCTCTCTCTCTCTCTCTCTCTCTCTCTCTCTCTCTCTCTCTCTCACACACACCTACTACCTACTGTATGCTTATACTATACTGTATATTGTCAGTCTCCAGTAGTATTAAAGCCGGACCACCTAGTAGGGACCAAAAGTTCTGTGTGGTCTGAGTATCTGTGTAACTCTCTCTCTCTCTCTTTCCCCTACTGTATTAAGCCAAGAGAGCGCTCCCTTGTATGTCGGTGCTAATATCGTCTTTGTGTCTCTCCCTTCACCTCTAGCTGTCTCCTCAGCCAGTGTTGCCAATTTACCTACTTTTCCGCTAGATCTAGAGGTATTTACTTCGATCTAGAGGCGAATTTTTACATCTAGCGACATTGATTTTAGCGATATACTGTAGTTTGAACCATTTTAGAGATAATTTGTATAGATTGTGCCGTTATTCTAGCTATTATCGGCATTTATTTACTATATAGTGGACTTGATTTGGTATCCCTGCTCCTCACTCACCTTATACCTTCCCTCCTGTCATAAAGAACAGGGCACACAAATATTTGCTCTCTCTCTCTCTCTCTCTCTCTCTCTCTCTCTCTCTCTCTCTCTCTCTCTCTCTCTCTCTCTCTCTCCTTACACCTTCCCTCCTGTCATAAAGAACAGTGCACACAAATATTTGTTCAGACAGAAATAGTGTAATCAAGATAATATATTGCATAGTTTTGAGTCTTAGTTTGATCATATCTTTGAAAGCAAAGCAAAATAATAAATATATTTAGAATGCTAGAAAGGTTTCATGTTTGTAAAATTGTAAAACGACTCGACATTCCGAATAATACGAAAGCCATAAGGAGACAAAACAAAATATAAGTTAAAAGCTTTTCCGAATCTTTTATAAATGGATTGTAGAATAATGTTTACGGTAAGGCTGAGATGAGCGTCAATGAATGAGAACTGCTGGTGAGACTGAGGAGGGCTGTTGAATTGCGGAGTCAAGGTGTAAACAAACATATTAAAGGGAGTCACCGGCTTTTTTAAATCTTTCTCTCCTTTTCTCTCTTTCCCTGGCTTGTATCCATTCGGCCCCATTCAGCCAACTGTTTTAAGACGTTTATATCCATCCAGGTGTCGATTTCATCCTGGCGAGCGATAGCGAGCCACCATTGTATGGAGAAATCGTGGTTCGCCGGAGACATTTTTCTATCGAAAAATGTACAAATTTAGCTTGCTGTCAAAACAGAAATATATATATGCTGGCTCGCTACCGCTCGCCAGGAAAATATTGCCACCTGGATGGGGGTAAACGTCTTAAAACAGTAGGCTGAATGGGGCCGAACGGATACACGCCAAAGAGAGAGGGAGAGAAAGATAAAAAAAGCGAGGTGGACTCCCTTAAGGGGGTAGTGCTTGTTATTTGGTTTATTTATGTATGTATTAACTTATTTATGTATGTATTAACTTATTTATGTATGTATTAACTTATTTATGTATGTATTAACTTATTTATGTATGTATTAACTTATTTTTTAGTTTTCTTGCTAGACCTCCATCAAGCTTAGAAACACACCCCCTACACCCCCTTTCAGGATAAATTTATACATTTCCTCCTAGTATTACAGGCTCGCTATCTCTCACCAGGAACGAAATCGACACCTAAATGGCACGAAAGGTCATAATATTGACAAAGAAATGGGTCGAAACGTCTAAAATCGCAAACCTAATGGAACGAACATTTTAACATTTCAAAACTAGTGGGGCTAAACACGAAGAAGGGAGACCAGAAAAAGTGACCACCTCCCCCTTAAAAGTGCATATATATGGTTGTTGTATGACCAAAATAATTAGTACTGTATGTTTGTTTTGTAAATTCAATGAATCTGCTCTAATGTTTTTATCACACTCATAGGATCTTTCACCAATGGCGTCAATGTCTCTGTCCCAACCGCCCCTCTTACTCCAACCGCCTCTCTTACTCCAACCGCCCCCTCACTCCAACCGCCCCCCTTACTCCAACCGCCCCCTTTACTCCAACCGTTCCCCTTACTCCAACCGCCTCCCTTATTCCAACCACCCCCCTTACTCTAACCGCCCACCATACCATCTTACTCCAACCGCCTCCCTTACTCCAACCGCCCACCATACCATCTTACTCCACCCGCCTCCCTTACTCCAACCGCCTCCCTTACTCCAACCGCCTCCCTTACTCCAACCGCCCACCATACCATCTTACTCCACCCGCCTCCCTTACTCCAACCGCCTCCCTTACTCCAACCGCCCCCCTTACTCCAACCGCCCCCCTTACTCCAACCGCCCCCCTTACTCCATCCGCCCCCCTTACTCCAACCGCCCCCTTACTCCAACCCCCCCCCTTACTCCAACCGCCCCCCTTACTCCAACCGCCCCCCTTACTCCAACCCCCCCCCTCACTCCAACCGCCTCCCTTACTCCAACCACCCCCTTACTCCAACCGCCTCCCTTACTCCAACCGCCCCCCTTACTCCAACCGCCTCCCTTACTCCAACCACCCCCTTACTCCAACCGCCTCCCTTACTCCAACCGCCCCCCTTACTCCAACCGCCCACCATACCATCTTACTCCACCCGCCTCCCTTACCCCCTTACTCATCGCTGTGCCTGAATAGTATGAATAAGATAGCGCAAACTAAAGGAAGAAGGGAAGGCCAGCTATGTACATGAGAGCAGAGAGATTGAGGGAAAAAAACAGGTAAACTTAACAGAGGACCCATCCAATGAGAAGGGATGAAGGGAACTAGAGGGACTAAAGGAACTAAAGGGACTAAAGGAACTAAAGGGACTAAAGGGACTAAAGGAACTAAAGGGACTAAAGGAACTAAAGGGACTAAAGGCACTAAAGGAACTAAAGGAACTAAAGGGACTAAAGGAACTAAAGGGACTAAAGGAACTAAAGGAACTAAAGGTACTAAAGGAACTAAAGGGACTAAAGGAACTAAAGGAACTAAAGGGACTAAAGGAACTAAAGGAACTAAAGGGACTAAAGGAACTAAAGGAACTAAAGGGACTAAAGGGACTAAAGGAACTAAAGGGACTAAAGGGACTAAAGGACCTAAAGGAACTAAAGGGACTAAAGGAACTAAAGGGACTAAAGGGACTAAAGGAACTAAAGGAACTAAAGGGACTAAAGGAACTAAAGGGACTAAAGGAACTAAAGGAACTAAAGGAACTAAAGGGACTAAAGGGACTAAAGGACCTAAAGGAACTAAAGGGACTAAAGGAACTAAAGGAACTAAAGGGACTAAAGGGACTAAAGGACCTAAAGGAACTAAAGGGACTAAAGGAACTAAAGGGACTAAAGGAACTAAAGGGACTAAAGGAACTAAAGGGACTAAAGGGACTAAAGGACCTAAAGGAACTAAAGGGACTAAAGGAACTAAAGGGACTAAAGGGACTAAAGGAACTAAAGGAACTAAAGGGACTAAAGGAACTAAAGGGACTAAAGGAACTAAAGGAACTAAAGGGACTAAAGGAACTAAAGGGACTAAAGGAACTAAAGGGACTAAAGGAACTAAAGGACCTAAAGGTACTAAAGGAACTAAAGGGACTAAAGGAACTAAAGGAACTAAAGGGACTAAAGGAACTAAAGGAACTAAAGGGACTAAAGGAACTAAAGGGACTAAAGGAATTAAAGGGACTAAAGGAACTAAAGGGACTAAAGGAACTAAAGGGACTAAAGGAATTAAAGGGACTAAAGGAACTAGAGGGACTAAAGGAACTAAAGGGACTAAAGGCATTAAAGGGACTAAAGGAACTAAAGGGACTAAAGGGACTAAAGGAACTAAAGGAACTAAAGGGACTAAAGGACCTAAAGGAACTAAAGGGACTAAAGGGACTAAAGGAACTAAAGGAACTAAAGGAACTAAAGGGACTAAAGGAACTAAAGGGACTAAAGGAACTAAAGGGACTAAAGGAACTAAAGGAACTAAAGGAACTAAAGGAACTAAAGGGACTAAAGGAACTAAAGGGACTAAAGGAACTAAAGGGACTAAAGGACCTAAAGGAACTAAAGGAACTAAAGGAACTAAAGGAACTAAAGGAACTAAAGGAAGAAGGGAAGGCCAGCTATGTACAATCGGGGGTATTAAATGTTGTCATAGATTCCAGTGGTTTTCGCTCAAAAAGTGTCATTGGTATCTTTATAGTTCCTGGGAAAAGTGCTTATCCCTCAGAGTATTAGTCAGTGTCTCAAACTTTGTGAAATATCTGACAACACGTATTAACCTCGACTGCACATGAGAGCAGAGAGATTGAGGGAAGAGAACATGGAAATTTAACAGAGGACCCATCCAATGAGAAGGGATGAAGCGTAATATTGTATCAAGGGGGGAGGGGTATATTTACTGGTCGATTTATATATTTATTTATTACTATTTTAGTTTTTCTCCCTATACCTCCATCAAGTCAGAGGGTTCATTGAGATAGTCTTTACCCCTATAACTCCTACAGATCCTTTTTAAGCTGTAAAAAATCATCTAATGATAACCTGAAGAAACTGTCAAAATGCGTCACAACCTTTAAAGAGTTAAGTGTCCTCTAAGGTAAGATGGAGACAAGTTTTAGAGCGTGCAGCCAAAAGTTTAGTTTATGGGAGTAGGTTGTAAAGTCAGAGGAGAGTATGTGAAGGGAGAAAGGTTAGGAGGAAAATCTCGTACACACTACTGTATATATGCTCTCTTTATGATGCTATCTCTTTTACTTGTTTAACTACTTGTATTATTTTAAAGCTACCTATACTGCTGTTTGCGGATGATACAGTTCTGATGAGTGATAATGAATGGGAGTTGCAGGGTCTGGTAAATGAGTTTGGAACAGTGTGCGAAAAACGGAATTTGAAGGTAAATACGGGGAAGAGCAAGGTTATGGTCTTCGAAAGGGGTGAAGTCACAGAGTGTGAGGTGAAGCTGAACGGTCAGGCTATGGAGATCGTCAACTCTTTTTAAGTATCTGGACAGTGTGTTGAGTAAAGATGGGACTATGGATGAAGAGGTGTGGGAGAGGGTACAACAGGGGAAGAGGGTTGTAGGAACGCTAAAAGCAGTAACAAGAAATAGGGTGGTCAGCATGGAAGTGAAGAAGTCCTTGCATGACAGTGTGGTAATCCCGACACTGACTTACGGAAGCGAAGTATGGACGTTGGTTGAGAGACTCAGACCAAGAGTGAGAGCAGTGGAAATTAATTACTTAAGGAGTGCGTGCGGAGTTACATGGAGGGATAGACAGACTAATGAGGAAGTAAGAAGGAGGTGTGGTGTGGAGGTAGATGTGCTGGAAAGTGTGAAAAGGAACAACTTGAGATGGTTCGGCCATATGGAACGTATGGAAAGCCAGAGAATGACTAAGAGGGTGTACGAGAGCGAGGTGGAGGGACAGAGAGGGAGAGGTAGACCGAATATGAGGTGGAAGGATGGAGTGAGGAACTAAATGAACGAAGGCGGTGCTGGTTGGGGGGAGGGGCGTCGACTGACTGGGGACAGAGGTGCATGGGGACGGTTCGTTCGTGGCCACCCCTTCGGGGATCACGGCGTCAGGCAATAGATAGATAGATAGATTATTTTAAATACTTATTCTAAATTATTCTGACTATTCCCAATTTCACTTGGTAACATTAAAAGAATGGGTATTTCCAGACAAATTATAGATTTCTATTTAAATATTCACATAAAATCTGGAAAATGGTAGGAAATACAAAATGATTCCTTTGGCTGAAACTATAATTAGTTATGCAATTATTTTAACATAGTGGAAAAAGCGGTACATTTGTTTGCGAACCATAACCCATAGGTGATTGTCCATACAGTCCCAGAGGCACCACCAAAATTCAATACAATAGTGACACTCCAAAACAGCTTTATAAAAAAGTAATTAAATATATTTTGAATACACACATACGTATATAGGTATTGATATATATGTGTTGCATACCAATGCAGATTATTCAAATGAGTGTGAAGTTTTTCAGGTAATACGTATTCCATCAGTACAGTAATTCTCTATATGTAAAGCATTTCCAGCAACCAGAGCTCCGAGCAACTCTCATATGTAGGATATTCATATTGAATGCTCTAAATATTTCTACCTATTCCTAATAATGATTTTGATCATATAAAACACCAGCAAACATATTGCTGTAGAATATATAGTATTGTTGGGAGCACGCCCGAGCCAGGGAAACAGCCTCCAGCAGAACAATCAAGGAATCAGCCCCGGATAGAACAAGCCAAGATCCCAGCCTAAATGACACTCCGGATTCCCAAACCCCTACACCACACCCCTGACAGAGTTGGAGGAAGAGCCCTTCAAAAGGACTAAGCCTCAGAAATGGGCGTAGCATCACCCACCCCCACGCTCCCCCATTAATCGAGCCAAGGCCATCAAGTGGATGGCATCACAGCAGACGAACTGCCGGATTGGCCAAGACGCTCGCTCGGGCACTTGCCCTATTTGTTAGCCGAAGACGGAATGGAAAACTAAAGATACGAGCAGTAATGAAGGAAACCTGGAGACTCACCTGCTCCAAAGAGACAGCTCGCAACCTGACCTGTAATTGACTGGCGACGGAATCCACCACCCACCGCCAGATCTTACAACGGCCCCCTACCTGCATCTAGAAACACAGACAACTCCATTGTTCCCAAGAACACGGAACTCCTCTCCCAGCTATCCCTTCTATAATACCTGGCACAAAGGAAGGTTCATCATGAGACACTAATGAGATAAATGTTTTGAGAAGCAAACACAAATGTGATACACTGTCCTCGAGCCTCCCGCCACCACGATCATAGACCACCCTGAACTGCTAGAGCTACAGGCCCAGATCCAGAGACACACCCTAGGGGCCCCAGACCAGTATTTCCAGTAATTCACCCCCCACTGGGAGACAGAGCTGCCCCGGGCCTTAAGGGAAGAGTTGAGGCAGGAAACATAGACACCTGAGCCCTACCATCGATGCCACCCATTCTGAACCCTTCCTTCCCGGACCAGTGGAGGAGAACCTGCTGCTAACGCCCCTTGCAGAAAGAGAAGCAGGCGAAGGCGCAGCCGACCACGAAGTAATAAGCAGACGAGACGCCCTGGCCCTGAATGACTAGCCCCATCACCTGTTCTGAAAGTTGCAATAGGCAACTACAGGTCCGTTAGATTGTCAGTAGAGTTATTGTAGCAGTACTGACAGAATTGCAAGGCTTTGAGGATGCATCGAAGATCTTTTGATCAATTGCCTGTAAACTTGCTCGATTAATTTCGAGATTAGCTCCCCTAGTAATCATCAACTGATTAGTTATATGACTTGATGAAGTCTTACAGAGTTCAGAACCTAGTAGCTAGAGCCCTGTTCATGTTAGTTGCCCTCTGCTCAGGCATACTAAGGCTCAATTAAGGGAATTACATAACAGGTTCCTCGGGACACATATTAAGCAACTTTGTCATAGTAACCACGAGGGTCACGCGGAGGTTCATTACAAGATTGATAAAAGATTAGTTGTTGTCACCATTGACCTTATTGTAAACACGCTACCAGATGATTAGATAACTGCTGTAACAAGAGACTGATGTTCCCTACGTTCAATTAAGAAATTAACGTTGTCCTGTTGAAGAGAACTCATATTAAAGTTAAATACTTGTTGAATTAGAAGGTTTTATACATGTTTCTAAACGAAAAGACTTGCTAGTACTATAACAGAGTATATATATTTCTTTATTAAAAAGGTTAGGTCCGGTTGTATACAGTGTATAATACGAGAATAAGGTATTGCAAAATAAGTCAAGATATTGACTGGTGCCACGAGCACAGCCAGTATACACTTATATAAGGCACCATATTGTATATTTATGTTTCACCATTCTGTTTTCTACCTATAATTGTGTCCACAATATTTATGTTACTAAACTCATTGTATATTTGTGTTTGTGTTACCCAGCTGAGCATGCAGTAGAGCCCATCCTTAACAGAATTGCATAACAAGTATATATAGTGGTGAGCAGCACATCACATACAGTAGATAACAATTTGAAAATAAATTGCTATGAACAAGAACGAAAGTGTTTTCGAGTAATGCCTGAACAAACGCAGACATTTTAAAATTATAATAACGGTTGTTTATGCCGTGAGCACTATTTATACAGGTTACAAGTATGTATACAGGCTAACACACATATATTCAACATACACAAGTATCCTGAGATTATGTATTCATTAAAGGATACAACGATATATAAGTGATCATTATTATGTCCATGACAATTTTTAGTTTGCAATTGTTATTTCTATGGGAAAAGATGTAACACATTTAACTTATAAAAGATGAATCATTCGTTGATGCATCATCAAATTATTTAATGAGAGTTAATGAATTGTATCTCAATGAATCTACTCTAAGGTAACCAGCACACTATTATGACCCTTCACAATACAGGAGGGGCAGTAGCCATATACCCTACTCATCCTCATACACCCCTCACTCGTCGCTACGCCCCTATAATTATTAGCTATTCTAACCCACCACGCTTCAATAACATAACACAAACTAGGGGAAGAAGGGAAATCCAACTGTGTAAATGAAAGCTGAGAGACTGAGGGAGGGTGAGCAGGGAACATAACAAAGAGGAGCTATCTAATTACAAGGATATGAGGTAGTGTAAGAGAGAAGGGGTGGATGTGAGGGAGTGTGAGAGGAGGAAGGGAAGTAAGGTTATGTGTGAGAGAAGAGGAAGTGAGGGATTGTGTGCGAAGGAGGGAGTGTCAAACAAGGAGAGGGAGTGTCACAGAATGAGAGGAGAGTCCGATATAGAAGGGATGAAGAAGAAAGACTGGTTGAAAGAGGAATAAAACCAAGTGGAGCAGAACTTCAAGGTTGAGTGAAGGACGATTAGAGACGCTATGATGTAAATGGAAGTAAGTTGATACGTGACCTCATCCTTCGATCATAATAAGAACAATGTAAAGTATGTTTACTATAGTTTAAATGAAAATCTGAAATTACATATATACCATAAAGAATACTTAAAACCTTGACTAGTACTGTACTTTTATTAACGATATTTTGTTTGCCTGAACACAGACTAGTAATTTATATACTGTACTGTACGAAATGTAATAGTACTAAAGCAGCATATGTTCTCTCCTCTTACAGTATATTATATTCTTGGTGTTGTCCTCGTTAGTCATAAATTCAGTATCTTTGTGTAAGCTCTTGGGTAAGCTGGACATACTTTTTTATAGCGGGTAGTTTCACGTTTAGTTTATAGTAGTAGGTTGTAAAGCCTGAAGAGAATATGTGAAGGGAGAAAGATTATGAGGAAAATCGCATACAAATGTTTTCTCTTGGTTTCTTCCGCCAACGAAGTAGAAGGATGTGCTTTTTTTCCTCAGTGTGTCTGTCTGTATGTAAGTAAGATGCCTAAAACAAATATTAACCGATGTTCACGATATTTAGTGAACAGATTGGATATGCGCCATGGAAGAAGTTTTTCCATTTAGGATGCGATCAGTAGAGCATAATATACTTCCGCCAGCGTAGGCTGAGGCATGCTCTCTCACTATTCTCTTTATGTTTAATTTTTCACATGTTGATTCATTGTACCATACTAACATTTGTATTTAATTATCTTGACTTATCCCACTGTCGCGATATCTGTCAGAAGGTGTCTAAGACTAAGTGAAGGAGAAAGTCGAGGCTGAGTGAAGGATGATAAACATTTTGGAGATTATAAAACATTCGCCCCATTAGATGATTGTAAGATCTTTTGCCCCATATCTTTGTCAATATTAAAATGTGTTGTGCCATTTACGTATAATTTGTTTTTCCTGATAGTGAACATGTAAATTAGGAGGAACAGGCCTTCGGACGGACATTTTTCTACCGAGATCGTGCAGTTTTATCACGAAGGGGAAACTTGGGGTTGGTTATTTTTTAAGCTTGGTAGTGGTCTAGAGAGAAACGGAAAAAAAAATTTATAAAAAAAAAAAAAAAAAAAAAAATATCACAATAAGTAAAATATAATCCCTAAAGGATACTTAGCATCTTCATGTGTATTGTATGTTTATGTAACTTATGTATTGAATTCAAACAAAACATTATATACTGTCAATACATTTTCAGTATAATGCATCATTTCTCAATATTTTGTTTGTATCCATTGCTTGGAGTTACCATCTTAGTTTATCAGGAATTAATAAATTGTTCTTAGTATCCGGCGCTTTTAGTTTAAGCTGGTATTATACAGAATATATATATATATATATATATATATATATATATATATATAATATATATATATGCACATTATATACGGGTTCTGTAAAGCACTGGCTTAGGTTGCCTTTATTATTGTACACACTATATAATGGACCTAGTATCTTGGCCCATAGTTAAGTTCTACAGTCCTACCACAGATCACTGAGTATCGCTCTCACGGTCTTTGTGAAGTTGACGAGGGTGATTCAGTCTTCTATGGTTGTAAAGATAGTGGTGGGCCTTCCAGGTGGTCTTCTGATGTGGTTGAAGATGGTGTCACTGGTCGGGCGCAGTGTAGGACATTGGTGATGTAGTCCTCCTCCTGGTTGGTGTTGTAGGCTGGCCAAGTTTTGGTGATGCACTTCATGTGATGTCCTGCCTCTCTGGTGGACTGACACCCTACTTGTCTTACATACTTCTTGTGATGTCCCGCTACAATGGTGCATCTCTTGTAACTCCACGTTTGACTGATATAATTCCTGTGCCATCCCACTTTTATGGTGCATTTCTTGTCACACCCCACAACAGCTAATGGTGATGAAGACCTCCTGCTTTGCCAGTGGAAACCCTACTTGTCCACAATTTGTTTGGAAGATTCTTTGTAAAAGTTTGTTAGTGAGCCTTTCGTCTCTGTCTATCCTCTAAAGTCTTCCCTTCATGCTGGAAGTTTGCTCACATTCTACCTGTCCCAAAGAAGGGTGACCGCTCTCAACCCTCCAACTATCGTCCAATTGCTCTCATCTCTTGTCTTTCTAAAGTTTTTGAAACTATTCTTGCTTCCAAATTTCTTAAGCATTTCTCTTCTCATAATCTGCTCTCAGATCGCCAATATGGCTTCCTTAAGGGTCGCTCTACTGGTGATCTTCTTTCATATCTTACTAACTCTTGGTCATCATCCTTTCGGGACTTCGGTGAGACTTTTTCTATTGCACTAGACATATCGAAAGCCTTCGATAGAGTCTGGCATAAATCTTTAATTTCTAAACTACCCTCCTTCGGTTTCTATCCCTTCATCTGTGCCTTTGTCTCTAATTTCCATTCCGGCCGTTCCATAGCCGCGGTTGTGGACGGCCACTGTTCACTTCCTCACCCTATAAACTCCGGTGTTCCTCAGGGCTCTGTCCTATCTCCTATTCTCTTTCTAATTTTTATAAATGATCTCCTTAACTGTACCTTAATTCCCATCCATTCATACGCAGACAACTCAACCTTACACTACTCCATTAGTTTTTCAGAACGCCCCAGCCAGCAATTCCTCAACGACAAACGTAATGAAGCCATAGAACTCTTAAATTCTGATCTAAATACTATTTCCAATTGGGGCAGAGAAAACCTTGTTAACTTTAATGCTTCCAAAACCCAATTTCTCCATCTGTCTACCCGTCAGGATCTCCCAGCAGACTATCCCTTATTCTTCAACAATACAAAAATTAACCCTTCATCTTCTCTCAATATTCTTGGTGTCTCTTTTTCTTCTGCTCTCATTTGGAAGGACCATATTACCAGTCTTGCTAAGGCAGCCTCCCAGAAGCTGGGTGTGCTCAACCGCCTTAGGGGGTTCTTTTCCCCTGCACAGCTTCTTGCTCTGTACAGGGGCATAGTGCGCCCTTGTATTGAGTATTGTTCACATGTCTGGGGAGGTTCCTCTCACACCGCTCTCCTAGACAAAGTTGAAAGGAAGGCCTTTCGTATCATTAACTCCCATCCACTCACCAACTCTCTGCAGTCTCTCTCTCTCCGCCGCAATGTTGCATCTCTCTCGCTATTCTATCGCTACTATAATAATCAGTGTTCCTCAGAGCTATCCCAGTGCATACCACCTCCTTTACATAGGGCACGTGGTACCCGTCTTGCAACTCAATCCCACCCCTACTCTGTGCAACTCTCCAACCCAAGAGTGAAACGTTACTCTCAAACTTTCTTCTACTCAACAGCTGAGCTCTGGAACTCTCTCCCAGAATCAGTCTTTCCCTCTTCCTATGACTTAAATTGCTTCAAACTCCGTGTGTCCAGGCATTTTGGCTCGAACGCCCTTGATTTTGGCCCTGTCACTCTTTCAACTATGGGGGAGGCACTCGCTATAGGCAGTAATGCCTTTTGCCTCCCTCAATCACATAGAAGAAAAAAAATGCACAACTGAGTTGTTGAAAAAAAAGTTGGGTAAAATAGTGTGGAGCTTAGGAACGGCATTGGATATGTTGGCAGCATGCCCTTGTTGTCCTGAGTCATGCACACAAGGAACTCTGAGAGGTGGATGGTACATTTGTTTAAGTATCCCCTGAGTTGATAGCTAGTGCAGCCACCAGTGGTTCTGTTTTATGTTGTGGTATTGTGCTTTGTGATTACTATAGGTTGCATAAATTCGTTGTTACAGTGCATATATATATATATATATATATATATATATATATTGAGAGAGAGAGTATATTTACATACTGTATGCCGGTACATGTGTTGCATGGTCATGCAGATATATCAATTGAGTTTCATGTTTTCCTGGTCATTTCCATTCCATCAGTACAGGAATCATCTATTTGTAAAGCCTTTCTAGCAATCAAAGCCCCGGGCAACTTTGATGATTCAATATTCACGCTTCCTGTGTTAACGGTTTCTACCTACTAAATACGTAATATGTATACACATATAACGCTCGCAAATTTGTTTTATAATATGTTATATACTGTAGTGGACGGCACATCATTGAAATGCATTAGTTTAAAAGTCATTCACTAATCAAATATAACTTGTATATTATATATTATACAGTATATACTCCCAGCCGGAAACGAACCACCGACAGTCAGGGCTGGTTTCCAGGTTTTAATCTACGACACCACAGCGTGATAAAGGATACTTAACCTTTTCATATTTATCTTAAGCAGAAGGAAAAAGGTTAAGTATCCTTTATCATGCTGTGGTGTAGTGGATGAATGCATGGACACTCGTCCTGACTGTCAGTGATTGGAGTCCGGCTGCGAGTATAAAAACATTTAGTATCTCACGTGTATTTGTTAATTGTACTTGATATTAATGACTCTCGTGTATGGCTGGTCGAGAATGAAATTAAATCACTTAAACCCGAGTTGCGTGAGGCTACTTGTAAAAATCCCTGTGTGGTATCCTGGAATATTGAATAAGGACTTGTGTATCAACTGCAATAAATTCTTCAAGTAGGATTTCTGTGTTCCTTATTATATTTAGGAAACGGTTAATCATCCTTATTCATGCCACGGTGTAATGGATTAAAGCATGGACACTCGTCCTGACTGTTAGTGGTTTGAGTCCGGCTGGGAGTATAATAATATTTAGTAGCTCACCTGTATTTGTGAGATATACTTGATATTAATGACTCGTGTTTAGCTGGGCGAGAATTATATTAAATCACTTTACCCCGAGTTGCGTGGAGCTACTTGTAAAAATCCCTGTATGGTATTATATGTTTTCACCAACCAATTTCACTTCTAAACTCAATTAATGAAATCAACATGTATTTATTTACATTTGATTGAACCAACACCAACCTCTGTTCAACATAATCAAATGGCCAGGATTTATAAAATTTTAAGGAGAAGCACTGTAATTATAATAGTACTTGATATTTATTATGTTATAATCCCAATTTACACTTCCATGGCAAAACATATTATTACAAAGGTGTATAGGTAATTGCTGCGTGATCAAATTGTTTAATACGGCGTTCTTATGTTTTCGTATCTTCTACTCTGTTTTAGATCACACTATGCTGACCATTCACAAAACAGGGGTCTCAATAAACCTGCCTCTCCTCGCCCCCCCCCCCCCCTTCTCCCCCTTATTCGCCGCTGCACCAATCAAGGAACTATTCAAACTCATCACGCTTGAATAGCATATGACATACAGTAGGCTGAGGGAAGAAGGAATGGCCAATTGAGTAAATGAAAGCTGAGAGGCTGCGTGAAGGAGACCAAAGAGGAGACATCTAATGAGGAAGAGGAGGGGAAGTGATGGAGTGTGAGAGGAAAGGGGGGGGGTGAGAAAAGGAGGGGGTGTGAGGCAGTGTGTGAGAGAAGGAAGGGATGTGAGTGATTGTGAGAGAATGGGGGTGTCAGAGAAGAAGGGAATGTGAGGCAGTGTGTGAGAGAAGGAAAGGATGTGATGGAGTGTGTGAGAAGGAGAGGAAGTAAGGGTGTGTGAAACAATGAGGGTATGTGAGGGAGTGTGAAAGAATGAGGGGATGTGAGTGAGAGACGAAAGAGCTGTGAGTGATTGTCAGATAAATAAAGACAGTAAAAGAAGGGGATGTGAGGGATTGCAAGAGAAGGAAGGGATGAAGGAGAGAGACTTGCTAAAGTTGTCTAAGACCAAGTGCAGGAGGATGAGTGAAGAACGATAGAGACTTGATGATGATGATGATGTAAAGGGAAACTGGGTAAGGATGTAAGTCAACCTTCGAAAAATATATAGAAGTAAGGTGCTTTATTTGATTTTATTTGTCAATGTGGATGAGGAGACAAAATGCAGAGCTGCCTGTGACAAGTGCCTCCCCAAGAGTTGAAAAAGTGACATTTGTTTGTTTCCCCATAAATAAGTGTGGTGTGCTTGTTTAGTGTAGTGGAGTGAACGGCAATAACAATTAATATCACTGAAGGATACTGAGGGTCTTGGCTAGTATGTTATATCATACAATGTAACTGAGGTAAACAAACTCATTTCTGGAATAAGTTGATAGTGATCAGGTGACGCAGCTAACGCTTACATAATCTCAGAACTACTTGTGAAATTTGGAAGCTTTGTTACATCTTCCTAGCCAATTTGATCATATGTAATTATTGAAAAATGCATATATACCGGAAACCGCTTGATAGTAGAAACCAAGACAACTATGTCAAAACGTAACTAATATTATCTATTTAATATTTGCGATTGTCTGTGTGTGTGTGTGTCTGCCTGTCTGTGTGTTCTTAATAGGCGGCCGCAGTTTTGGACCTGGGGAGCTGAAACTTTGCATGTGGGTCTCAATTGACCTGGGTCAGGTCATAGAGGGGGCGAGGCCACGATCGGAGGTCATTTCGAAGCCGAAATTAAAAATAAAAATAAAAATAAATAAAAAAAAGACGTTTGGGCCAGAAGGAGGCCTCCGATCGAAAAGGTGTATGGAACGAAAGTTGTTCGCAGCCCCCCAAAATGGGAATGGGGGTACAGATGAGGTCAGATCCAAAATCGGAGATAATTTAGCGGCCGAAATCGAGGTCGCCGTTTAATGAGGCACAGGGAGGTCGAGGCAGGTGATTATGGTAGTAGTAGTATTGTGATGATTGTGGTGATGATGGTGATTATGGTAGTAGAAGTGGTGGTAGTAGTGATGGTGATTATGGTAGAATTTAAATCGGGCAACGCCGGGTACCCCTGCTAGTGTTCTATATTTCCAGACCCATTCAATGCACATCTAGTGCAAATCTCCACCTTATCTATGGCCTCGGCCTCTCTCTCTCTCTCTCTCTCTCTTCAACTTTATTGTGTATACATAATGTAAATACTAATCTCTCTAATCAAGTTTAAGCAAATGTGGTGTCTATATTAAGCTAAGCTCGAAGGAACATGGAGGTGATTCATTCGTGTCCACTTGATCGGTAATTGAGGTGTCTGGCAGTAGACAGATACATACTCAACTCTGGTTATAACTTCTTACCAATTATTTTATGTAATTCTTAGCCACGTCTCTAGGCACCCCGATAATATGAAATCTACATTGAGATCCAAATGAGAATCTGGATTAACTAATAACATTCTTAAAATGTTCTGTTTGTTTACATACTTTATTTTGTCCATAATGCCTCTAAATCACCTTTATTATATATATAAACAAAGCTTAATACAAGTGGCATACACGCACGCACGCTCGCGCACATATACTCACAAGCATACATTATAACTACTGAATACGCTGCTTTGATCGTTGAAGTTTGTGTTGTGCTTGCGTTTGAGAGCGTTCGTGTGCGTGTGTGCGTGTGTGCGCATAAGTTTGTTGGTATCGTGTTAGGCTGAGAGAGAGAGAGAGAGATATAATAATAATGCCGATGTATCTTTTTGTTGGGCATTTATCTCTCGCTAAAGTAGATAGTAATAAGTAGCTATATATTCTCTAAAGCAGGTCTTAAACAATACACATCCTCCCCACACACACTCCTTCCCACACGCACTCCTTCCCTGCAGTCCTAATTATCCTGCACCTCGAGATTCTCCACATAATTGCCAATTAATTAAGGGGAGATGGGCCGTTTTTTCTGGCACCCCTTGTCCCTCATGTTTAGCCCCATTAGTTTTCAGATTTTAAAATGCTTGCCCCATTAGTTTGTCGATTTTCAGGCGTTTCACCCCATTTCTTTGTCAATATTAAGACCTTTCGTGCCATTTAGGTGTCGATATTTTTTCCTGGCGAGCCATAGCAAGCCTGTATTTTTAGGAGAAACCGGCCTTCGGCCGGAAAATTTTTCTACCGAAAAAATTACAAATTTATCTTGAAAGGGGGTCTATGGGGTGTTTTTTAAAAGTTTAGTGGTGGTCTAGGGAGGAAACTAGAAACTAATAAATAAATTAAAAACATAAATCGACCAAAAAGTGTACCGTCCCTCCTTAACCCTCACACGCTCATATGACGCAGAGATTGCCAGATTAGCAATAAGAAATAGAGTTCTCTCACTCTTATAATTACCTCTCCAAAATTAGTTTTCTGCCCACAGCTAACTCAAAGACAACTGCAGAGGTTGAAGTAACTAAACTAAAGGTTTCTAAATACCCTTGATGGTAACAAAGGCTTTAAAGTATCCCTAATAGGCTCAAAATCGCGTCATATGTCGGAGAGGGTTAAGCTCAACACGATATCCCTCCTTACCTCCTTTGCCTAGCAGTCCTCATGTCTAAGTAAAATCCATCCTTATCACTTTTCCTCGGTTGTTGGTTCCTCCTTTCTCTAGGTCTGCTAAACGTTTTTGCTACCACCATCCTTTCAATTGATTACTGTGGCATTCCTTCCTTCCCTATTCCTTACCTTTCATCTAACAGCCTAGTGAGGATCAGTATATACATTGTTGTTTGCTTTTGTTGGGTTATTTGCAATCGCTATCTCTTACTGGCTTCGTGTGTCGCAATGTGTTATCTCGTACGCGGTCGGTATACAGTATGTATTATAAATCATATTATTCTTATCGGTGCTGGTGGTGTATCTGGATTGGAAGACAAAGGTGTCTTGGAGAGACGAGAAGGTAAGGATTTCTAACTAAGTTGAGTCAGATTCACTCCAGTGAAACGGTGGTAGAAGCATTTTTGTAAATATTCATAATAAGAGGTTCACTACGCAAGTGGTGTCGGCAACAACGTACGCATGCTAGCAACAATATTACACATCTCCTTAACCCGGCAAGTGCGGGAAGACTCTTAAGAGTTTCCCCGGGCGACTGCAGGAAGACTCTTAAGATCCTGGGCCTAAAAAATCCAATTAAAACACCCCAAAAAAACTTGAACCATTTTTTTCTTTTGTTTTTTTTCTTTTTTTTGCCCCTGGGCCATGCCAAATATCACTCCTCCACATCCCCTCCTTCCCCACTTACCCCCTCCTTCAGTTATCACCTATTTTCCCTGTTATTCCCTTCTTCTGTGGCCTATTTTCGTGCTAACATTAGCGAGTTGCAAGCAGGGCGTTGTCATCATTGTTACCAAGCGTGGGAAAGAGCGAGAGAGAGAGTATTGCGCAACAGTGTCTCTCCAGACATGGGGAGGAGTGGAGGAGTGGGAGGCTGCCTCAGCCTTTGGTTATGTAACTCCCGGCCTCTATCGACGATTTTGACCATCCAAACGCTGTTTCCACTTGTTTTATTGTTGTAACTGGTTAATATCTTCATATTAATGGTAAAATAGGAGCATATGAATAAGTATTAACGATTTTTATGGTAAAATAACGATGTTAGTGATGGGAACAGCTCAAATACGTGCGCACAGGCGTGTGGTGTCTCATACCCCCCATGCGCACTTCTTAGGTTAATGTACTTCACCTACAGCACTTCACTTAAGGCACTTTGTCTACCGTACTTCTAATAACACTTCACCTGTCATACTTCCAACATAGCGTTTCACCTGCCGTACTTCACACACTACACTTTGTCCACCAATCATTAACCACTTCACGCATCACTGCAACTTTACGAACAGATACCGCCTAGGCAATAGCTTTTCAGAAGAATCTCCTACAAACATGATACTCTATTATCTACTTAATCATATTTCTACCTTTTCTATTTCACTATAAATATTTGGTAGTTAATGTGTCATGATTCAAGATAGTTAAATGTGTCATCATTAGTTGCCATTGTGGTGAAAGCTACACCTTTATGCATGTTCATAATATTCTAACAACATCCTGTGTCCTTGTGAAGCTTTAGGTTTTAACGTTTTTAGGTTCATAAAGACTGACTGAATGCAAAGACAATAGCTTAACTAACACACATTTTGATAGTATTAATATGAACACATGGTAAAAGGCCCACTGATTTGATATTGGTTCAAGAACACATTATACCTATATTTCGAAAACAGATTTTGAAATGTTGTACAAAGCGATTATTACTCCTTTATTTTATTTACCAGTTGCATTAAGGTTTGTGTTCAATGATCCACACACAAATTCTACAGCATGGTGGTTTTCTGTTTTCAACCGCTTCATTTTGGAGCTCTGGTTGTTGTGTAGCTCCCTTTGTTAGAGCGTCAATATAAAGCGGCGTCACTCAAAGGTTAAATTTAGAGTACTGGAGAGAATATAAAATATGGTTGGTTTTATACAATGGTTTTGTTCGTTATTAATTGTACACATTCATATCCATCCATAATGGTGTGACTGACTGTATTCATGAAGATGTTAGAAGAATGTTATGTATACATACAGAGCAAAGTCTAAGGATGTGAGTGCGTGTTTACGATAATTAATATGTGTAACTCAGTAAAGACATAAACAATACATAAATTATTACCGTATGTTCTTTCCACCAACCAACTTTACTCCTAAACTCGATTAATGAAATTAACAAACACATGTGGCAGTCCGGGGATTCGAACCCAGGACGCTTACACCGAAAATTAACACACTTATGCATTGCGCAGTTGGAAAGTGTGTACAGTACATGCTTAGATTGATATGCAGGATTCGAAACTGCATAATGAATGGTAGGCTTGTCCACCATTCTTTAACTGTCTTCGTAGCGCAATGGATAAATGCACTGAATTTCGGTGTGAGCATCCTAGGTTCGAATCCCTGGACTGCCACATGTATTTGTTGATTTCATTAATTGAGTTTAGGAGTAAAGTCGATTGGTGGAGGTAGCATAATAATATATTACATAAATACATAAAAATACAACAATAAATATAAAATAATAGTAATCAAATATATCTATCTATCTATTGCCTGACGCCGTGATCCCCGAAGGGGTGGCCACGAACGAACCGCCCCCATGCACCTCTGTCCCCAGTTAGTCGACGCCCCTCCCCCCAACCAGCACCGCCTTCGTTCATGTACTTCCTCACTCCATCCTTCCACCTCTCATTCGGTCTACCTCTCCCTCTCTGTCCCTCCACCTCGCTCTCGTACACCCTCTTAGTCATTCTCTCGCTTTCCATACGTTCCATATGGCCGAACCATCTCAAGTTGTTCCTTTTCACACTTTCCAGCACATCTACCTCCACACCAGACCTCCTTCTTACTTCCTCATTAGTCTGCCTATCCCTCCATGTAACTCCGCACGCACTTCTTAAGTAATTCATTTCCACTGCTCTCACTCTTGGTCTGAGTCTCTCAACCAACGTCCATGCTTCGCTTCCGTAAGTCAGTGTCGGGATTACCACACTGTCATGCAAGGACTTCTTCACTTCCATACTGACCACCCTACTTCTTGTTACTGCTTTCAGCGTTCCTACAACCCTCTTCCCCTGTTGTACCCTCTCCCGCACTTCTTCATCCATAGTCCCATCTTTACTCAACACAATGCCCAGATACTTAAAAGAGTTGACGATCTCCATAGCCTGACCGTTCAGCTTCACCTCACACTCTGTGACTTCACCCCTTTCGAAGACCATAACCTTGCTCTTCCCCGCATTTACCTTCAAATTCCGTTTTTCGCACACTGTTCCAAACTCATTTACCTGACCCTGCAACTCCCATTCATTATCACTCATCAGAACTGTATCATCCGCAAACAGCACTATAGGTAGCTTCCACTCAATTTCCTCCCTTTTCAGCGATACACCAACATACTGTATATACAGTATATATATATATATATATATATATATATATATACCGGTATATACAGTATATATATATATATATATATATATATATATATATATATATATATACATATATATTATATATATATTTATGTACTTATTTATTATTTATGTATGTATCAATTTGATTACTATTGTTTTGTATTTATATAGTTTTTTGCCTTGCGCCCACATTTCCCAAGACATTCTCTTGGCGTTATTTCGACTGTGGTACTTGGTTTCTTAACCCATTCAGTACCGGCGTCGTCCTTTTGATCATATTCTGGCAATTATTCGATGATTCAATTTAGGAAGACTCTCTAACCATTAATAGGCTACTACCATATCAAATAATCCTTTTAGCTGCCACATATCCTTTTTAAGATTAATATATTCTTCTAATAGCTGCCATGCTATGATAAAAAGGACGTCTCCGGTACTGAATGGGTTAATATATAGAGAACAGAAAAAAGAAGTTTGTCGTCGCATTATGAAACGCTTTTCATTCTGTACGTAAATTAATATATCATTGCGTTCTGAATTATATATATGCCAATGTTTGTATTTAGTGTTCTTTGTACACTATTGTATTATCTCCTTCAGTATAGTTCACCTCCATTCTCCCCTTTTCCATCTAAGTGTTCCTTTCCCTCTCTCCATTCATTCACCACACACACACACAAACGCACTCACACCCCCTCCACATACCGACACTTTATATCTACTAACACACCTTATTCTATATACCAACACACTCTACCCATGTACAGACACGCATCCTTCGCACTCACTCTCCACCCATCAACAAACACAGACACACGCATTCCATCAACTCACACAGCCACATCCTCCACCCACAAACACAAACCCTCTCCAACATCGCACATGCACACTGCCAATATCCACCTACACGTACATATAGACACCCTCCACCCACAAACATACACCCTCTCCACCAACACACAGACAGACACCCTCCATCCACCAACACACACGGACACACCCTCCACTCACAAATACACACCCTCTCCACCAACACAACACACAGACATCCGCCAATTCCCGGACCTCTCGCAGCTCCTCCTCTTTCCCTTAATGGTATTTTGGGTAATCGAATACTGCAGAGGAAAGCTATTACCCGAAATGTCTGTTGTGTTGTACCAGGATAACCCTTTCAGTGCACCAGGCCGTAGTTCTTGGTTTTATGCTGGCTCTCGTTAGACGTTATACATTTACTTACGTACTATGAGTATTATTATTAATAATATTATTATTGTTATTATCCACCCCCAAGAAAGAAAAAAAAAATCATAAAATAATAGAAAATAGAAAATAAAAATAAAAATGGGAAAAGTGGGGATTGGGCCTGAGCATATAGATAGATAGATAGATAGATCATTATTACACACACACACACACACACACACACACACACACACACACAATTAGGTAAATACACACACGCACACATATATATATATATAGATTAGGATAGTTTTATTGTAACATTGTGAACACGTTGAACGAAAGATGTACACATAATAATGCTACAAGTTATTATAATCTGTAGCAAAGTATTCATAATGTGTCCCACCGTGTTTTGCGTTAATGTTCTTGTACTTCCTTACACATCTGGAGCATGTTTGAAGTGAGAATTGTAAAATACTCTAAAATGTTCTAATTATTTATACCACTGCCACTTATTCGCCTTTTACTCCTGTATGTATGAAATTATATTGGAATTTTAGCCTACAATGTAGATAGCTTTTTCTATGGTTCAGAGTTCCTTTATATGGAATAGTCTGAGTTGGCTTTGTATGAAGACCTGATTTCAGCTTGTGAAAGACGAGGGGGCTTGGCTATTGAGTCAGCAGCGGTCAGACAGCTGGAGTTAGAGTTACAGGTGGCTCAATGGTTAATAAAAGTAATAGTACAAAAACAAAAAAACAATTACTACTAGTACTGCTGGCTCGATGATTAATAATAGTCATTGTAAAAAACTACTGCTGCTGCTTTTGCTGTTGCTGGTGGTGGTGGTGGTGGAGCTAATAATAATAATAATAATAATAATAATAATGCTGTTACTGGTGGTGGTGGTGGTGGAGCTAATAATAATAATAATAATAATAATAATAATGATAATAATGCTGTTGCTGGTGGTGGTGATGGTGGAGCTAATAATAATAATAATAATAATGATAATAATGCTGTTGCTGGTGGTGGTGATGGTGGAGCTAATAATAATAATAATAATAATAATAATGCTGTTGCTGGTGGTGGTGGTGGTGGAGCTAATAATAATAATAATAATAATAATAATAATAATAATAATAATGCTGTTGCTGGTGGTGGTGGTGGTGGAGCTAATAATAATAATAATAATAATAATAATGCTGTTGCTGGTGGTGGTGGTGGTGGAGCTAATAATACTAATAATAATGCTGCTGCTGGTGGTGGTGGTGGTGGAGCTAATAATAATAATAATAATAATAATAATAATGATAATAATGCTGTTGCTGGTGGTGGTGGTGGTGGAGCTAATAATAATAATAATAATAATGCTGTTGCTGGTGGTGGTGGTGGTGGTGGAGCTAATAATAATAATAATAATGCTGTTGCTGGTGGTGGTGGTGGTGGAGCTAATAATAATAATAATAATAATAATGCTGTTGCTGGTGGTGGTGGAGCTAATAATAATAATAATAATAATAATAATAATAATAATGCTGTTGCTGGTGGTGGTGGTGGTGGAGCTAATAATAATAATAATGCTGTTGCTGGTGGTGGTGGTGGTGGAGCTAATAATAATAATAATAATAATGCTGTTGCTGGTGGTGGTGGTGGTGGAGCTATTAATAATAATAATAATAATAATAATAATAATAATAATGATAACAGCAGCAATCTGGGTACGATTATCAAGGATATTATGGCGAAGTGAGTATCGTATCATATCAATTTATTAACAGCGTATTCGTTGCCTACGTCTTAACTTCTTCATACTAAGGAATAATTGGCAATTGTAAGTTATAATGCCCACTTATGACTTGCTTTTAGTATTAACCCCTTCAATACCATCACCTAATTGTCATCATATTCAGGTTACCATTAGACGATTTCCTTTAGTTGATAATCCACCTCTATGACTCAAATGGGTAAATATGATCTCAATAAACCCTCTGAATAACATAGGTCCTTCTGAAACTGCATAAAATCGTCAGAATTTAGCCAGAATGAAAGGTAAAAAGATGTCATTGTTGGCATTTACGATACGCCAATCAAAAGAGAGAGAGAGAGAGAGAGAGAGAGAGAGAGAGAGAGAGAGAGAGGAGAGGAGAGAGGAGAGGAGAGGAGATAAGGGGCAGTAAATATGTTGAGTATCCGACTCTTGGTCATTTAAGGGGAGGCAGACCGTTTTTCTGGACCCCCTTCTCCCTAATGTTTAGCCCCACTAGTTTTGAGATTATATGACGTTCGGCCCATTAGTTTGGCGATTTTAACATCTTTTGCCTCATTTCGTTGTAAATTTTAAGACCTTTCATGCCATTTAGGTGTCGATTTTTTCTTGGCGAGCGATAGCGAACCTGTAATTTTAAGAGAAACCGACCTTCGGCCGGGACATTTTTCTACCGAAAAATTTACAAATTGATTTTGAAGGGGGTCTTTAGGGGGTGTTATTCTAAGCTTGATGGAGGTCTAGCGAGGAAATTAAAAAGCCACTATCCCCTTAATTCCTAAAATCACTAGTTCCTACACAGGATTTCATTAGCACTTGGGTTACATTACGACAATGCAATTGAAAGATAACTGACACCACTTACAAAGAGAATGGATAATAAAAGACATCATCACAGAAAGAATGCATGACAAATACGATGAAAATATAAACCGGTATGTGTGATGGATCGAATGTGTGTAGATTTTGATTTAACGTATTTATGTATAGACACAAGAAATGTATCACCTGACATTTCAAGCAAATATCAAAGCTCACAGATTGAACTTCATTGCAGCCCCCGACTTGAAGGCTGACATTTCATTATATAATCTTACGACTTGAGAAATTATTGCATATGAACGAAATTAATTTACAATAGGATCCCATTGTCCAATTTCGCTTTATTCAAATTATAGGGACTAACGAAATTACCTGGATTCCTCGGGACTTTGGTTGATGGATTAATATCTGGTGATCTCATAATAGTCAAGGTATCAGCTTAGACCCAATTACACAAACTGGCTTAACAAAGTAAATACCTCTTAAAAATACTATCACTTTCATTAACCATGGCAATTGTGCACACTTTTGTATCGTTATAAAGTGCATACATGCTGCAGATTTTGATTTCTTATACATACTTTATTACACAAGGTTGGGAACATATTCGGAAGGAGCCTTAATGTGTGTGTGTGTGTGTGTGTGTGCGTGTGTGTGTGTGTGTGTGGGTGTGTGTGTGGGAGAAGGGGGGAGGGGGTGTTTTAGCACCCCCTTCTCCCTAATGTTTAGACTCATTAGTTTTGAAATTATACGACATTCGCCCCACTAATTTGGTGATTGTAAGACCTTTTGTGCCAATTAGGTGTCAAATGTCTCCTGGAGAGCAATAGCGAGCCTGCAATTTGCATATTTCTACCGACAATGGTACAAATTTGTCTCCAAAGGGTATCATGGCCGTATATCTTTTAGCTTAATGAAGGTCTAGGAAAGAAACGAAAAATATATTATTAATAATATATATACCGATATATATATATATATATATATATATATATATATATATATATATATACAATATATATATATATACTGTAAATATAGAGGGAGATAGAAAGTATGAGAGAGAGAGAGAGAAACATTCATTCGTTTATAGTCTTCCTTTCTTATTTGTTCATGCAAGAAGCGACTACATTAAGTATGATCAACCGACTAATATCATGAGCCTTTCAGATTACACTACAGTTTCCTTTCTCGGCCATTATATATGCGAGGAAATTAAGAGGGTGCGATATATGAAACCAAGTGACCATATTATAAAGACCTAGTGAAAAGGAATGGTAATAATAATATATATTTATTATATTTTTGTGTAAACGTTGCTTGACAAAAAATAATATTAACCAAAACTATATATAATATAGAATATAGAATGGGCGGGTGCCCAACCGCCAAAGGCGGCTTTCTAGGGCCTTTCCTAGCTGATGCTGAGAGGATTGGGTTCTAGTCATGTGGTGATGGGCTGGTCTATCAGAGTGAGAACTGAGCGATCTCTGCCATACCCATAGCTTACTCTGACTGTTCCTTTTACTTATATGTTTTCTAGATCTCAAGTGACGGCGTCTTTTCCCTGGATTGACCTCCCAATCTACCAAGATTGGAAGCCAAAGCGTCACATTTTTCCTTTGCCCCTCAACTTTCTCTTTATAATTGCTGAGGGGCACAGGGTCCTGGATGGAGCTTTGGTTTCCCGGCCGTTTCCGCACCCTCCTCAGCTCCCCGCCATGGAGTGGCTTCGGTTATCCATGCTTTATTGTGGATGGCGGGGGGGGGGGGGGGGGGCGCTCGGTTATGGCCTTGGCCTTGCTCGGGGCTTTGGGGCTGTTCGGCCAGGCAGCTTGGGGAACAACAACATAATATAGAATGGTTCAACTTTGACATTTAACGACCAGACCATTGATTCTGTATTTAATCCAGACTTAGAGCATAAGATTTTAATTAAATTCAGTAAACTATTAATACAAACTGTGAAATATATTACTTCATAAACAGTATATGTTAGTACCAGTAATCATGTTGATAATGATATCAGTGAATAAGAGTTTGAGAGTATACTATATGTCGTGCAATATATTTTAATTTCCACCGGGTCAGATGCTGATTAACCTCTGATCTACTAGCTATATGTGACAACTATTGTTTATGATGAAGATCGTCATTCCGCTTACATAGTTTATTTCATGGCATACTATAGTTTATTTCATGGCATACTATAGTTTATTTCATGGCATACTATAGTTTGTTTCATGGCATATTATAGTTTAGTTCATGGCATACTATAGTTCAAATTCATGGCATACTATAGTTTATTTCATGGCATACTATAGTTTATTTCATAGCATACTATAGTTTATTTCATGGCATACTATAGTTTATTTTATGGCATACTATAGTTTATTTCATGGCATACTATAGTTTATTTTATGGCATATTATAGTTTATTTCATGGCATACTATAGTTTATTTCATGGCATACTATAGTTCAAATTCATGGCATACTATAGTTTATTTCATGGCATACTATAGTTTATTTCATGGCATACTATAGTTTATTTCATGGCATACTATAGTTTATTTCATGGCATACTATAGTTTATTTCATGGCATACTATAGTTTATTTCATAGCATACTATAGTTTATTTCATGGCATACTATAGTTTAGTTCATGGCATATTATAGTTTATTTCATGGCATACTATAGTTTATTTCATGGCATACTATAGTTCAGTTCATGGCATACTATAGTTTATTTCATGGCATACTATAGTTTATTTCATGGCATACTATAGTTTGTTTCATGGCATATTATAGTTTATTTCATGGCATACTATAGTTTAGTTCATGGCATACTATAGTTTAGTTCATGGCATATTATAGTTTATTTCATGGCATATTATAGTTTATTTCATGGCATACTATAGTGTATTTCATGGCATACTATAGTTTGTTTCATGGCATATTATAGTTTAGTTCATGGCATACTATAGTTTAGTTCATGCCATACTATAGTTTAGTTCATGCCATATTATAGTTTATTTCATGGCATATTATAGTTTATTTCATGGCATACTATAGTGTATTTCATGGCATACTATAGTTTGTTTCATGGCATATTATAGTTTATTTCATGGCATACTATAGTTTAGTTCATGGCATACTATAGTTTATTTCATGGCATACTATAGTTTAGTTCATGCCATATTATAGTTTATGTCATGGCATATTATAGTTTATTTCATGGCATACTATAGTTTATTTCATGGCATACTATAGTTTATTTCATGGCATACTATAGTTTATTTCATGGCATACTATAGTTTGTTTCATGGCATATTATAGTTTATTTCATGGCATACTATAGCTTATTTCATGCATACTATAGTTTAGTTCATGCCATATTATAGTTTATGTCATGGCATATTATAGTTTATTTCATGGCATACTATAGTTTATTACATGGCATACTATAGTTCAGTTCATGGCATACTATAGTTTATTTCATGGCATACTATAGTTTATTTCATGGCATACTATAGTTTATTTCATGGCATACTATAGTTTATTTCATGGCATACTATAGTTTGTTTCATGGCATATTATAGTTTATTTCATGGCATACTATAGCTTAGTTCATGGCATACTATAGTTTATTTCATGGCATACTATAGTTTAGTTCATGCCATATTATAGTTTATTTCATGGCATATTATAGTTTATTTCATGGCATACTATAGTTTATTTCATGGCATACTATAGTTTATTTCATGGCATATTATAGTTTATTTCATGGCATACTATAGTTTATTTCATGGCATACTATAGTTCAGTTCATGGCATACTATAGTTCAGTTCATGGCATACTATAGTTTATTTCATGGCATACTATAGTTTATTTCATGGCATACTATAGTTTATTTCATGGCATATTATAGTTTATTTCATGGCATACTATAGTTTATTTCATGGCATACTATAGTTTATTTCATGGCATACTATAGTTTATTTCATGGCATACTATAGTTTATTTCATGGCATACTATAGTTTATTTCATGGCATACTATAGTTTATTTCATGGCATACTATAGTTTATTTCATGGCATACTATAGTTTATTTCATGGCTACTATAGTTTATTTCATGGCATACTATAGTTTATTTCATGGCATACTATAGTTTATTTCATGGCATACTATAGTTTATTTCATGGCATACTATAGTTTATTCATGGCATACTATAGTTTATTTCATGGCATACTATAGTTTATTTCATGGCATACTATAGTTTATTTCATGGCATACTATAGTTTATTTCATGGCATACTATAGTTTATTTCATGGCATACTATAGTTTATTTCATAGCATACTATAGTTTATTTCATGGCATACTATAGTTTAGTTCATGGCATACTATAGTTTAGTTCATGGCATACTATAGTTTATTTTATGGCATACTATAGTTTATTTCATGGCATACTATAGTTTATTTCATGGCATACTATAGTTTATTTCATGGCATACTATAGTTTGTTTCATGGCATATTATAGTTTATTTCATGGCATACTATAGTTTAGTTCATGCCTTCATGGCATACTATAGTTTAGTTCATGGCATATTATAGTTTATTTCATGGCATATTATAGTTTATTTCATGGCATACTATAGTGTATTTCATGGCATACTATAGTTTGTTTCATGATATATTATAGTTTAGTTCATGGCATACTATAGTTTAGTTCATGCCATACTATAGTTTAGTTCATGCCATATTATAGTTTATTTCATGGCATATTATAGTTTATTTCATGGCATACTATAGTGTATTTCATGGCATACTATAGTTTGTTTCATGGCATATTATAGTTTATTTCATGGCATACTATAGTTTAGTTCATGGCATACTATAGTTTATTTCATGGCATACTATAGTTTAGTTCATGCCATATTATAGTTTATGTCATGGCATATTATAGTTTATTTCATGGCATACTATAGTTTATTTCATGGCATACTATAGTTCAGTTCATGGCATACTATAGTTTATTTCATGGCATACTATAGTTTATTTCATGGCATACTATAGTTTATTTCATGGCATACTATAGTTTATTTCATGGCATACTATAGTTTATTTCATGGCATACTATAGTTTATTTCATGGCATACTATAGTTAGTTCATGGCATACTATAGTTTATTTCATGGCATACTATAGTTTATTTCATGGCATACTATAGTTTATTTCATGGCATACTATAGTTTATTTCATGGCATACTATAGTTTATTTCATGGCATACTATAGTTTATTTCATGGCATACTATAGTTTATTTCATGGCATACTATAGTTTATTTCATGGCATACTATAGTTTATTTCATGGCATACTATAGTTTATTTCATGGCATACTATAGTTTATTTCATGGCATACTATAGTTTATTTCATGGCATACTATAGTTTATTTCATGGCATATTATAGTTTATTTCATGGCATACTATAGTTTATTTCATGGCATACTATAGTTTATTTCATGGCATATTATAGTTTATTTCATGGCATACTATAGTTTATTTCATGGCATGCCATTATAGTTTATTTCATGGCATATTATAGTTTAGTTCATGGCATATTATAGTTTAGTTCATGGCATACTATAGTTTAGTTCATGGCATATTATAGTTTAGTTCATGGCATATTATAGTTTAGTTCATGGCATACTATAGTTTAGTTCATGGCATACTATAGTTTAGTTCATGGCATATTATAGTTTAGTTCATAGCATACTATAGTTTAGTTCATGGCATACTATAGTTTATTTCATGGCATACTATAATTTATTAGATGGTACTTAATTATACCTGATAATAATATGAGAACTGAGTGATTAACATAACTTGATTATGATTAAATTAGCTTAAATGTCCTGGTGGTGTAATGGTTAAGGTGGCAAAAATATGTGTGTGATAACCCGGGTTCGAATCCCGGTGGATCATATATACTTTAATTAATTTCATTGGGGGTGTGGTGGTGAGATTAATAAAAATAATATAATTTTAATTTATGCATACATAAATTAAGAAATAACTGTATAAATGGTAGTAAACATTCAACAAAGTAAGCCCAGTATTCGAACAGGTACACTTTCGTCTGTGAGCCAAACGTGTTAAGGGGGTACTACTCGCTTTTTCTGGACCTCCTTATCCCTCGTATTTAGCATAATAGTTTTTAGATTGTAAAACGTTCCTTCCATTAGTTTGTCGATTTTTAGACCTTTCGCCCTATTTCTTTGTCAATATTGAAGACCTTTCGTGCCATTTAGGTGTCGAATTTGTCCTGCCCAGTGATAGCGAGCCTGTAATTTTAAGAGAAACCAGCCTTTGCCGGGGCATTTTTCTACCGAAAAATGTACACATTTATCTTGAAGGGGGGTATAGGGGGTGTATTTCTAAGTTTGATGGAGGTCTAGCGAGGAAACTAACAAAATAAATGAATACATGAATTAATAGCCCAAAAAGCCGGCCTTTATCCCCTTAACCATTTTACCATAATAACCTTTTTTGATGTTGCACTGATAATATTATATATATATATTTTTTTTTTTTTTTTTTTTTACAGATCCACTTGAATAGGACAAACAATACTGAATCACAGTGGAAAAAAGCAATACGCCAATTTAATAACATATACTATTAAGCCACCTAGAACTTATATTAACCCTTTCAGTACAGGTGTCGTCTTTTTAACGCTATTCTGGCTACTATTAGACGATTGTATTTTTTTTTTTTTTTTTTTTTTTTTTTTAAGAGACAATGAACGGAGGAAGGAAAAACACAGATAAAACAAAAAGGTCCATGTGCCTAAAGGCATCCTCCATTCATAAAATGTTTGTAACAACTGGATTTAAACATTTGTAGATTGTAAGTTTGTGGAAAGCAATTCGAGGGAAGTGAATTCCAAAGAGTAGTAGCTCTGGGGATAAATGAATTATGATAAGCAGAAGTTCTGCATTGTGGAGGAGAAAGTGTAAATTCATGGGCGCTCTCAGCTGCCCTAGTTCTACGGGGAAAGATGTGGAGAGGCGGCACAATTGAAGCAAGTTCCTCGGAACAATTGCTGTGAAAATATCTGTAGAATAATGCAAGGGATGCAACGTTTCTTCGTATGGATAATGTAGGAAGGTCCTGTGTGATTGCAGGGTTATTGATTAATCTAATAGCTTTATTTTGAATTTTGTCCAACTGCCTCAATGCAACCACTCCACTTCCACCCCACAGAGGTGAACAGTAATCAATCTGAGAACGCACATGACTTTATATATCACGGCCAACTGCTCGTCAGTGAAAAATTCTCGAACTCTGTACAAGAGTCCCAGTTTTTTAGAGGCATTCTTAGCAATGCTTCTAACATAATGTGTCCAGCTCAAGTTAGTAGTTAATGTTACACCGAGAATGTCAATACTAGGGGAAGTGGGAATATTTACATCATTAAAAAATATATGGGAGTCAGTGAGATTCTGTCGGTTAGAAAATTGAATGTACTTGGTTTTCTGTGCATTAAAGGAAACTAGATTATTTTGTCCCCATCCATTAATTCTAGAAAGGTTTAGTTTAGAAAGTGCCTCCATCAATTAACAGGCTTGGAACTGGCTCACGTAACCATTTTTACTGCCACAGATCCTTCTTAAACTGCACAAATTCGTCTAAATCAAGCTAGAATAAAATGTAATAAGACGTCGCCGGTACAGAAGAGGTTAAGCGAATATCATTGAAGTTGTTGCCTTGCTGACTGACTGACTGACTGACTGACTGTGACTCTCAGGACGGGTTATCGGGAGGAAAGTAAGACCTAATGGGACGTTTGGGTTGTTATGGACCCGCTTCTCTCTCATGTTTAGCCCCATTAGCTTTGACATTTTAAGACGTTTCCTCCATTGTTTTGGCGATTTCAAGACCTTGTTGTGTCATTTAGTTGTCGATTATTTCCTAGCGAGCGATACCAAACATTTGATTGAGGAGGAAACGGCTCTTATGACGAAAATGTACGAGTTTATCTCGAAGGGGGTTTTGGTGGCATTTTGTATAAGCTTGATGGAGGTCTTGGGAGGTTATTAAAGAAAATCATGTAATAAATATATACATGAACATACATAAAGGAAACATTAAGAATAGCAGATGTTTGTATGGATGAGATATGCTGCATGACAATATACGATGACAAAAGTGTAACCACTTCAGTATCTGCTAATAAACTACTGCTCTACAGAATTCAAAATTGAGTTATTAATGCATGCTACATTTTATATTTTGATATCAATAAATTGTATTAATTGTGAAGAGCTGTAAAATCCAGAGGAAGCTTATATTGATGATGAAGAAGATAAAACTGGAGAATTGTCACGGAAAATGGAGATTAGACCAGACTGAGTAAGCGAAGAATTAATGCTCTAAAAGGGAAAGAATCCGGACATGTGGCGCTGGCAAAAATGAGTGGATTTACGTCGAGGAGAAAAGGATATTCTGAATGGCTCCGGAAGGGATGTGGAGAATGAGATCCGACAGAGAGAGAGAGAGAGAGATTGGGTAGAAAATCAGAGAGAAAAAAATAATTTTGATGGGTGGATAACTAACATAAAGGAATTGAATACGCATGTGAACAAGGTGGATTGAAAAGGGCAAAACAAATTAATATACAATAAAACTGAATATATATAATAATAGCAAATAAACTATGAAAACTATGTTCTTAACTAAATACGTAGTGGTGATCTTAAAATGAGGATGTATAGAAGAAACGTACAGGTATATGGGTGTTATATTTAAGACAGAAGGAATTTGAAAATACAAAGGATTGTTGATTCTTGTCGTGGCCACGACTTAAGATATCCAGATATATATATATATATATATATATATATATATATATATATATATATATATATATAGAGAGAGAGAGAGAGAGAGAGATAGATTACCCACGTGTTAACATTTTAACCTTTTACATGTATTTAAAAGTCGGTTCCCTGTGGCGGCAGATGTAGGGGAAGATTATAAAATATTCATCGTTTGAGTCATTACAGAAGTGGCTGGCAGTATCATGGCCATATAAGTGTTAGCAGATTACAGTAGGATTAACTCATTATTTATATTGAATACAGTGTTCAGAGTTAACGGATCATGATACAATATTTGTTTTTATATTGGATGTATTTACCAAGTAATGCACTCGAAATGCAACAATTTCCAATTAAATACTAGTTGGATTTACACAGAGGTACAAAGATACTTAAACCATCAGACCTTGCGGTCCCTACTAGGTGGTCCGCCATTAATACTACTAGACAGGGACAGTTTATAGTAGACGAATAGGACACTAAAGTAGAAGGCTCTCTGGAGAGAGAGATAGAGAGAATGAGAGAGAGTGATAAAAAGAAGAGCAAGTCAGATACTAGGGGCGAGGTGTGTAACATGTATGCCCGTTCTTAATAAATCAAACCAATTCAGATGTATAATTATTGTAGAGTTAAGCAGTTACATTGACCTTTGTCCTCGCTGTTTGTCTAGCATTGGCCAAGCTTGTAATTCTATGTTCTACCTGTGCTTGCATTTAAGCTTCTCGTACCTTAAGAGGAGGTTCTTATTTTTGGTGGACCCCTTCTCCTTCATGCGTAGCTCATTAATCTGAGATTATAAAGCCTTCGCCACATATTATGACCTTTTTGTGTGGTTTAGGCATCGATTTGTTCCTGGCGAGCAATAACTAGCATGTAATTTATGAGGAACCTGTCTTTGAACGAGACAATTTTCAACCAAGAAAATTTCATATATATCTTAAAGGGGGGGGGGGGGTGGAGGGGGGTCTTTTTAAACTTGATGAGGTCTTGGGACAAAACACTATATATATATATATATATATATTATTTAGACATTTGACGAAGCCAGTCCTAAGTCTAGTTACAGCCAGCACAAAGGCATGCTTATTGATATTGAAGTATTACACACAACCCAACTTAACAAGCATCGTCACCCGTCTAGCCAGTCGATGGAGTATTGGAGTTTCTCTTTGACAACATCGGACAGGGACGCGCAGACATACTCCACCACCACCACCACTACAAACCCCCACCACCACTATCACTACTACCACCACCATCACCACTACCATCACCACCACCACCACCACCACCACTACTACTACAAACCAGACACTCTGCTAACTACAACCATCACCATTAGGGACCGTATTGTTGTTGTTGGTGGTGGTGGTGTGTTGGAGGTGGAGGTGGAACTATGGGAGGAGAGCCCAAGTGATGGTGGTGGTGGTGTGTTGGAGGTGGAGGTGGAACTATGGGAGGAGAGCCCTAGTGATGGTGGTGGTGGTGGTGGAGGTGGAGAAATGTGGTAGATGATGTTTGTTGGTGGTAGTGTGTGAATATGGAGGTGGAACTATGAGATGAGAGCCCTGGTGGTGGTGGTGGTGGTGGTGGGGGTGGAGGAATATGAATGTGGTAGATAAGGTTTGATGGTGGAGATGGGAAGAGAGACCTCCTGGTGGTGGTTGTGATGGAGGTGGAGGTATGCAATGTGGTAGGTAATGTTTGTTGGTGGAGATGGTAGAAGAGACCGCCTGGTGGTGGTGGTGGTGGAATAGGAATGTGGTAGATAAGGTTTGTTGGTGGAGATGGAAGTGGAACTTTGGGAAGAGAGACCTATTGGTGGTGGTAGTGGTGGTGGTGGTGGAAGTGGAAGAGGAATGTGGTAGATAAAGTGTTGGTGGAGGTGGTGATGGAGATGAAACCGTGGGCAAAGAAACCTAAACTTGTATTCCTAGACAAACCCCACCATATCCACTGGTAATTATTATCGGTTTATAGTAATCCTAGCCATTAATTACGATACGCTAATTATTGTAATTGCAATGAGATTACTGTAATATTATTCCAGTTCTTAGCATTGAAGTTACAGTAAATGACGTACCATTTTGACTGGCTAGGGATACGGTAACAAATATAACCATTACCACTGACAATTATAGGTTGTGTCTAGGAATATGGGCAAGGGTCAATAAAAGCATCATAAAAAAAAAAAAATCTTATACCATATTTCCACCATCACCTCCAACCCCACCAACCACAAACTTCGTCTGCCACATTCCCCCTCGAAGCCGGAAGCACTGGGACAGTTGAAATGTTTGCATGTTGTACAAAAGGTGAGATAGAAGATAGTGGTAGCACGGAATGTGGTATGTTGTGTGTGTGTGTTTTTTGTGTGTGTTTTTTTTTTTTTTTTTTTATAGAAGAAAAAGCGTTAATATGCGAGATCCTACACCTCGAACTCGACCAGCTAATAGAAGAACTCGAACCTGCCATACTACAAATCTATCTTCGCCGGGACTTAAATGCACAGCGATCCTATCCGGTGGACTACCTTTTGCTTCATCTACCACCACCCCACAGTTCTTCCACCGCACTACCTACACCACCACCCCACTGATTTTGCACCACACTTCATCTACCACCACCCTACAGTTCTTCCATTATATTTCCTCCACCTTCTATAGATCCTCCACCACACTGCCTAGACCACCACCCCACAGCTTTACCACGAAACTACCTCTGCCTCCCCTAACACCCTAAAGTCTCTCCTCTAACAATTCCTCAACCACCCCTCTGTTCTCCCCCACACTTTCTCCACACCACAGATCTTCCACCACACTTCCTCCACTTCCCACAGCTCTTCCACCACACTGCCTCCACCCCACAGCTCTTCCACCACACTGCCTCCACCCCACAGCTCTTCCACCACACTGCCTCCACCCCACAGCTCTTCCCCCACACTGCCTCCACCCCACAGATCTTCCCCCACACTTCCTCCACCCCACAGGTCTTCCACCACACTGCCTCCACCCAACAGATCTTCCACCACACTTCCTCCACCCCACAGCTCTTCCACCACACTGCCTCCACCCCACAGTATTTCCATCTCACTTCCTCCAGCCACAGCTCTTCCTCCACCTCCCACCACCACCACCAGCAGCACGACGCCTCACATCAGCCAACTTTTATCTTTCCTATAACAATTTCCCTCCGTGTGGCTCTTGTCGATAGTCCCCTTATATCTCTCCGTCCTCCTGCAAAAACTTCAAGCTAAAAAAATGGTTTGATTTTTACTTGGGTCGCAGTTGCAAGGCTAAAGAGAGTCGCGTGCTTATGTTGATGGTGGTGGTGTTTTGGTGCTTATATCAACATGAATGACGAGGCAGGGGAGTTATACAAGCGGCAACTGCGAACAGGCTTTTAATCCATTACTTGTGTAAATTGTATGCCGTTCCATAGCTGCGGTTGTGGACGGCTACCGTTCACTTCCTCAACCTATCAACTCCGGTGTTCCTCAGGGTTCTGTTCTATCTCCAATTATCTTCCTATTTTATCATTAACGACCTTCTCAATTGCACCCCCTGCCCCATTCACTCATATGCTGACGACTCTACATTGCACTATTCAACAAACCTTCCATAAAACCACTCACAACAGGAACTTCAAAACTCATGTAAGGTCATAAAGCACACATCTTCTGGTCTCTCTACTATCTCTAATTGGGGCAGACAAAACCTTGTTACTTGCTTCCAAAGCTCAATTTCTCCATCTGTTTACTCATTCCAGAAAACTATTGAGAAGTTTGTATTGGATTATTTTCGAAACTTGGCCAGTGCCTATATTTGTAACCTAAATAGATCCCATGACCTTATGGTTAGCAATGCATGAACCCCAACCAAACACTTCTCCGTAATATAATCCCAGCAAACATGACCATAAACATTTTCTTCTTGATATTGACGATAATCAAAACACTATGTCCTGGCTAGCTTTGGCACTGTATGTTATTATAGCATTATCTGCAAAAGTATGTAAGGCATAAATTGAAATTTGGTGAATATATTCTTTAGAACAATATATAGAACAATATATATATATATATAAATATATATATATATTTTTTTTTTTTCTTTAATACATACGAGGTTGAAAGAAATGGCAATTTCTGCGTTGGAAATTATTATTCAAAGTTTCCAGGTCTCTGATGAGTTTTCGCTGGGTGGCAGGAAGTAGATGAAGGAGATGAGCAAAATTCATGGTGGTACAGGGTTACATAAATGTAAATGATGATACAGGATATACGACGCGTTTCACTGGACAACCAGCATTATCAAGTAAGGATGGAATGATAGAAAAGGTAAACAGGAAGGGTATATATAGAGGGTGGAGGATCAGAGGAGGCGAAAAACAAGGGACAAAAGTCTACTATTGGTGGAGGGGTATTCTGGGAAAGAGAAAGGGGGGAACCGCTTCACGCATGCACACTGGATGCGGGATGGTGGTCGGTTGGTGGGGTCGAGGCTGATTGGCTGCGTGTCGAGGGGCGTGGCCTAAGTTGTGTGGCGCCTGCGGAAGACGAAGCTGAAGGAGGTAGCGCGGGGGGCTGCGTCAAGGGCACCGGTGGGCGAGGGGGGGTGTTAGGTCCTGTAGGAAAGTGCCTTTTGGCAGAAGGAAGGATCTGAAGGTCCAGAGTTTGGTTGTTGATGTTGGGATGTAAGGCTTGGATATATAAAGCTTCGAGTAAAGGTAATCTCCTTGGGTCACTTTCTTTATCGAGTATGGTGGTGTGTTTCTCTAACTCGTTGCGTGTGAGGTGAGGGTGGTTAGGGGTGAGATAGTGGTCTTTGATGGTTCCAGCCTGAAGGTGAAGAGTTAGCCGACGTGAAAGACGAGTCTGCGTCATACCAATATAGGAATGAGGTCCACAGTCCTCATAATTACAGGTATGTTGGTAAATGACGTGATCGTCGGTCATCGGGCTCTTTATCTTGGTGGAGGCTGGTTTGTTGCGGAGAACGAGGTTGGAGGTCTTTGGGGATTTGTAATAAATTATTAATTTGATTTTGTTTTCCGGGTTGGTTGGGTGGACATGCTTGGAGATTATTTCTTTTAAGACGGCCTCGTCATTTTTGTGTTCAGAGGACATGTAATTGCGGTAGAAGATCTTAATTTCATTGGGGGGGTCAATGTTGGGAGGGCTTTGGGTGTACCATTTTTCAAGATGGTGGTTGATGGTGCTGGAGATGTCGGAGTTGGAGTATCCGTTATTTACTAAAACTTGGGATAGTCTTTCTAGTTCCTGGTGGGTGTCGGCCCAGGTAGAGCAGTGCGTGAGGGCTCTCCTAACATAGGCGGAGATGGAGGATAGAAGATAACGGCGGGGGCATTCACTATCGCCGTTGAGGCATTGTCCTGTGTTAGTTGGTTTAATGTAGACGGTGGTTTTGAACCCATGGTCGTTCAGAGCTACGAGGATGTCGAGGAAGGGGAGTTGTCCATTGTTAGATTTTTCAAAGGTGAAGTTAAGTCCGGAGGAGGTCATGAAGCGACGCTGGAGTTCCTGTAGTTCGTGGAGGTCCTTGATTTGCACGAAGATGTCATCCACGTATCTACAGTTGACGGCGGGTCGTTGGGCAGCTAGGAGCTCTTCCTCGATGGTACCCATGAAAAAGTTCGCAAAAAGAACTCCTAGAGGGCTGCCCATCGCCACACCGTCTATCTGCTTGTACATGTTGCCCCGGGGGCAAAGGAAGGGGGCCTCCTTGGTACATAGCTCCAGTAGTGTTTTCAGGGCCTTCTCCGGGATGTCCAGTGTTGGTGTATCAGGGCAATGATAAATTCGACGTAGAATCATGTCAATGGTCCTATCCACTGGCACGTTGGTGAACAGGCTTTCTACGTCGAGAGAGGCGATTGTGTGGTTGTTGTTACGGGGGGTGTCTCGTAAAATGTCCAAGAAATCGTGGGCTGAGTTAAGGTTGAATTGGCTGGGCAAGTAGGGGGTGAGGAGGTTGTTCAGGGCCTTGGCAATCTGGTAGGTGGCAGTGGGGATCTGGGAGATGAGGCGGAGGGGGTTCCCATGGGTACCATCGAGGAAGAGCTCCTAGCTGCCCAACGACCCGCCGTCTACTGTAGATACGTGGATGACATCTTCGTGCAAATCAAGGACCTCCACGAACTACAGGAACTCCAGCGTCGCTTCATGACCTCCTCCGGACTTAACTTCACCTTTAAAAAATCTAACAATGGACAACTCCCCTTCTTAGACATCCTCGTAGCTCTGAACGACCATGGGTTCAAAACCACCGTCTACATTAAACCAACTAACACAGGACAATGCCTCAACGGCGATAGTGAATGCCCCCGCCGTTATCGTCTATCCTCCATCTCCGCCTATGTTAGGAGAGCCCTCACGCACTGCTCTACCTGGGCCGACACCCACCAGGAACTAGAAAGACTATCCCAAGTTTTAGTAAATAACGGATACTCCAACTCCGACATCTCCAGCACCATCAACCACCATCTTGAAAAATGGTACACCCAAAGCCCTCCCAACATTGACCCCCCAATGAAATTAAGATCTTCTACCGCAATTACATGTCCTTTGAACACAAAAATGACGAGGCCGTCTTAAAAGAAATAATCTCCAAGCATGTCCACCCAACCAACCCGGAAAACAAAATCAAATTAATAATTTATTACAAATCCCCCAAGACCTCCAACCTCGTTCTCCGCAACAAACCAGCCTCCACCAAGATAAAGAGCCCGATGACCGACGATCACGTCATTTACCAACATACCTGTAATTATGAGGACTGTGGACCTCATTCCTATATTGGTATGACGCAGACTCGTCTTTCACGTCGGCTAACTCTTCACCTTCAGGCTGGAGCCATCTAAGACCACTATCTCACCCCTAACCACCCTCACCTCACACGCAACGAGTTAGAGAAACACACCACCATACTCGTTAAAGAAAGTGACCCAAGGAGATTACCTATACTCGAAGCTTTATATATCCAAGCCTTACATCCCAACATCAACAACCAAACTCTGGACCTTCAGATCCTTCCTTCTGCCAAAAGGCACTTTCCTACAGGACCTAACACCCCCCCTCGCCCCCCGGTGCCCTTGACGCAGCCCCCCGCGCTACCTCCTTCAGCTTCGTCTTCCGCAGGCGCCACACAACTTAGGCCACGCCCCTCGACACGCAGCTAATCAGCCTCGACCCCACCAACCGACCACCATCCCGCATCCAGTGCGCATGCGTGAAGCGGTTCCCCCCTTTCTCTTTCCCAGAATACCCCTCCACCAATAGTAGACTTTTGCCCCTTGTTTTTCGCCTCCTCTGATCCTCCACCCTCTATATATACCCTTCCTGTTTACCTTTTATATCATTCCATCCTTACTTGATAATGCTGGTTGTCCAGTGAAACGTGTCGTATATCCTGTATCATCATTTACATTTATGTAACCCTGTACCACCATGAATTTTGCTCATCTCCTTCATCTACTTCCTGCCACCCAGCGAAAACTCATCAGAGACCTGGAAACTTTGAATAATAAAATTTCCAACGCAGAAATTACCATTTCTTTCAACCTCGCATGTATTAAAGAAAATGTATTACCTGGCTTTACTAACATATATATATATATATATATATATATATATATATATATATATATATATTATATATATATATATATATATATGGATATATAGATGAATGTACCTGATTAACTGTTTTAATCAATGCTTGGTGGATGACTGTCGACAGCTCTATTTCTCTGTTCAATATTTCTCAAAATTACAAATGTTATTTAGATTAACCTGGTATGTACTTTATTCCGTCCACGAGAACATCTCAGTAACTTTTGGCTTCACTTTTTGGCCTCCTTCTCCCACACTCTCCCTTTGACAGACCCCCCCATCATCCGTAAGGGGAGATAGGACGTTTTTCTGATCCTTTTTCTTCCTCATGATTATCCCCATTAGTTTGAGATTTTAAGACGTGTGCCCCATTAGTTTGTCGATTTTAAAACCTTTCGCCCCATTCTTTGTCAATATTAAGACCTTTCGTGCCCTTTAGGTGTCGATGTTTTTCCTGACGAGCAGTAGCGAGCCTGTAATTGTGGAGGAACCGGCCATCAGCCGTGACATCTTTCTACCGAAAAATTTACAAATAAATCTCGTAGGGGGCTCTAATGGATGTTTTTTTTTAAAGTTTGATGGAGGTCTAGGGAGGAAACTAAAAATATATTAATGTATAAATAAATAGACTTAAGGCAGCCCACCTCGCTTTTTTTTCTCTTTCTCTCCCTCTCTCTGGCTTGTATCCATTCGGCCCCATTCAGCTTATTATTTTAAGACGTTTACCCCAATCCAGGTGTCAATATTTGCCTGGTGAGCGGTTGCGAACCAGCATATATATGTTTTAGTTTTGAGAGCAAGCTAAATTTGTAAATTTTTCGATAGAAAAAATGTCAATGGCGAAGCCGGATTTCTCCATACAATGCTGGCTCGCTATCGCTCGCCAGGAAGATATCGACACCTGGATGGGGATAAACGTCTTAAAACAGTTGGCTGAATGGGGCCGAACAAGCCAGAGAGAGAAACGGAGAGAAAGAAAACGAAAGCAGGTGACCCCCTTAAGCTGGCACCAACACTATAGAGGAGAAGGTATCGGAGTCTACATACAATACAAACATATCATACCATTGACTAACTTCACATCCATTGTGACTGTATTTGTAGTCTGGCATCTTCATTATGTATGTTCTATTATAATTAAAGCCACCTAATAAGTCTACTTTCCGTTAAGGGAGAAGGTTTATTTGTTGTTCAATAATTTCATATATATATATATTATTTTTAATTTTCCTCCCTAGACCTCCATCAAACTTTAAAACGCATCCATTAGATCCTCCTTCTAGATTAATTTGTAAATTTTTCAGTAGATTAATGTCTTCCAAAATTACAGGTTCATTATCGTTCGCCTGGAAAATAAAGACACCTAAATAGCACGAAAGTTTTAAATATTGACAAAGAAATGGGGTGAGAGGTCTTAACATCGTCAAACTAATGGGGCAAACATCTTAAAAATGTGAAAACTAATGGGGCTAAACATGAGAGAGAAGGGGGTCTAGAAAACCGGCCAATCTCCCCTTAAGTTACCGACACCAATGCGAAAGAAACCCAAGATATTGCTGGAAGAAACTTGCGTACCAAAATTTGCTGTGAAAAAGTGCTCGTTTGACACCGATTGTAAAGGGAGATGGGTCGTTTTTATGGGCCCTCTTCTACCTCATGTTTAGTCCCATTAGTTTTCAGATTATAAGATGTTTGCCTCATTAGTGTGTCGATTTTAAGACCTTTCGCCAAATTTCTTTGTCAATAATAAGACCTTTCGTGCTATTTAGGGGTCGATTTTTTTTCCTGGCGAACGATAGTGAGCCTGTAATTTTGGAAGAACCGGTCCCGGCCGAAAAATGTACAATTTAATCTAGAAAGGGGCTCTAATGGATGTTTATTTAGGTTTAATTGAGGTCTAGGGAGAAAACTAAAAAAATCATATATATATATATGAATTAATCGACTTAATTATAAACCGTTCCCCTTAATCCATCCACAGCATTGGCTTCGTCTTTTTCAATACAATCAACATTAATCATATTAGAGACTTCATTGGTTATTAAATTATCTTTAAAAAATATGTAATTCGTGTTCCTATTTTCGTTGATCCTCTTTTCCCCGTAATAATATTAAGAGTTAAGCTTCTCCTGCAGCTCCACTAAGCTTATTACATTCATAAACTAAAGTGTATATGCCGTTGGAGCCCTGGTGGTTCAGTGGTTAGAGTAATTGTCTAGAGTCTATTTTTTCCAGCTGATCATACATTGAATCCCTTAATAGCGAATGTATCAATATTTAAGGGGAAAATATGAAACAAATTTATCTAAGTCATATTTATGCTAAGTTTACATAATTATCAACACATTTATAGGTTACTCCTATATTACAGGCTTGCTATCGCTCGCCAGGAAAAAAATCGACACCTAAATTATACGAAAAGTCTTAATATTAACAAATAAATGGGTGAAACGTCGTAAAATCGCCAAACTAATGGGGCGAACAAATTAAAATGTCAAATTAATGGGGCTAAACATGAGGGAGAAGGGGGTCTAGGAAAACGACCCAGGGTTTTAGTTTGTTCCCAAGACCTTCATCAAGCTTTAAAAATATTACCCCCCCCCCAAGAACGTCCTAGAGATAAATGTGTACATTTTTCGGTAGAAATTGTCCCGGTCGAAAGCCTGTTCCAAGTAAATTTCAGGGTCGCTATCGCTTACCAGGCAAAGAAACGACACATAAATGTCACTCAAGGTCTTAAAATTGATTCGCCAGACCAATAGGGCGAACGTCTTAGAATGTCATGGCTAATGGGGCTAATCATGAGAGAGAAAGGGGTCCAGAAAAATACCCCCTTACCGGTGTTGTTGACTAGCGAATCAACGTGTTGCATGTTTAAGGGGAGACTGACCGTTTGTTTGGTCTATTAATTCATTTATTCATATATATTTTGTTAGTGCCCTCCCTAGACCTCCATCAAGCTTAGAAAAACACCCCCTAAACCACCCTTCAAGATAAATTTGTACATTTTTCGGTAGTAAAATGTCCCGGCCAAAGGCCGATTCTTCTTAAAATTGCAGGCTCGTTATCGCTCACCAGGAAATGATCGACACCTAAATGGCATGAAAGGTCTTAACATTGACAACAAAATGGGGCGAAAGGTGTTAAAATCGCCAAACTAATGGGCCGAACGTCTTATTATCTCAAAAATAATGGGGCTAAACATTAGGGAGAAGGCGGTCCAGAAAAACGGCCTGCCTCCCCTTAACTGTTTTGGTTACCCTTTCCATACAACCCCAGTTATACCCTTTCCATACAACCCCAGTTATTCCCTTTCCATACAACCCCAGTTATTCCCTTTCCATACAACCCCAGTTATTCCCTTTCCATACAACCCCAGTTATTCCCTTTCCATACAACCCCAGTTATTCCCTTTCCATACAACCCCAGTTATTCCCTTTCCATACAACCCCAGTTATTCCGCTTTCCATACAACCCCATTATACCCTTTCCATACAACCCCAGTATTCCTTTCCATACACAGTATACCTTTCCATACAACCCCAGTTATTCCCTTCCATACAACCCCAGTTATTCCTTTCCATACAACCCCAGTTATACCCTTCCATACAACCCCAGTTATTCCCTTTCCATACAACCCCAGTTATTCCCTTTCCATACAACCCCAGTTATTCCCTTTCCATACAACCCCAGTTATACCCTTTCCATACAACCCCAGTTATTCCCTTTCATACAACCCATTTATTCCCTTTCCATACAACCCAGTTATTCCCTTTCCATACAACCCCAGTTATTCCCTTCCATACAAGTTATTCCCTTTCCATACAACCCCAGTTATACCCTTTCCATACAACCCCAGTTATTCCCTTTCCATACAACCCCAGTTATACCCTTTCCATACAACCCCAGTTATTCCCTTTCCATACAACCCCAGTTATTCCCTTTCCATACAACCCCAGTTATACCCTTTCCATACAACCCCAGTTATTCCCTTTCCATACAACCCCAGTTATTCCCTTTCCATACAACCCCAGTTATTCCCTTTCCATACAACCCCAGTTATTCCCTTTCCATACAACCCCAGTTATTCCCTTTCCATACAACCCCAGTTATACCCTTTCCATACAACCCCAGTTATTCCCTTTCCATACAACCCCAGTTATTCCCTTTCCATACAACCCCAGTTATACCCTTTCCATACAACCCCCAGTTATTCCCTTTCATACAACCCCAGTTATTCCCTTTCCATACAACCCCAGTTATTCCCTTTCCATACAACCCCAGTTATTCCCTTTCCATACAACCCCAGTTATTCCCTTTCCATACAACGTTATACCTTTCCATACAACCCCAGTTATTCCCTTTCCATACAACCCCAGTTATTCCCTTTCCATACAACCCCAGTTATTCCCTTTCCATACAACCCCAGTTATTCCCTTTCCATACAACCCCAGTTATTCTAACAAAACTAAACTGTTCCACTAATGCTCACCGTATATAGTGAGTTCACTGCTCAATAGGTGGCATTCTGAGAGTGAGGGTCTGAGTCTGGAGGGTCAGACGGTGAAGCACTTGAGCGAAGCAACCGGCCGCTTCAGAGATGGAGCTGCTTCGAGCCATGATGGATGCTTCACATGTCTCACTCCCCAGACTGGAACAAGACCTCACGGGCTTCACCGTGTTGAGGGGTGGAATGAACAGGCTCTCAGCCTATGCCCGAGAGGGAGTAGTTGGAATATAGAAAAAAAAAAAAAAAAAAAAAAAAAAAAAAAAAAAAACACACATATATTGTAGCCTATATACTCAGCCACATATCCCATTTGCTGGGGGTGGCAGACACGAGACAGAGCCCGAACAGAATATGACATGACATGATGGCTAAAGAAAAGCTAGAATTATAACTATAATTGATGGATTGGTGGGTTAGAACAACATTTAAAATTCCCATTCTCAGGGTCCAGGACCACTTTCGCGTTCCCTCGCCGGCTTCTCTGTCTCGTCGAGTACGAGAATTATACAAGGGGAGGAGGATTCCTAGCCCCCTGGCCCCATACACATATATACCAGGCCGAAATATAACACCTTAGTCAAGGACAACTAAAATGAATAGTTCTCTGAAACCATTACCGAGTATTTGAATTATTTACCAATGAGCAGGTAATTGTTCATATTACAGCACGTAATTGATTAGAACACTTATGTATGTAATTGGTTACTATTAAGCGTTAACTTCTACAGTGCACAATGGCAGACAAATAGTAATTCCAACAGTTTCGGCGGTTAGTCTATGACCTCCTCAGTACAAGAAACGGCTTGGATTAAGGAGGCCCACCTTGTGTTTTGTTTCTCTCTCTCTCTTTGGGTTGTATCCATCGACCCAATTCAGCCTACTGTTTTAAGACGTTTATCCCCATCCAGTGGGTCGCATTAGTGTGTCCCTTAGAGTGCCTGGTATTAATTTATTGATACTATTTTCATCACATTTACAAATTAGGTAGCCTCATTTCCTGTAATCCCTCTCCTACTCGACGAGACAGAGAAAGTTGCGGGGGAACGCGAAAGTGGTCCCGGTCCCTGAGAATAGGAACTTTAAATTTTGTTTCTGTTCGTGCTCTGTCTCGTGTCGGCCACCCCCAGCAATGGAGTATGTGCCTGAGTATACTGTATATATGCAGACATACATACCTCTGACTTTCTCTTCGTAAATGCCTCCTCTGGTCTTTGCCCCCCAGGCTCCAGTGATACGCCATTCTCGCCTCTAGCACTCGTAGTCATTAGCCTCCATTAACTACCAACCTACCAATTACCCCGCCCATTACCAACAAACTACGCGGCAGGTGCAGGTCGGGCAAGGCTACCAACAACATAAACAAGATATCCCAAGTTTTGATGGACACCCCCCTTGCATACACCGACTTGGCCGCCATATGTCAGAGGCCAAGGTAATTAAGGAAGGAAGGAAGGAGAGAGAGAGAGAGAGAGAGGTTGGAGGTGGAGCTAGTACAGTACAGTCGGGTTTAGAAGTTCGTCGAAATCCTGAATAAGTATCTTTATTATCTTAAGGTGATTTTTTTATATTTTGTTTTTTACAGTTCCCGGTAATTTCTAATCAACCAATTATCACTGCATGTTATATTTATCGTAGGGTTGTCAAATCGGTATGAAGCAGATTAACATGTTCAGTGTGGTACATCTGTGTAATTAACCATTCATATATATTTTAACTAGACAACTGTGATGGAGAGCTACCTATAATGGTTATTAGATTTACTTGCAGCTTCACGAAAATGCTTAGGGAGTTAACCATTACTGTACGGGCGACGTCTTTTATCATTTGGTTTGAGCTACATCTAGACTATTTGATTAAGTTTTGGAAGGATATGTCGTTTCTGAAAGGATGAATTGAGAGAGTCTGTAGCCTTTGTATTAGTAGACGTGCTTCCTAAGGTGAATATAATCGTCTAATAGTTGCCAGCATACAATGAAAATAATGTCGTCGGTATTGTATGGGTTAAGGAAGCTTACACATACAGTAAAACTCAATACATGACTTATCTTACAATCTTTCTTCTTTGGCTTTCTTTGCGCTATAGTCTATTCGCGGTAAGTAGGCGAACAATCATGACCTCTATTCTCTGTAATTCAAAAATGGCTAGAGCAAATTGGCTATAAATTTCCACATCTATTCCTTGACTGACACTTCCCAAAGGGTAGAAATATTAGCACGATTACTCTAGGCGTTTTTTAGTTACAGAGGATAGACGTCATGATTTCTCACCTACTTAAAGCGAATAGACTATAGTACCGATACAAAGGTCAGCTAATGCCGAACCAACTCACAGGAAACGCAGGGGAAAGAAAGAAAGCGAACGTGAACGAGACAAAACCGAAATTAGGAAGGAAACCGGAAATTGGGAGGAAATGAATGAAGCCAAAGAGAAGAAGTGAGGGCGGAAGGTTGAGTAGTTAAGGGGGTAGTGCTTGTGTTTTTGGTCTATGTATTTACCTATAAATGTATTTATATATTTCCTCGCTAGACCTCCATCAAGCTTAAATTAACACCCCTTAGACCCCCTCATGATAAATGTGTACATTTTTCGGTAGAAAAATGTTCCAGCCGAAGGTCGGTTCCTTCTAAAATTACAGGTTCGCTATCGCTCGCCAGGAAAAAATCGACACCTAAATGACACGATAGGTCTTGATATTGACACAAAAATGGGGTGAAAGGTCGTGATATTAACACAGAAATTGGGTGAAAGGTCTTAAAATCGACAAACTAATGGAACGAACGTCTTAAAATCTCAAAACCAATATGTTAAACCTGAGCGAGAAGGTGGTCCAAAAAAAGCAACTACCTTCCCCATAAAAGAGGGCGAGGAGGTTAATAATTGGAAGGGGGGGGGGGGGGGGCACTGGGGAGGGAAAAAGGGACACGCACCACAGAAGAGAAACGGCTCGATTGGAAAACTTAAATAAGGGGCTAGTGGTTTATTAATTCATTCATTAATTAATTCATTAATTAATTCATTCATTAACTTAAATAAGGGGCTAGTGGTCTATTAATTAATTCATTAATTAATTAATTCATTAATTCATTAATTAATTAATTCATTAATTCATTCATTAACTTAAATAAGGGGCTAGTGGTCTATTAATTCATTCATTCATTCATTAATTAATTCATTAATTCATTCATTAATTAATTAATTAATTCATTCATTAACTTAAATAAGGGGCTAGTGGTCAATTTCATTACTTAAATAAGGAGCTAGTGATCTAATCATTTTTGTATTAATTTAAATTTTAGTTTCCTCGCTAGACCTCCCTCAAACGTAGACAAAACACCCTCTAGCCCCCCCCCCCCCCCCCTCCCCCCTCAACATATATTTGTACCTTTTATGGTAGAACAAATCTCCTGGCTGAAGGCCGGTTCTACCAAAATTACAGGATCATTATCGTTCGCCAGGAAAAAGTTCAACACCTAAATAGCACGAAAGGTCTTAATATTGACAAACATTTACAGGCTCGCTATCGCTCGCCAGGATAAAATCGAAACCTAAATGAGATGAAAAGTGTTAATATTGACAATCAGATGGGGCGAAAGGTCTTAAAATCGACAAACTAATGGGGCAAACATCTTGAAGTATGAACACTAATGGGGCTAAACATAAGGGAGAATGGGATCTAGAAGCCTTTTCGGTAACATGGCAGTTTTTGTCCCCCTTCATTCTTTCTACCACTATAGTACGTTTCATACAGCTTAGGAAGGATCTCTAGCCATCAAAGGGCGTAACTCGATCTCAGTCCATAAGGCGATTGTATACAGCTTAGGAAGGACCTCAAGGCAATCCAAGAACTTAACTCGATCTCAGATTTTAGGAGTATAGTTGGTTGTTGGAAGGAACATAATAATTGATATTGGTTCAGGGGTAATTTATCGAGAGGACTTCCCTAGTGGTTAAGGCCCCATTAATTGCTCTTTCCATTCACATATACATAGCCTACGTGAGTTGCAGTTGGGATGTGTGTACATGCTTAGATTGATATGCAGGATTCGAAGTTGCATAATAAATGGTAGGCAGTGTCCACCAACCTTTAACTGTCTTCGTGGTGCGATGCATAAGGTGTTGATTTTCGGTGTGAGCATCCTGGGTTCGAATCCACGGACTGCCACATGTGTTTGTAAATTTCATTAATCGATTTTAGGAGTATAGTTGGTTATTGGAAGGAACATAATAATCCATAAGGCGATTTTATACAGCTTAGGAAGGACCTCCAACCATCAAAGGGGTAAAGTCGATCTCACCTAACCCTATGACTCGCACACACACCCTTTCTATACTTAAGGGGAGGCAGACCGTTTTTCTGGACCCCCTTCTCCCTAATGTTTAGCCCCACTAGTTTTGAGATTACAAGACGTTCGGCCCATTAGTTTGGCGATTTTAACACCTTTCGCCCCATTTCGTTGTCAAATTTAAGACCTTTTGTGCCATTTAGGTGTCGATTATTTCCTGGCGAGCGATAGCGAGCCTGCAGTTTTAAGAGGAACCGGCCTTCGGCTGGCACATTTTTCTACCGAAAAATTTACAAATTTATCTTGATGGGGTGTCTAGGAAGTGTTTTCCTAAGCTTGATGGAGGTCTAGGGAGGAAACTAAAAAAATATATGAATACATTAATGAATAGACCAAACAAACGGCCAGTCTCCCCTTAATTAAATCAATAAATACCAGCCAGCAACATACAAGGCAGAGGCCGTCATAAACTACACCGGTAGGGTTAATTGGCTAGGGGAGGGAACTGGAAAGGGTGAGGGAGGAAGGCGACGCACGAGACAAGGGGCAGAGAAAAAGAGCACCGTTTGAGTACTAGATTAACCCTTTCACGCACATATGACGCAGAGGTGGCCAGATGAGCAATAAGAAATAGAGTTCTCTCACTCTTACAATTACCTCTCCAAAATTAGTTTTCTGCCCACAGCTAACTCAAAGACAACTGCAGAGGTTGAAGTAACTAAACTAAAGATTTATAAATACCCCTGAATACCCCAATAAATACCCCAAAGGCTTTAAAGTATCCCCAATAGGCTCAAAATCGCGTCATATGTCGGAGAGGGTTAAGGGGAGGTCTTTAGTCTGTTTCCTACTCCTCCAGCAATCTTAAAATGTCACCCCCTTGACCCCCTTTCAAGATAAATTTGTACATTTTTCGGTAGAAAAATGTCCCGGCTGAAGGCCGGTTCCTCTTAAATTACAGGCTCGCTATCGCTCGCCAGGATAAAATTGACACCTAAATAGCACGAAAGGTCTTAAAATTGACAGAAATGGGTCGAAAGTTCTTAAAATCGTCAAAATAATGGGGCGAACGTCTAAAAAAATAGAAAAGCAATGGGGCTATACATGAGGGAGAAAGGAGTCAAGAAAAACATCCCTCAAGTGGAAATCTCCCCTTAAGGTGGGATGGTACGTTTTTTTTTTTTTTTCGATTTTGTTCATTTACTTATTATTTGTCTAGTTTCTTCCCTAGACCCCCATTAAACTTAAACTTATTAATTATTTGTTTAGTTGCTTCCCTAGACCTCCATCAAGCTTAGAAAAACACCCCCTAGACCCCCCCTTCAAGGTAGATTTGTAAACTTTTCGGTCGATAAATGTCCTGGCCGAAGGCCGAATCCTCCTAAACTACTGGCTCACAATCGCTCGCCAGGAAAAAACCGACACCTAAATGACAAGAAAAGTCTTAATATTGACAAAGAAATGGGGCTATAGGTCTTAAAATCGCCAAACTAATGGGTCGAACGTCTTAAAATCACAAAACTAATGGGGCTAAACATGAGAAAGAAGGGGAACCAGAAAAACGAACCATCTCCCCTTAAAAGTATTAGAATATAAGCAAGTTAATTTGATATGTATCTGTGAATAAATTCCAATCAGTGCTGGCAGTGTATTATTTAGGAATTCAATTACCTAAGCAGAAGTTAGATCCAAATCATGATCAAATACATCCGAATACAAGCTATCATTCCTTTCACTATTCATGAGTGTGTGTGTGTGTGTGTGTGTGTGTGTGTGTGTGTGTGTGTGTGTGTGTGTGTGTGAGTGTGTGTGTGTGTGTGTGTGTGTGTGTGTGTGTGTGAGGGGGGGCGGGGGGGGGGGGGATAAAATGATGAGGCGAATATGGTTAGTCCTTCATAAATTCTCTGTCGCTTAGTTGAACATAGTTGTCCAGGGTTAAGGGGGCAGTGGTTATTTTTTGGTATATTTACTGGTAGTTAATCACATATTATTTTAGTTTCCTCGCTAGACCTCCATCATGCTTAAGATAGCATCCCCTAGACCCCCTTCAAGATAAATTTGAATATTTCCGGTAGAAAAATTTCTCCTTCTTATAATAACAGGCTTGCTATCGCTCGCCAGAAAAAAGTCGACACCTAAATGGCACGAAAGGTCTATATATTAATAAGGAAATCAGAGGAAAGTTCTTAATATCACCAAAATAATGGGCTTAACGTCTTAAAATGTGAACACTAATGGGGCTAAGCATGAGGGAGAAGGGTGGCCAGAAAAGCGAATGGAGACGTCTGGATGAGGCCATACTCGAAGTAGGCAAGGGTATAACATGGTATAATAAAGGTCTTTCCAAGCATTGGGTATAGCCTATTGATGGTGATTTACCTTTGTACACGTATATTCATAAGGTTTATTACCTTACATATACCTTTATATTATTAATATGGACACTTTAATTGCCCTTTTCACACTCATTATTTTTATAATGGAGAAAAATACGTTGGAAATATACTCTAAGCGGAGCCATATTGTTTAAGGAGAGGTTTTTAGTTTGGTCCCTAGATATCCTTCAAGCTTAAGATTACACCCCCTTGAGCCCCTTTCAAGATATATTTGTACATTTTTCGGTAGAAAAATGTCCCGGCTGAAAGCCGGTTCCTCTTAAATTACAGGCTCGCTATCGCTCGCCAGGATAAAATCGACACCTAAATGGCACGAAAGGTCTTAAAATTGACAGAATGGGGCGGACATTCTTAAAATCACCAAACTAATGGGGCAAACGTCTTAAAAACTAAAAAAGCAATGGGGTTGGACATAAGGGAGAAAGGGGTCGAGAAAAAAGTCCGTCAAGTGGAAACCTCCCTTTAATGATTAGTCGAGTAAATTATAATATAAACAGTAAATTATAAGTTTGTTAATTATTATCAAAACCTACACCGGGACAGTAATTAATGATATATATATATTCAATCATTGGACCGGTTTGATAATTATGTCGAGTCACAAGCCTCACATTAAGCTATTAATGATTTATACTGACCTGGATTAAGGGGAGATGGGCGTATTTATTTGCTCATTGATGGATCTTCTATTGTTATTTGTTGTTTCCTCCCTAGACCTCCATCAAGCTTAAACCCCCAGACCCTCCTTCAAGATAATTTTTTAAAAATGTCCCGACCGAAGGCCGGTTTCCCTTCCCTTTCCCTGGCTCGCTGTCGCTCGCCAGGCATAAAGCGACACCTAAATATCACGAAAAGTCTTAATTTTGACAAAGAAATGTGTCGAAAGGACTTACCATCAGCAAACTAATGGGCCAGACGTCTTAAAATCTGATAACTATTGAGGCTAAACATGAGGGAGAAGGGGGCCAGAAAAAGCCCCATCTCCCCTTAACTGACAACAATTAGGGCATCACAATGTTTCATAATTTTCATAATCAGAAGTATGATAGACAATTTGTTTTATGTAGGATTAGTTTTTTTCCACTTATGTTTAGCCCCATAAATTTTAAGGTTTTAAGACATTCACTCCATTAGTTTGGCGATTTTAAGATCTTTGGCAGATGGAAACGTATCCAAATTCGCATACATTTATATACTAAATATTCACACCTAGCTGAATGTTGTATGAAGAATATTGATTAAATGTATAGACATTATCGCTGTGAAATTGAACAATATTGTGAAAGGAATCCGTAGTAGTTCTCATCACATTTTGTCTTTTATCGGGCGCGTATACAAATTATAATATCGATTGGCAAAAAATTATAATTCACCCCTTCTGTACCGGAGACGTCTTTTTAACTATATGCTGGCTACTATTAGACGATTGTATTCAGTTTAAAAAGGGCCTCCAGCAAATAACAGGCTTCGAACTATCTCAATATTAACCCTTTTTACTATCACCAATCCTTCTCGAGCTGCACACAATCGTCTAATTATAGCTAGAATATAAGGAAAAAGAAGCTGCGGTACAGAAGGGGTTAAATCTCTAACATCTCCAGGTACCTCGTAAGCTGAATGAATGACGTGATGAACAGCAAAATAAAGGGTGCGTTACAGTAATTGTTTGTCGAAATCATTTGGATTAAGTCAGGTTTTCAATAGTTAACACTCCGTTCTTAAAGGGAGACTGGCCGTCTGTTTGGTCTATTAATTCATTTATTCATATATATTTTTTTGTTTCCTCCCTAGACCTCCATCAAGCTTAGAAAAACACCCCCTAGACCCCCTTCAAGATCATTTCTACATTTTTCGGTAGAAAAATGTCCGGGCCGTAGGCCGATTCCTCTTAAAATTGCAGGCTCGCTATCGCTCGTCAGGAAATGATCGACACCTAAATGGCGCTAAAGGTCTTAAAATTGACAACGAAATGAGGCGAAAGGTGTTAAAGCCAAACTAAAGGGCCGAACGTTTTATAATCTCAAAACTAGTGGGGCTAAACACTAGGGAGAAGGGGGTTCAGAAAAACGGTCTGCCTCCCCTTAATGGTTCGTTTGATATGGACTAGACAACATCCTTTCTTAATATATTAGAAATGCGTACATCAATGTCACTGACTTTGTTAACAACATTCTAAATACTCTATACACAACCTTGCCATACCGAATTGAGTCATTATGGCGAGGTATACAAATTGAGTCATTATGGCGAGGTATACAAATTGAGTCATTATGGCGAGGTATACAAATTGAGTCATTATGGCGAGGTATACAAATTGAGTCATTATGGCGAGGTATACAAATTGAGTCATTATGGCGAGGTATACAAATTGAGTCATTATGGCGAGGTATACAAATTGAGTCATTATGGCGAGGTATACAAATTGAGTCATTATGGCGAGGTATACAAATTGAGTCATTATGGCGAGGTATACAAATTCGAGTCGTTCAATAATGGATCGGCAATTAAGGGGAGACGGTCGTTTTTCTGGTCCCCTTTCTCCCTCGTGTTTAGTCCCATTATGTTTTAGATGTTTAGACGTTCGGCCCATTTGTTTGGCGATTTTCAGACCTTTCGTCCCATTTCGTTATAAATGTTAAGACCTATTGTGCCATTTAGGTGTCGATTTTTTCCTGGCGAGCGATACCGAGCCTGTAATTGTAAGAGGAACCGGCCTTCGGCCGGGAAGTTTTTCTACCCAAAAATTTACAAATTTATTTTGAGGGGGGGGTCTAGGGGATGTTTTTCTAAGTTTGAGGGATGTCTAGCGAGGGAACTAAGACTTTATGAATGCATGAATGTATAGGCCAAAAAAGCAGTCAGTGTCCCCTTAAATGATAAGGCTGATGATAATGATGACGGGCAAATGCTATCCGATGTTCAAATAAGACATTACTTACTTATAGCTTTAGCGATATACTGTAATTAGCACCACTCGAGATTATGTATACGATTACAAACCCGTTTATGTCCGTCTATCTGTATTTAGACTACAGATGTATAGCCATTCATAGTAATGTCAAAACAGTATTACACACCCAGAGACATTTCAACCCGAGTGTAATGTGTGTGTCTGTGTGTGTGTGAGAGAGAGAGAGAGAGAGAGTGAGGGAGTGAGTGAGTGAATAAGCTTTATATAATTATGAAGATTAATTGTTCTGTTTATTTGTCCCACACCCATAGCTAACAAGCACAAACAAACACCACCACTGGCGCCAACATAACAACAGTCGCTACCAAAACAGTATAATACACGTCAACATCACTATAGTTATTTATACGTATATGTCTGTCATGTATTGTCTATTATTGGGTAACCTATTTCACCTCTATTACAACTACACCACAATATGACAACCATTAGACTATTATTACAACCACTAGTACAAGCATTACACCACTATTACAACCACTACACTACTATTACAACCACACTATGACTCACTCACCATACCACCACCATATTGTTAACCACACCATTCACTATACTACCACCATATTGTTAACCACACCATTCACTATACCACCACCATATTGTTAACCACACTATTCACTATACCACCACCATATTGTTAATCACACCATTACCCCATTCACTATACCACCACCATATTGTTAACCACACCATTCACTATACCACCACCATATTTTCTACCATACCATTACCCCATTCACTATACCACCACCATATTGTCTACCATACCATTACCCCATTCACTATACCATCACCATATTGTTAACCAAACCATTTACTATACCACCACCATATTGTTAACCACACCTTTCATTATACCACCACCATATTGTTAACCACACCATTAATCCATTCACTATACCACCACCATATTGTCCACCACACCATTCACTATACCACCACCATATTATTAACAACACCATTCACTATACCACCACCATATTGTCCACCACACCATTCACTATACCACCACCATATTATTAACAACACCATTCACTATACCACCACCATATTGTCCACCACACCATTCACTATACCACCACCATATTGTCTACCACTCCATTACCCCATTCACTATACCACCACCATATTGTCTACCATACCATTACCCCATTCACTATACCATCACCATATTGTTAACCAAACCATTTACTATACCACCACCATATTGTTAACAACACCATTCACTATACCACCACCATATTGTTAACCACACCATTCACTATACCACCACCATATTGTTAACAACACCATTCACTATACCACCACCATATTGTTAACCACACCATTCACTATACCACCACCATATTGTCCACCACACCATTCACTATACCACCACCATATTGTTAACCACACCATTACCCCATTCACTATACCACCACCATATTGTCCACCACACCATTACACCATTCACTATACCACCACCATATTGTTAACCACACCATTACCCCATTCACTATGCCACCACCACATTGTCAACCACACCATTCACTATACCACCACCATATTGTCCACCACACCATTCACTATACCACCACCATATTGTCTACCACACCATTACCCCATTCACTATACCACCACCATATTGTTAACCACACCATTACTCCATTTACTATACCACCACCATTTTTTTTTTTTTTTTTTTTTTTTTTTTTTTTTTTTTTTATGAGACAATGAACGGAGGAAGGAAAAACACAGATAAAACAAAAAGGTCCATGTGCCTAGAGGCATCCTCCATTCATAAAATGTTTGTAACAACTGGATTTAAACATTTGTAGATTGTAAGTTTGTGGAAAGCATTTCGAGGGAAGTGAATTCCAAAGAGTAGTAGCTCTGGGGATAAATTTATTCTGATAAGCAGAAGTTCTGCATTGTGGAGGAGAAAGTGTAAATTCATGGGCGCTCTCAGCTGCCCTAGTTCTACGGGGAAAGATGTGGAGAGGAGGCACAATTGAAGCAAGTTCCTCGGAACAATTGCTGTGAAAATATCTGTAGAATAATGCAAGGGATGCAACGTTTCTTCGTATGGATAATGTAGCAAGGTCCTGTGTGATTGCAGGGTTATTGATTAATCTAATAGCTTTATTTTGAATTTTGTCCAACTGCCTCAATGCAACCACTCCACTTCCACCCCACAGAGGTGAACAGTAATCCATCTGAGAACGCACATGACTTTTATATTACGGCCAACTGCTCGTCAGTGAAGAATTCTCGAACTCTGTACAGGAGTCCCAGTTTTTTAGAGGCATTCTTAGCAATGCTTCTAACATAATGTGTCCAGCTCAAGTTAGTAGTTAATGTTACACCGAGAATGTCAATACTAGGGGAAGTGGGAATATTTACATCATTAAAAAATATATGGGAGTCAGTGAGATTCTGTCGGTTAGAAAATTGAATGTACTTGGTTTTCTGTGCATTAAAGGAAACTAGATTCTTTTGTCGCCATTCATTAATTCTAGATAGGTCCTGGTTCAGAGAAATTGCCCTGTTTATTTTTGAATTTATAAGATCGGGTTGGGTGAAAGAATTGGTAAATGTGAAGGAACTGTGGAGTGTTGAGTCATCTGCGTAGGAATGTATTGGATTATGAGTGGTAGATATGAGATCAATGATATGAATGAGGAACAGAGTTGGGGCCAAAACTGATCCCTGGGGAACACCAACATTTATTGAGTGAAATTGAGAATTAAGGCCATCTACCATTACACATATTTTTTCTGTTATGAAGATAAGAAGAAATTAGTGGAACTAATGATGCAAGGCCGTAGTGTCCATTACCCCATTCACCATACCACCACCATAGTGTTAACCTCACTATGACTCATTCACCATACCACCACCATATTGTTCACCACACCATTCACCATACCACCACCATATTTTCCACCACACCATTACTCCATTCACTATACCACCACCATATTGTCCATTACCCAATTCACCATACCACCACCATAGTGTTAACCTCACCATGACTCATTCACCATACCACACCATATTGTCCACCACATCATTCACTATACCACCACCATATTGTTCACCACACCATGACTCATTCACCATACCACCACCATATTGTTCACCACACCATTACTCATTCACCATACTACCACCATTCTTTCATCACTACAATTAAGCCTACCACGAAAAGTGTACAGGTATCATAAATAGTACAATATTACCAGTTACAACATTTATCTAGCGATATTTACGTTTATGCCCAGTATCCTTGTACAGTCAAGAACATAAATAGTGACACACTCATTTGACTCCGTATCGAACGCTAACGAGACAATACAATACATTAATATAGTCCAGATGCTTCAGAACTTGGCAATAAAGGTTCAAGGATTGGAAAGGGTGTAACCGAATATATGCTGAGAACTGTAGAACACAAACCATAGGTAAATAGTATAACCAATTAAGGGGAAGAGTTTATTTATTGGTCGACTTATGTATTTAGTTAATATTTTTAGTGTCCTCCCTAGACTTCCATCAAACATAAAAGACATCTTCTAGATATATTTTTATTTTATTTTCAGTAGAAAAATGTCCCCGCCAAAGGTCGGTTCCTCTTAAATTACAGCCTCGCTATTGCTCGCCAGGAAAAAATTGACACCTAAGAGCACGAAAGGTTATAATATTGACAAATAAATGGGGGGAAAGGTCTTGAAAGTACTAAACTAATGGGCCAAACGTCTAAAAATCTGAAAACTAATGGTGCTAAATATGAGGTAAAAGGGGGATCAGAAAACAAACAAATACCCCCTTAATGGTTAGATAGCAAAATATTCCTGTAAGTTAAGGGGAGACATCCACTTGAGGGATTTTTTTCTGGACTCCTGTCTCCCTCATGTCTAGCCCCATTGTTTTTCTAATTTTAAGACGTTTGCCCCATTATTTTGACGATTTTAAGGACTTTCAACCCATTTCTGTCAATTTTAAGACCTTTCGTGCCATTTAGGTGTCGATTTTATCCTGGCGAGCGATAGCGAGCCTGTAATTTAAGAGGAACCGGCTTTCAGCCGGGACATTTTTCTACCGAAAAATGTACAAATTTATCTTGAAAGGGGCTCAAGGGGGTGTAATCTTAAGCTTGATGGATATCTAGGGACCAAACTAAAAACCTCCCCTTAACCATACAACGCTTTCTTCCAATCATAGAAACACGGATAGTACGCAGACTCGTAAGGCCAACTGTACAACAAAAAACATTCTCTGTAATGTCTCCGTATACTGTATTATCATCACCTACAATTACCCCGAAAGTTTGGTCATAAATATACAGCTAACTCGTACAATACACGAGTTCCAGCACTTCTCTGCCTACATTTACACTCATGGCCGGTGTTATTGCACCAAATTGTAGCAATAACGTCCAGAATCACAAAGTACTCCCGGAACTTTAGCGTATACACATTATTGATGCAATATTCGCCAACACTGTTTACCTTAACATTTTTCTGAATATCTAGTTTGGCAGCTTCGTTATTCATATTACATTAATCTTGTGTACAAATTTGGTCATTTATAATATGCTATCTTTAATTTAATTACTTTTGTTTTGTTTTGTTTTTTTCTATGTGAATGAGGGAGACAAAAGGCATAACTGCCTGCAGCGAGTACCTCCCCCAGATTTCAAACAGTGACAGGGCCGAAATCAAGGGACGTTCGAGCTAAAATGCCTGGACACACGGAGTTTGAAGCAATTTGAGTCATAGGAAGAGGGAAAGATGCCGAGTACCTCAAATGTTGCGTTGTCAGCATCAAGTTGCCGAAAACAGTTGAGAGAATAGTTGCTCTTGTAAAACCACCTTCACAAAATTCCCCACCTTTCACTAGAGATCCATTGGTAAGAGAGTTTGGCCAACTATTTCTTTAGAAGCCATGGTGGTGCCGTAATTATAGAAGCCATGGTGGTGCCGTAATTATAGAAGCCATGGTGGTGCCGTAATTATAGAAGCCATGGTGGTGCCGTAATTATAGAAGCCATGGTGGTGCCGTAATTATAGAAGCCATGGTGGTGCCGTAATTATAGAAGCCATGGTGGTGCCGTAATTATAGAAGCCATGGTGGTGCCGTAATTATAGAAGCCATGGTGGTGCCGTAATTATAGAAGCCATGGTGGTGCCGTAATTATAGAAGCCATGGTGGTGCCGTAATTATAGAAGCCATGGTGGTGCCGTAATTATAGAAGCCATGGTGGTGCCGTAATTATAGAAGCCATGGTGGTGCCGTAATTATAGAAGCCATGGTGGTGCCGTAATTATAGAAGCCATGGTGGTGCCGTAATTATAGAAGCCATGGTGGTGCCGTAATTATAGAAGCCATGGTGGTGCCGTAATTATAGAACAGCGGGGTAATGCTTAACCCCTTCAGCACCGTGACGCCGTTTTACCTTTGATGCTAGCTAAAAGTAGGTGATTTCATGCAGTTTAAGGGGGAATGGTTCACTTTTTGGGCGATTTTTGCATGTATTAATTATTTTTCTAGTTTCCTCCCTAGACCTCCATCAAATTTAAAAAAACATCCATTAGATCCTCATTCTAGAATAATTTGTAAATTTTTCGGTAGAATAATGTTCCGGCCGAAGGCCGGTTCGTCCAACATTACAGGTTCACTATCGTTCGCCAGGGGAAAAATCGACACCTAAATAGCACGAAAGGTCTAAATATTGATGAAGAAATGGGGCGAAAGGTCTTAAAATCGACTAACTAAGGGGCAAACATCTTAACATCTGAAAACTAATGGGGCTAAACATGAGGGATAAAGTGGTCCAGAAAACCGGCCCATCCCCCCTTAAGAAGGAGCTATGTTACTACAGGGATTTATTGAGATCGGGTTTACTCATTTGAGTCGTATAGGTAGATTATAAGCTAAAGGAAATGGTCTAATGGCAACCAGCATGTGATGAAAAATACTCAATGGGGCTAAAGGGGTTCATTTGTGATAGTGTAAAGTATAAATCCAAAGATGCATGTATATTACTTGAACCAGTAATGCTTAAGGGGGGATGGTTTACTTTTTGGTCGATTTTGTCATGTATTTATTATTTTTCTAGTTTCCTCCCTAGGCCTTCATCAAATTTAAAAAACATCCATTAGATCCCCCTTCTAGATTATTTTGTACATTTTTCGGTAGAAAAATGTCCCGGCCGAAGGCCCATTCTTCCAACATTACAGGCTCACTATCGTTCGCCTGGGAAAAAATCGACACCTAAACTCAATCTCAGCACGGTATTGTTTGTTAGTAACCCTTTACCTGCAACGACTAAACCCGGCCAAGTAACCTCGTTAGTGTGCTAACTGGCCCTAACGTATATTCAACCAGGAGTATTGACTGATCTCCAAGTACCTCTACCAGCCTAACTGGAGAGATATTGCTAATTTATTGTGACGCTTGCTATTATCCGAGGTTTGTCTGTCAGACCCCTCTAACGTAATCGTATGTAATCCAGTTTGTCTATTAAACCCCCACACGCTACCTGTAACGTAATTATTAATTTATAGGTATATTTTCACACGCTCTCTCTCTCTCTCTCTCTCTCTTAAAAAAACTTGGATAATTTTCAACCCACGCAGGCTTATTGTTTTGGTACTGCTGGTGTTTCTTTATCTCCAAATATTTAATACACTATAATGTTTTAATTGTTGCACTTAGTTTGTCTGCCTAATATATGAACATTATTGAATTTCCTAATTATAATTGAAGTCAGTAGATGATCAACTTTAATTAATTACTTGTGTATGTGACTATATTTATTTTTTTTTCAGTCCAGTGGCACGTTTTCGTTTAAGTATCACTAGACCATTTTATTCAGCATACGAACTGATTTAATTAACCATTTGTTAATTTTCTTCCAGCAACCACCAGGCGATATCCTTCAGCTAACGAAGGACATGTAGCAGTCAAGAATTACGGCTGATGTAAGTACTGTAAGCCAATCTGTAGCCTCTTATTGTATATACAAATTCTGAACTACGATTTTAACATTAATTTTGTATGTAATCAAAGGACTGTAATGAGCTAATGACGCCATAATCCCTACCAGTCATTAAGTTTTATTTATTGTCCATTAGTTTACCTTCATCAGTAACATTATAAAGTGGCTGAAGTGCAGGGTAAAAATAAATATGTTGTATATTATATTTATACCGTTGACTAATGTTAATATATTATATTATTTATTTCAAAAATACTTCTCGAAGCCAAGGCAAATAAACACTATATCATATAACACTCTTATATGTTATGTATGTTAACTGAACCAAAATAAACACTATATCATATAACACTATTATATGTTATGTATGTTAACTGAACCAAAATACCTTAGTATGATCAACATGTGATTTTTCGTTACTTCTTAAGACATTATTCAAGAAAATAAACACAAAATACCATCGTACATACGCTCAAATTTATTTAGATACATTTGTTTATATATTTATACTGTATATATATTTATTTATTTACTTGTTTGTATTTACATATTTATGTATTTGTTCATTTGGTTTATTATTTTCAAATATATTCATGTTTTTCTTTCTTTTTATTTTGTATTATTATTATTATTAGTTTTATTATTAGTATTATTAATATTATTATTTTAATTATTATTATTATTATTATTATTATTGTTATTAATATTATCTTTTGTTTTGTATGACCTAAATGTGTGTGAATTTGTGTTTTATATGCGTTTGTTCGTAGTTTTATTTTGTTTTGTGTTTCCCTGTTCTTGCTCTGTCTTGAGTCGGCCACCCCCAAGAAAGAAAAAATAAATAAATATATAAATAATAAAATAGAATAATATAGAAAATACAAATAAAAAAATCGGAAAAATGGGGATTGGGCCTGAGCATATACTGTAGATAGATAGATAGATTTTTTATTTTATTTTTTTTTGTGCTGTAGCCTGGAATATCTGGCGAGATAATGTAAACTTCTGTATGCATCAACAGAAAGAATGGGTCCAGTGTGTATATGTTTTTGTGCTTGGATGTACTGCATGTATGAATGTATGCATGAATAGGCGTTCAGAAATCCAAAGCTGAAAAGAGGATGTGGAAAAGCAAGTAAATAAACAACAGCTTGTATTTGTTTCACTTATTCTCTTTACAGGGACACACACACACACACACTGACAAAACTTTAAATGTCCAAAACTGGCAAACAAAATCAAAGCAAAAATCTGTAAGTAAATGGATATATAAGCCTAGATATAAAGATAGTCAGTCAGTCAGTCAGTCAGTCAGTCAGTAGCCAGCCCTTACTCCCACAAGGGGTAGGGAGGATCAGCAAGAGACTCGAGAAAGGAAAAAGAAGTGACAGGAGAAGAACACATAACAGTTCGCCCACAGAAAGCAAGCACACAAGCATTCAGAAGCACCAATCAATCATTAGTCCCCGAAATCAATGGCTTCCTATCAGATGCTATAAATGCCTAGATATAAAAATGACTATAAAATAAAGCCCAGAGCAGTAATATTGACTCGCTGACCCCTCCTACCGTCAGCTGAATATTGATGGGAACCGTATTCATATGTTCTGGACTAAAAGGATATTAAGGGAAGACTGGCCGTTTGTTTGGTCTATTAATTCATTCATTTATTCATATATTTTGTGTGCTTAGTTTCCTCCCTAAACCTCCATCAAACTTAGAAAAACACCCCCTTGACCCCCTTCAAGATAAATTTGTAAATTTTTTGGTAGAAAAATTTCCCGGCCGAAGGCCGATTCCTCTTAAAATTGCAGATTCGCTATCGCTCGCCAGGAAATAATCGACACCTAAATGGCACAAAAGGTCTTAACATTGACAACGAAATAGGGCGAAAGGTGTTAAAATCGCCAAACTAATGGGCCGAACGTCTTATAATCTCAAAACTAGTGGGGCTAAACATTAGGGAGAAGGAGGTCCAGAAAACGGTCTGCCTCCCCTTAAGATAAAGGCATTCGGTCGGCCCGCGATTATTCAATTAAGGGGATACTGCTCGCTTTTTCTGGACCTCCTTCTCCCTCGTGTTTAGCATATTAGTTTTCAGATTTTAGGACGTTCCTTCCATTAGTTTGGCGATTTTAATACCTTTAGTACCCATTTCGTTGTCAATTTTAAGACCTTTCGTGCCATTTAGGTGTCGATTTTTTCCTGGCGAGCGATAGCGCGCCTGTAATTTTAAGAGAAATCGGCCTTCGGCCGGGACATTTTTCTATCGAAAAATGTACAAATTTATCTTGAAGGGGGGCTAGGGGGTGTTTTTTTTTAAGCTTGATGGAGGTCTAGCGAGGAAACTAAAAAATAAATTAATAAATGAATGTATAGCCCACAAAACCGGCCACTGCCCCCTTAAAGCCGCAGACTTCAAAGTGACTGGGCCGCGAAATGGAGAATTAAATGACAGAGCCTATTCCCCAACCTGACGTCCCTTGTCATAGTGTGTTGTATATAATAGTGATGGCTCTTATAGTGTGTTGTATATAATAGTGATGGCTCTTATAGTGTGTTGTATATAATAGTGATGGCTCTTATAGTGTGGTTGTATATAATAGTGATGGCTCTTATGGTGTGGTTTATATAATAGTGATGGCTCTTATAGTGGGTTGTATATAATAGTGATGGCTCTTATAGTGTGGTTGTATATAATAGTGATGGCTCTTATAGTGTGGTTGTATATAATAGTGATGGCTCTTATAGTGTGGTTGTATATAATAGTGATGGCTCTTATAGTGTGGTTGTATATAATAGTGATGGGTCTTATAGTGTGGTTGTATATAATAGTGATGGCTCTTATAGTGTGGTTGTATATAATAGTGATGGCTCTTATAGTGTGGTTGTATATAATAGTGATGGCTCTTATAGTGTGGTTGTATATAATAGTGATGGCTCTTATAGTGTGGTTGTATATAATAGTGATGGCTCTTATAGTGTGGTTGTATATAATAGTGATGGCTCTTATAGTGTGGTTGTATATAATAGTGATGGCTCTTATAGTGTGGTTGTATATAATAGTGATGGCTCTTTTTAGCAATATAAGGGGACTTCACTCTAACATCAATTCTGTACACCAATTTCTTCAAGCAGAATCCCCTACTCTCCTTTTTTTGACAGAGACTCAAGTAACATCCACATCTGACACGTCTAGATTTAATTTTCCAGGTTATCAACTGCTCCAAAATTTCAGACCTAAAGGAGGTGTATGTTGCTTCGCAAAATCTGAAATTGCCCAGGAGGAGGTTACAAGTTTCAATTGTCCCTATTTTGATTATTCTATATACAAATTAATTTCTGCTGGTAAATTTAAATACATATGTTGCATCTACCGTTCCCCAAATACTCCTCCAGAGCAAAGTCTTTTTGATTCTCTGTCCTCACAACTCAGTGTCCTCAACTTAAATGCTTCTTCTGAAATCACTGTGTTGGGTGATTTTAATGTCCATAATGTTGAATGGCTCACTCATTCAGCCAGGACTGATGATGCTGGTCTTGAATGTGAGCTATTTGCAGACTCATTTAATCTCACTCAACTAGTCAACCAACCCACCCGTGTACCAGATAATCCTAATCATAATTCCCACCTACTGGACTTATTTTTAACAACCAATTCAGAAAATTATGATGTTACAGTGAGGTCCCCGCTTGGATCTTCTGATCACTGTCTGATACAGGCCACCTGTCTATCACCTACCACACCTTCCCACTCTGAACCTGTTTTGGTGACTAAATGGCATTACGATAGGGCAGACTGGGAGGGTCTTCAAGGTTTCTTTATTGATATTCCCTGGACCTCTTTCTTTTCTAATGATGCACACTCCACCTTGAGCCACATACAAGATTTTGTAAAAATTGGAATGGAAACTTTTATTCCTCATCAAAAGTACAGTAAAAGATCTAATTCACCTAAATGGTTTGACCATAATTGTGCTAGAGTAACTTAACAAAAAGCAATAGCCTACAATGCATACACAAGACAAAAAACACATGAAGCCTTTAATTACTTTAGAAACATCAGAAATCATGCCAAACCTGTATTAAACCTAACTAAATCAAACTTTCTCCACAAGCAGGCAAATAAACTTCTAAATAATCCAAATGATAACAAAATATTTTGTTCTACTCTTAACTCATTTAAATCCAACTTCACTACTGCTTCATCCATTCCACCATTAAAATCTCCGACTGGCAATCTTGTAAGTGACCCACGAGGTAAAGCTAACCTTCTTGCGGATATTTTCTCCACCAACTCAACCTTAGATGAAATGAATCAAGATGTCCCTGTACTTAATTTTAATTCGCCTGAAATTCCCTCACTCCACACCAGGCATGTCAAAACTATTTTGCAGAATCTCTCGGTGGATAAGGCTCCTGGTCCAGATGAAATTCCTCCAATAGTACTTAAGAATTGCTCCTTGGTGCTCGCTCCTGTATTGGCAAAAAATTTCCGTCTGTGTACTCATACCTCATGCTTCCCAGTACCCTGGAAAGAAGCAAACATCCATCCAGTTCCTAAAAAAGGTGCCTCTTCAGATCCATCAAACTACAGACCAATAGCTATAACTTCCGCTCTTGGTAAAGTCTTTGAAATTATATTAAATAATCACATAATTAAGCATCTTGAGAATAATAAATTAATCAGTGATAGGCAATATGGTTTTAGACGATGTCGATCAACTGCAGACATGCTTTGCCTTCTTACGCATCAAATCAACCAAGCTACAGACCAACATGGTGAAACACATACAATAGCACTGGATATATCAAAGGCATTTGATAGAGTCTGGCATCAATCCTTATTGTCGAAGATGTCACACTACGGCCTTGCATCATTAGTTCCACTAATTTCTTCGTATCTTCATAACAGAAAAATATGTGTAATGGTAGATGGCCTTTATTCTCAATTTCACTCAATAAATGCTGGTGTTCCCCAGGGATCAGTTTTGGCCCCAATTCTGTTCCTCATTCATATCAATGATCTCATATCTACCACTCATAATCCAATACATTCCTACGCAGATGACTCAACACTCCACAGTTCCTTCACATTTACCAATTCTTTCACCCAACCCGATCTTATAAATTCAAAAATAAACACTGCAATTTCTCTGAACCAGGACCTTTCTAGAATTAATGGATGGGGACAAAAGAATCTAGTTTCCTTTAATGCACAGAAAACCAAGTACATTCAATTTTCTAACCGACAGAATCTCACTGACTCCCATATATTTTGTAATGATGTAAATATTCCCACTTCCCCTAGTATTGACATTCTCGGTGTAACATTAACTACTAACTTGAGCTGGACACATTATGTTAGAAGCATTGCTAAGAATGCCTCTAAAAAACTGGGACTCCTGTACAGAGTTCGAGAATTCTTCACTGACGAGCAGTTGGCCGTGATATATAAAAGTCATGTGCGTTCTCAGATGGATTACTGTTCACCTCTGTGGGGTGGAAGTGGAGTGGTTGCATTGAGGCAGTTGGACAAAATTCAAAATAAAGCTATTAGATTAATCAATAACCCTGCAATCACACAGGACCTTCCTACATTATCCATACGAAGAAACGTTGCATCCCTTGCATTATTCTACAGATATTTTCACAGCAATTGTTCCGAGGAACTTGCTTCAATTGTGCCGCCTCTCCACATCTTTCCCCGTAGAACTAGGGCAGCTGAGAGTGCCCATGAAAATACACTTTCTCCTCCACAATGCAGGACTTCTGCTTATCAGAATTCATTTATCCCCAGAGCTACTACTCTTTGGAATTCACTTCCCTCGAATTGCTTTTCCACAAACTTACAATCTACAAATGTTTAAATCAAGTTGTTACAAACATTTTATGAATGGAGGATACCTTTAGGCACATGGACCTTTTTGTTTTATCTGTGTTTTTCCTTCCTCCGTTCATTGTCTCTTAACAAAAAAAAAAAAAAAAATAGTGTGGTTTATATAATAGTGATGGCTCTTATAGTGGGTTGTATATAATAGTGATGGCTCTTATAGTGGGTTGTATATAATAGTGATGGCTCTTATAGTGTTGTTTATTATATAGTGATGGGTCATATAGTGGGTTGTATATAATAGTGATGGCTCTTATAGTGTGGTTTATATAATAGTGATGGCTCTTATAGTGTGGTTTATAATATAGTGATGGGTCTTATAGTGGGTTGTATATAATAGTGATGGCTCTTATAGTGTGTTTTATATAATAGTGATGGCTCTTATAGTGGGTTGTATATAATAGTGATGGGTCTTATAGTGGGTTGTATATAATAGTGATGGCTCTTATAGTGGGTTGTATATAATAGTGATGGCTCTTATAGTGGGTTGTATATAATAGTGATGGCTCTTATAGGGGGTTGTATATAATAGTGATGGCTCTTATAGGGGGTTGTATATAATAGTGATGGCTCTTATAGTGTGTTGTATATAATAGTGATGGGCCTTATAGTGTGGTTTATATAATCGTGATGGCTCTTATAGTGTGGTTGTATATAATAGTGATGGCTCTTATAGTGTGGTTGTATATAATAGTGATGGCTCTTATAGTGTGGTTTATATAATAGTGATGGCTCTTATAGTGTGGTCTATAATATAGTGATGGGTCTTATAGTGTGTTGTATATAATAGTGATGGCTCTTATAGTGTGGTTGTATATAATAGTGATGGGTCTTATAGGGTGTTGTATATAATAGTGATGGCTCTTATAGTGTGGTTTATAATATAGTGATGGGTCTTATAGTGTGTTGTATATAATAGTGATGGCTCTTGTAGTGGGTTGTATATAATAGTGATGGGTAATATAGTGTGGTTTATATAACAGTGATGGCTCTTATAGTGGGTTGTATATAATAGTGATGGCTCTTATAGGGGGTTGTATATAATAGTGATGGGTCTTATTGTGTGGTTTATATAATAGTGATGGCTCTTATAGTGTGGTTGTATATAATAGTGATGGTTCTTATAGTGTGGTTTATATAATAGTGATGGCTCTTATAGTATGGTTTATATAATAGTGATGGCTCTTATAGTGGGTTGTATATAATAGTGAAGGCTCTTATAGTGGGTTGTATATAATAGTGATGGCTCTTGTAGTGGGTTGTATATAATAGTGATGAGTAATATAGTGTGGTTTATATAACAGTGATGGCTCTTATAGTGGGTTGTATATAATAGTGATGGCTCTTATAGTGGGTTGTATATAATAGTGATGGCTCTCATTGTGTGATATATAATATAGTGATGGCTCTTATAGTGTGGTTTATAATATAGTGATGGGTCTTATAGTGTGGTTTATAATAATAGTGATGGCTCTTATAGTGTGGTTTATAATATAGTGATGGCTCTTATATTGTGTTTTATATTATATGGCTCTTATAGTGGGTTGTATATACTAGTGATGGCTCTTATAGTGTGGTTTATATAATAGTGAGGGCTCTTATAGTGGGTTGTATATAATAGTGATGGCTCTTATAGTGTGGTTGTATATAATAGTGATGGCTCTTATAGTGTGGTTGTATATAATAGTGATGGGTCTTATAGTGGGTTGCATATAATAGTGGTGGCTCTTATAGTATGGTTGTATATAATAGTGATGGCTCTTATAGTGTGTTGTATATAATAGTGATGGGTCTTATAGAGGGGTTGTATATAATAGTGATGGCTCTTATAGTGTGGTTGTATATAATAGTAGTGGCTCTTATAGTGTGGTTGTATATAATAGTGATGGCTCTTATAGTGGGTTGTATATAATAGTGATGGCTCTTATAGTGTGGTTTATATAATAGTGAAGGCTCTTATAGTGTAGTTGTATATAATAGTGATGGTTCTTATAGTGTGGTTTATATAATAGTGATGGCTCTTATAGTATGGTTTATATAATAGTGATGGCTCTTATAGTGGGTTGTATATAATAGTGATGGCTCTTATAGTGTGGTTTATATAATAGTGATGGCTCTTATAGTGTGTTGTATATAATAGTGATGGCTCTTATAGTGTGTTGTATATAATAGTGATGGCTCTTATAGTGTGGCTTATATAATAGTGATGGCTCTTATAGTGTGGGTTGTATATAATAGTGATGGCTCTTATAGTGTGGGTTGTATATACTAGTGATGGCTCTTATAGTGTGGTTGTATATAATAGTGATGGCTCTTATAGTGTGGTTGTATATAATAGTGATGGCTCTTATAGTATGGTTTATAATATAGTGATGGGTCTTATAGGGGGTTGTATATAATAGTGATGGCTCTTATAGTGTTGTTTATATAATAGTGATGGCTCTTATAGTGTGATGTATATAATAGTGATGGCTCTTATAGTGTGGTTGTATATATTAGTGATGGCTCTTATAGTGTGGTTGTATATAATAGTGATGGCTCTTATAGTGTGGTTGTATATAATAGTGATGGCTCTTATAGTGTGGTTGTATATAATAGTGATGGCTCTTATAGTGGGTTGTATATAATAGTGATGGCTCTTATAGTGTGGTTTATATAATAGTGATGGCTCTTATAGTGTGGTTTATAATATAGTGATGGGTCATATAGTGTGGTTTATAATATAGTGATGGCTCTTATAGTGTAGTTTATATAATAGTGATGGCTCTTATAGTGTGGTTGTATATAATAGTGAAGGCTCTTATAGTGTGGTTCTATATAATAGTGATGGCTCTTATAGTGGGTTGTATATAATAGTGATGGCTCTTATAGTGTGGTTGTATATAATAGTGATGGGTCTTATAGTGTGGTTTATATAATAGTAATGGCTCTTATAATGGGTTGTATATAATAGTGATGGCTCTTATAGTGGGTTGTATATAATAGTGATGGCTCTTATAGTGTGGTTTATATAATAGTGATGGCTCTTATAGTGTGGTTTATACTATAGTGATGGGTCTTATAGTGTGGTTTATATAATAGTGATGGCTCCTATAGTGGGTTGTATATAATAGTGATGGCTCTTATAGTGTGGTTTATATAATAATGATGGCTCTTATAGTGTGTTGTATATAATAGTGATGGCTCTTATAGTGTGGCTTATATAATAGTGATGGCTCTTATAGTGTGGGTTGTATATAATAGTGATGGCTCTTATAGTGTGGGTTGTATATACTAGTGATGGCTCTTATAGTGTGGTTGTATATAATAGTGATGGCTCTTATAGTGTGGTTTATAATATAGTGATGGGTCTTATAGTGGGTTGTATATAATAGTGATGGCTCTTATAGTGTGGGTTGTATATAATAGTGATGGCTCTTATTGTGTGGTTGTATATAATAGTGATGGCTCTTATAGTGTGGTTGTATATAATAGTGATGGCTCTTATAGTGTGGTTTATAATATAGTGATGGGTCTTATAGTGGGTTGTATATAATAGTGATGGCTCTTATAGTGTGGTTTATATAATAGTGATGGCTCTTATAGTGTGATGTATATAATAGTGATGGCTCTTATAGTGTGGTTGTATATAATAGTGATGGCTCTTATAGTGTGATTGTATATAATAGTGATGGCTCTTATAGTGTGGTTGTATATAATAGTGATGGCTCTTATAGTGGGTTGTATAAAATAGTGATGGCTCTTATAGTGTGGTTTACATAATAGTGATGGCTCTTATAGTGTGGTTTATAATATAGTGATGGGTCTTATAGTGTGGTTTATAATATAGTGATGGGTCTTATAGTGTGGTTTATAATATAGTGATGGCTCTTATAGTGTGGTTTATATAATAGTGATGGCTCTTATAGTGTGGTTGTATATAATAGTGAAGGCTCTTATAGTGTGGTTGTATATAATAGTGATGGCTCTTATAGTGGGTTGTATATAATAGTGATGGCTCTTATAGTGTGGTTTATAATATAGTGATGGCTCTTATAGTGTGGTTGTATATAATAGTGATGGGGCTTATAGTGTGGTTTATATAATAGTGATGGGTCTTATAGTGGGTTGTATATAATAGTGATGGCTCTTATAGTGTGGTTTATATAATAGTGATGGCTCTTATAGTGGGTTGTATATAATAGTGATGGCTCTTATAGTGGATTGTATATAATAGTGATGGCTCTTATAGTGGGTTGTATATAATAGTGATGGCTCTTATAATGTGGCTTATATAATAGTGATGGCTCTTATAGTGGGGTGTATATAATAGTGATGGCTCCTATAGTGTGGTTTATATAATAATGATGGCTCTTATAGTGTGGTTGTATGTAATAGTGATGGATCTTATAGTAGGTTGTATATAATAGTGATGGCTCTTATAGTGTGGTTGTATATAATAGTGATGGCTCTTATAGTGTGGTTTATATAATAATGGTGGCTTTTATAGTGGGTTGTATATTTATTTATATATATTTTTTTTTTCTATATTCCAACTTACTTCCTCTAGGGCATAGGCTGAGAGCCTTAACATTCACCGCTTTACAATGAACAGTGAAGCCTGTGAGGTCTTGTTCCAGTCTAGGGAGTGAGACATGTGAAGCACGTAGAGTACAACGAGCACCTGCCATCTTGCCTTCACATGCGGCACGGTGCTCACTCATGGCCCGAAACGACCCCATCTCTGAAGCCACCTCATTCCCGTGCTTCACTGTCTCATCCCCTACACTCGGACTCTCACACTTACACACACACAACGCCACCTGTTGAGCAGATAACTCACCAGGCATTGCACCCCTATAGAATATTTTGAATATGGGAATATTCATACAGTGCTATGTAATCAGGGAACAATGAGGGTATTTTATTGACGTTTCGGTGGGCTTGTGGTAATGCACTGATACCAGGTACAGCACAAATAATAGTGATGGCTCTTATAGGGGGTTGTATATAATAGTGATGGCTCTTATAGTGGGTTGTATATAATAGTGATGGCTCTTATAGTGGGTTGTATATAATAGTGATGGCTCTTATAGTGTGTTGTATATAATAGTGATGGCTCTTATAGTGTGGTTTATATAATAGTGATGGCTCTTATAGGGGGTTGTATATAATAGTGATGGCTCTTATAGTGTGGTTTATATAATAGTGATGGCTCTTATAGTGGGTTGGATATAATAGTGATGGCTCTTATAGTGGGTTGTATATAATAGTGATGGCTCTTATAGTGTGGGTTGTATATTATAGTGGTGGCTCTTATAGTGTGGTTTATATAATAGTGATGGCTCTTATAGTGGGTTGTATATAATAGCGATCGCTCTTATAGTGTGGTTTATATAATAGTGATGGCTCTTATAGTAGGTTGTATGTAATAGTGATGGCCCTTATAGTGTGGTTGTATATAATAGTGATGGCTCTTATATTGTATTTTATATTATATGGCTCTTATAGTAGGTTGTATATACTAGGGATGGCTCTTATAGTGTGGGTTGTATATAATAGTGATGGCTCTTATAGTGGGGGTTGTACATAATAGTGATGGTTCTTATAGTGGGTTATATATAATAGTGATGGCTCTTATAATGTGGTTTATAATATAGTGATGGCTCTTATAGTGTGTTTTATATAATAGTGATGGCTCTTATAGTGTGGGTTGTATATAGTAGTGATGGCTCTTATAGTGGGTTGTATATAATAGTGATGGCTCTTATAGTGTGGTTTATAATATAGTGATGGGTCTTATAGTGTGGTTTATAATATAGTGATGGCTCTTATAGTGTGTTTTATATAATAGTGATGGCTCTTATAGTGTGGTTGTATATAATATTGATGGCTCTTTTTGTGGGTTGTATATAATAGTGATGGCTCTTATAGTGTGGTTTATAATATAGTGATGGCTCTTATAGTGTGTTTTATATAATAGTGATGGCTCTTATAATGTGGTTGTATATAATAGTGATGGCTCTTATAGTGTGGTTTATATAATAGTGATGGGTCTTATAGTGTGGTTTATATAATAGTGATGGCTCTTGTAGTGGGTTGTATATAATAGTGATGGCTCTTATAGTGTGTTTTATATTACATGGGTCTTATAGTGTGTTATATATTACATGGGTCTTATAGTGTGTTTTATATTACATGGGTCTTATAGTGTGTTTTATATTACATGGGTCTTATAGTGTGTTTTATATTACATGGGTCTTATAGTGTGGTTTATATAATAGTGATGGCTCTTATAGTGTGGTTTATATAATAGTGATGGCTCTTATAGTGTGGTTTATATAATAGTGATGGCTCTTATATTGGGTTGTATATAATAGTGATGGCTCTTAGTGTGTTTTATATTACATGGGTCTTATAGTGTGTTTTATATTACATGGGTCTTATAGTGTGTTTTATATTACATGGGTCTTATAGTGTGTTTTATATTACATGGGTCTTATAGTGTGGTTTATATAATAGTGATGGCTCTTATAGTGTGGTTTATATAATAGTGATGGCTCTTATAGTGGGTTGTATATAATAGTGATGGTTCTTATAGTGTGTTTTATATTACATGGGTCTTATAGTGTGGTTTATATAATAGTGATGGCTCTTATAGTGGGTTGTATATAATAGTGATGGCTCTTATAGTGTGGTTTATATAATAGTGATGGCTCTTATAGTGGGTTGTATATAATAGTTATGGCTCTTATAGTGTGGTTTATATAATAGTTATGGCTCTTATAGTGTGGTTTATATAATAGTGATGGCTCTTATAGTGGGTTGTATATAATAGTGATGGCTCTTATAGTGTGGTTTATATAATAGTGATGGCTCTTATAGTGTGGTTTATATAATAGTGATGGCTCTTATAGTGGGTTGTATATAATAGTGATGGCTCTTATAGTGTGGTTTATATAATAGTGATGGCTCTTATAGTGGGTTGTATATAATAGTGATGGCTCTTATAGTGTGGTTTATATAATAGTGATGGCTCTTATAGTGTGGTTTATATAATAGGGATGGCTCTTATAGTGGGTTGTATATAATAGTGATGGCTCTTATAGTTTGGTTTATATAATAGTGATGGCTCTTATAGTGGGTTGTATATAATAGTGATGGCTCTTATAGTGTGGTTTATATAATAGTGATGGCTCTTATAGTGTGGTTTATATAATAGTGATGGCTCTTATAGTTGGTTGTATATAATAGTGATGGCTCTTATAGTGTGGTTTATATAATAGTGATGGCTCTTATAGTGGGTTGTATATAATAGTGATGGCTCTTATAGTGTGTTTTATATTACATGGGTCTTATAGTGTGGTTTATATAATAGTGATGGCTCTTATAGAGGGTTGTATATAATAGTGATGGCTCTTATAGTGTGGTTTATATAATAGTGATGGCTCTTATAGTGTGTTGTATATAATAGTGATGGCTCTTATAGTGTGTTTTATATTACATGGGTCTTATAGTGTGGTTTATATAATAGTGATGGCTCTTATAGTGAGTTTTATATTACATGGGTCTTATAGTGTGGTTTATATAATAGTGATGGCTCTTATAGTGTGGTTTATATAATAGTGATGGCTCTTATAGTGTGTTTATTATTACATGGGTCTTATAGTGTGTTTTATATTACATGGGTCTTATAGTGCGGTTTATATAATAGTGATGGCTCTTATAGTGTGGTTTATATAATAGTGATGGCTCTTATAGGGTGTTTAATATTACATGGGTCTTATAGTGTGTTTTATATTACATGGGTCTTATAGTGTGGTTTATATAATAGTGATGGCTCTTATAGTGTGTTTTATAATACATGGGTCTTATAGTGTGTTTTATATTACATGGGTCTTATAGGGGGTTGTATATAATATTGATGGCTCTTATAGTGTGTTTTATATTACATGGGTCTTATAGTGTGTTTTATATTACATGGGTCTTATAGTGTGGTTTATATAATAGTGATGGCTCTTATAGTGTGGTTTATGTAATAGTGATGGCTCTTATAGTGGGTTGTATATAATAGTGATGGCTCTTATAGTGTGGTTGTATATAATAGTGATGGCTCTTATAGTGGGTTTTATATTACATGGGTCTTATATTGTGGTTTATATAATAGTGATGGGTCTTATAGTGTGGTTTATATAATAGTGATGGCTCTTATACTGTGTTTTATAATATAGTGATGGCTATTGCTTTGGGTCCAGGTACACTGTTAGTTATATTGGGTTTGAAAGGAGTATAGAGAGGGTAATTATAATGTTGATATTATTTTATTATTTAAATATTTTGATCTATCTATCTATGTATTTATCTATCTATCTATTTCTATGTCTATCTCTATATCTATCTATCTATACAGTATATATACTCAGACACATACCCTTTATTTTCTCTTTTTTTTTTTTTTCTTTTTAGCTCGGGTTGGTCGACTCGAGACAGAGCCCGAACAGGGACACCTCAACACAACAAAAAATACACATACGCATAACACAAATTCACACACATTGATAAATATTTGTCTGTTCAATACAGCGAAAGGATCAAATAATGAAGATCGAGCAAATCGATATCAACATATATACTCAGTCATAATTATGAGTTTAAGGGGAATGGGTTTCCCCCTAGACTTCCATCAAACTAAAATAAAAACTCCAGGATCTCCCTTCAAAATATATTTGTACATTTTTCGGTAATAATAATAATAATAATAATAATAATAATAATAATAATGTTTATTCAGTTAGCAATTAGCAGAGTTGGTACCACATAGTATGTTACAGATATGACATGTACCAGCTTTGCATAATTCCAACTAAGGATAGCCCAATAAAGCCGTTAGGCGTATTTCCATTGGGGTCCTTGTGGGATTAGGTTAGCTGGGGAAAAGGGGAGGATAAAAGAAATAGATACTTTAGAGAAAGTATTTCTGGGGGGTTATTTTAAGAAACCTTACATCCTATAGTAAATATCAGTAATCCGTAATCAGTAATCATTTCAGTTTGGTTTGTCTATCTCTTATGTCGTATTTAGTAGTAGACATAAGCTTGGTGCTCCCTTCTCGCAGCTGTCCGGTTCAGGTGTTCCTTTAGGCTACGTCTGAAGGAATACAGTGTTCTCTTTTCACGGACTGACGGGGGTAGGTCGTTCCAGTCTTTGATGGCAGTGAAGAAGAATGCTTGCTTACCCTGTCCTTGGATTCTCGGAACCGTAAAATTAAAAATCCTGTTTCTTGTGTTATGTCCACTCCTCTCATTTGCTTTAACAAAATAACTCTTTAGATACTCTGGAGCTCTGTCATAGAATATCTTGAAGGCATTAGTGAGCCTAATTTGTTTGGCCCTGTCAGAGACATTGAGCATACCTACTGACTGAAGTTGTTCCTGGCCAACATGTAATCTGGGTCCTAGATTCAGCATGAACCTAACCATTTTATTTTTGAGTGACCTGAAGTTTGTGCTGTTCTGATTTAGATGATGCAGAGTACCGGCCGAAGGCCGGTTCCTCATAAATGTTAGGCTCGCTATCGCTCGCCAGGAAAAAATCGATACATAAGTGACAAGAAAAGTCTTCTTATGAAGACAGAACAGGGGCGAAAGGTCTTAAAATCGCCAAACTAATGGGCCGAACGTCATAAAATCTGAAAACTAATGGGGTTAAGCATGAGGGAGAAGGGGGCCAGAAAAGATACCCATTCCCTCTTAAGAAGGTAAGAAAAGGGTCTAAAGTGTCCATAATAATGTCCCCTTTTAGAGGTAATATATTGGTAGTAATAAAGCCATCGCTCATGTAGGGATAGCAAGGAATATCACCATAAATATAATTATGAACCACATCATTTTATATACCTTTAGCATACCCTTTGATTTTTGACAGTGTAGCTTCAATATATTTCCCTATATTATACCACTTCATATGTTATGACGTCCGGCCCATTACTTTGTGGATTATAAGACTTTTCGCCCCATTTTTTGCGTCAATATTAAGACCTTTCGTGCCATTTAGGTGTAATATTTGTTTTCCCGCAAACGATAACGAGCCTGTAATTTAGGTGGAATCAGCCTTCGGCCGGAACATTTTTCTACCGAAATATGTGCAAATTTATCAAGCGGTTGGATCTTGTGGATGTTTTTTAAGCTTAATGAAGGTCTAGAGAGGAAACTTAAACACATAATTAATTGACCCATAAATACACCCTTCCCCCTGAAATGTTTACAATGTATATAATGTTTTATACAATATTGATAGGCATTAATCACGAGCTATGTTATGATTTCAGTATATGATAATGGTTCTCTTTATAAGGTAACGATGTATAATAGACCATTTATATATATATATATATATATATATATATATATATATATATATATATACTGTATATATACCAGCCCTTCGACTCCCACTTCTTCCTGTTTAACAAACCTCTTAGACTTCTTCCACGATATCCTCAACCTCTACGATGAGAGTAAAGCTGTAGATATTATATACCTTGATTTGCAAAAGGCCTTTGACAAAGTTCCCCACAAACGTTTACTTCTAAAACTAAAAGCGCATGGAATACAAGACGGTGTGTTGAAATGGATATAAAATTGGCTCAGCGACAAAGCTAAGAGTAGTCATAAACGGTAAGGCATCTAAATGGACCCATGTAAATAGCGGGGTACCCCAGGGATCGGTACTAGGACCAATTATCTTTCTAATTTACATCAACGACATAGATGACGGTCTCACCTGTAATATCTCAAAATTTGCTGACGATACAAAAATTGCAAATAGCGTACTCTCAAAAGAACAAGTTGACGATATGCAACACAATCTAGATAAGTTATCATGTTGGGCCCAAATTTGGCAAATGAGTTTCAATGCGGATAAATGTAAAGTACTACATATCGGATACCAAAATGAGAAAGCAAACTATTTGATGAATGGCACTTAGCTTAAGAATGTAAACAGAGAAACTGATCTGGGAGTAACAATATCGAGTAACCTAAATCCGAGTCAACAATGTTCAGAAGTTGTTAAGAAGGCAAACAAAATAATTGGCTTTATAGGCAGGTCATTTGAGCATAAATCCAAAGACGTTATCCTAACCCTTTACAATTCCTTATTCCGCCCTCTTCTGGAATACTGCGTTCAATCCTGGTGCCCTTATTACCAAAAAGATATAGACAAGCTAGAACGAGTTCAACGTAGTTACCAATATGATACCTTGCCTAAAGAACAAACCATACGAGGAGCGTCTTAGATAATTAAATATATTTCCTTTAACCAAGCGCAGATTAAGAGGCAACTTAATTCAAGTGTTCAAAATCATCAAAGGCATCGACAATATGAACTGTAGTAAGTACTTCACTGTCGACCAATCTAATTACACGCGGGGAAACGGTTGCAAAATTATTGGTAAATCTTTTAACTCACACGAAGCTAAAAATGTCTTCTTCGATCGAGTTGTCAACTTATGGAATGGGCTTCCCCGAGATGTTATAGACTGCAGCACCGTTGATTCATTTAAACTTCGCCTAGACAAATATCTCGCATCAAACCCGCGACTGACTGCGTTTGTAAATGAATAAATGTATTTTATCCTCCCCTCAGTTACTAACCCATCTGTCCCCTACTAACTTCCTAATCCTGCCACGGACATTAGTTCCAGGGCAGTAGTTCCCTTTCCTATGTTCCCTTACCCACTCTAAACCACTGTTTGGACACTTGATCCTCAGTGTTTTGGAGGACAAGGAGCCTAGAAGCGTCACTAGACCTGTTGTTGCTTGATTTCCTTTGTACTCTTTTGTACTTCTTCTTTAACTGCAGGAAATTGTCTAGATATAGGAAACTAAAATGTAGAATAGAGTCATCTAATATTGTGAGAAGTGACAGTTAAATCCCTCCGCCGACGCTCCTTGTCATAGTGTGTATTAATACAATATTGACGGTCTTACTGAGGCTGATGTACAGTCGGATACCATAGTCTCCAGCTCACTCATAAGAATTCCTGGACTTTACCTATTTCTAATTATGGAAGTATATCTCTGGAAACTAATTTATGAATGTAACTTTCTATGCATCAATTACAAAAATATATGTACTATTCATTGAAAAACAAGTTATATCCAAAAAATCAATTCAGATAGTTATACTTGCATAAAGAAACACAGAGAGTTCACGAATTCTTACGAGTGGACTAGAAACTATGGTATCCGAGTGTACAAACAGAGAGAATGCGGAAACGAGAGTTAGATCACAAGGCATTAAATATATCACCCCTTCAGCATCATGACGCACGTTTACCTTTGATTATGGAAGGAAATCACTAGATTTGCGATTAATTATATTTCATAACCTTAACAAAAGTTGAGTGTAAATATTACAGTATTTCAGAGTAATACAGTATATATAAAACAAATTATAATGAAATATAACAAAATACGCAAAAGCTAATTGAACTTTATTTAGTAACCTGTCCATCCACCCTAAGCTAAATATAATAATCGAATGAATGTAAACAAAAATAATAATGATAAAATAGACATGGTATATTACAAGGGTTGGCTATGCGTACCACGCATTTCCACAAGCCTTCCCTACTCACGTTATCATGCAGCTTCTCGATATCAATAAACACCGATGTATAGTCAACAGGCCACTTGCGCGTTCCAGGCTATTAGGAAGTTGGTGCCGTAAACATCGATATTAAACGGAAATTCAATAATAATGTAAGTTTCTGATGGATAAAAAGTATATTGAATTGGGTTTGATAGTGTTATCAATTTACTACAACCGTATCATAGCTGGTAATTCTGCTAAATATCAATATCTACAGCTCCAACTTCCTTATAGAACGAAAGTCGGCAAGTCGTCAATTCCAATAGTTCGCATCACTTAAACACTATCACCGCTGAGATTTACAGCCTCAATGATTCTGAAACAGCGACAACAATTGCATACTGTCAACATCTGCGGACAATAATACCCGACTGCGTTTTCTGTTTGAGATTCATGAGTCTGAATCCCAAAGGATATGGAGACCGGGCAGGCAATCGAGACTTTCTTGCATATTTAAGGGGGTCACCTGTTTTTTTTGTTTTCTCTTTTTCTCCTTTTCTCTCTTTCTCTGGCTTGTATACATTCGGCCCTATTCAGCCAACTGTTTTAAGACGTGTATCCCCATCCAGGTGTCGATTTATTCTTGGCGAGCGATAGCGAGCCAGTATTGTATGGAGAAATTGCCTTTCAAGATAAATTTTTAAATTTTTCGGTAGAAAAATGTCCCGGCTGAAAGCCGGTTCCTCTTAAATTACAGGCTCGCTGTCGCTCGCCAGGATAAAATCGACACCTGAATTGCACGAAAGGTCTTAATATGGGGTGAAAGTTCTTAAAATCGCTAAACTAATGGGGCAAACGTTTTATAATATCAAAAGCAATGGGGCTAATCATGAGGGAGAAAGGGGTCAAGAAAAAAATCCCTCAAGTGGAGATCTCCCCTTAATGTAGTACAATATCTCAATAGACGTAGACATTTGTAATCTCGTGGTATTTCGTCTGCTCTTATTCAGATATACTATGCAGATAATAATCCTTCATACTTCACCTTATATAATTTTGTTTGATCATATTTAATTCTCACTATTTACTATTCTTTTAAATACTGCATCAAATACTTATAACATAATAAATCTTATACGTTAATTTATCTTACTTATGTACAGTACAGTTCGAAATACTTTATAAATAGAGGTTTTAATGTAGGTACATTTCCAAATTGTATGCATCGGGTTATGTTTTTTTTTTTTTTTTTTTTTTTTTTACTACAACCATGCCTACTTATACACCTACACCGTCTCCCATTGTCTCCTTCAGTAATGACGTCAGTTCTTTATCGTGGATTTTGGCCGTGTCACTCTTTCAAAACTGGGGGAGGCACTCGCTGCAGGCAGTTATGCCTGTTGTCTCCCTCATTCACATAGAAAGAAAAAAATATATATACCGGTGTATATATATATATATATATTATTATATTCTCTCCACTAACAACTTTACTTCTAAACTCGATTAATGAAATTAACAAACACATGTGGCAGTCCTGGGATTCGAACCCAGGACGCTCACACCGAAAATCAACACACTTATGCATTGCACCACGAAGAGAGTTATATATGAACTGTATGAATATTTAAGTAGCACAGTGCAAAGTAAGTCTTTCTTCTCTGGTTTGGGGAATTCCCTTAATGCGGTTATATGTTATCTACTTCTATGTGTGTGTGTGTGTGTGTGTGTGTGTGTGTGTGTGTGTGTGTGTGTGTGTGTGTGTGTAAGTGCATGTGTAGGTATGTGTGTGGAGAGGGGAATGCACAGGGGTAGGAAAGTTTATAGGTTTCCGGTCAGTAAGCAACTTTCTCACTCCGGTTAATTACCCCGAGCTGTGTTTACCTTATTTTACAAGAAAGTAAAATAATAAGTTGTGTCAATGTTATGAGTTGTTTATTTACATGGGTTGATTGTTAGGAGTTAATTTGCATAATCAACTAATCGAATATATTATATAGGAAGAGTTTGTTGTGTGTGTTTGTCTTTGTAGAAATCACATCACAATAACGATATAATATTCACTAGGGTTTAATGTGTTGCTTAATTACATTTGTTCATAGTTGCCAATCATATTACATGCATCGCTTATATATTAAACAAGATTTCAAACTATCAATACAATTTACCTTTCAATCCGTGATAACAAAATATGTTCAATGCAGATTTACATTTGTACAATATGTAATAATTACTGCACCCAACATTGATAATATTCTGAGCAATTTAAATCAATATTTACCACCTTAGTAACATGACGCCTCTCCAATTTGAATTCTGATTATGTTTTACCGATTGTATTTCAGTTTTTTAGAAATAATCTGTATTATAAGATTTAGTCAGCTCTTTAACGTTAGCCAGAAACCAGTATTATCACACCTTATTACAGGGATATACTTTAAACTTAAATATAGATCTGCATTTTGACATTGACATTCCCTAGTTGTTCATTCGTCCAGAGTTTAAACATTAAAATTACGAGCTGGTTGCAAACGTATTTCATACTATTTCTTATATTTTCACACCCAGCCTTCACACACACACACACACACACACACACACACACACACACTTCCTAATGTGCCGTGAACATAAACAATCAAACTTTCCCCATGAAGTTGGAGTTCTGGAATTTTTATTATTATTATTTCCGTTGAATCCTTAATCCAGTATCTTTCTCTGCTTTTAGGTTTAATGTTCTTACTTTAAAATTAATGTCATGTATTTTGAGAAGAAAATAATAATATTGAATTTGCATACCTATTCAGATTTTAGATGAATAAATAAGTATTCATAGTACTTCGGAGAGAGGAGTGTTCCTTGGAAACCGTATCTTCAGCAGGAATAGAAGAACAAAGGACGTGGTGGTGATGGTGATGTTTGTATTATAATTGTAATGATTATGATGGTGACGATAATGGTAATGGTGGTGATGATAATGATGGAGATTATACAGTAATTACGAGGCACCGAGATTATCAGTTAAGGGGACAGTGGCTGGTTTTTGGGGCTATTAATTCTTATATTAATGTATTTTTTAGTTTCCTCGCTAGACCTCCATCAAGCTTAAAAAAAAAACACCCTCTAGAGCCCCCTTCAAGATAAATTTGTACATTTTTCGATAGAAAAATGTCCCGGCCAAAGGCCGATTACTCTTAAAATTACAGGTTCGCTATCGCTCGCCAGGAAAAAATCGACACCTAAATTGCACGAAAGGTCTAGAAATTGACAACGAATTTGGGCGAAAGGTCTTAAAATCGACAAACTAATGGAAGTAAAGTCTTAAAATCTCAACACTAATATGCTAAAGATGAGGGAGAAGGAGGTCCATAAAAAGCGAGTAGTACCCCCTTAAGGCTTCGAGATGTTGGGTGGTTTATGTGTGTCACACTAGATGGTCACAGTGGAGCTTCAAGGTGTTGGTTACTTCCTTTCTGCCACACTAGATGGTCACAGTGGAGCTTCAAGGTGTTGGTTACTTCCTTTCTGCCACAGTGGAGCTTCAAGGTGTTGGTTACTTCCTTTCTGCCACACTAGATGGTCACAGTGGAGCTTCAAGGTGTTGGTTACTTCCTTTCTGCCACACTAGATGGTCACAGTGGAGCTTCAAGGTGTTGGTTACTTCCTTTCTGCCACACTAGATGGTCACAGTGGAGCTTCAAGGTGTTGGTTACTTCCTTTCTGCCACACTAGATGGTCACAGTGGAGCTTCAAGGTGTTGGTTACTTCCTTTCTGCCACACTAGATGGTCACAGTGGAGCTTCAAGGTGTTGGTTACTTCCTTTCTGCCACACTAGATGGTCACAGTGGAGCTTCAAGGTGTTGGTTACTTCCTTTCTGCCACACTAGATGGTCACAGTGGAGCTTCAAGGTGTTGGTTACTTCCTTTCTGCCACACTAGATGACGACACCTTATTTATACACGTCACTTGATTTGGAGAGAGCAGCTATACGGTCATTCAGAGCATCTTCGAATATGGATATGGTCGTGTATCTTCTATGCTATGAATTGGTGACGATGTAGGGGATATTTTCTTGATGTATCGGTGTAGCCAGGATATTTTTAGAACCGGAACGATCAGATCACCTCAGAAAAATCCCTGGCGTATTGTGTGGACTCGATCTAAGGTCCTATTAGTCTGCAGTCCTGTACGCTATCCACTATGCTATCGCCTCTGTGTGTGTGTGACTGTATATACAGTATATATAGTGTGTGTGTGTGTGTGTCTGTCTGTCTGTGTATAGTGCTGGCGCAAACTTAAAGTCGAGAACAACATTTTAGCCGTGCTTTAGCTCTATTTTGGGATTATTGGGGGAATAATGAAGATGGATGTCAGAGAGTGAGCCGGGAAATGTTTTGGAAAGCCTGATGAAGAGAGGGGAACGGTGTTGTCAAACAGGAGGGGGTGGAGGGAAGTGGAAATGAGAGAGACAGACAGACAAACAAATTGATAGACAAACAGAAAGAAAAACAGACCAACAGAAAGACAGACAGACAGACAGACAGACAAAGAAAGACAGACAGACAGACATATTGATAGACAGACCATACACACTTTGCAATTTATAGTTGGCAATCCGGTCGTATATCTGCAATGGTCAGTTGCTACCGAATTGAAGACAAAGAGTAAAACAGAAGGTTCTCTAAATAAGTGAGAATAACAAAAACATTACATAACATAAGAACATAAGAAAATGGGAGTCTGCAGAAAGCCGATCGGCCCACACAAGGCAGATCCCTGTCACACCCAACCCAAATTACAAGGCCTAATCATAGGCCCAACTCACCAATACCCTGGGGACCGACCCTACAAAAACGTAACAAGATTACAGAGCGCCAATTGGCCCACAACCGGCAGATCCCCCCTCATGCCCTACCCATCTGGTCCACATGACTATCTTATTTTATCTTAAAGCTCCCTATCGTTCTAGATCCTACCATGTCACTCGGTAGCCTATTCCACTTATCTACAACTCTTGTTACCAAACCAATATTTGCCTATATCTTTTCTGAAACGAAATTTATCTAATTTGAAATCATTAGTTCGAGTTATTTAGCTATCACTGAGCTTTAGTACATTTTTCATGTCCCCTTTATTCATCCCACTAACCCGCTTGAATACCTCTATCATATCCCCTCTAACTCTGCGTCTCTCTAACGAATGTAAACCTAATTTCTTCAACCTTTCTTCATACGGAAGATTTCTAATATTATGGATATGTTTTGTCATTCTACGTTGTACTCTCTCCAATGAATGTATGTCCATTCTGTAGTAAGGACACCAAAATTGAACAGCATAATCCATATGGGGTCTCACTAATGACAAATAAAGTTTTAAGATAATATCAGCAGTTCTGTTACTCGCACTCCTAGAGATGAACCCGAGAATCCTGATTGCCTTGTTACGAACGCTTATACACTGTTTTCTAGGTTTCAAATCATTGCAAACACACCTAGATCTTTCTCACAGTCTGAGTTTCCTAATTCCATACTAGCTAGTTTATATTTAACATTTGTATGCATCTTCCCGATCTTTAATACCTTGCATTTGTCAATGTCAAACTTCATCTGACAATTTACTGACCATTCGTGTAAGGTATCTAGATCCCTTTGGAGGCACTCTATATCTCTACCTGAATCAATTTTTCTCGCCATTTTGGTATCGTCTGCAAATATACTTATCCTACTAGTTATAGCTAAATCAAGGTCATTTATGTATATAACAAACAACAAAGGACCTAATACAGATCCCTGGGGGACACCACTTTTGACTGCTCCCCACTCTGACTTGGTACCATTTATGCCGACTCTCTGCTTCCTACCAATTAGCCATGACCTAATCCATCCTAACAACGCCCCACCTATTCCATGCGCCTCAACCTTTCTCATCAATCTCTCATGAGGGACTCTGTTGAAAGTTTTACTGAAATCTATATATATAATATAATATGACTTGTCATTATCTACTGCTTCATATACCTCTGAGAAAAAGCTAAGCAAATTAGTAAGGCAAGAACGTCCCTGAGTGAATCCATGCTGAGAAGAATTGATTAAGTTAAAAGTTTCTAAGTGGTTTCTAATTTTCGTAGAAATAATTGACTCTAGCAGCTTTCCTATGATTGATGTAAGACTAATGGGACGGTAATTAGATGCTATTGATTTATCACCTTTTTTGAAGATCGGAACTACATTTGCAAGCTTCCAAGCTTCTGGAACTAAGCCTGTTTCTAAAGACTTGTTAAATAGAAATGTTAAGGGGTAACAACTCATCTCTGCATTGTTTAATACTCTAGCATATACCTCATCAGGACCAGGCGATTTATGAGGTTTCAGTCTGTCAATTTCCTGAAGCACATCATTTCTACTAATAGTAATCATTTATTAGAGTTATCATTTATTAACACGCATATCAATATACCCTACAGCATTAATTCAATAGTGATAGTTAATCCAAACAATACTGTATTTGTTCATTTAATAACCCCTTGACGATATGCCGTGTTATGACAGTTAATTATGGCTATTGTTTGACGAGTATACACAGTTTAGGAAGGATCTGTGGACATATAATTAAGACTATCTCCATCAACCCTCTGACTTCCACATACCCTTCCTAATCTGTATACAACCGTCTAATAATAACCAGAAAACAGAAAAAAATAGACTGGCGCTGAAATGGTACAAGGGCTTACGGGGGGTCACTGGCTTTCTTTTATCTTTCTCTCCTTTTCTCTCTTTCCCTGGCTGGTATCCATTCGGCCCCATTCAGCCAACTGTCTTAAGACGTTTATCCCCATCCAGGTGTCGATTTCTTCCTGGCGAGCGATAGCGAGCCAGCATTGTTTGGAGAAATCTGGCTTTGCCGGAAACATTTTTCTATCGAAAAATGTACAAATTTTGCTTGCTGTCAAAACAAAAATATATATATGCTGGCTCGCTACCGCTCGCCAGGAAAATATTGACACATGGATGGGGGTAAACGTCTTAAAACAGTAGGCTGAATGGGGCCCAAATGGATATACAAGCCAAAGAGAGAGGGAGAGAAAGAGAAAAAAAAGCGAGGTGGGGGCTCCCTGGAATAAAATGATGAGAGAGAGGAATAGCTTGGCCGGGGTTGGGGGCTTGGAAATAATTATATAAAAGCGTGTGTAATAATGAGAGAAGAAGGGGTGATGACGATGAACAGAGAACATGTGGGGGAAGCCTGGGGTGGGGTGGGGGAAGAGGATGAAAGCAAATATGATAAGCCCCAGGCAAGCCAATCATTTTAAGGGGGGTGACCTGCTTTTTGTTATTTCTGTCCTTTTCTCTCTTTCTCTGGCTTGTATCCATTTGGCCCCATTCAGCCTACTGTTTTAAGACTTTTATCCCCATCCAGGTGTCAATTTTTTACTGGTGAACGGTAGCGAGCCAGCATATTTTTTTATTTTTGTTTGACAGCAGGCTAAATTTGTACATTTTTCGATAGAAAAATTTCTCCGGCAAAGCCGGATTTCTTCATATAATGCTGGCTCGCTATCGCTCGCCAGGAAGAAATCGACACCTAGATGGGGATAAACGTCTTAAAATAGTTGGCTGAATGGGGCCGAATGGATACAAGCCAGAGAAAGAGAGAAAAGGACAGAAATAACAAAAAGCAGGTCACCCCCCTTGAAAGTGGAGGGCTGATGTATTGGTCGAGTTTATTTTGTATTAATTATTTTTTAGTTTGCTCCCTAGACCTCCATACAAAAATAACATCCCCAAGATCCCCCTTCTAGATAAATATGAACATTTTTCAGTAGAAAAATTTCCTCCTCCTAAATTACATGTTCGCTATCGCTCGCCAGGAACAAATCGACAACTAAGTGGTACGAAAGGTATTAACATTGACAAAGAAATAGGTCAAAAAGTCTGAAAATTGCCAAACTAATGGGCCGAACGTCATACAATTTGAAAAGTAATGGAGCTAAACATGAGGGAGAAGGGGGTCCAGAAAATATCAACCATCTCCCCTTAATGGTAATTGTGATGGATTCTGGCGTCCGCTGCAAGTTATCGTACTGTGGGGAATTGGTTGAGTAATCTAGCAGTGTACAGTCGCGCTAATAAGTGATGTATCGACACCAAGTATATTTCGATCAATAATTGGTATCAACAGTATATAAATATGATTTTTTTCATTTTAAGTGAGATCTACAAACATGTTCCTACTTTTACCCACCCTATTCAACATCTGACAGACATAAATAGAGCACAGAGCGAGCCAAACGCAATGACAGCTGAGATATGACTTATTAGCGCTACTGTACAGTTGGCCAAATAAATGATATATCGGCACCAAGTATATTTTGGTCAATAATTGGTATCAACAACATTTAAACACGATTTCTTCATTTCGAGTGAGTTTTACAAACATGTTCCTACACTCACCCACCCTATTCAACATCTGACAGAAATGTATAGAGCACTGAGCGAGCCAAACGTAATGACAGCTGAGACATGACTTATTAGCGCTACCATACAGTCGGCCAAATAAGTGATGTCTCGGCACCATGTATATTTTGGTCAATATTTGGTATCAGCAATATCTAAACACGATGTCTTCATTGCGAGTGAGACATACAAACATATTCCTACACTTACCCACCCTATTCAACATCTGACAGACATCAATACAACAGCTGACAAATTGGCGCTACAGTACACTCTAAGACATAAATCCTGTCCCAATGTGAACACTTTAACAGAAAACGAACCCCTGCAGAGTAAATAATCTATAATTCATAAAGGGAGCCCACCTCGCTTTTTGTCTCATTCTCTGCCTCTCTCTTTGGTTTGTATCCATTCGGCCCCATTCAGCCTACTATTTTAAGACGTTTAACCCCATCCAGGTGTTAATATTTTCCTTGCGAACGGTAGCAAGCCAGTATATACTGTATATATATTTTTTTTGTATTTATTTTTTATACAGCAAGCTAGATCTGTAAATTTTTCGATAGAAAAATATCTCCGGCGAAGCCGGATTTCTCCATACAATGCTGGCGAGCGAAGAATTCGATACCTGGATGGGGATAAATTTCTTAAAACAGTTGGCTGAATGGGGCCGAATGGATTCAAGCCAGGGAAAGAGAGACAAGTAGAGAAAGATACAAACAAAAAAACCGGTGACCCCCTTAAGTTCACTCCCAACACCAAACACCTTCCAATAGAATTTTATGAAAGCATGTGATCTTCCCGGGATTCGAACCTTAAAGTGTTCTAATGTCACTGTGTAGACCGACGTACCCTGTTTATGTTCACCATTTGTGTTACTATTGAGGACAGGTAGGGGTTTTTTTCGGATCCCCTTCTACCCCATTAGCTCAATGGGTTGGACATTTTAAGACCTTTCGCCCCCATTTCAATATAAAGACTTTTTGTGCCATGTAGGTGACGATTTTTTTCTAGCGATCGATCGTTAGCCTGCATATTAGGAGGAACCGGCCTTCAGCTGGGACACTTTTCTATCACACAATTTACAAATTTATCTAAAAGGGGAATCTTGAGGATGTTTGTGTTAAGGTTGATGGAGGTCTAGGGAGGAAACTTAAACGATACTATTTCGTCTGTGTCGGTTTGTCACTTTTGATATCACCTTGTGGAATCGAACACAAATAAACAGAAAGAGATGAAAACGTATACTTCCTCGGTGGAGTAAATAATCCCTTCACGGACATTACGTAACTTCCATCTTGTTCTGGTCACCATTAGACGATTTTTATTAGTTTATAATGTACCTCTACGACATAATGGGTAAATAAGATTTCAATATCCCCTCTCAATAACATAGGTTATTTTAAACTGCTTAACATCGTCGTACTTTAGCTAGAATCGAAGTTAAAAAGGAGTCATGGTGCTGAAACGGGTATTAATATTGAAACAGAAGTAGATTAACCCTTTAGTAAAGGTGAAGTATTTGTCTTTATTCCTGCTGCATTTAGACGATGTCATGAAGATTAGATTGATTGATTGATTGATATTTATTTATTGCCAAATGGTACATATACAATAAGAATGATGATACATATATTAATTAATGTGGCAAGTGCAGCTAGCTAAGAAGTAGTTCATGTTAGCTAGCTATATAGGCATAATAAAATATATGAAGCTAAACAGCACATAGTTGCTTAACAATTATTAGATGTAATAAACAATATTCAAGCTATAATAATTTGTAGTGGTTCTTACTAAATTATACAATTGATATGTGACTCACTCAGTATGCTAAAATATATTAAAGATAAGGTAAGTATACATATAAACAAAACTTTTGCTTTCAGAGACTGCAATTAAGTACTAGTATTGATTAGAAAGGATATATGGCAGCTACAAGGATTAATTGGGATAGTCTGCAGCCTTTGAATGGGTACATGTCCTTCCAAAGCTCAATAATATCGTCTAATCATGCCAGAATATAATACAAAGGCTGTCACCGGTTCTGAAAGGGTTAATAAACTAAACGCGGGTAAGAGAGAACACAATAATTATTTTTGTTTTTTGTTTTTATTTTACTGCTATAGTTTGTTTTATTTGTATTTATTTTCCTCAGTTGACGGTAAATTGCTATCTCGCCATCCTGATTACTCGGCTTTTACCAAGATTTTGTTTTAGCGAAACATGTTACTAATTATGAAAACTTGGCAATGACATGACGCCGAGACATAGAGGTATCATTTTTTTCCATTAAGAATCAAAATATCAGCTGCCGAGGGATTCAATTTACCATCAGCTGGGAAAGAATCGACAATAGATTGATTGACAAGGCGAAATTGATAGTTGACATTAAGCTCATTTCAGCATAATCATATCTATCTATCTATCTATTGCCTGACGCCGTAATCCCCGAAGGGGTGGCCACGAACGAACCGCCCCCATGCACCTCTGTCCCCAGTCAGTCGACGCCCCTCCCCCCAACCAGCACCGCCTTCGTTCATGTACTTCCTCACTCCATCCTTCCACCTCATATTCGGTCTACCTCTCCCCCTCTGTCCCTCCACCTCGCTCTCGTACACCCTCTTAGTCATTCTCTCGCTTTCCATACGTTCCATATGGCCGAACCATCTCAAGTTGTTCCTTTTCACACTTTCCAGCACATCTACCTCCACACCACACCTCCTTCTTACTTCCTCATTAGTCTGTCTATCCCTCCATGTAACTCCGCACGCACTCCTTAAGTAATTCATTTCCACTGCTCTCACTCTTGGTCTGAGTCTCTCAACCAACGTCCATGCTTCGCTTCCGTAAGTCAGTGTCGGGATTACCACACTGTCATGCAAGGACTTCTTCACTTCCATACTGACCACCCTATTTCTTGTTACTGCTTTTAGCGTTCCTACAACCCTCTTCCCATGTTGTACCCTCTCCCGCACCTCTTCATCCATAGTCCCATCTTTACTCAACACACTGCCCAGATACTTAAAAGAGTTGACGATCTCCATAGCCTGACCGTTCAGCTTCACCTCACACTCTGTGACTTCACCCCTTTCGAAGACCATAACCTTGCTCTTCCCCGTATTTACCTTCAAATTCCGTCATAATATACCCTTAATATAATATAATATAATCATATACCCTTACTATTAAGCAACATAGTCATTATTTCATTCTGACTAATAGGTTTTCAGCTTGAGGGGAAGGGTTTATTTTTGTGGTCGATTATTTCATATATTTAGTATGTTTTCAGTTTCCTCCCTAGACCTCCATCAAACTTAAAAATACCATCCATTAACTCTCCCTTCTAGATTAATTTGTACATTTTTCGGTAGAAAAATGTCCTGACCGAAGGCCAGTTCTTCCAAAATTACAGGCTCACTATCGTTCGCCAGGGAAGAAATCGACACCTAAATAGCACGAATGTTCTTAATATTGACAAAGAAATAGGGTGAACAGTCTTAAAATTGACAAACTAGTGGGGCACACGTCTTAAAATTTGAAAACTAATGGGGCTAAGCATGAGGGAGAAGAGCATTCATAAAAACGACTCTTACCCCTCAAGGCGAAAATAAATTTATTTATATATAACATATTCTAAATTAAATGACCTGAATAGCCTGAAGCTCGACACTCCCCTCAGATATATTTTTGTATGATCAATGTCTCCTCTAAAATATTTCGTTCCAGTCTTTCTGCTCGAGTATATAATATTGTTACCTTAATGGGATCGTCAACTGTGAAGTTAAATTGGAGTATATATATATATATATATATATATATATATACCAAAAGAGATTAATATGAAGTATGAATTGTTTATATATAATAGTATCAACAGATTCCATTTGATTTATTATGGTTACTATGGTAATTAAATAGTAAAACAATCTTTCTGAGAGAACCTGCGCCCCATTATTGAATTATTGGATAGATTAACGAACAGAAAATAATATATATATATTATACAGGTATAACACTTATATATATATATTTTTGTTTGTTCTATGTGCGTGAAGGAGACAAAAGGCAGAACTGCCTGTATCGAGTTCCTCCCCCAGAGTTGAAAGATTATATATATATATATATATATATATATATATATATATATATATATATAGAGAGAGAGAGAGAGAGAGATATATTATTTATATATATATTTAGGTCAGACCATAATATCTAAAAACAAACAATCGAAAAAGTATATATTCTTATAAAATAGTAGAGACACGTTAAATTATCTTCCAATGTCCGCCAGTGGTTTCTGAGACATACAAACAGTGAACGTGACCTGAAGCCAATCACAGCGACTTGTATGCTAAAAGGCAGAATTACAACCAATTCTTCCAACATTCAAGATTCAAAAGTGACTTTACATATTTATACCGGTGTTAGAAACAATCTTGAAATAAGAGAAAAATTAAGTGATGCAAATTGGGAGAAGTATACATGAAAGGTATGATTGGTAATATGCAATGTTGTACTGGAGAATGATGGAGAATGAGAGAGAGAGTGAGAGTGAGTGAGTGAGTGAGTGAGTGAGTGAGTGAGTGAGTGTGTGTGTGTGTGTGTGTGTGCGTGTTGGAGTTAGTGTAAGTACAAAGTAATAAGAAATAGTAAGGAAAAAACAAGAGTTCTACTAACACGAGGCGGATTGTAACTATGTTGCCTAACTTATGTGAATGAGAAAAAGTAAATCATGAAAACATGAAGGAGAAATACGTAGTAGGGAAAGAGGCAACTTGGCAAGGAGAGATATTGAAATACTTTAAAAGTTGCAGATACATAAAGGATTAAATGTCTATATACAGAGCATAATAATTATAAGCAAATGGGAAAATATATCTAAATTGAATAGCTGGAGGGAAGATAAAGCATTTATATTTTCCTCCCAAAAGAAATATTTTTTGCCGCGAAAAAAATATATATTCGACGAAAAGCATTCTGCAAACGTACCGGTATGAAACTGTTCTAAACAATTAGTCATTTATAGTGGAAAATATTTTCACTAGAGAGAGAGAGAGATTAACCCCTTCTGTACCGGTAACGTCTTTTAAATTATATTCTAGCAATATTTAGCCGGATTTGTGAAGTTTAAGAAGGGTCAGTGGTCGTGAAAAGGGTTATGTGAGATAGTTTGATGCATGTTAATTTGCTGGAGGTCCTGTTTAAACTTAATATAATCTGAGAAAGAGAGAGATGAGGGAGTGAAGCCGGTACCACATGAATGTTTACCCTCAACATTTCTCCTCAGCTTTGGTCTGGCAGCTTCTGAGGAAAACATTATACATAACACTTGATCTATGTGGAAGCAGGATGAGAAATACAATAATATTCCCTAAACAAGGTACCGGCAGTAGAGGAACAACTACCATCCAAGGGAGCTGGATTTGCACAATGAACTCTGATACAATGATAATAAACTATATAGATATTCATCGAACAATCTTATCAAATCAAGATAGCATACGTAGTGTCATGTAGTTTGTAATAATAGGAATTGATCCTCTTGGATAGTGCCAATTTTCACTCTGACAAATGGAGTGTCCAGCTTTAAGGGGGAATGGTTCACTTGTTGGTCGATTTTTTAAATGTACTCATTATTTTTCTAATTTCCTCCCTAGACCGCCATCAAACTTAAAAACAAGTCCATTAGATCCCCCTTGTAGATAAATTTGTAAATTTTTCGGTAAAAAAGTGTACCGGCCGAAGGTTTTCCAAAACTACAGGCTCACTATCGTTCGCCAGGAAAAACATCGACACCTACTACATATCGGATACCAAAACATCGACACCTACTACATATCGGATACCAAAACATCGACACCTACTACATATCAGATACCAAAACATCGACACCTACTACATATCGGATACCAAAACATCGACACCTACTACATATCGGATACCAAAACATCGACACCTACTACATATCGGATACCAAAACATCGACACCTACTACATATCGGATACCAAAACATCGACACCTACTACATATCGGATACCAAAACATCGACACCTAATACATATCGGATACCAAAACATCGACACCTAATACATATCGGATACCAAAACATCGACACCTACTACACATCGGATACCAAAACATCGACACCTACTACACATCGGATACCAAAACATCGACACCTACTACATATCGGATACCAAAACATCGACACCTACTACATATCGGATACCAAAATGAGAAAGCAAACTATTCGATGAATGGCACACAGCTTAAGAATGTAAATAGAGAAACTGATCTGGGAGTAACAATATTGAGTACCGGTAACCTAAAACAGAGTCAACAATGTTCAGAAGTTGTTAAGAAGGCAAACAAAATAATTGGCTTTATAGGCAGGTCATTTGAGCATAAATCCAAAGACGTTATCCTAACCCTTTACAATTCCTTAGTCTGCCCTCTTCTGGAATACTGCGTTCAATCCTGGTGCCCTTATTACCAAAAATATATAGACAAGCTAGAACGAGTTCAACGTAGAGTTACCAAAATGATACCTAGCCTAAAGAACAAACAATACGAGGAACGTCTTAAAGAATTAAATCAATTTCGTTTAACCGAGCGCAGATTAAGAGGCGACTTAATTCAAGTGTTCAAAATCATCAAAGGCATCGACAATATGAACTGAAGTAAGTACTTCACTATCGACCAATCTAATTACACGCGGGGAAACGGTTGCAACATTATTGGGAAATCTTTTAACTCACACGAATCTAAGAATTTCTTCTTCAATCGAGTTGTCAACTTGTGGAATGGGCTTCCCCGATACGTTATAGACTGCAGCACCGTTGATTCATTTAAACTTCGCCTAGACAAATATCTCACATCAAACCCGCGACTGACTGCGTTTGTAAATGAATAACTTTATTTTATACCCTCCTCAGTTACTAACCCATCTGTCCCTTACTAACATCCTAATCCTGCCACGGACATTAGTTCCAGGGCGGTAGTTCCCTTTCCAATGTTCCCTTACCCACTCTAAACCACTGTTTGGACAATTGATCCTCAGTGTTTTGGAGGACAAGCAGCCTAGAAGAGACACTAGACCTGTCGTTGCTTGATTTCCTTTGTACTACCTAAATATCACGAAAGGTGCCATTTATTGCCAAAGAAATGGGGCGAAAGGTCTTAAAATCGACAAACTAATGGGGTCAACACCTTAATATCTGAACACTAATGGGGCTAAACATGAGAGAGAAGGGGCTCTAGAAAAACAACCCATCTCCCTTTAAAGGCTTGTGAGAATACATGACTAATCAACAATTATTATTCTGAGGTAACCGGATGAAGTTTAAGTTAAGTAAAAGAAGGAGCTGCGAAGTGTATACGATAGGTTAACACCCCCCCCCCCCCCCCGCACCCCCACCCCCGCCCTTCCCAGCTTAGGAAACGTGTAGGGACATGTAAACTATTGGGGAATTGTAAGCCTAGAAAACTTGTATGATATTAACTTATGACATTATTTTTGTTTTATTGGGGGTAACAGGGTAAAATGTCAGGCGTAAAGTGAGAGTTGGAGCGTGTAATTGATCGGAAAAAGGTAAATTTAACTCTTGTATCACCTCAATATTGTCTGAAAAGATCAAACTACTCCACATGAAGATATGCCACTTGGAAATTTAATATATTTCTAGCTTCGAAAACCTGTAAGAAAATATAATCTGTTGATATTTTTCTGAAGTAACAGGGTGAGGTGTAAGCTAAAGGGGGGAGGGGAGGGTGGAAGTGATAATAGTGAGAAGGGGTGAGAAGGTGGTGGGTGTGTAAGTGATAGGAGTGGGACTGTAAGTGATAGGAGTGGGACTGTAAGTGATAGGAGTGGGACTGTAAGTGATAGGAGTGGGAAGGGGGGAGAGGTGGGAGTGTAAGTGACAGGAGTGGGACGGGGTAGAGGGATAGGTGGAGGGTGATATGTAAGCTAAAGCAGAGAGGTGGAGAGTGAGGTGTAAGCTAAAGGGGAGAGGGAGATATGGAGAGTATGTAAGTGATAGGAGTGGGAAGGGGGAGAGGTTGTAAGTGATAGGAGAGAGAGAGAGGTCGAGGGGTGTAAGTGATAGTAGAGAGAGAGAGAGGTGGAGGGGTGTAAGTGATAGTGGAGAGAGAGAGAGAGGTGGAGGGGTGCAAGTGATAGTAGAGAGAGAGAGAGAGGTGGAGGGATGTAAGTGATAGTGGAGAGAGAGAGGTGGAGGGATGTAAGTGATAGTGGAGAGAGAGAGAGGTAGAGGGGTGTAAGTGATAGTGGAGAGAGAGAGAGGTAGAGGGGTGTAAGTGATAGTGGAGAGAGAGAGAGGTGGAGGGGTGTAAGTGATAGTGGAGAGAGAGAAGTGGAGGGGTGTAAGTGATAGTGGAGAGAGAGAGGTGGAGGGGTGTAAGTGATAGTGGAGAGAGAGAGAGAGAAAGAGATGGAGGGGGTGTAAGTGATAGAGGAGAGAGAAAGATAAATGGAGGGGGTGTAAGTGATAGTAGTGGGAAAGGGTGCCATCAGTCATCTTTGGTTGAATGGTCCTGCTGACGCGTACAACCTGAGTAGAGGTCAGAGAGAGAGAGAGAGTTACCGGTACAAGGAGTTATATGGAATCGTTAGTAGCTTGGAGACCTTGCGGTCCATTCCGGGAAGATATTCGAAGTGGAAGGAGAGATTGTTTCGCGCATTACACTCATAATAGAGTTTGCAACATAATATCTACTCTCTTCTTGAACTGCTCTACGGAAAAATTGTTTAAAGCTTCTGAGAAAGGTTTGTTCCAGGTAGAACAAATCTCATGTGAAAAAGTTTCCACAAATCCTAGTGCTGAAACTTTCCAATTTTAACTTCCATCCATGGTTTGCTTGTTGTACACATAGTGAGGCTAAGCAGTTTGCTGTAATCGAGACCGACCGACCGACCGACCGAGAGAGAGAGAGAGAGCGCGCGAGAAACCTGCAGTGGCCCGATGATTGATGACTCTCTCCCGCCTATACAGAAACCTATACACACCCCTTTATATTATATGGGCGAGGGGATATATCTTGTACGCACGCTATATGTACACCACACCTTCGGCCATTAATCTCCATAATTTATTGACTTGGATGATATGAAAAGTGCTTATGGGGGTTCACCTGTTTTTTTGTTTTCTTTCTCTCCTTTTCTCGCTTTTCCTGGCTTGTATCCATTCGGCCCCATTCAGCCAACTGTTTTAAGACGTTTATCCCCATCCAGGTGTTGATTACTTCCTGGCGAGCGATAGCGAGCCAGCATTGTTTGGGGAAATTATCGCGAGCCAGCATGGTTTGGAGAAATCTGGCTTTGCCGGAGACATTTTTCTATCGAAAAATTTACAAATTTAGCTTGCTGTCAAAACAAAATATATATATGCTGGAAAATATTGACACCTGGATGGGGGTAAACGTCTTAAAACAGTAGGCTGAATGGGGCCGAATGGATACAAGCTACAAAAATCCTATACACCCCCTTTATATAATTATGATATCGCCCTGGGAATATTTTGGCAGCTGCTCTGTAAGCACCCTATATACACCACACCTTCCACCATTAAGGGGAGACTGACTGTTTGTTTGGTCTATTAATTCATGTATTCATATATTTTGTAGTTTCCTCCCTAGACCTCCATCAAGCTTAGAAAAAAAAAACCTAGATACCTTCACCTTCAAGATAAATTTGTACATTTTTCGGTAGAAAAATTTCCCGGCCGAAGGCCGGTTCCTCTTAAAATTGCAGGCTCGCTTTCGCTCACCAGGATATAATCGACACCTAAATGGCACGCAAGGTCTTAAAATTGACAACGAAATGGGGCGAAAGGTGTTAAAGTCGCCAAACTAATGGGCCGAACGTCTTATAATCTCAAGAACTAATGGGGCTAAACATTAGGGAGAAGGGTGTCCAGAAAAACGGTCTGCCTTCCCTTAATCTCCCTAATTTATTGACTTGGCGGACATGAAAGGCGCTTAACCCCTTCAGTACGATAGCGGTATTTTCCTGACTTTTGGCATTAGACCGTTTTATTTAGTACAGGGGATTTTTTTCCGGAAACCCTCATGTTTAGCCCCATTACTTTTTGAGATTTTAAGATGATGCCCCATTAGTTTGGCGATTTTATGAAACTTCGCCCCCTTCCTTTGTTAATTTTAGGACCTTTAGTGCCATTCAGGTGTCGATTTTTTTCCCGGCGAGCGATAGCGAATCTCCAATTTAGGAGAAATAAGCCTATTTTTCTACCGAAAAATTAATAGATTATATATATATATATATATATATATATATAATTTCTTTAATTAAATCTATTAAAATAATTAGATTCCTAAAAACTGGGAAGAGTTTGCTTTCAAATACATTTAAGGTCACGTTCAGAAATATACACACTTGTCACTCTTTCTCCGTAACAATATTTTCATCACTTACATCAGAGAGAAAAAAGAACATTACGAAAGAGACAGAGAAAGAAATATAGAAATAATACAAGGAAAGAGAGAGGGGAACACAGGATGGAGAAAAAATAGAAACAATCTCATTGAATACGAATGTTGAAAATACACTGTAGGAAGAACATATGAGAGAGTACAAAGGAGTACAAAAGAAATCAAGCAACAACAGGTCTAGTGACCCTTCTAGGCTGCTTGTCCACCAAAACACTGAGGATCAAGTGTCCAAACAGTGGTTTAGAGTGGGTAAGGGAACATTGGAAAGGGAACTACTGCCCTAGAACTAATGTCCGTGGCAGAATTAGGAAGTTAGTAGGGGACAGATGGGTTAGTAACTGAGGGGAGGATAAAATAAAGTTATTCATTTACAAACGCAGTCAGTCGCGAGTTTGATGAGAGATATTTGTCTAAGCGTTGTTTAAATGAATCAACGGTGCTGCAGTCTATAACGTCTCGGGGAAGCCCATTCCACAAGTTGACAACTCTATTGAAGAAGAAATTCTTAGATTCGTGTGAGTTAAAAGATTTACCAATAATTTTGCAACCGTTTCCCCGCGTGTAATTAGATTGGTCGATAGTGAAGTACTTACTACAGTTCATATTGTCGATGCCTTTGAAGACTTGAATTAAGTCACCTCTTAATCTGCGCTGGGTTAAAGGAAATAGATTTAATTCTCTAAGACGCTCTTCGTATGGTTCGTTCTTTAGGCTAGGTATCATTTTGGTAATTCTACGTTGAACTCGTTCTAGCTTGTTTATATCTTTTTGGTAATAAGGGCACCAGGATTGAACGCAGTATTCCAGAAGAGGGCGGACTAAGGAATTGTAAAGGGTTAGGATAACTTCTTTGGATTTATGCTCAAATGACCTGCCTATAAAGCCAATTATTTTGTTTGCCTTCTTAACAACTTCTGAACATTGTTGACTCGGTTTTAGGTTACTCGATATTGTTACTCCCAGATCGTTTTCTCTGTTTACATTCTTAAGCCGAGTGCCATTCATCGAATAGTTTGCTTTCTCATTTAGGTATCCGATATGTAGTACTTTACATTTATCCGCATTGAAACTCATTTGCCAAATTTGGGCCCAACATGACAATTTATCTAGATTGTATTGCATATCGTCAACTTGTTCTTTTGAGAGTACGCTATTTGCAATTTTTGTATCGTCAGCAAATTTTGAGATTGTACAGGTGAGACCCTCATCTATGTCGTTGATGTAAATTAGAAAGAGAATTGGTCCTAGTACCGATCCCTGGGGTACCCCGCTACTTACATTGGTCCATTTAGATGCCTTACCGTTTATGACTACTCTTTGCTTTCTGTCGCTGAGCCAATTTTCTATCCATTTCAACACACCGTCTTGTATTCCATGCGCTTTTAGTTTTAGCAGTAAACGTTTGTGGGGAACTTTGTCAAAGGACTTTTGAAAATCAAGGTATATAATATCTACAGCTTTACTCTCATCGTAGAGGTTGAGGATATCGTGGAAGAAGTCTAAGAGGTTTGTTAAACAGGAACGTTTTTTACGAAAGCCGTGTTGAGTATCTTTAAGTAAGTTATTTGCCTCTAAGTGATTAACGAGTCTGTCTCTTAGGAAGGATAGGTGGTGGTAGGTAAAAGGATTCATGGAGATAGTTTGTAACCTTTTATCGGGTGGACATCCTTCCTAAGCTGACACAAATTGTTTAATAGTTTCAGAGTATAATACAAAGCAAGGTAACCGGAACTGAATGGGTTAAGCTGGGATGGGCCGGTTTTTCTGGCCCCTTTCTCCCTCTCGTTTAGCCTCATTGGTTTTTAGATTTTAAAACGTTCGGTCCATTAGTTTGGCGATTTATAGACTGTATGTCCCATTTCTTTGTCAATATTAATACCTTTCGTGTCATTTAAGTGTAGATTAAAGAAAAATTAGACTGAAAACACCTGTGAATTATTGCTTGTGGTTCTATGATTCTCCTGAGTATGACAAAAATTATGCCTTCGTGGACAAATAATGAATTGTTAACTCATTGGTTTGTTATTAAGCGTGAATAATGTGAAGACCGTGAATAATGTGAACACAAGGCCACGATACTGAAGGGGTTAATACCGGGTGAAGGGTGTTGCTTATCCCTACCCTGAATAATGTGAACACAAAGCCACGGTACTGAAGGGGTTAAGGGGGTAGTGCTTGTTTTGTGATTTATATATTTATTTATTATTGTTTTTGTTTATGTCCTCGCTAGACCTCATTCATGCTTAAAATCCCCCCCCCCCCCCTTTAAATATATTTTTACATTTTTCGGTAAGAAAATATCTCGGCCGAAGGCAGGTGGTTCCTCTTAAAAATGCAGGCTCGTTATCGCTGGCCAGGAAATAAATCGATACCTAAATGGGGCGCAAGGTTTTAAAATTGACAACGAAATAGAGCAAAAGCTAATCACCAAACTAATGGGCTGAACGTCTTAAAACCTCAAAACTAATGGGGCTAAACACGAGGGAGAAGGGAGTCCAGATAAACCAATCTTTCCCCCCTTAATATCGTGTGAAGGGTGTTGCTTACCGAACGAAGATTAATGGAGTGAGCCGATCTTGAGGGAGCGCTGCATATCACCCAGGTTATTAAGGGGGTGAACTGTTTTTGTTCTGTCCTTTTTTTTATCTTTCTCTGGCTTGTATCCATTTGGCCCCATTCAGCCTACTGTTTTAAGACTTTTATCCCCATCCAGGTGTCAATTTTTTACTGGTGAGCGGTAACGAGCCAGCATATTTGTTTATTGTTGTTAGACAGCAGGCTAAATTTGTACATTTTTCGATAGAAAAATTTCTCCGGCGAAGCCGGATTTCTTCATATGATGCTGGCTCGCTATCGCTCGCCAGGAAGAAATCGACACCTAGATGGGGATAAAAGTCTTAAAATAGTTGGCTGAATGGGGCCGAATGGATACAAGCCAGAGAAAGAGAGAAAAGGACAGAAATAACAAAAAGCAGGTCACCCCCCTTAAACTCTTCGGCACGATCACGTCATTTTACTCTGGTTCTGGTAACGATTACATTAATATATTTAGCTTTAATTTAAGTATTGGACTCCAAGGTATAATTATTTGATCTCAATATAATGTGTCTTTACCCCGTCCGTACTGGCGACGTCTTTTGTATTGTATTCCGGCTACATTTAGACGATTCTATGAAGCTTAGGAAGACTTTATGGTTGCTAAAATAATTAATGTTGGCTCGAAAGTCCCTTGATTTTGGCCCTGTCACTCTTTCAGCTCTGGGGGAGGCATTCGTAACAGGCAGCTCTGCCCTTTGCCTCCCTCACTCACATTGAATACAAAATTGAGATAGTCTGTAGCCATTTAATTGGTAGACAACCTTCCTAACCTGAATAAAATCATCTAATAGTTGCCAGAATATAATGGAAGAGGATCTCACCAGTACATAAGAACATAAGAAAATGGGAGTCTGCAAAAAGCCGATCGGCCCATACAAGGCAGATCTCTGTCAAACCCAACCCCAATTACAAGGCCCAATTATCGGCCCAACTCACTAATACCTTGTGTACTGACCCCACCAAAACGGTCAGAGATTAACGCGAGTCTGCTGAGCGCCGGTTTGGCCCACACCTGGTAGATCCCCCTCACACCCAACCCATCTCGTCCATATGCCTATCTAATTTTATCTTAAACCTCCCTATCGTTCTTGATCCCACTAAATCACTTGGTAGCCTATTCCACCCATCTACAACTCTGTTACCAAACCAATATTTGCCTATATCCTTTCTGAAACGAAATTTATCTAATTTATAACCATTTGTTCGAGCTCTTTCGCTATCACTGAGCTTCAGTACATTTTTCATGTCTCCTTTATTTACCCCACTGAACCACTTGAACACTTCTATCATATCCCCTCTAACTCTGCGGCTTTCTAACGAATGTAAGCCTAATTTGTTCAACCTTTCTTCATATGGTAGATTTCTAATATTATGAATAATTTTTGTCATTCTTCGCTGTACTCTCTCCAAGGAATCTATATCCATTCTGTAATAAGGACACCAAAATTGGACAGCATAATCCATATGAGGTCTTACTAATGACAAGTAAAGTTTCAAGATAACATCGGCAGTTCTGTTACTCACACTCCTTGAGATGAACCCCAGAATCCTGTTTGCCTTGTTACGTACGCTTATACACAGTTTTCTAGGTTTCAAATCGTTGCTAACAAACACACCTAAATCTTTCTCGCAGTCTGAGTTTTCTAATTCAGCATTAGCTAGTTTATATTTTGCATTAGTATTCGTCTTCCCTATCTTTAATACCTTGCATTTGTCAATGTTAAAATTCATCTGCCAATTTACGGACCATTCGTGTAAGGTATCTAGATCCCTTTGGAGGCACTCTATGTCGCTATCTGAATCTATTGGTCTCCCTATTTTTGTATCGTCTGCGAATTTACTTATCCTACTAGTTATACCTAAATCAAGGTCATTTATGTAGATGATAAATAACAGAGGACCCAATACAGATCCCTGGGGGACACCACTCTTGACTGATCCCCATTCTGACTTAGTACCATATATGCCGACTCTCTGCTTCCTACCAATTAGCCATGACCTAATCCATCCTAACTACGCCCCACCTATTCCATGCGCCTCAACCTTTCTCATCAATCTCTCATGAGGGACTCTGTCGAAAGCTTTACTGAAATCTATATATATAATATCATATGATTTGTCATTATCTACTGCTTCATATACCTCTGAGAAAAAGCTAAGCAAATTAGTAAGGCAAGAACGTCCCTGAGTGAATCCATGCGGAGAAGAATTGATTAAAAGTTAAAGTTAATTAGTTAAAAGTTTCTAAGTGGTTTCTCATTTTCCTAGCAATAATTGACTCTAGTAGCTTTCCTATGATTGAAGTGAGACTAATGGGACAATAATTTGATGCTATGGATTTATCACCTTTTTTGAAGATCGGAACTACATGTGCAAGCTTCCAAGCTTCTGGAACTAAACCTGTGTCTAATGACTTGTTAAAAATAAATGTTAATGGGTAACTTAACTCATCTCTGCATTCTTTTAATACTCTAGCATATACCTCATCAGGACCAGGTGATTTCTGAGGCTTCAGTCTGTCAATTTCCTTAAGCACATTATTTCTAGTTATAGTAATCGTACTTAACCTATTTTCTATACTATCGCTATATACCTAACGGACATCTGGAATCTGTGCCAAGTTTTCATTAGTGAAAACGGATAGAAACGGACTATTTAATGTACTGCACATTTCTAAATAATTTTCTGTCATTTCTCCTATCGAAGTTTTAAGGGGGCCTATTACATTTCTAACTTTAGATTTATATAGTTGGTAAAAAGCTTTAGGGTTATTTTTTGAGTCGTTGGCTATCCTTATTTCATAATTTCTTTTTGCTGTCCTAATTTCCTTTTTGACCTGTCTTGATAGAGTCTGATAGTAAATAAGTAGGTGAGTTTCGCCTTTCTTAATTTTTCTATATATTCCTTTCCTTTTTCCTATAAGATCTATTAGTTTATTATTCATCCATTTTGGTTGGTTCTGTATCGATCTAAATCTTCTTTTGGAGATATATTTATTTTGCGCATTGTGAAGCGAAGAAATAAACTGTTTATATGTAGCTGTCAAGCTTAACTCTGGCTTATCCTGACTTAATTGTTTAACAATAGGGTCCACCCTTAAAGCTCTTCTTATCCCACCATAATCGGCTTTTCTGAAATCTGGGATAAGTGACGGATTCTCTTTAGCATTTCCTGTCCATTGTATATTAAAATAAATAGATTTGTGATCACTATTTCCTAGTTGGTCCCCTATCTCAACATTATTTATCATATGTTCATTATTACTGAGAACTAAATCAAAGATATTATTACCTCTAGTCGGCGAGTCAATGAATTGAAATAAAAAACTATCTTGTACCGCCTCAATAAACTCCTCAGAATCTGAGTCGCCGATCTGATGCTGCCAATCTATCTTAGGAAAATTAAAATCCCCCATAATGCACACATTGCTAAACCTTGATGCTACTGTATTTTCACTTCCTGCCATAAAGATTTACCTTCATTTCTACTCATATTTGGTAGTCTATAAATTACTCTAATAACTATGGTCTCGCTACCTTCGCTAACCTCTACCCAAACACTTTCGTTATCATTATTTAGCCTAATACCTGATTTAGTACAGCATTTTAATGAACTCCTGACAAACACTGCTGTACCGCCGCCCCTCCTACTTGTTCGGTCATATTTAAACAAACTATATCCTGGTATATCAAATTCTGCTAAAAAATGATTGGATTCTGTATTAATCCATGTTTCAGTAAGCGCTATTATGTCTATATTTTCATTGCTAACAAGTGCTCTAAGTTCGTCCATTTTATTACATAAACTCCTACAGTTTGTGTAATATAATCTCAATGCATTTCTTTTACTGGTGTCTGGTGGACCTTCTTTTCTTCTATTAGTATCTATTTGACTGTTGTTATTATCTTGTACTAAGGTAGATATTGTACCACTATTTATATGACTAACTTCTATTACTGCATTGTCACCTATTGTTTCACAGTTATTAATAACATCTAATTTCCTTTCCTGACTGTTTTTCTATCACCTAATTTATTTTGTTTTCTTTTGATGGGGCATTTCCAATTTAAAACCCCACCTCAACTGCTCTATCAACTAACTTTCCTAGCATCCCTCTCCCTTTCCTACTTAAATGCACCCCGTCCCTTGCGTACAAGCTATCGTTACCGTAGTAGAGGCTCCAGTTGTCTATGAATGGTAATGCACAGCTTTATGGAATGGTAAGAGCACCGCTCTTTGCACAGCTTTGCCAGCCAGCAATTAAAACCAATTGTTCTGGACAACCATTCACGTCCGACACCTCTTCTTGGCAAGATAGAGCAAGCAATGGGAATCTCACCCTTCATCCTAATCTTATCTAAGGCTACCCTATACAACTTACGCAGTTCAACACTGGTAAGCTTTCCCACGTCATTGCTACCTGCACTAAGTGCGACTATGTCGTACTATGTTTATCTCCATAGTCGTCAATGACGTCCTCCAATCTCTCACAAACTCTACCTATACCTGCCCCGGGGAGACACTCCAGCTTCCTAACTTTGGTGGAGAGATTGTCACCTAAATACCTAACCATAGAGGGGAGCAAGACGTTTCGCAGCAAGTGACGGTTCGCCTTACCGCGGCGAACCGTCCCACACCAGCTACCAAATAAAGATACTTAATATCGCTACTATCGTGGGAAAGTAGCTAAATTGACACTGACCAACACGGGTTTATTATTATTATTTTTGTATTAATATGGTTATGCCAGGATTTTACTGGGGCTAATTGGTTTGAACTTTGAATAAGTGGATTCTTCCTAACTGGAGAAGTAGAAATGTTTTGACCACAGACACATAAAGTAATAGTATTTCTTAATAAACTTAATAAAATAGTCTAATAGTTGCCAGAACATAATGTACTGGACGGGTTAATATCAGCTAACCAAAAATATAATTATATGATAGCCTAGCCTATATAATTACCACTAAACCCAGTAGGCTACACTACAACAATTTAGGAATTTGACCACTTGCGAGTTTCAGGCTATAAGGAAGTTGAAGCTGTAGACATCGATTGTAAACAGAAATGCAATAATAATGTACGGTAGGTTTCTGATGGCTAAAGGGTATGTTGAATTGGATTCTATGTAGGCCTATATATAAATGAACTAAACCGTATTTAAGCTGGTAATCCTGCTAAATATCGATGTCTACAACTCCAACTTCCTTATAGAACGAAACTCGCAAGTGGTCAATTTTTTTTTTTTTTTTTGTTCTATGTGATTGAGGGAGGCAAAAGGCATAACTGCCTATAGCGAGTGCCTCCCCCATAGTTGAAAGAGTGACAGGGCCAAAATCAAGGGACGTTCGAGCCAAAATGCCTGGACACACTGAGTTTGAAGCAATTTAAGTCATAGGAAGAGGGAAAGACTGATTCTGGGAGAGAGTTCCAGAGCTCAGCTGTTGAGTAGAAGAAAGTTTGAGAGTAACGTTTCACTCTTGGGTTGGAGAGTTGCACAGAGTAGGGGTGGAATTGAGACACATATACGCTAGACTGCCATTAGAAATGCGCTAGAATGTATCATAGATAGTATATACAGACGGTAATAATAGGCTAATGTTTCAAATGAACATATAAATCATAACACACAAAGATGATAAGTCTCAAATCAGAAGACAAAGGCCCGAATTAAATAGGCCTACAAAGCTCACGAGGAAGTCCCGAGACTCGAACCTGGGATAACTCACACAGAAACTAATTAAACTTGCCAGCACCACGAGAGACCTAGTCATAGATGGTTTTATAATGGGAGACAGGAAAAACGTCGTCGAATTTGAGAGTAATATGTCTGTAACATTAATACATATAGAAATGAGTGATATTTTGATGAAGTGTTCCTGTCCCCCATTGCTAGCCTAAGTCTTTCTTAAATAAACTGAATCAAATGGTCTAATAGTTGCCAGAACATAATATACTAGACGGGTTAATGTCAGCTAGCCAAAAAATGTAATTGTATGATATATAGGGCCTAATTACCACTAAACCCAGTACACTACATTAATTAGGAAATCTTGTGTAAAATTATGGTAGAGACAAATATACTCTAGACTGACATTAGGAATGCGATGCGATGGTGTTGAAGGATAGCCTTAAGGAATGCGCTAGAATGTATCATAGATAGTACCGGTACGGTAATACCTGCATAATTACACTATACAACAAATATCGCTTAGTATCTTTTGTATTGGTACCGGTACATATTTTAAAATTCAGCAGTGTTGGTAGGGAACACTGCTGTAAGACAAGTGACAACAGCTGGAGTTTATAGGCCTATCCTATTGTAGTTGTTGTTCCCTAAGCTTCTGCGAACGGTCTCATTGCAGTTAAACGAATCTGCTGCGAACCTTCTCATTCATTTTCTGCGAACAGGTATAACCGATTCTGACCGAACCTGAGGCGAAACGTCACTTGCTGCGAAACGTCTCGACCCCACCATAGAGTCTCCAACAACATTGATAAGCTTACACTTACCTTTATTTGTAGTTTCCTTACCTCCCTTACTCGTGTTTTCCTCCAGCCTCGCTATCACTCCCAGCCTCGCTATCCTTCACTTGTTCTCCATCACACTCATCAGGTAAGGTGATGAACTTGTTGCTGGTCTTGAGGGAGTCCCTTTTCAGCTTGCAGGTCGTTGCACTTGTCGCAACCACTTTCCAGGGAGTTTCACGATCCCTAGGAAAATTAGCCTCACTCTTCTTCTCCACCATGGCTAGTTTCAAGGCCAAGTTTTCATCTTTTAGACATTGAATCTCCTGCTCCACATTGTCCAGCCTTTCCTGCAAAGCAAGACAAACCTGGAGAACATGGAAGGAGGTAGCAATCTCATCAACACAAGCCATGTTTCACTAAAAAAAAATCACTAGCACCACACTAAGAGGTAAACAGGTTCACTAGCGGTCACTGTGGACGTCCGCACTGGTCAGTGGGCAACTGTATAAAATCATCTAATGTTAGCCAGAATAAAAGACAAAAAGGTCATCGTCTTACTAAAGGGGTTAATCACTTTTGTACGATATGATTTTCAGTATTATGGACATAATTAGACGATTTTGCTCAATGCATATCGGAACTCTGGGAATCGCATAGGTACAGATTATATTAGCACTTTGACTTCCACAGGTCCTTCCCACACTGATTAAGGGGAGATTTCCACTTGAGGGATTATTTTCTTTACCCCTTTCTCCCTCATCTTTAGCCCCATTGTTTTTGAGATTTTAAGACGTTCGCCCCATTACTTTGGCAATTTTAAGAACTTTCGCCCCATTGAAGAACTTTCGTGCCATTTAGGTGTAGATTTTTTCCTGGCGAGCGATAGCGAGCCTGTAATTTAAGAGGAATCGGCCTTCGGCCGGGAAATTTTTCTACCGAAAAATGTACAAATTTATCTTGAAAGGGGGTCAAGGGGGTGTAATTTCAAGCTTGATGGAAGTCAACGAAACACTAAAAACCTCCCCTTAAATGGAGTGATGATAGCCACAACAATATAATGAAGCAGTCAAACATGTAAATTGATTACTCCTTATTTATTCACCAATACCTTCCAAAGAAAACTACGCTATTGATTTGTTAAGTCATTTTGATTAGTTTTGAGATTCAGTCTAACTTCTGACAAACGTCCCTTGATTTGTGCTAATAGCTAGGCCATTAGTCTGAAAACTGGAATAACTACTTTACCTCACGCCAACCAACTTGACGATTTATTACCGCCCCTTGTAACCCGTTTCCGTGGTTTTTTCACAGAAAGTTTAGTTTTTAGCATAAAGAATGACACCCAGTTGAATTAGTATCGAGCACAAACGAGACATACTAATCTTAAATATATTCCACAAGCTTCAGAACTTGGATTTAAAGGTTTAAAGATTGAAGCGGGTGTATTTATTATCAATGCTTACGACTGTACACTGAGGTCGCGGTATGCAGTTGTCTAGTTGGCTGGTGCGGAGTGTAACATTGTTGTCTATGTAAATTTAGTCACCGTAGACACACCTCTTGACTAATGTTTGCGGCATAACCAGACATTTTGTCTGCTAAAATGGGCATTGTTGTCCATTTGAGTGGGATGATACCTCTTTTCAATAATAGTTGTTATCATTAGCCGATATTATATGGATTAGCTGACAAAAATTGGCGTTTAAGATTCCCAAGGATCTTTCTAAACAGAAGAATAATGTTTAACGATAGCCAGAATAATGTTTAACGATAGCCAGAATAATGTTTAACGATAGCCAGAATAATGTTTAACGATAGCCAGAATAATGTTTAACGATAGCCAGAATAATGTTTAACGATAGCCTGAATAATGTTTAACGATAGCCTGAATAATGTTTAACGATAGCCTGAATAATGTTTAACGATAGCCTGAATAATGTTTAACGATAGCCTGAATAATGTTTAACGATAGCCTGAATAATGTTTAACGATAGCCTGAATAATGTTTAACGATAGCCTCAATAATGTTTAACGATAGCCTCAATAATGTTTAACGATAGCCTGAATAATGTTTAACGATAGCCAGAATAATGTTTAACGATAGCCAGAATAATGTTTAACGATAGCCAGAATAATGTTTAACGATAGCCAGAATAATGTTTAACGATAGCCAGAATAATGTTTAACGATAGCCAGAATAATGTTTAACGATAGCCAGAATAATGTTTAACGATAGCCAGAATAATGTTTAACGATAGCCAGAATAATGTTTAACGATAGCCAGAATAATGTTTAACGATAGCCAGAATAATGTTTAACGATAGCCAGAATAATGTTTAACGATAGCCAGAATAATGTTTAACGATAGCCAGAATAATGTTTAACGATAGCCAGAATAATGTTTAACGATAGTCAGAATAATGTTTAACGATAGCCAAAATAATGTTTAATGATAGTCAGAATAATGTTTAACGATAGCCAGAATAATGTTTAACGATAGCCAGAATAATGTTTAACGATAGCCAGAATAATGTTTAACGATAGCCAGAATAACATGAACAAAAAACATTTATTTATTGGCAGACGCCATGAATGAATCTCCTCCATGCACCTCGCACATAAAAAAGCTATGGAAAAAAGATGAATGAATTAGGATTTTGAAGCTTCCGCCATAAGTTCGTCAAAAACCTTAATGACCAATTGCGTAAGATTTAGAAAGAGGGACGTTAAACCCTTCTGTTCCGGTGTCGTCCTCTAAACTTGACTCTGGCTACTATTCGACGATTGTATTCAGTTTATAAAGGACCTCCAGCGATTAACAGGCTTCGACCAATCTCATTTAACAATTTTTGCTGCCACTGATCCCTCTTAAACTGCACACAATCGTGTTAACACTATCTGGTGCAACGTCTTGGGGGTTATTATGGTATATTTTGTTTAACTATTATTGAAGTTTTAATTTGTTTTGGCCATTTTCGAACAATGTGTTTTTAGTTTACCCGCTAGACTTGGAAAAACGCCTCTCCAAACCCCTTTCAAACTAAAAAAATATCCCCCAGACCCTCTTCAAGCTAAATGTGTAAATTTTTCGGGAGAATAACTCCCAAATTGCGGGCTCACTATCGCTCGCCCATGAATAATCGACACCTTATAGGGTTGAAGCATCATATAATCGCCAAACTAATGCGATGAAAAGTCTTAAAATCTCCAAGCTAATGGAGTAAAACTGGGAGGCTCCAAATTGGCCCGCCCTGCACCTAATAGGGTTAATATAGCTAGAATAAAAATATAAAAGACGTCGCCGGTACAGAAGGGGTTACACTCGACAATTCCACGTCCTACAACAATTAGTCGCCGTCTCTCAGAAACACGCAGGAAGAAAGTGATATGAACTAGAGCTATACAGTTTATGGCCAAGATTTACGGTAAGCTATTGATATTGGCTGTACAGTTGCCCAAATAAGTGATGTCGCGGCACCCAATATATGTCGATCAATAACAGGTTAGATTTTTAGAAGTTAGATAGCGAGCCTTTAATTGTAAGAGGAACTTACATTTTTCTACCGAAAAATTTACAAATTTATCTTGAGGGGGGGGATCTAGGGGATGTTTTTCTAAGTGTGAGGGATGTCTAGCTAGGAAACTAAGAATTTATGAATGAATTAATTTATAGGCCAAAAAACAGTCAGTGTCCCCTTAACACAGCTCACAGTGGGCAAAACTTAATAACAGCGGAGACATGACTTATTTGGCCAACCGTACACGCAGAAGGGGAGCCGAGAGAGAGAGAGGGGAAGTACGGATGAGGGAAGTACAGAGTCTTTGCGAAGGGAAGGACCAACAAGGGAGTTACTAAGACAATAAAGGGGAGGAAGAAGGTAGAGACATAAGGGGAAAGGAGAGGTAAAAGTGGAAGGAGATATGTATAGATGGATGGAGAGGCAGAAATAGAAGGTGATATGTATAGATGGAAGGAGAGGCAGAAATAGAAGGAGAGATATATAGATGGAAGGAGAGGTATAGAGATGGAAGGAAAGGCAGACGTGGAAGAATATACAGTATATATAGATAGAAGGAAAGGCAGACATGGAAGGAGATATGTATAGATGGATGGAGAGGCAGAAATAGAAGGAGATATGTATAGATGGAAGGAGAGGCAGAAATAGAAGGAGTTATGTATAGATGGATGGAGAGGCAGAAATAGGAGAAATATAGAGATGGAAGGAAAGGTAGAATTGAAAGGAGATATGTATAGATGGATGGAGAGGCAGAAATAGAAGGAGTTATGTATAGGTGGAAGGAAAGGTAGAATTGAAAGGAGATATGTATAGATGGATGGAGAGGCAGAAATAGAAGGAGAGATGTATAGATGGATGGAGAGGCAGAAATAGAAGGAGAGATGTATAGATGGAAGGAGAGGCAGAAATAGGAGAGATATAGAGATGGAAGGAAAGGTAGAATTGAAAGGAGAGATGTATAGATGGATGGAGAGGCAGAAATAGAAGGAGAGATATATAGATGAAAGGAGAGGCAGAGGTGGAAGGAGAGGTATATAGAGGGAAGGAAAGGCCAAAATGGAAGGAGAGGTGTATAGATGGAAGGGGAGGCAGATGTGGAAGGATATACAGTATATATAGATGGAAGGAAAAGCAGAAATAGAAGGAGAGATGTATATAAAAGATATATGGAGAGTTTTTTGTATTTTATTGTTTTGTTTTGTTTTGGTTTTGTATTTTGTTTTTTGGGGGGGACGTATAACATTATATTGATTATTCTATGTTATTCTATGGAGAAAACAAAATGTAGAGTTATTATTTCTTATTGGAGTTTCTGCTGTAGAAGAACACCGTCGCATTTAAATATATCTAAGCGTATGGACGTACCGGTAAAGGAAGTTACTAAGCCACTGTGAAGGGAAAGGATGGCTGCTGGGAGAGTAAGAATTAACACGAGGGGTACTAGACAATAAAGTAAAGGCTAAGGGGAGAGACACAGATAGAAGGGGAAACACACAGATAAAAGAAAAGACACACATGAAAGGAGAGAGACAGGAGTGGTTCCAATTGATCACTTGCGAGTTTCGTTCTGTAAGGAAGTTGGAGTTGTAGACATCGATATTTAGCAGAAATACCAGCTAAAATACGGTTGTAGTTCATAAATAAATACATAAAATCCAAGTCAACATACTCTTCAGCTATAAGAAACTTACATAATTATTACATTTCGGTTTACTATCGATGTCTACAACTCCAACTTCCTTATAGCCTGAAACTAGCAAGTAATCAATTGAACGTATAACGTTTTTCTAACTACACAAAATCTTTACCAGTGGTCTTCGAATCGATGGGGAAATTTGTAAATGCATTCAATATGCAGTATTATAATATTTTAATTAAGTAACACCTCGTTCTTCACATTTATCATCAATTACAAACCCCAATGCACTTAAATAAACTAATGAAAGCATATGGTCCTCCCGGGATTCTAACTCGGGACACCACACCCAGAACATAAGCATCTAAACCATTACACCACCAACACATACCCATACAGTACCAGTGACGTTCTTTTAACTCTATTCTAGCTACTGTTAGACGATTTTATTCAGTTTAAAACGGGCCTCCAGCAATCAACAGGCTTCGAACTATCTCAATTAACCATTTCACTACAACAGATCCTTCTTAAACTGCACAAAATCGTCTAATTATAGCTAGAATAAAACTTAAAAGACGTCGCCAGTACAGAATGGGTAAAGGTGCATGTACAGTGGCATTAAGAAGTCATATCCCAGCTGTCATTACGTTTGGCTTGATCTGTGCTGTATTAACCCTTTCACGCATTTATGACGCAGAGGTTGCCAGATTAGCAATAAGAAATGGAGTTCTCTCACTCTTATAATTACCTCTCCAAAATTAGTTTTCTGCCCACAGCTAACTCAAAGACAACTGCAGAGGTTGAAGTAACTAAATTAAAGGTTTCTAAACACCCCTGATGGTAACAAAGGCTTTAAAGTATCCCCAATAGGCTCAAAATCGCGTCATATGTCGGAGAGGGTTAATGTCTGCCAGATGTTGAATAGGGTGGGTAAGTGTAGGAACATGTTTGTATATTTCACTCGATATGAAGAAATGAAACTTATAAATTGCTGATACCAATTATTGATCAAAACATACTTGGTGCCGAGACATTACTTATCAGTGCGACTGTACAAGAGATGAAAAGTATGGGCGAATAGACTACCAAGTTGTGCGAAGAAGGAACAATAGCTTGGAGAGGAACAATCAACACTTATTTTATTAAGGGAGCCCACCTCGCTTTTTTCTCTTTCTCTCCCTCTCTTTGGCTTGTATCCATTCGGCCCCATTCAGCCTACTGTTTTAAGAAGATTATCCCCATCCAGGTGTCGATATCTTCCTGGCGAGCAATAGCGAACCAGCATTTTATGGAGAAATCCAGTTTCGCCGGAGAAATTTGTCTATCGAAAAATGTACAAATTTAGCTTTTTGTCAAAACAAAAATATGTATATGCTGGCTCGCTACCGCTCGCCAGGAAAATATTGACACCTGGATGGGGTTAAAAGTCTTAAAACAGTAGGTTGAATGGGGCCGAATGGTTAAAAGCCAAAGAGAGAGGGAGAGAAAGTTAATAAAAAGCGAGGTGGGCTCCCTTAAAGACAAGATAGGGAAGGCATATCAAATGAGTTTCTAAAAGTAACACAGAGTAATGGGAGAGTTACACAAGGAAGGAGAGACAATAGGTTATTAAATGAAAACAAAAGAGCAAACACATGGAAGGAGTGCTACTAAAGGATAAAAAGGGAAAATAATGAGGACAGCTGTGAACGGAGAGTTACTAAAGGTGGGAAAAGAATAGAGGAAGCACAAAGGGGAGTTACTAAAGGGTATAGAGAGAACGGAGTAAAGGAGAGAAGTGGAAGGAGAGTTACTAAAGGTGGGAAGAGAATAGAGGAAGCACAAGGAAGGGGAGTTAAAGTTTATAGAGAGAAAGGTGTAGAGGAGAGAAGTGGAAGGAGAGTTACTAAAAGTTATAGAGAGAAAGGTGTAGGAGAAAAGTGGAAGGGGAGTTACTAAAGTTTATAGAGAGAAAGGTGTAGAGGAGAGAAGTGGAAGGAGAGTTACTAAAGGGTATAGAGAGAAAGGTGTAGAGGAGAGAAGTGGAAGGAGAGTTACTAAAAGTTATAGAGAGAAAGGTGTAGAGGAGAGAAGTGGAAGGAGAGTTACTAAAAGTTATAGAGAGAAAGGTGTAGAGGAGAGAAGTGGAAGGAGAGTTACTAAAAGTTATAGAGAGAAAGGTGTAGAGGAGAGAAGTGGAAGGAGAGTTACTAAAAGTTATAGAGAGAAAGGTGTAGAGGAGAGAAGTGGAAGGAGAGTTACTAAAAGTTATAGAGAGAAAGGTGTAGAGGAGAGAAGTGGAAGGAGAGTTACTAAAAGTTATAGAGAGAAAGGTGTAGAGGAGAGAAGTGGAAGGGGAGTTACTAAAGGGTATAGAGAGAGAAATATGTAGAAGAGAGAAGTGGAAGGAGAGTTACTAAAGGGTATAGAGAGAAAGAAATATGTAGAAGAGAGAAGTGGAAGGAGAGTTACTAAAGGGTATAGAGAGAAAGATGTAGAGGAGAGAAGTGGAAGGAGAGTTACTAAAAGGTATAGAGAGAAAGGTGTAGAGGAGAGAAGTGGAAGGAGAGTTACTAAAGGGTATAGAGAGAAAGTAATAGAGGAGAGAATTGGAAGGAGAGTTACTAAAGGGTATAGAGAGAAAGATGTAGAGGAGAGACATGGAAGGAGAGTTACTAAAAGTTATAGAGAGAAAGATGTAGGGGAGAGACATGGAAGAAGAGTTACTGTAGACTATAGAGATAATGAAATAGAAGACAGACGTCGAAGGAGTTACTATAGGAAATAGAGGGAAGGCCAGCAGAGAGACAGTTTATGATGTAGCCCGATCAATAATGTATCTATTAATGAACGCTTAATAACAGGTTAAGAAGGTTAATGGCGCGGAAAATCCATCTAAGTTTTGAAATGCAATTATAGAAGTGAATAATACCATCTGTATATTACACATAATTGGAATTGGTAAGTTCAAAAGTTGTTACATGCACGTTTGGCAGAGAGTGTGTGAGCCCTAGATGAGGATATACAGTATTTAGAACTTCCTCGGAGTTTTTTAAATGTAAATAGAAAAATGAACAACACCATTCTACAACTTTCAAGAATTACCAAGTCCAAGAATATCCTCAGGTTGTAGAAATAGAAATACGAACAACACTAGACTACATATTTCAGGAATACACACAGTATGTCTGTAATATATGCATTATTTGTGACCTTTTTCAAAATAAAAAGTAAGCTATATAAATGAATATATTGGGAATTGCATCTTAGTTTGATATGTAATTAGAATAATGAACAACACTAGTCTTCAGATTCCCAGAATTAGTAAGTGCCCGGGATGTAACGTGGGTGTGTGGGCGTGTGAATGGGAGCATGACGACTCTATGTTCCTCATTAGGGAGCCCACCTCGCTGTTTTTCTCTTTCTCTCCCTCTCTCTTTGGCTTGTATCCATTCGGCCCCATTCAGCCTACTGTTTTAAGACTTTTACCCCCATCCAGGTGTCAATATATTCCTGGCGAGCGGTAGTGAGCCAGCATATATATATATTTGTTTTGACAGCAAGCTAAATGTGTACATTTTTCGATAGAAAAATTTCTCAGGCGAAACCGGATTTCTCCATACAATGCTGGCTTGCTATCGCTCGCCAGGAAGAAATCAACACCTGGATGGGGATAAAAGTCTTAAAACAGTTGGCTGAATGGGGCCGAATGGATACAAGCCAGGGAAAGAGAGAAAAGGAGAGAAAGATTAAAAAAAACGGGGACCCCCCTCATTAGTGACGCTAATGCAGACCTTTCAGAATGGCCTATTACCTCTCTCTGATCCCAGGTAATGCGGAGTAATTGCCACACTTTACATTGATACTGCTTCACATTGCATACAAGAGATTCTGCAGCCTCGCCACAATGTATCTCTTAAAGGGGGGATGGGGATGGTTTACATTTTGGTCAATTTGTGTATTTATTAATTAATTTTCTAGTTTCCTCCCTAGACCTCCATCAAATTTAAAAAATCATCGATCAGATCCCCCTTCTAGATTAATTTGTACATTTTTAGGTAGAAAACTGTCCCGGCCAAAGGCCGGTTCTTCCAAAATTACAGGCTCACTATCGTTCGCCAGGAAAACAATTGTCACCTAAAAACACGAAAGGTATTATTGACAAGGAAATGTGTCAAACATCTTAAAATCTGAAAACTAATCGGGTTAAACATGAGGGAGAAGGGGATCTAGAAAAGCGACCCATCTCCCCTTAAACGACACATCTACTTTATATTCGAACCTTATGGAGAGTTTGTCTAATGAGACGCCTGCTCATTAATAATTATACGCCTCTTCACTCAATATATAATTATTACCCTCTTAGACTCTGTTTCTATCCATTATACTAATACATGCAATTGCAATTATGCTTTTTCTCTCGCTCTCTCATTATATATATATATATATATATATATATATATATATATACTGTATATACTTAGCATCACATAGGTACACGCTCTTATATGCACAAATTCAGTTGCTGAAGATAGTTAGTTTCTATAAGGAATAATGGATTCAAATGTTGTATCAGGCCATGATGGGTATGATGCCTATATTATTATTCTAAGGGTGGATGGGTTCGAAGCACATCCGGATATATATATATATATATATATATATATATATATATTAATTATATATTTCATCAATTCACATTGTATCTGGTGCTAAGCGGACCACAATATAAAAAATAGCATAAGGATTACACAGATCCGTTCTTTTGCATGTATTCGGTATTGTTCTATTAATTGGTCATAGTTTTAGGAAAAATATATAGCCCACGGATGCTAGCTATGAAATACGACGGTACATAAAGATTCCCCGGTGTCGGCATCTCCCTATAAATGGTTTGTTTATTCCCTGCCCGGCCACGCTTTCTTACACTTGCCGTGTTTTTGACCCCTCACTCGCTGTATTGCCCGTTTTGCAATTTCTGTTTCGTGGCAATCTGTGTTCAACCTTTTTCTTTTATGTCTCGTCCCCTTGCCTCGCCCTCTGCCCCGAGCTTTCTTCTTCTTGCTCTAGTGTTCTATATCCGCTTCCTCCCCCTATATTCTTCACTGTCGATACTTTGCACAAAATGGCGGTATGCAATAATATTAAAACCTAATAATGTGACTAAAATTATGCCAATCAGTTGTCAAAAAATTTAAACAATATGCATATATCTCTTCATAAATATGGTATTGGGTATGCAAAAGCGACTTAAGGGGGAAGGGTCGTTTTTCGGCCCTAACATGTTGATATAGACGTGTTGGAGCAGCTATATAGAATGGGTTACTGCTGTGTGGTCATTAGTACTGATGGCTCCGGGGATTGGGGCCCGTGTTGATGTATAGGCTGTTGGGGTTATTAGCTCAAGGTGAATTGCCAGGTCACCATCTGGATTTGTCGGTTATTATGATGATTTTGTAGCGAGTTATGTTGGTTAATATGAAAACCTTGATATAGGGCAGAGACATAGTATTTTAATACTAGTACATTTAATTCTTGAAAAAATAGCTCCGAAAGTATTATATTTTCCTCAAGGTGAAATATATGATATACGATGGCCGCTGTAAGAAATTGTTTATCATATATATTTGTTCAGTTTGCTTATATTAGTGAGCTAAGTCACAAGCAAAGGCAATCTTGTCTATTTATGGGTTCACGACTATAGAACTTCAAGATAGTGGTAGTGCAGAAACATCATTGGTTGCGACAGATGTGGTTTCCTTGTGGTAAGAGATGTGTTGACTGTACTGCCTTACTGTAGGTTATTCCTGAAAGAGATATGTTGTGTGGACTGTACTGCCTTACTGTATGTTATTCCTGAAGGAGCCTACACGGCCAAACGTTGAATAAACTGGGTCCCTGCTCTGCAATTGTGTCTTAAGGGGAGATCTCCACTCGAGGGATTTTTTTCTTGACCCCTTTCTCCCTCATGTTTAGTCCCATTGCTTTTGATATTATAAAAAGTTTTCCCCATTAGTTTAGCGATTTTAAGAACTTTCACCCCATATTAAGACCTTTCGTGCCATTCAAGTGTCAATTTTATCCTGGCGAGCGATAGCGAGCCTGTAATTTAAAAGGAATCTGCCTTCGGCCGGGAAATTTTTCTACTGAAAAATTTACAAATTTATCTTGAAAGGGACTCAAGGGGGTGTAATTTTAAGCTTGATGGAGGTCTAGGGAACAAACTAAATACCTCCCCTTAATTCCCACACACACAAATATCGTGAGTTTCATCGTTTGCTAGGTGGCGGAGTTTGTTTATACACGACCCAACATCTCCAGTTGTTTAGATGAGTGTTGCCTTGCGATGTTCTCCGATTTCTAATATGGCCCGACATCTTCCATGCCGAGAGTTGATGGCGACAAGGGGAGAACGAGAGTTACATATATGACGTTGCTGTGTTGTTTGCCAGGTGTAGGTCATAATATTGTTATTAACCATCTATTGACATATAGTTATTGATCACAAGGATAGTTTACAGAAGAAGTAAATTTATATCTACTGTTACCTCACTCGTCGTAGAGATCCGCTTTATCAATTTGTAGTTTGTGTAATACTTTGTGATCCTTTAAAAGTCGCTTATTTAGCAAAGGCAATGACAGGTTGACAGAAGGAGTTATTTATTCCAAACAATTTCGCTGATAAATATCATCCTCTTTACTGCAAAAAACCCCAAAAACAAACAAAAAGAAAAAGAAAAAGATAATTGTAATGTTTCTCCCTTACAGCGGTCACATAAATTGTTTGGAATAATCAATTTAATCTGCGAGTGTGTGTGTGTGTGTGTGTGTGAGAGTGTGTGATTTTCTATTATATGTGTGTGTGTGTGTGTGATTTTCTATTCTACGTGTGTGTGTGTGTGTGTGTGTGTTTTTTCCTAATTCGATTATCAGGCCAGGGCGCTCCCTATGCTGTTCTACCACATCCTCTGTATGCTCATTGTCTCTAGTGTCATCCTCTCGATCCTTCTCTCTTCCCTATTCCAGACGGCTCTTCTCACATTCTACCTGTATTTCGGATCTCGGTCTGTACGGTGTGTCCCTGCTATATACTAACCTCTCTTTTCATCCTCTCATATTTTCCTTTTTCACGAACATTTCCCCCCCTCCTCTTTTCTCTTCTCTTCTGTTCCCCTCTTTTTTTATCAGCTCATATTTTCCCCCCTTTTATTTTATCCTCTTTTCTTTTACCCTCTTCTTTTATATTCTCCTTCCCCTTGCTCTCCATTTTCCTCTCGGTCGGCTATTTTCTCACCGTTTGCCTATTTTTCTATTTTTCCTTTCTCTCCACTTCCACCACAGTTTAGTTAATATTGTGAGGGACCTGCAGTTGACTATTTTTGGACAGAATGGCAAGCCAGGGTTGTGGAAAAAGATTTGTGAAAGATCAGGAAGATTAATTTAGCTTGTGTCGTTAAATTGCAAGAGTCAGCTTTTTTCTGATAATATTTCTATGATCTTTCGCAATGGAGTCGGTAACTAAATTGAAGATAGATACACATAGGCGACAGATTAATATTAAATTGGTCGACATTTTTTTTCTGATAGTATTTCTGTGATCTTTCATAGTGGGAACGGCAACTAAATTGATGGTAGATTCATATAAGTGACATATAAATTATAAACGTTTAGCTCATAAAGTGCCAGACCAGATTGGCTAATTAATGTTGAGATAAACCGCTCGTCTGCTACTGGCTTTACTAAATACAAAGTATCCCCTTAAACTGTAGTGGAAGCGGTGTCCTTCTTCATAATGTCCATACTCAATCACCCGATTATGAATAAGTTTTATCCAAAAGTATTGAGTCAGTTTTTTTGTTATCATGAAATAAGAATACTTTTTAAACAGTTGTGTTTTATTGTTTTTGTTAATTATTGTAATATACTGTTCAGAAATACTTGAACAAAATTAATGGTAAGTTTAAAATATTAGATTAACAACAAAGTCAACAAAAATTAACAAGAAAAGTCTGGGTATAAATATAGATTGTTCAAATATTAACACATATATATATATATATGCTTCAAATTCAGGACAGGTCTTTCAGTATCCTGCAACTCTAGTTGTGTTTCGAGGTTTACTGTATTTGAAAGCCAATATGGCCGTAGGCACCGCTAGGTAGATTGATTGACGGCATCCGACTGTGTTTATTGAACTTCGGGGATACCTGGGACGGTACTGGAATTGGAAATGACAAGGTAGCTAAATAGACAGAGATAGATAGATCATTATTTTGAGAGATATTACGTATAAAAGGGATGGAGTAGCTCATACTATGTTTTGAACTACGTATCATAGTATCTATAATCCACTTAGATAAAATCAAGGATGCCAAAATCTATGCTGTTCGTTTCTCTCTATCACACAACCAATCCGATTATCCTACGCCCTCTAGCTACACCTCCCTAACAAACACACCAACACTCACCCCATACACCCATCCCTCACCCAACACAACCACCGCCTTACAAAATTTGAGTGACTTTACACTAGTCTATCTCTGCAGCAGCAACATATTTCCATTGGCTCTAGTATATATATATATATATATATATATATATATACTGACACTAAAGAATATCTTGTAGCTCCAGCTATCAGACCAGTCATATGCAAGGGATGGTTTTAATAAGGCTCTTTTATGGGCGTTTTGGGGCCGGATAAGCTAATGGGTATAGAGGCAGAGGTTAGAGAATTCCATTTCATTATCTGAATATTATATATAAATACATACATGTATACATACTGTACTGTATGTATAGTCATATATATAGATGAATCCCTCAACAAAATAAACGTAATGAAGGCATACAACACATATCTTCTGATCGAACTACTATTTCCAATTGGGGCAGAGAAACCATTGTTGCCTTTAATGCTTCCAAAACCCAATTTCTCCATTTTACTACCCGTCCGGAACTCCCAGAGGACATTCCCTTATACTTCAACAATACAAAAATCAATCCTTCATCTTCTCTCAATATTCTTGGTGTCTCTTTTTCTTCTACTCTCAGTTGGAAGGACCATATTACCAGTCTTGCTAAGGCAGTCTCCCAGAAGCTAGGTGTGCTCAACCGCCTCAAGGGGTTCTTTACCCCTGCACAACTTCTTGCTCTGTACAGGGGCACAGTGCGTCCTTGTATTGAGTATTGTTCACATGTGTGGGGAGAATCCTCTCACACCGCACTCCTAGGCAAAGTAGAAAGGAAGGCCTTTCGTATCATTAACTCCCGTCCACTCACCAACTCTCTGCAATTTCTCTCTCGCTCTCTCTCTCTCCGCCGTAATGTTGCATCTGTCTCGCTATGCTATCGCTACTATAATAGGCAATGTTCCTCAGAGCTCTCTCAGTGTATACCACCTCCTCTACGTAGGGCACGTGGTACCCGTCTTGCAACACAATGTCACCCCTACTCTGTGCAACTCTCCAACCCAAGAGTAAAACGTTACTGTCTTTTTTCTATTCAACAGCTGAGCTCTGGAACTCAATCCCAGAATCAATCTTTCCCTCTTCCTAGAACTTAAATTGCTTTAAACTCCTTGTGTCCAGGCATTTTGGCTCGAACGTCCCTTGATTTTGGCCCTGTCCCTCTTTCAACTCTGGTGGAGGCACTCGCTACAGGCAGTTCTGCCTTTTGTCTCCCTCACTCACATAGGAACAAAAATTAAATAAAAAAATACACACAAACATACCAGCATCAGCTCTAGTACATGCACCAAACCGTCTGCGCAAGTGCCATACCATACATCAACAACAAGTGGCATACCATACATCAACAACAAGTGGCATACCATACATCAACAACAAGTGCCATACCATACATCAACAACAAGTGGCATACCATACATCAACAACAAGTGGCATACCAT
>CM064487.1:124366393-124372328 GCA_032716605.1 Paralithodes platypus
CAAGATTGGAAGCCAAAGCGTCACATTTTTCCCTTGCCCCTCAACTTTCTCTTCATAATTGCTGAGGGGCACAAGGCCCTGGGTGGGGCTTTGGTTTCCCGGGCGTTTCCGCACCCTCCTCAGCTCCCCGCCATGGAGTGGCTTCAGTCACCCAGGCTTTATTGTGGTCGGCGGGGAGGGTTCTGTGGGGGCACTCGGTTATGGCCTTGTAATTGCTCGGGGCCTTGGGGCTGTTCGGCCAGGCAGCTTGGGGAACAACAACAACAACAACAACAACCCTAATAAGGCCGTAAAACAAAAAGATACTGACAATATATTTAACTGTTGCCTACATCAAACGACTGTATTCAGATTAGAAAGGCTGGCAGTCACAGAGTAAAGGGTACTGTTCACTTTGATCTTCTACACTCTTGTTTGTAACATTGTGTGTATGTATGTAGAGGGATATAAAGGGGGAAGAACTCATAACAAACAGCTTGCCGAGAACTGGAGGAATGTAAAACTTGTCATTGAAGTTTTGTTTTCTTATCATTGTCTCCCAGCAGATACGTCTCTCTTGGTCTCTCTCGCTCTCGCTCTCGCTCTCTCTCTCTCTCTCTCTCTCTCTCTCTCTCTCTCTCTCTCTCTATGATGATAATGTTTATATAGTATTTCTGTGGCTGCGCGTACGTGTTGATATATTGAGTTTACTATATGATTGACTGGATATAGGTATAAGATAAGTTGAAAGAATGTGTGAATGAGAGTATAATGGAGTGAATGAATGTATGAATGTATGAATGAAAACGATAGGGGCGATATGGAAGATTGTATCAGAAGGAGGGCAAGGTTGCAGAAAGTAACGAATGAAGGCGGCGATGCATGAACAAATATAAGAATGAATATGAAATGGTGGAATGAGAGGGTTCACACGAATATTTATATTACTAAATTGTAATAAGTATGCTTGGAAAATATTTTGTCGCTGCCTTCAATCATTGAGTCATGAAGTTTATAATTTGGTTGATTGTGTATTGGTATCTTTACTAACACGGTCTTTGATTGTGTATTGGTATCTTTACTAACACGGTCTTTGATTGTGTATTGGTATCTTTACTAACACGGTCTTTGATTGTGTATTGGTATCTTTGCTAACACGGTCTTTGATTGTGTATTGGTATCTTTGCTAACACGGTCTTTGATTGTGTATTGGTATCTTTACTAACACGGTCTTTGATTGTGTATTGGTATCTTTACTAACACGGTCTTTGATTGTGTATTGGTATCTTTGCTAACACGGTCTTTGATTGTGTATTGGTATCTTTGCTAACACGGTCTTTGATATTAATACTGTTCTATTCCTCAAGAGATAAACGTTACATCCATCCTTGTCATTAAAAGAACGTTACATCCATCCTTGTCATTAAAAGAACGTTACATCCATCCTTGTCATTAAAAGAACGTTACATCCATCCTTGTCATTAAAAGAACGTTACATCCATCCTTGTCATTAAAAGAACGTTACATCCATCCTTGTCATTAAAAGAACGTTACATCCATCCTTGTCATTAAAAGAACGTTACATCCATCCTTGTCATTAAAAGAAGAAACAAACCCCACTCACAAACAAAGGGTCATAAATGGAAATACAATCAGAAATAACTGGAACAATAGCCGATAAGATATCATATAACATAACTTGAATCATTTACATATATTTTGTTCTCAACTGATCCCCCCAGTTTTGGTATTGTATTTTTTCTAACTATTCAGAGGCAATAATATTTTCGTGTAGAGGAAGTGTAGCATGAAAGAGAAATGTTTTAGCTTCGCCAAAGTACCAGTATTTTCCGTTTTAACTTTTGGTTCTGTAACATTGCCCTGGTCATTGAACTGAACATATTACATTTGACGAGTTAGTGAAAAGGAAAGTCCGATTAATTTTTAGTATTTATGGTTTTTGTTAATGCGTTTCTTTCTGTCACAGAATGTTAGTAACGATGTCAGACTGATGACTCCATATTTGATTTAGTTCTAGCTATTTCAAGATAATATCATTGACATTAGAAAGGCCTCTCTAAGATAGGGGGTTAATTTATATCATCTTTAATTATTATTTCTAAAGGCTTATCCCAAGTGAAAGGAAAAACAAACAAAATTTCAGTAGCCTAGTATTCACAAGTAAAAACATTTTCTTTTGATGGAAGGGGTAAAAAAATGAATATATAGCTACCAACGTCTGTCAGTTTGTTCACTCCCACTACCTCTCTCTCTCTCTCGCGCACACACACACACACACACACACACACACACACACACACACACACACACACACACATACACACACACAGACACACACACACAGCCCGTAGCCTAGTAGGTAGAGCTCTCGTCTCACACACGAGGGGTCGGGGGTTCAATCCCCCGCCGGGCGGAGACAAATTGGGCTTGTCTCCTTTCATGTGTTAGCCTCAGTTCACCTAGCTGTAAATAGGTACCTGGAATAAGTGGGCGACGTTGTGACGTCCCATCTGGGGTTGGCAAAAATGGTACAAGGCGAGATGGGTATCATATGGTTCACCTAAGCTGATGGCTAAGCCTTCGGGCGAGACGGTACCGTCTATAGTGAGAATAGTACCATACAGATCCACCCTAAGCCTTCGTTTCCAATGTCGCCAATTGGCTAAAATACAGACTACACACACATCCACAGCCATTCCAACAGTACATAAAACACTTAACATGCATTTCACGCAATACATTCCCAGTTAAGGAGGCGCGATAATAATGAGCTTAGCTCGCATTGCGTGGATTCCCCTTGACGAACAAGTAACTGAGTAACACACACATACACACACACACACATTTATATATACACACATAGGCACACACAAACAGTCACACATAAACACTCACATACACAAACAACATAACACACTTTCCTCTAAAAAAAAATCCATATTTACAAGCTTGCCACTGGAAGCCCTTGATCCCACCCACCGAACACACAACAGCATTATCCCACACCACCACATTCCCGCTGTTGGGTTTTTGTTCTTCCCTAATTCTATGATCCTCAGCTTTAGTCAGTGATCGCATGCATGAACTGGGCGAAAGTATAATCCAACCAGACCATCCTAATCAGTTGTGTTAGGTTTTAATAGGTTAAGGGGGGATGGTTCACTTTTTGGGCGATATTTGCATGTATTCATTATGTTTCTAGTTTCCTCCCTAGACCTCCATCAAATTTAAAAAAACATCCATTAGATCCCCCTTCTAGATTAATTTGTACATTTTTCGGTAGAAAAAAATTCCGGCCGAAGGGCGGTTCTTACAACATTACAGGCTCACTATCGTTCGCCAGGGAACAAATTGACACCTATATAGGACGAAAGGTCTAAATATTGACGTAGAAATGAGGCGAAAGGTCTTAAATTCGACTAACTAATCTGGCAAGCATCTTAACATCTGAAAACTAAGGGGGCTAAACATGAGGGAGAGAGTGGTCCAGAAAACCGGCCCATGTCCCCTTAAGTTAAGTTATGCTAGGTTTGGTTTGGTTAGGTTTGGTTGAGTTAGGTTTGGTTTGGTTAGGTTAGGTTTGGTTTGGTTAGGTTTGGTTTGGTTAAGTTAGGTTAGGTTTGGTTGAGTTAGGTTTTGCTAAGATAGGTTATATTAGGTTTTAGTTAAGGTTAGGTTTGGTTAGGTTAGATTAGGCTGGCCCCGGGTTAGGTTTGGTTGGGTTATAACTATTTTTTCCTACAATACACTATGAAATATATCTACAATAAAAGAACATATACTGTATATATATCTTTCCCTCTTCCTATGACTTAAATTGCTTCAAACTCCGTGTGTCCAGGCATTTTGGCTCGAACGTCCCTTGACTTTGGGCCTCTTATTCTTTGAACTCTGGGGGAGGCACTCACCACAGGCAGTTTTGCCTTATGTCTCCCTTACTCACATAGAAAGAAAACAAAAACCCTATTAATTTCCACTTATAAATAACATATAAATAAATAGATCCTCCCCTAAAATAATATATAAATAAATAGATCCTCCCCTAAAATAATATATAAATAAATAGATCCTCCCCTAAAATAATATATAAATAAATAGATCCTCCCCTAAAATAATATATAAATAAATAGATCCTCCCCTAAAATAACATAAATAAATAGATCCTCCCCTAAAATAACATAAATAAATAGATCCTCCCCTAAAATAACATATAAATAAATAGATCCTCCCCTAAAATAACATAAATAAATAGATCCTCCCCTAAAATAACATAAATAAATAGATCCTCCCCTAAAATAATATATAAATAAATAGATCCTCCCCTAAAATAGCATATAAATAAATAGATCCTCCCCTAAAATAACATATAAATAAATAGATCCTCCCCTAAAATAACATATAAATAAATAGATCCTCCCCTAAAATAACATAAATAAATAGATCCTCCCCTAAAATAACATAAATAAATAGATTCTCCCCTAAAATAACATGCAAATACACTAGGCTGCCCGATCTGTAACCTAGTGATCCGGGCCAGGGGTTGTTTTAAGGGGAGAAGGATCGTTTTTCTGGTCCCCCTTCTTCCTTATGTTTAGCCCCATTAGTTTTCAGATTTGAAGACGTTCGGCCCATTAGTTTAGCTATTTTAAGACCTTTCGCCCCATTTCTTTGTCATTGTTAAGACTGTTCGTGTCATTTAGGTGTCGATTTTGACCTGGCGAGCGATAGCGAGCCTGTATTTTAAGAGGAATCGCCGGGTCATGTTTCTCTCGTATAAATGTACAAATTTATCTTGAGGAAGGCTGTTTGGAGGGGGGAGGGGGGGGGGGGTGTAAGCTTGATGGAGGTCTAGGGAGGAAACTGTAAACATAATAGCGAGACACATAAATGAGCCCCTAAATCCTTCCAATAACATTAACCCCTTCACCCCCATTAACCCTCTCAGTACCAGGGACGTCCTTTTAATCATATTCTGGCAACTATTACAAGATTTTATTCAGCTTAGGAGAGACCTCAGGCAACAATAAGGCTTCAAACTATCTCAACCAAACCTTTTAACCACCACAGACACTTCCCAAGCTCTGCATACTATCGTCTAAATGTAGCCAGAGTGAAATATACCACACGTCGCTGGTACTCCAAGGGTTAAGTTATTTTCCTCATATTCTGGTTACCATTAGACGATTCTCTTTAGTTTATGATCGACCGGTACGACGCAAATGATCGACCGGTACGACGCAAATGATCGACCGGTACGACGCAAATGGGTAAATATACGATCTCCATAAACCCTCTTAAGGGGGGATCTCCACTTGAGGGATTTTGTTCTTGACCCCTTTCTCCCCCATGCTTTTGATATTATAAAACGTTTGCCCCATTAGTTTAGCAATTTTAAGAACTTTCACCCCATATTAAGACCTTTCGTGCAATTCGGGTGTCGATTTTATCCTGGCGAGCGATAGCGAGCCTGTAATTTAAGAGGAACCGGCCTTCGGCCGGGACATTTTTCTATCGAAAAATTTACAAATTTATCTTGAAACGGCCTCAAGGGGGTATAATTTTAAGCTTGATGGAGGCCTAGGGAACAAAGTAAATACCTCCCCTTAATAACATAGGTCCTTCTTAAACTGCATTAAATCATCTAGTGTTAGCCAGAATTCAAGGTGAGAAGGCACCATGGAGCTGAAGGGGTTAACACTCTCCAGACCCTGTGGCGCATTTTGACAGTTTATTCCAGATTTAGATTATTTTATACAGTTTAAGGGAGCCCATCTCGCTTTTTTTCTCTTTCTCTCCCTCTCTCTTTGGTTTGTATCCATTCGGCCCCATTCAGCCTACTGGTTTAAGAAGTTTACCCCATTCAGGTGTCAATATTTTCCTGGCGAGCGGTAGCGAGCCAGCATATATATATATATATATTTGTTTTGACAGCAAG
>CM064487.1:124372428-124418716 GCA_032716605.1 Paralithodes platypus
CAATACCAAAACGGAATATAATTATAATTTATGACACCCCCCAGTACAACGGCCGGAAGATTAACCAGTCCAGTTACCAGTGTAATAACCAGTACAGATACCAGTATATTATCTAGTATATATCAAGTTATCATCCGTTAAATATCTCGTAAACTTAATTTTCATAAACGTTACTCTATAGTTCGCTACTGATATAACATCGTAGTGTTCACATATGCAGGATACTAGTCAGTTTCTTTTCAACTGACGGTAAATTGAAAAGTTCTCCTCAAGATTTTCCGGTTATTTTAAAGATTTTGTAGTGAAACATGGTGTTAATTACGGTATGCAAACTTGGTCTTAATATGACGCAGAAACATAATAATTTCATATTATTCCATTATGTATCCATACAATAGCTGGTAAGGGATTCATTATGTATCAATACAATAGCTGGTAAGGGATTCATTATGTATCAATACAATAGCTGGTAAGGGATTCATTATGTATCAATACAATAGCTGGTAAGGGATTCATTATGTATCAATACAATAGATGGTAAGGGATTCATTATGTATCAAGACAATCGCTGGTAAGGGATTCATTATGTATCAATACAATAGCTGGTAAGGGATCATTATGTATCAATACAATAGCTGGTTAAGGGATTCATATGGTATCCCTACAATAGCTGGTAAGGGATTCAATACAATACTGATGGGATTCATGTATCAATACAATAGCTGGTAAGGGATTCATTATAGCTGGTAAGGGATTCAGTATGTATCAATACAATAGCTGGTAAGGGATTCATTATGTATCAATACAATAGCTGGTAAGGGATTCATTATGTATCAATACAATAGCTGGTAAGGGGATTCATTATATATCAATACAATAGCTGGTAAGGGATTCATTATGTATTATGTATCAATACAATAGCTGGTAAGGGATTCATTATGTATCAATACAATAGCGGTAAGGTCATTATGTATCAATACATAGCTGGTAAGGGATTCATTATGTATCAATACAATAGCTGGTAAGGGATTCATTATGTATCAATACAATAGCTGGTAAGGGATTCAATTATGTATCAATACAATAGCTGGTAAGGGATTCTTATAGTATCAATACAATAGCTGGTAAGGATTCATTATGTATCAATACAATAGCTGGTAAGGGATTCATTATGTATCAATACAATAGCTGGTAAGGGATTCATTATGTATCAATACAATAGCTGGTAAGGGCAATAGCTGGTAAGGGATTCATTATGTATCAATACAATAGCTGGTAAGGGATTTATTATATATCAATACAATAGCTGGTAAGGGATTCATTATGTATCAATACAATAGCTGGTAAGGGATTCATTATGTATCAATACAATAGCTGGTAAGGGATTCATTATGTATCAATACAATAGCTGGTAAGGGATTCATTATGTATCAATACAATAGCTGGTAAGGGATTCATTATGTATCAATACAATAGCTGGTAAGGGATTCATTATGTATCAATACAATAGCTGGTAAGGGATTCATTATGTATCAATACAATAGCTGGTAAGGGATTCATTATGTATCCATACAATAGCTGGTAAGGGATTCATTATGTATCAATACAATAGCTGGTAAGGGATTCATTATGTATCAATACAATAGCTGGTAAGGGATTCATTATGTATCCATACAATAGCTGGTAAGGGATTCATTATGTATCAATACAATAGCTGGTAAGGGATTCATTATGTATCAATACAATAGCTGGTAAGGGATTCATTATGTATCAATACAATAGCTGGTAAGGGATTCATTATGTATCCATACAATAGCTGGTAAGGGATTCATTATGTATCAATACAATAGCTGGTAAGGGATTCATTATGTATCAATACAATAGCTGGTAAGGGATTCATTATGTATCAATACAATAGCTGGTAAGGGATTCATTATGTATCCATACAATAGCTGGTAAGGGATTCATTATGTATCAATACAATAGCTGGTAAGGGATTCATTATGTATCAATACAATAGCTGGTAAGGGATTCATTATGTATCAATACAATAGCTGGTAAGGGATTCATTATGTATCAATACAATAGCTGGTAAGGGATTCATTATGTATCAATACAATAGCTGGTAAGGGATTCATTATGTATCAACACAATAGCTGGTAAGGGATTCATTATGTATCAATACAATAGCTGGTAAGGGATTCATTATGTATCAATACAATAGCTGGTAAGGGATTCATTATGTATCAACACAATAGTGGTAAGGGATTCATTATGTATCAATACAATAGCTGGTAAGGGATTCATTATGTATCAATACAATAGCTGGTAAGGGATTCATTATGTATCAACACAATAGCTGGTAAGGGATTCATTATGTATCGATACAATAGCTGGTAAGGGATTCATTATGTATCAATACAATAGCTGGTAAGGGATTCATTTTATCGCCAGCTGAACACGGAGTATAAAGCCGCTGTCACACGAGCGCTTTTTCCGTCAATTTTCCATAAGCAAGTTTTTTCTCGTATTATTATGGGACTTTTTCGCACTGGTATCGATAACTAGACTGAAAGTAGATTATGTTAGGCGACTGAATTTTGATAAAGTGTAATTATTTAAGCTTCCAGACCATAATTGCCATTACAAATTGCTCGAAAAAAGGCTCGTGTGACTCCGGCTTAAGCACTGTATTCCATTGTCTTGCATTTCACACCACATACATATTATTTTAACGTCCCCTTGTATTCCATGTATACCCACTTTGTTCGGTAGTATTGGTTCTCTTTATATAGTGCACAGTTCCACAAAATATTTCTTACCCGCAGTCCCCAGTCTTTAAACCCTCCGCTTTATACAATACGGTCACAACAATATATATTTATGAACGCGAAAAAGGTATATATTCCAGAAAAAAAATATATAAAATGCAGATCGATATTTTGTTTATATATTACAATTTTTTGGTGTGAGACATTATGTATTACTTATTCCTGTATATTAGTCCGAGTACCTATATATATTCCTGTATATTAGTCCGAGTACCTATATATATTCCTGTATATTAGTCCGAGTACCTATATATATTCCTGTATATTAGTCCGAGTACCTATATATATTCCTGTATATTAGTCCGAGTACCTATATATATTCCTGTATATTAGTCCGAGTACCTATATATATTCCTGTATATTAGTCCGAGTACCTATATATATCCTGTATATTAGTCCGAGTACCTATATATATTCCTGTATATTAGTCCGAGAGTACCTATATATATTCCTGTATATTAGTCCGAGTACCTATATATATTCCTGTATATTAGTCCGAGTACCTATATATATTCCTGTATATTAGTCAGAGTACCTATATATATTCCTGTATATTAGTCCGAGTACCTATATATATTCCTGTATATTAGTCAGAGTACCTATATATATTCGTCATCCTTATTTTTTAAGGGGGGTCACCGGCTTGTTTTTATATTTATCTTCTTTTCTCGCTTACCCTGGCTTGTATCCATTCGGCCCCATTCAGCTAACTGTTTTAAGACGTTTATTCCCATCCAGGTGTCGATTTCTTCCTGGCGAGCGATAGCGAGCCATCATTGTATGGAAAAATCCGGAGACTTTTTTATCGAAAAATTTACAAATTTAGCTTGCTGTCGAAACAAAAAATATATATGCTGGCTCGCTACCGCTCGCCAGGAAAATATTGATACCTGGATGGGGTTAAACGTCTTAAAACAGTAGGCTGAATGGGGCCGAATGGATACAAGCCAAAGAGAGAGGGAGAGAACGAGAAAAAAGCGAGGTGGGCTCCCTTAAACGGATGCTTGAATAAATTTAATCCAGACTAAACGCACACACCATTCTTCCGTACCGGTACATCTCGCTCCATTTTTGGATCCCACAACTTTCCAACAATATTTTCTCAACTATTTTGCTTTGCTTTGCTACGTGAACAGTTTGCCTATTCCCAATCGTCAAACCAAAACTAAATATCTTTTTCAGCACAGGTGCATCTGAATCCGAAGTATCATTGGTACCTATCCAATCCAGTGTGTTATATAGATTTGTCTTCAAAGGTAAAACTGAACATAAACTGCCAAAATAATAGATTTACACTTCAGAACAGAAAACGTGTAAACAGGTCAATGTTGAAATATTTAACCCTTCACCACCATTGCGTAATTGTCATCATATTCTGGTAAACATTAGACAATTTCATATAGTTTATAATCTACCTCTACTACTTAAATGGGTAAGTACGATCTAAAAAAAAACTCAAAATAATATCGGTCCTTCTTAAAGCTGCATGAAATGGTCTAATTTTAGCCAGAATCAAAGGTCATGGTGCTGAAGTCGTTAACACAGGGTAAATATCATCACTATTAAGGGGAGATGGGTCGTTTTTCTAGATCCCCTTCTCCCTTATGTTTAGCCCCATTAGCTATCAGATTTTAAGAAGTTAGGCCCATTAGTTAATAATAATAATAATAATAATAATAATAGGTTAATTTAATATCATTTTTACAATTGCAACCATAGAGTTGAAAATATACAGTGAGTAAAACATACATACAAAGTGTCATTACACATAAAATACACATAAAATACAAATATTAAGAACAATTTGCCGCAATAATGATCATGTATTGGCAAAATATAATATAATTTCAAAACACTGACTACCTACTTCCTCAAGTAATTGTTTATATACCTGATGGTGTCTCTTGGTGTTACATTTTTCTTCAACTAGAAAGTTTCTTGCTCGTAATTTGTGTGTGTGAGTGTTGGTGTTGTCCGGTGGAAGTATATGTCTATGCTGTTTATCGTGCAACAACTTAAGGCTGTCTTCTTCAAACTTCTTTCTTCGTCTCTCTTCCAATGATTCCAAATTTAATAACTCCAAAGCAGACTCGTAATTTATATAACTAGGTCCTAATGAAATTCTACAGAATCTTTTTTGTATTCTCTCAATAGAATTTACTTCTGCGTGTGTGAGTGACGAACACCAAACCGTCGATGCATATTCAAGTACAGGCCTAATATAACAACAATAATAATTCTTTAAATCAGACAAATTAGCCTTAAAAAGTTTCAATTTACTAACTGCAAAAATTCGTTAATTTAAAATTAGTTTGTCGATTTTAAGACCTTTCGCCTCATTTCTTTGTCAATATTAAGACCTTTCGTGCTATTTAGGTGTCGATTTTTTCCTGGCGAACAATAGTGAGCCTGTAATTTGGGAAGAACCGGCCTTTCCAGAACATATTTCTACCAAAACATGTACAAATTATTCTAAAAGGGGGATCTAATGGATTTTTTTTTTTTTTTTTTTTTTTAGTTTAGGAAGAACTAGACAAATAATAAAAAGATACATAAATGATCAAGTAAATAAGCCCATCCCCCCTTAAATGTAACACTGACGGTAATGTTGTACTGTATATATGACACTCACATCAACCAGAACAGAAGATGGTGCTCCGGCGTTGGATAGCGATCACTTAAAGGTAGATGAGACCTTTTCTGCGATCAACACGCAGAAAAGGTCTCATCTACCAGTCACAATGTCAAACAGATTTGAGATATTGGTAGAGATGGAAGACGAACCAGAAGAGACCAGCCTCGTTGGGGATTCCATCCTACGAGGACAGGTCGAAGAGTTCTGCGACAGAGTCCCAAATCGACGAAAAAGATTTTGCATCCCAGGAGCTGGACTGGACGACATTGTGGAAGCCTTCGAAGATACCACAAAAGATGCAAATGAAAATACCCTTTTTGTCATCCATGCTGGTTCAAATGACGTCATGCGCACCAGATCCGAAGAGTTGATGGAGAAATATCGCAAGATGATCCAGCACTACAAAAACAAGTCAAGGAATATCATCATCTCAGGCATTCTCCCCAAGATCGACCCACCTGACAAATTCTACGACAAGGCCTTCAGCACAAATAGCCGACTAAAATATTTGTGTCTGAGGGAAGAAGTTGAATTCATCAACCTCTGGGACAACTTCTACAACCAGCCTACTCTGTTCCGCAAGGATGGCACTCATCTAAACCCTGTGGGTTCAGCACGCATGGGTCGTCTCCTACACGAAGCAGTACACAGCCATGGATAAAAAAAACGCCATCCGAGAAGAAGCAGCAGTGACATAAATCATCCAACGCCAAGCAAAAAACAGAGGCAACCGAGGACCACCAGCGATAAGGACCTAAGACAGCGAGGACCGAGGACAGCCATGAACATAAATGTAGATCCGACAAGAACCAAACATATTATTAAAGAGCGTTCCGTGAGTTCTAAAATAACAAATTTAAAGGTTTTCTATGCAAACGCTCGTAGCATACGCAATAAATTTTCAGATTTAGAGGAGCTAGTGTTTACAGAAAATTATGATGTGATTGGCATAACAGAATCTTGGCTCAATACAAAAGATAGAGACTTTTTAGCAGAGTATTCACTTCCCGGTTATGTAATGTTTGAGAAAAGCCGAATAAATCGAAATGGAGGTGGCGCTTTACTTAATATCAAAGAAAGTCTTAACCCTACCCTCTTGTCAAAACCTCAAATTGTGAACGTCGACACATCTTTTGTGCTAATAAAGAATAATAAAGGTACAAAATAATACTTGCGTTAATATACAGACCTCCAGCTCAATCAGTGCAAACTGACCGAGAAATTTACGAACAAATTGCAGATGTAAGTAACTCACAAGATACCGTAATTTTTGGCGACTTTAATTTACCTGTGACCAAGTGGGGCGATACTCTTACTTCACACTCCGGACATGACTTGTATACGAACTTGCAAGAGAGTTCGCTTTATCAATTTGTTCGAACGCCGACCCGTGGTAATAAACGTTCTTGACATTGTACTTGCAACAAAAGAAGAATTAATAGAGAATTTGAATGTTGGTGATGAATTCAGTAACAGCGACCATCGTACGATAACTTTCACTTTAAAGTTTACTAGTAACGAACCAAATAGTAGCATCGAAAAAGTCCCTAATTTCAAGAAAGCAAACTTCCATAAACTTAGAGCTATGTTTAAAGAAACTGACTGGAGCTTTTTAATTAACAATAACGACATAAATACATCTTCGAAGTTATTCGAAACCACTTACCTAAAATTGCTAATGATAGATTAAAATCCTCACAAAATGACGAAGAACGGGTGAAATTTGTAGAGCTACGACGCAAAGCCAAAAAGTTAATTAAGCAAAGTAAAAAGACCTTAGAGTTACATATTGCGAATCAAAGTAAAACAAACCCGAAAGAATTCTATAGTTATATCAGAAAGAAAAAAGTAGTTACTTCAACTGTTGGACCATTAGTCGATGAAAATGGAGAATACACCAAAGACGAAGTACAAATGAGTAATGCCCTCAATACCTTCTTTGCATCAGTTTTTACAACAGAAGACCTCAGTGATATCCCTACACCATCGCCGATTCAGATTGATAATTCAGATGTTCTAAGCAATATCACCATTACAGAGAGAGAAGTAATGAATTGTTTAGATAAACTCAAGGTAAATAAAACGCCTGGACCTGATACAATCTCGCCTAGAGTTCTAAAGGAAGCTAAGGATGAGCTCTCCAAACCACTGACATTACTATTCAATAAATCCTTGCAGTCTGGAACTATGCCTGATCAGTGGAAGCTAGCCAACGTACCGCCGATATTAAAAAAAGGCAGCAAATCCCTACCCAGTAACTATCGTCCAATTAGCTTAACCTCAGTTGTATGTAAAATGCTAGAAACGGTCATACGAGACAGACTCGTAAATCACTTAGAGGAAAATAACATACTTAAAGATACTCAACACGGCTTTCGTAAAAAACGTTCCTGTTTAACAAACCTCTTAGACTTCTTCCACGATATCCTCAACCTCTATGATGAGAGTAAAGCTGTAGATATTATATACCTTGATTTTCAAAAGGCCTTTGACAAAGTTCCCCACAAACGTTTACTGCTAAAACTAAAAGCGCATGGAATACAAGACGGTGTGTTGAAATGGATAGAAAATTGCCTCAGCGACAGAAAGCAAAGAGTAGTCATAAACGGTAAGGCATCTAAATGGACCAATGTAAGTAGCAGGGTACCCCAGGGATCGGTACTAGGTCCAATTCTCTTTCTAATTTACATCAACGACATAGATGAGGTCAAAATTTGCTGACGATACAAAAATTGCAAATAGTGTACTCTCAAAAGAACAAGTTGACGATATGCAACACAATCTAGATAAATTGTCATGTTGGGCCCAAATTTGGCAAATGAGTTTCAATGCGGATAAATGTAAAGTACTACATATCGGATACCTAAATGAGAAAGCAAACTATTCGATGAATGGCACTCAGCTTAAGAATGTAAACAGAGAAACCGATCTGGGAGTAACAATATCGAGTAACCTAAAACCGAGTCAACAATGTTCAGAAGTTGTTAAGAAGGCAAACAAAATAATTGGCTTTATAGGCAGGTCATTTGAGCATAAATCCAAAGAAGTTATCCTAACCCTTTACAATTCCTTAGTCCGCCCTCTACTGGAATACTGCGTTCAATCCTGGTGCCCTTATTACCAAAAAGATATAAACAAGCTAGAACGAGTTCAACGTAGAGTTACCAAAATGATACCTAGCCTAAAGAACAAACCATACGAAGACCGTCTTAGAGAATTAAATCTATTTCCTTTAACCCAGCGCAGATTAAGAGGTGACTTAATTCAAGTGTTCAAAATCATCAAAGGCATCGACAATATGGACTGTAGTAAGTACTTCACTATCGACCAATCTAATTACACGCGGGGAAACGGTTGCAAAATTATTGGTAAATCTTTTAACTCTCACGAATCTAAGAATTTCTTCTTCAATCGAGTTGTCAACTTGTGGAATGGGCTTCCTCGAAACGTTATAGACTGCATCACCGTTGATTCATTTAAACCCCGCCTAGACAAATATCTCGCATCAAACCCGCGACTGACTGCGTTTGTAAATGAATAACTTTATTTTATCCCCCCCTCAGTTACTAACCCATCTGTCCCCTACTAACTTCCTAATCCTGCCACGGACATTAGTTCCAGGGCAGTAATTCCCTTTCCAATGTTCCCTTACCCACTCTAAACCACTGTTTGGACACTTGATCCTCAGTGTTTTGGAGGACAAGCAACCTAGAAGGGTCACTAGATCTGTTGTTGCTTGATTTCCTTTGTACTCCTTTGTACTTTGTACTTGCGGGTAATTTCCTGCAAAGGTTACAATATTGCATTATTAAAATGCTTGGATATACATTACATTTGAGATTTAATGAAACAATATAGATATTCATTAGACAAATAATAAAAATAATAAAACATAGTAACAATTGTACATTGGTCACGTTAACCCTATTCTGTATAGGCTACTAATAAAAGTAAAGTGGCTTCAAATATATTTGAAGGGAGGTGGTGGGTGTGTCTGGGGGGGGGGGGGGGGGGCGGGGGGTTACGACCTTTCTTTCCATTCAAGTGTCGATCATTCCCTGGCGAAAATTGCACAAATCTATGTCGAAGGGAGGGTCTTGGGAGTGTTTCTTTAAGCATGATGGATGTTTTGGGAAGAAACTAAGATAAATATATAAATAATGCAATTAATTAAACAAATAAATATTAGTCTCCCCTTAACTTGACTCACTCCAAGAAGTTTTTCTTGCAATAACTGTCAGGCTATTGCAAGGAAGTGAACCAATACTACATCACAATATATCAAACGATAAACGTAATAAACCTGAACAATTTTAATATACTCCCATTAAAGACAACCTAAGCACTGCCAGTGGAAGAATGGAAGATTACCGATTGACCAAGAGCATAAAAAACAGATTTGTCATTCACAAATCCAATAGGTGTTTCGTGTTGTTTTGCAAGCTGATTACTAGTTCGGCTTTAACATATTTAAGCATTCCTGGTAAAATTAAAAACTATCTATCAATAAATACCAGACAAAAATGTTATACCATTGAATAAATAACCCTTCCTTCTACTCCAACCTTGATATAAATGCAATAGAAAGTCAATTTTAACAATGGCAAACCCGATTGTCCTGGTCTGCAAAGGACCGAGAATGCAAGTTTGTATTACGTGTATCGGGAGTCAATAATTGGTCGGTAACCAAACTCTTTACATTAAATGCCCTGGAGCTTGCCCTAAGGCCTACTAGACGCTAACGCCATCTGTTGTTGCTATCCGTCAGAATTACGTCAAAAAGTGGTTGGGTCTCAATTGCTCAATACGGTGACAGGTCAGTTGAACCAGTGCCACTTTAACCAGTGCTAACTCAACCAGTGACCATTTTAACCAGTAGGTTAGGTTAGGTTAGGTTACTGGTTAAAATGATTACTGGTTAAAATGGTCACTGGTTGAAATGGTCACTGGTTGAAATGGTCACTGGTTGAAGTGGCCACTGGTTGAGTTAGCACTGGTTAAAGTGGCACTGGTTGAAGTGGCACTGATTCAACTGACATGGAACCGCTCAATACCAACAATAACTGGCACTTGCCGAGGGTTGGTTGTAATGCATCTAAACCACTGTTTTTCTTTGCATTATAGTATTTATATATCCTACCCGTTTATCATGACACTACAAAATCTCTCAAGTTCAATCGAGATATAAATGTGTATACGTGTTTCATTAAAAAATACATGGATAAGGTACGCATGAAGCATATGTCCGACAATTCAGAGAGAGAGAGAGAGAGAGAGAGAGAGAGAGAGAGAGATAGGGGAAGAAAGACGGGGGAAAAGTCCGTCTTGTTTACTGGTTTGTTCGTTGCAATTATCACTGCAGCATAATCCAAAATATCAGTAAAACTAGGTAAAATGGCAATTATTGTGGGCTGGAACATACTGCTGAACGTAGTAAGAGCCTTTCTTAATGTAATGATATACGGGTAGGTATCAAAATCTTAAATAAAATTAAAACAAGTGGCTTAAATGTTTCACAACACACCTACTTCATAACCGTGAGATAATCTGAGTCGGACAGTGGAATAGAGGGAGGAGAGGTGGGGTGGGGTGGAAGGGAGGGAGGAGAGGTGGGTGGAAGGGAGATGAGGTGGGGTGGGAAGGGGGAGAGAGGTGGGTGGAATGAATAGGGAGGGAGGAGAGGTGGGGTGGAAGGGAGGGAGGAGAGGTGGGGTGGAAGGGAGGGAGGAGAGGTGGGGTGGAAGGGAGGGAGGAGAGGTGGGGTGGAAGGGAAGGAGGAGAAGTGGGGTGGAAGGTATAAGCAGGTGGAGTGCGGGACGGAGGGGAGGTGGAAGAAGAGAGGAGAGGGTGGGGTGGAAGGGGGCAGAGGTGTCTCAAAGAGAGGGAGGAGAGGTGGTGGAATAGAGGAGAGGTGGGTGGAAGGGGGGAGAGAGGTCAGGAGTGGAGAGAGTGGAAGGGAGGAGGAGAGGAGGGGTGGAGGTGGAGGAGGAAGTGAAAATGGAAGGGAGGAAGGAGTGTGGTGGAAGGGAGAGAGAGAGGTGGGTGGAAGGAGCGGAGGAGAGGTGGGGTGGAAGGGAGGGAGGAGAGGTGGGGTGGAAGGGAGGGAGGAGGGGTGGAAGGGAGGGAGGAAGAATGATGAAATGGGAGGGAGGAAGAGAGTGAGGTGAAAGGAGGGAGGAGAAGTGAGGTGGAAGGGAGGGAGGAGAAGTGAGGTGGAAGGGAGGGAGGAGAAGTGAGGTGGAAGGGAGGGAGGAGAAGTGAGGTGGAAGGGTGGGGTGAGGGAGGCGAGGGTGAGGTGGAAGGGAGGGAGAGAGGTGGGTGGAAGGGAGGGGGGAGAGGTATGGTGGAAGGGAGGGAGAGGTGGTGGAAGGGAGGGAGGAGAGGTGGGTGGAAGGGAGGTGGGAGAAGTGGGGTGGGAGGGAGGGAGGAGAGGTGGGGTGGAAGGGAGGGAGAAGTGAGGTGGAAGGGAGGAGGTGGAGTGAGGGAGAGGGGTAGGAGGTAGAGTGAGGGAGGGGGGTTCAGGGTTGCCAACATTATATGAGGTAAACTGAACAGCTATCTCCTCTCTCTACCCTCCCCGGTAAAGGAGTAATCGGTAATGTTGGCATCCCTACACTAGCTACCGGAATCCCTCACTCCCCAATTACTCCCTCCCTTCCCCCAACTGTCTCTTTATCCCTACTCCACTCACCCGTAATACTGTATAGCCCTCTTTACCTTTCTTACATTTTTCTTATATTTTCTTACGAAGCTGAGGAAGGATCTTTGACAGGTAAAGGGGTTAATTGGGATAGTATGAAGTGTTTAAATTGCTCTATGCCCATCCTAAACTGCAAACATTGTCTTATAATTGCCGGAATATATAACAATTATGACACCGGTACTGAAATGGAGAAAACATGGAAGCTCCAGTAACTTGAATTTGGGGAGGGAGAGAGAAATGTGTATGTGTGTGTGTGCGTGTGGAGAGGGATGGGGAGGGGATGGGGGGGGGGGGGGGGGGGGGGTGGGAGGGAAGAAGTGGAGAATATTGGTAGAAGAGAATGACTTGTAGGGAATCCTGTGGTTGGGGGGGAAGGTTCAAGGGCACCAACATGACACAGTTTATCTCGATTTAGGGGATAACGGAGGGGACCCCCTGCGTCACGACTTATGCGCTTAGGCGATATATACGACAGATCATTAGTATAGGGGTAAATAATATCCAACACATGAAACACACGTGACACTACCATATTACACGTGAAGATATAATGTATAGATCATAGCTCCACACGTATATAATGTGTAGCGGATAATCTCCCATTAAATGGTGATGATGACTAACAATAGTGGACTAACCTCACTCCGGCTTCTTCATTCTTCCACCCCTCTTCCTTACTAGACGTCCATACTGGAAGGAAAGCGACCCGTCCTTTTTCCACTCGATATTCACCACAACAGTGAAGAAGACGTTCTCCCAGACTTGCAGTAAACACTATAACACAACACTAGCAATAAAACACGTCAGTCCTGTCCTGCGAGTGTTGATGGACTGATGACGTTCAACCCCCCCCCCCCCCCCACAAATGCCCCGCCCTCCTCCCCCTCCTTCCTCCCGCTCTACACATATCCTCCCTATTAAACCCCTCCACCACCTCTTTTGTTCTCCCTTTATTCCTACCATTCGCTTGCTTTCAGCTACTTTATGTTACTGGTGATTATCGCTATACCTTGCACATTATATAGTAAGCTCTAATTTGATATGGTATCAAAGTTTACAAGCCGTTCACGTAAACCTAATAATGAAGCCATAACTGGAAGTTGGCAGACTTGCTACCAGTATCTCCCCCCCCCCCCCCCCCCGTCTCCCTTCCTCTCTCCCTCTGTGCCTCATGTCTAGATTCACCCCCCTTCCCCTCCTTTCTCTGCGCCGACCCCCCCCCTCCCCCCCCACCCCCACCCCTACCCCTCCCCCATTATTATACGCAGATGATACTTCGTAGGCAGTAAAAGCTAATGCAGTCGAGCGCTTTCTTCTGAAAACTTTTAGTCGCTAACATTTATCTAGCAACATACTCTTCATTTACTTAAATCATGTCTGCAAAGTTAACGCAATGCATGAATATTAGTTCGCTAATCTTAAGGTCTATCTATAGATCTGTCTATTGTCAAACGACCAAGATGTTGAATTACGATCATCTCTCTCCCTTTTTGAGTTGTTTGAAATATGCTTCATCCGTAACCTATTCAAGCATTGTTTTATGAAATATGACTCTGCCAAATTATGATTTCATTGGGATAGTGAGAAACGACTTGAGCGGCAAACTGTACCTACACCTACTATGACCCCAACCCAAGCTACCCTTCCCTAACATAGAGCTAACAAGGGGTTTGGACTGACCGGGGGTCGAATCCAACGACTGAGAAAGAAAATGTTTCCTCGTGGCTGGCCGTGTGGAGGAGGAGGTGACGTGTGTGTATATGTGCGTGTCAACAGTGGGAAAGTGGACAGACTGGCGCGCTACCTTCGCACCCGCACCCATCCACCCCCTTCACCCACCCACACCCCTCATCCACCTACCCAGCAACACCCCTCACCCACCCACACCCCACACCCACCCACTCCTCTGTCACAACCATTGGAGAGAAGCCAGTCAAAACGCCCATACTTCTATACGGCTACCAACCAAAACGGCCACAATCCTAAACAAACACAACCCAGACGGCCACAACTCTTAAGGGGAGATGGGTCGTTTTTCTGGTTCCCCCTCTTCCTCATGTTTAGCCACATTAGTTTTAAGACTTCATCGCCAAGCCCATTAGCTTGGCGATTTTAAGACCTTTCACCTCATTTCCTTGTCAATATTCAGACTTTTCGTGTAATTTAGGTGTCGATTTTTTTCCTGGGGAGAGATAGCGAGCCTGTAATTTAAGAGAAACTGGCCTTTGGCTGGGACAATTTTCTATTGAAAAATGTAAACATTTATCTTGAAGGAGGGTATTGAGGGGTGTTTTTTTTGTATTAGTTTGATGGAGGTCTAGGGAGGAAACTAAAAAAGTATAAATATATATACAAATGAGGAAATAAATACGCCCATCTGCCCTTATAGACACAATCCTAAACAGCCACAATCCTAAGCAGCCACAATCCTAAACGGCCACAATCCTAAACAGCCACAATCCTAAACAGCCACAATCCTAAACAGCCACAATCCTAAGCAGACACAATCCTAAACGGCCACAATCCTAAACGGCCACAATCCTAAACGGTCACAATCCTAAACAGCCACAATCCTAAACAGCCACAATCCTAAACGGTCACAATCCTAAACGGCCACAATCCTAAACGGCCACAATCCTAAACGGCCACAATCCTAAACGGCCACAATCCTAAACGACCACAATCCTAAACGGCCACAATCCTAAACGGCCACAATCCTAAACAGCCACAATCCTAAACGGCCACAATCCTAAACGGCCACAATCCTAAACAGCCACAATCCTAAACGGCCACAATCCTAAACAGCCACAATCCTAAACGGTCACAATCCTAAACAGCCACAATCCTAAACAGCCACAATCCTAAACGGCCACAATCCTAAACGGCCACAATCCTAAACAGCCACAATCCTAAACAGCCACAATCATAAGAGGCCACAATCCTAAACGGCCACAATCCTAAACAGCCACAATCCTAAACGGCCACAATCCTAAACGGCCACAATCCTAAATGGTCACAATCCTAAACAGCCACAATCCTAAACGGCCACAACCATAAACGGCCACAATCCTAAACGGCCACAATCCTAAGTAGCCTAGGTTTAGTTAGACTAGATTATGCTAGGGATGGGTAAGTGAAGTTAATTTAGGCATGGTCAAGTTAGGTTAAATTTAGTTATACTTAATCAAGAAAGGTTAGGCTAGAAGATTTTGGCCGTTTTGGAGTGTGGCCGTTTTGGAGTGTGGCCGTTTTGGAGTGTGACCGTTTTGGAGTGTGGCCGTTTTGGAGTGTGGCTGTTTCGGAGTGTGGCCGTTTCGGAGTGTGGCCATTTTGGAGTGACCGTTTCGGAGTGTGGCCGTTTTGGAGTGTGGCCATTTCGGAGTGTGGCCGTTTTGGAGTGTGGCCATTCTGGAGTGTGATCGTTTTGGAGTGTGGCCGTTTCGGAACGATGCCGTTTTGACATGAAAGTCCATTGAAGCATGTACAAAGTAATATACTTCAAAGATTTGTCAGAATTAATCACTTGCTCTTTGTAAATTTATGGGGGAGGTAGTCGCTTCTTCTGGATCCCCTTCTCCCTCATGTTTATCATATAACTTTTGAAATTTTAGACGTTCGTGCCAATAGTTTGCTGATTTTGAGACCTTTCGCCCCATTTCTTTGTCGTGCCATTTAGGTGTCGATTTTTTTCCTGTCGACCAATAGCGAACCTGTAATTTTTTAAGGAACCGGCCATTGGCCGGGACATTTTTCTACCGAAATATGTACAATTTATCTTGAAAGGGGATCTAGTGGGTATTTTTTTAAGGTTGATGGCAGTCTAGCGAGGAAACTCAAAAAATAAATAAATAAATAAGTCCAAAAAACAAGCAGTGTCATTTTACGATTCCCCAGCTAATATAAAACTTCCGGCTATAAGTGAACGCGAGAGAGGAAACAGAAAAACAATGAAATAATTCGCCTGCGTTATTGGAAGCTGGTGTAAAACTCGCGGGAATCGGCTCTCATGAATTACGTGGACTGGCTGGGTTACCAATTTACCTGTTATCTTCCTTAAGTATTTGTTGTATTATTAAGTATTATTTGTATTAGTAAGTATTATTTGCATAATTATATGTGCTTACTTATTTATCATTTTAGTATTTTTATAGTTTCATCCCTAGACTCCATCAAGCTTAAAAAAAATATCCCCAAGACCTCCCATCAGGAAGAATGTGTACATTTTTCGATAGAAAACATTCCAGGCCAAAGGCCGGTTACTACTATATTACAGGCTCGCTATCGCTCGCCAGGAAAACAAATCGACACCTAAATTGTACGCAAGGCCCTAATATTGACACCTAAATTGTACGCAAGGCCCTAATATTGACAACAACATTGGGGTAAAAGGTCTTAATATCGTCAAACTAATGGCGTGAGCGTCTAAACTCCGAAAACTAATGGGGTTAAGCATGAAGGATAAGGAAAACAATAAAATAAAAAAACATCCCCCCTTAAAGCTGACATATTAGCGCTTTCTACCTCCACCTTTATCAACAGCTTTCGTCTGGAATATTTGTAGTTAACCCTTTTAAGCTCCAATACGCGTTTCTCTTCTGTTTTTGGCTACTATTAGTCGATTTTATTCAGATTAGTAACGGTAATGCAAGTAAAAGGGTTGATTGAGATAGTATTTACCTTTTTAATACCCACAGATACTTCCTAAGCTGCATAAAATCGTCTAATGATAGCCAAAATAAATTGCTAAAACGCATCAGAGCTTCAAAGGGTTAAATATTGATTAACCCTTTCTGTACCAGCGACGTATGTTGATTTTTTTCTTTCTAGCTATATTTATTCAATTTTGTGAAGCTTAGAGCAGGATCTGTGGTAGGTAAAAGGGTTAATCAAGATAGTCAGAAGCCTTATAATTGCTAGAGATCCTTCCTAAACTGAATAGAATCGATTAAGTTAAATCTCCACTAAATGAATCTCTCTTCAGCCTGGTTTCAGATAGCAATACAAGAGATCTTAGGTATGTTGGTCATCGATAATTAATTACGACATATAGCTCGTGTGATTTCTCCTTAACACTAGCTGATTAGACATTTTGGTCTTTAGTATGGATTTTGATTGTGTGTGTATATTAATATAAATGGCCTTAAACTGAAAATAATCCTCTAATAGTAGCTATAATAAAGTTACACAGACGTCATCACTGGTAAAGAAGGGGTTAAGGGGAGGTTTCTAGTGTGTTGCTTAGACCTCCATCAAGCTTAAAATTACATCCCCTAGACCCCCTTTCAAGATAAATGTGTACATTTCTCGGTAGAAAAATGTCCAGGCCGAAGGCCGATTCCTCTTAAGTTACAGGCTCGCTATCGCTCGCCAGGAAAAAATCGACACCTAAATGGCACGAAAGGTCTTAAAATTGACAGAAATGGGGCGAAAGTTATTAAAATTGCCAAACTAATGTGCCAAACGTCTTAAAATATCAAAAGCAATGGGGCTAAACGTGAGGGAGAAGGAAGTTCGAAAACAAATCTCTCAAGTGGAAACCTCCCCTTAATCCTGTCCTCAGTAAAAATGAGTGCATCATTTAGTAGTGGTAATTTGGAGGCAAGACTACACCAACAACATCGTATATCAACATTCATATAAATTGGCTTACTAACCCAAATGATTAACACATTTATGCATCATTTTTTATGCAAAAGTCGGTATCTTTTTCTAATGTATTCGAGAGAAGAGATTTAGTTTATTTATTTTTTATTTTTTTTGCTGGCAATAATATTAACCCTTCCAGTACCGGTGACGTCTTCATATATTATTTTAGCTGCATTTAGCCAACTTTATGAAGCTTAAGAAGGATGTATGCTTGCTAAAATGATTAACTGAGATAGTCTGTAGTCTTTTCATTGGTAGACGTCCTTACTAAGCTAAATAAAATCGTCTGCTTGTTGCCACCGGTACTGACTGGGTTAAGATCGACTATTATTTCTGATCCATCCGTGATATATCCCACTTCTTCTGGCTCTATCCCCAACTTCCCGCTCACCTCCTTTTCACTGAATATTGTCGTTTGTTTATCCGTTTTATGGTGTAATGGTTAGTGTTTAAGATCTGTATGGGGTATCTCAGGTTCGAATCCCGGGAGAATCACATGCTTTCATTAATTTCATTGGGAAGTGTTTGGTGTTGGTAGTGAACTTAATTAGATTATATTATATCATTTCTAGTTTCCTCCCTAGACCTCCATCAAACTTAAGGGGATGTTTTTAGTTTGTTCCCTATACTTCCATCAATCTTAAAATTACACCCCCTAGACCCCCTTTCAAGAGAAATGTGTACATTTTTCGGTAGAAAAATGTCCCGGCCGAAGGCCGATTCCTCTTAAACTATAGGCTCGCTTTGCCTCGCCAGGAAAAAATCGACCCCTAAATGGCACGAAAGGTCTTAAAATTGACAGAAAAGGGGTGAAAGTTCTTAAAATAATCCAACTAATGGGGCGAACGTCTTAAATGTTAAAAGCAATGGGGCTAAACATGAGGGAGAAAGTGGTCCAGAAAAAAGTCCTTCAAGTGGAAATCTCCCCTTAAAACAACATCCATGCGGTTCTTCCAAAATGTCAGGCTAACTATCGCTCGCCAGGAAAAAAATACGACACCTAAATAACACGGAAGGTCTAAATATTGACAAAGAAACGGGGTGAAATGTCCTAAAATCGACAAACAAATGGGGCAAGCATATTCAAATTTGAAAACTAATGGGGCTAAACATGAGGGAGAAGGGGATCTAGAACAATAATCCATCTCCCCTTAAAAAGTATGTGTGGGCCTTGAAGTAAAGGGGTATCAAAGGGGTCAAATCTATCTCAACTAAGCCCCTAATTCCCACAGATCTTTCCTAAGCTCCATTAAATCGTCTGATATCAGCCAGAGTAGAATGGACACAACTGCGTTATCGTCAGCATGGGTAAGAACGTGTAACCTACAGTATACCCTGTTTCATGGGTAAGAACGTGTAACCTACTGTATACCCTGTTTCATGGGTAAGAACGTGTAACCTACTGTATACCCTGTTTCATGGGTAAGAACGTGTAACCTACTGTATACCCTGTTTCATGGGTAAGAACGTGTAACCTACTTTATACCCTGTTTCATGGGTAAGAACGTGTAACCTACTGTATCATGGGTAAGAACGTGTAACCTACTGTATACCCTGTTTCATGGGTAAGAACGTGTAACCTACTGTATACCCTGTTTCATGGGTAAGAACGTGTAACCTACTGTATACCCTGTTTCATGGGTAAGAACGTGTAACCTACTGTATACCCTGTTTCATGGGTAAGAACGTGTAACCTACTTTATACCCTGTTTCATGGGTAAGAACGTGTAACCTACTGTATACCCTGTTTCATGGGTAAGAACGTGTAACACCCTGTTTCATGGGTAACCGTGTAACCTACTGTATACCCTGTTTCATGGGTAAGAACGTGTAACCTACTGTATACCCTGTTTCATGGGTAAGAACGTGTAACCTACTGTATACCCTGTTTCATGGGTAAGAACGTGTAACCTACTGTATACCCTGTTTCTTTTCAACTGACGGTAAATTGCAAAGTTCCCATCAAGATTGTTCAGTTATTTTGAAGATTTTGTAGTGAAATATGGTGCAAATTATATATCCTTATGTCAAAATATGAAGCAGAGACATAGTAGATTCTTATATGAAGCAGAGACATAGTAGATTCTTATATGAAGCAGAGACATAGTAGATTCTTATATGAAGCAGAGACATAGTAGATTCATAATATTATCTATATGAAGCAGAGACATAGTAGATTCTTATTTCCCCGTTAGTTATCGAGACATCAGTTGTTAAGAGATTCAATTTACCGTCAGATGAAATTAAACCGAGTATAGGTGATTCGAAGTATGGAACTGAACACTTTTGAACGAGCGGATGAGGGGGTGAAACGACCAGAAACTGTATTTCAAATTAATACTTCCTGCCCAAATTTATTGTTTCGTTCCCTCTCCACTTTCTATGTACCCTTCTTTATTCACCCGATATTTCTCATGTTCTGCCAACCCTATCTGCTTCCCCTGCTCTCTTTCTCTCTTTCTCTCGTTCTCTCTCTCTCTCTTTCTCTCTCTCTCTCTCTCTGTAATCCAGGCTTTTTCACTTGGGTAGCCAGTCTATTCATAAAAATATAGAGATTATCTTGATCACATTCAGTACATGATAATGATGATTATTATTATTATTATTATTATTATTATTATTATTATTATTATTATTTTGTTTTACAAAAAGGTTTACATATATGGAAAAAATGGGAGATAATAATATAGGGCACTATTGTTCTGTTTTCCGCAACACTTTGACTTCGGGGCGTCAATCATTTTAACCCCTTCTGTACCGTTGACATCGTCTTTATTCTGTTCTGGATACTACTAATCAATTATATTCAGTTTACGAATGAATCTCTGGCAATTATGTGGCTTCGAACTATCTCAATCAAACCCTTTTAACTACCACAGATCCCTCCTAAGCAACAAAAAATCATCTACATATAGTTAGAATAAAATAGAACAGAATTCGCTGGCACATAAAGGGTTAATGAAGTCACCGGGAGATAGTAATAATATAGTAAAGTCTCCGGGAGGTAGTAATAATATAGTAAAGTCACCGGGAGGTAGTAATAATATAGTAAAGTCACCGGGAGGTAGTAATAATATAGTAAAGTCACCGGGAGGTAGTAATAATATAGTAAAGTCACCGGGAGGTAGTAATAATATAGTAAAGTCACCGGGAGGTAGTAATAATATAGTAAAGTCACCGGGAGGTAGTAATAATATAGTAAAGTCACCGGGAGATAGTAATAATATAGTACAGTCTCCGGGAGGTAGTAATAATATAGTAAAGTCACCGGGAGGTAGTAATAATATAGTAAAGTCCGGGAGGTAGTAATAATATAGTAAAGTCACCGGGACGTAGTAATAATATAGTAAAGTCACCGGGAGGTAGTAATAATATAGTAAAGTCACCGGGAGGTAGTAATAATATAGTAAAGTCACTGGGAGGTAGTAATAATATAGTAAAGTCTCCGGGAGGTACGGTAGTAATAATATAGTAAAGTCACCGGGAGGTAGTAATAATATAGTAAAATCACCGGGAGGTAGTAATAATACAGTAAAGTCACTGGGAGGTAGTAATAATATAGTAAAGTCTCCGGGAGGTACGGTAGTAATAATATAGTAAAGTCACCGGGAGGTAGTAATAATATAGTAAAATCACCGGGAGGTAGTAATAATACAGTAAAGTCACTGGGAGGTAGTAATAATACAGTAAAGTCACCGGGAGGTAGTAATAATATAGTAAAGTCACCGGGAGGTAGTAATATTATAGTAAAGTCACCGGGAGGTAGTAATAATATAGTAAAATCACCGGGAGGTAGTAATAATACAGTAAAGTCACCGGGAGGTAGTAATAATACAGTAAAGTCACCGGGAGGTAGTAATAATATAGTACAGTCACCGGGAGGTAGTAATAATATAGTAAAGTCACCGGGAGGTAGTAATAATATAGTAAAGTCACCGGGAGGTAGTAATAATATAGTAAAGTCACCGGGAGGTAGTAATAATATAGTAAAGTCACCGGGAGGTAGTAATAATATAGTAAAGTCACCGTGAGGTAGTATAATATAGTAAAGTCACCGGGAGGTAGTAATATTAGTAAAGTCACCGGGAGGTAGTAATAATATAGTAAAGTCACTGGGAGGTAGTAAAAATATGTAAAGTCAGGGAGGTACATAATATAGTAAAGTCACCGGGAGGTAGTAATAATATAGTAAAGTCACCGGGAGGTAGTAATAATATAGTAAAGTCACCGGGAGGTAGTACTACTATAGTAAAGTCACCGGGAGGTAGTAATAATATAGTAAAGTCACCGGGAGGTAGTAATAATATAGTAAAGTCACCGGGAGGTAGGTAATATAGTAAAGTCACCGGGAGGTAGTAATAATATAGTAAAGTCACCGGGAAGTAGTAATAATATAGTAAAGTCACCGGGAGGTAGTAATAATGGTAATATAATATAGTAAAGTCACTGGAGGTAGTAATAATATAGTAAAGTCCCGGGAGGTAGTAATATAGTAAAGTCACGGGAGGTAGTATTAATATAGTAAAGTCACCGGGAGGTAGTAATAATATAGTAAAGTCACCGGGAGGTAGTAATAATATAGTAAAGTCACTGGGAGGTAGTAAAAATATAGTAAAGTCACCGGGAGGTAGTAATAATATAGTAAAGTCACCGGGAGGTAGTAATAATATAGTAAAGTCACCGGGAGGTAGTAATAATATAGTAAAGTCACCGGGAGGTAGTACTACTATAGTAAAGTCACCGGGAGGTAGTAATAATATAGTAAAGTCACCGGGAGATAGTAATAATATAGTACAGTCTCCGGGAGGTAGTAATAATATAGTAAAGTCACCGGGAGGTAGTAATAATATAGTAAAGTCACCGGGAAGTAGTAATAATATAGTAAAGTCACCTGGAGGTAGTAATAATACAGTAAAGTCACCGGGAGGTAGTAATAATATAGTAAATATAGTAAGTCACTGGGAGGTAGTAATAATATAGTAAAGTCACCGGGAGGTAGTAATAATATAGTAAAGTCACCGGGAGGTAGTAATAATATAGTAAAGTCACCGGGAGGTAGTAATAATATAGTAAAGTCACCGGGAGGTAATAATATAGTAAAGTCACCGGAGGTGTAATAATATAGTAAAGTCACCGGGAGGTAGTACTACTATAGTAAAGTCACCGGGAGGTAGTAATAATATAGTAAAGTCACCGGGAGGTAGTAATAATATAGTAAAGTCACCGGGAGGTAGTAATAATACAGTATAGTCACCGGGAGGTAGTAATAATATAGTAAAGTCACCGGGAGGTAGTAATAATATAGTAAAGTCACTGGGAGGTAGTAATAATATAGTAAAGTCACCGGGAGGTAGTAATAATATAGTAAAGTCACCGGGAGGTAGTAATAATAAAGTAAAGTCACCGGGAGGTAGTAATAATACAGTATAGTCACCGGGAGGTAGTAATAATATAGTAAAGTCACCGGGAGGTAGTAATAATATAGTAAAGTCACCGGGAGGTAGTAATAATATAGTAAAGTCACCGGGAGGTAGTAATAATATAGTAAAATCACCGGGAGGTAGTAATAATATAGTAAAGTCACCGGGAGGTAGTAATAATATAGTAAAGTCACCGGGAGGTAGTAATAATACAGTAAAGTCTCCATCAGACTCAACGGGTCAAGGGGAGATGGGGCGTTTCTCTAGACCCCCTTCTTCCTCATATTTAGCCCCATTCGTTTTCATATTTTAAGATGTTTGTCCCATTAATTTGTCGATTTTAAGACCTTCCGCCCCATTTCCTTGTCAATAATAAGACCTTTCGTGCTATTTAGGTGTCTATATTTATCCTGGCGAACGATAGTGAGCCTGTAATTTTGGAAGAATCGGCCTTTTGCTGGGAAAATTTTCTACCGAAAAATTTACAAATTAATCTAGAAAGGGGATTTAATGGATGTTTTTTTTTTTTAAGATTTATCGCGGTCTAGGGAGGAAACTAGAACAAATAATTAATAAAAAAGAAAAAAGTGAACCATCCCCCATTAAATCCATTTATCTTGGTAACTCTCGGAAACTTTACTTTGACTGCATGTCATCGTACGGTGTTATGAGGAACACATTTAAGTCACTATCACGCTGAAAGGGTTCATCAGTACAAGAGTTATATTTTGTTAGCTACATTTAACGAATTTATGAAGCTTACGAAGGAGGCATGGTAGCCAAAAAAATAAATAGAGATAATCTGTTGTCTTTTCATTGGTAGATGTCCTTATTAATCAAATATAATCGTCTAATAGTTGCCAGAATATAAGGAAAAGGATGCCATTATGATGTGTTAAGTCATTTTCAGGGTGATCTTACTGTATAGAATGTGAACAAGTTTATGCATTGTAGTTTTTCTTATTGTTTCCGAACACATACGGCTTCCTTGAACATATATATCAATTCATTCAGTGTTAACCCGTGCAGTACCGGTGACGTCCTTTTCATTAAAATCTGCCATTCAGCTTAGGAAGGACCTCTAACGATTGAAAGGCTACAGTCGACTATCTCATTTCATCCTTTGAACTACCGCAGATCCTTCTTAAGGGGGGTGACCTGCTTTATTTTTCTCCTTAATCTCTCTTTCTCTGGCTTGTATCCATTTGGCCCCATTCAGCTTACTGTTTTAAGATGTTTATCCCCATCCAGGTGTCGATTTCTTCCTGGCGAGCGATAGTGAGCCAGCATTGTATGAAGAAATCCGGCTTCGCCGGAGACATTATTCTAACGAAACATTTACAAATTTAGCCTGCTGTCAAATCATTTTTAAAAATATGATGGCTCGCTTCCGCTCGCCAAGAAAAAATCGACACCTGGATGGGGATAAACGTCTTAAAACAGTAGGCTGAATGGGGCCGAATGGATATAAATCAGAGAGAGAAAGAGAGAAAGAGAGAACAAACACGAGGTGAGCTCCCTTAAGCGTAATAAAATGTTCTAATAGCGTCCAGAACATGATACAAAGCTCGGCACTGGTACTGAAGGGGTTAACTGTCAACAAGGGGGTAATATTGACCCACATAAATTAATCCTTATAAGACCGTAAACAAAAGACCGTAAGTGAACACACGGCCTTGTGTTTGTTCTGTAGGGGAGCGTCAACACCCTTCATTCCTTTTTATGATTATGACCTAATTAATCCTTTCAGTAGACCGCCGTCTCCATTATACTTTCTTCTAACACGAGGCGAATTTATATAGCTTAGGGAGAACCTGTGAACATTGAAGAGGTAAATATATATCTCAGTTAATCTTTTGACTCTCACAGCTCACTTATGAACTGAATGAAAGCGTGTAATAACAACTGCTATAAAGCGAAAGGATGTGTCATCATATACTGAAATGATAATCTGTCAAAATATGATCAGTATTACAGTCTTGGATACTTAACCCTTTCAGCCCCAGGGTCGAGACATTGCCGACAGCTATGTATGGAACACTCAGTACCAGTGTCGTGACTGTACCAATTGCTATTCTCACCCTTATTTATCCTTGGTTTGGGGCTTGTAGAGGGTTGCTATTCGTATGGGAACTACTTTAAGGTACTGCGCAACAACAGCAGTAGTTGGCAACTCACCAAATATAGCTGGACGGGCATGAGGGGGCGTGAGGCGGGGAACGCCAGTACACGATAACTCGCGAGTTGCACACTATGTCGGACCACCATAGCTCTCACCTCGCACCTCACACCATGTAGTGAGCGTTGAGGAGGATAGTGCTATAGAATCATCTGATGAAGAGTCTGATGAGGATTACCAGCCAACACTGGAGGAGATAGAGAAAATCCCATCGTTCTAAAAAAATGCTTCAATTTGTTGCTCCTTGCGTCATGGCGCCAAGGCCAGTGTCTCTAAGACTCGTTTCTCAACCTCCCCCTCCCCAGACTGTGATGTGGCAGTGTTTGCCACAATGTTTCAAGTAATATCAGACCCTTGAACACTTACAAGCTACATATAAATTATCACCATATGTATGTGACAGTGACACTACCTATAAATTATTACATAATATAACTGACAGTGACACTTGCAATACGACAATCGTAACCGAAATAATATGCGGTAACAGTGGACGAGTGAAAGAGTAAGTAAGCTAGCCACGGAGCCTAGGTGAGAGTCGTGGTGGCAGACTTTGCGTGCATTCGTCAGTGTGTATTGTTATGGGTAAAGGTATGATGGCCGCCCGTCGCCATGATAACCAGGACGCTCGAGGCTTGGTACTCTAACCACTGGATTTTACGCACTTTATTACACTCTACCAACACTCACAATAACTTTCAGTGATAGTTCTTGTTATTTTACGCATTGTGGAGGCACACATGTAGCTACAGAAAGTGTGGGAGTCATGTGGTGGAGGCAGGCTGAGCGTACGTTCGTCCGTGCATTTTGTTATTGTCTGGGGGCTAAATGACCGCCCGTCACCATGAAAACCAGGACGCGCTGGTGCGAGGCTTGCCACTCACCGGCACTTATAACACTGTACTAACACTTACAATGACATTCAGTGATACTTATTGTTATTTTACGCACTATGGAGGCACACAAGATGCTCGGGTGGTATAAATGAGTCGCACTCGAAAACTAGAGGCATCGTACATCAGCCACACCCACCCAGCCAGCCGCTAGCTGCCGGCCCGGGAGTTTTGAATAGGCGCATGGCACCCAGTGGTGGTAATGACACTGTTACGATCCAGGTTCTCAAAGACACAGGGCTCTTCAACATTGGACTAGATAATGGCAAAAAGCAACAACGGTAACACTAGATCCAACCCCTGCCTTAAACACTGGAAAACAAAACACCATTACCGCCCTGAGTCGTGCCTGGACAACGAGGTATCCTATGACTCGGTAACTGGTGCACACACACTAGGCTGACGCTCAATGAAACAGCCTATTCTCAAACAGTAAAAGATTACTCGATTATGTTACACAAAGAAAAGATAGTTAACGTGATTAATTAACGTTACGGTAGATACTCAAATAACTGGCACTCCTGTATTAAAGTGCAATGCTAGTCCTGCAACATCAACTGGAAACTTCTGAAATAAGTCTGATGCTGGGAAGATGTTCGTAAAGAATCTTGAACAATTATAATGCAGAATACGGGTCACAATAAATGCTAGGACATATAGTAATAATAGGCAGGCGAATAATAAAGACTGCGCAAAGGTAGTAATGCTCGACAACTAAAGAAATGCTTCGTGACACAACGCAACAGCCTACTCGGGTTGTGCAACTCAACAACAACCTCGGCTCAAAAGTGCAGTGAATAATAATGCTGCATACATATAATAATGGGGCTTATCTCTAACCAGTGTCTGCTCAGTTAATAAAGTCTAGCTGGGGTATCAAGGCAGGGCAACAATGGGCGAGCATGCGGCTCGTAGCCTAACGTTGTCCGAGGGTGGTATAATGAAGATTACGTTATATGACGGGGATGCTCTCTTGATAAATCTAGGTCTCTAGTACCTAGCTCTATCCTGGTGATCCCTCAGAAGTCAACACAAAGAGGCAGCACTATGTTGTGAGGGATAGGCTATGGCCCTCTCACACCACAGCGCTGTGCTCGCAAAGTAACCCAACCCGAAGACAACTTAGTCTCCCACAGTACCTGTCGATGTCGTGCAGAGCTTAGCTAACACTGCACACATCGGAGACAACGACACAGTAACCTTACCCCTAGTCTAGCTTTAGATAACCAAGCAGAATCACTCAACACCTTGCAAGGGAGACATATACCGGTCTACAACCTTCCCGAGAGAGGACACATACGGAAAAGTCCGTCTCTCTAAACCTCAATAAAGCATAATACCTCCTTAACCTAATACATGGAAATATCTGAGAGCTTCGCGTACAATACGACTGGTCGACGGTGAACGTCTATGCTCAAACCAGAAGGGATGTTGAGTTTAATAAAGATTAGAGAATGAGAAAGGAGAAGTCGAGAGAGAGAAATAGTATGCAAAGTAGCGAGTATGGGGGACAGAATTGCAAAGGATGTAGGCGATACGCGTGTCAGGCAAGCTCTGAGCTGGTAAAAAACACGAGGCCGCGACGGGAAGGGACTAGTTGACCACCCGGCCGCCAACGCCGTCAGCGCCCAAGCGAGCCGTGTCATAGCTCACCTCGCTGCCGGGTGTACTCCCTCACACTCTCTCTCGCTCGCCTCCCACACAAGCAACATTTATATTATAGCGAATATAAAATATAAGGTGCGGTCACAGACCAAAACAAAGACCATTTCTAGACTGTCTGTGGCAACACGACACTAATGAAATAAAGCAGATCATTCTAGGACAACTGTAGCCTATCCCCCCATCCTGGCGAGCGCTAGCGAGCTGCAATGCCCCACGCAACCATTCTGCTAACGCCGGGAGGCGTCACAACACCCACCCCCCTACCCCACCCTAGGACATCAAGATGACCTTGGTGAATATTTTGTGTATGTATTCCTTTATTACTAACCCATTACAATGTCTTTTCAGCAAAAAAATAAAAAAATAAATAAATATATAAATAAATAAATACAAAAAAAATTACAAAAAATAAACAAATAAATAAATATCTATATCTATATACATAACTTGGGTTCTGGGTGTCATACATATATTGATCAGCTGGGGCTCATCGAGTTAACTTTGTCAAAAACAGGGTTTTTCCATTTTATTCTTGCTAACACTAGACATTTTTATACAGCTAGCAATAGGACTTAACAATCGAAGAAGTATAATCGTTTTAAATTAATAATTTGATTGCCGCATATCCTTCCTAAACTGAATTTGTTTTCTAATTTTAGCAAGAATATAATTAAGGAATGCTTCATGGTACACAGAAGGGGTTAATTATTTCAGTATGCCAAGGAGCCCCATTAATTTTCATATTTTAAGACGTTCGGCCCATTAGTTTGGCGATTTTAAGACTTTTCGCCCCATTTCTTCGTCATTCTTAAGTCTGATCGTGTCATTTAGGTGTTGATTTTTTCCAGGCAAGTGATACCGAGCCTGTAATTAAAGAGGGACCGGCCTTTGGTAGGGACATTATTCAACTGAAAAATATTCAAATATATCTAGGAGGATCGTGAAGATTGTGTGTTTTTTTTTTTTTTAAATCTTGATGGAGATCTAGGGAGGCAACACAAAAATAATATATAAATGAAATAATCGACTGAAAAATACACCCTTCCCCCCTAAAGCCTGATTCACACGAAAACTGTGTGTAGTGGATGCATTGTAGTCACAGTTTCGGAGTCAGCAGTATGTTGCAGTTATGCCAGTTATTCGCTTATTTGCATCTCCTCCATTTTCTATGCTTAAAATATTATCGAGAACAGTCATATTTGAAGCTGAACTTAACAATAACATAATTCTAAAACTAATATGATAACTTGAAGCCAGGAATTCCCATACAATTTGTCCCCTCCTCCAGTGACGCCAGCCGATAGCTCAAAAGAGAGGTGGTAAAATTTAAAACAACAATAAAAGCCAAGTTGGATCGCCTGCCTTTATTCACTGTTAATCTACCACAACCACCGGCTTACATCGCAGGGAATATATAACCTGAATTTAGCGACAACCAATAATGTGTTGTGTATGTAAATTTTCCGAAAGCTTCATTACTACGTTTTTTTAATCTAATAATTTTTGTTATTTATTTTTAGGATTCGGATTACATTTGCATTATCTTTTCGGGGTTTATGGTAGTTATTGAACTATTGAAAATTATGGGTTTACAAAAGGGTAACTTAGAGTCCACGATAATATACTCCTATACGTATATTGGTAGTAATAAGTTCATCTAATATTAATATAGAAAGATATATCACAATCGATATACCCAACTATTGCGTATATTTATAACCTAGCTTTTTACAGTGTGGATTTTCTTATATTTACAGTATGATGGTAGTGCACAGCAAAATTTATGGATCCTCCTTAGTAATGCATTTATTTAAAACATTTAATTATTACAGTATACAGTATATACATCACTTTCGTTTAGTTAAAATGCATAACTTACTCATGACGTTTCATCACTAAACTTAAAACAATATAATTGTATCACGTTCTTCCAGTTACATAGATAAAATTTGCACATTACATTTGTTCATTAGGTAAGTACTGGTTCATTTTAATAGTAGGGTTTATTCTTAACCTTTACAGTGCGGTGACATGGATTATCTGGGAAATATTAGGTGATTTAATTAACCTTAAGAAGTTTTAGAATAGAGGTAAGACAGAGACTGTGTGAAGGAAGGAAAGTTTTTGAAGCAATGGGAAGTATGTGGAAGGTGAGAAATCTCGGAATGAAAGCTAAAAGTGCAATGTATCAAGGGATAGTTGTACCAACAGTGATGTATGGGGTTGAGACATGGGGTCTGATGGTACAAGAGAAAAGAAGGTTGGACGTGATGGAGATGAGCTGCTTGAAGAGTATGTGTGGAGTAACGTGTAGATATTTTGAGGAATGAAGATGTATGTAGGACAACAGGAAGCCTTATCGGCCAGAGTGGAAAGAAGGGTGCTATGCTGGTATGGACATGTTGAACGAATGAGAGACGAAAGGCTTACAAAGAGAATATGTAAGGCAGAAACAGGTGGAAATAGATTGAGAGGAAGACCTCGGAGGAGATGGAGAGATGGTGTAATAGAAGTGTTGGAAGTTAGAGAGATGAGGTAATGAATAGGAATGAATGGAGAATGCTTGTGAATATAGATGAGTGATAAAACAGTCTCAGGGAGACAGGTCAGGCGCCAGTTGGACTAAATAATAGTTCGTCAGGCGCCTGGCCTGCTGAGCCGGTGTATGTTGTGAAGGGCCATACCTGGAAGTAATGTGGGCGGGCATTGTTCCACTGCTGCGTGTCTCCCTGCTGAGATTGGAACCTCTCCGGGAGGTCTGGGACCGGGTGAGTGGTGGAGGCCCATAGTGATCCTTGGTCTCTGGGTCTTCTTCTGGGTGACTTAGATGTGTGTGAGTGTTAATCATATATTTATTTATATATTTTTGTTTATTATGTTTTGTTGTTTCTTTTTGGGCTCTGTCTCGAGTTTATCAATCTCTTATCAAACTTAATTGCAACTAACGATTTTCTTGTATTTCTAGCTACCATCACACGATTTTGTTCAACTTACAATTGCCTCCTGTAGTCAACGAGTCAATAGTTCAACAAGATCTTCTTACAACATTTGATATCATATGGCTTTTCTTACGCTGAATATTATCACCTGGAACTGTCAGATCAGACTTGCCGATTAAAGTTGCAGGAAAATGCGGTAGTGTAAATCCGCAGGTGCCTAGAGTTGGAGTAAATGGACGTGTCGCCGGTGTCAGGTGCTGTATTGGACACTGATGACAGCTGATCAGACTTGCTAATTTGTCCCTCCTATTACCCCATTCCGATCATCTAACTCTCCCTCCCTCACTACTCTCTCTCTCTCTCTCCTCCATTATTAAGTCCTGTACCAAGATATACAGTACATTTGGTCCTGACCACCATGCATGGGATATATGGTCCGTGTGGTCAGTGTATCTATGTAGTGCTATGTAATTATTCTCCATCGCTACCACTTCACCCTCTCTTGTTGATCTCCTCTTACACGGTGCCTCCTCCTCCCTCCCCCCACCCCCACCATTTCCTTTCTGCTCCCCTTCTCCTGTATTTCCCCTGTCCCTAGCGCCCCCCTCCCCCCCTCTACCTCACTGTCCCCCCTCGCTGCCCCTCCTCTTCTTCACTCTCCCCACCTTTCCCTCGTTACACCCCTCTCCCTCACTCTCCTCACCTTTCCCTCGTTACACCCCTCTCCCTCACTCTCCCCACCTTTCCCTCGTTACACCCCTCTCCCTCACTCTCCTCACCTTTCCCTCGTTACACCCATCTCCCTCACTCTCCTCACCTTTCCCTCGTTACACCCCTCTCCCTCACTCTCCTCACCTTTCCCTCGTTACACCCCTCTCCCTCACTCTCCTCACCTTTCCCTCGTTACACCCCTCTCCCTCACTCTCCTCACCTTTCCTCGTTACACCCCTCTCCCTCACTCTCCTCACCTTTCCCTCGTTACACCCCTCTCCCTCACTCTCCTCACCTTTCCCTCGTTACACCCCTCTCCCTCACTCTCCTCACCTTTCCCTCGTTACACCCTCTCCCTCACTCTCCTCACCTTTCCCTCGTTACACCCTCTCCCTCACTCTCCTCACCTTTCCCTCGTTACACCCCTCTCCCTCACTCTCCTCACCTTTCCCTCGTTACACCCCTCTCCCTCACTCTCCTCACCTTTCTGTTGCTACCCACCCTCAACCTCACTGTCCCCACCTCTCCCTCACCCTCCCTACCTTTCTCTCACTGCCACCCCCTTTCCCTTGCAGCTACCCCCCCCCCCCCTCACTTCCTTACTGTCCCCTTCTCCCTCACTCTCCCCACCTTTCCCTCGCACCCCCCCCCCCCTCCTCCCTTCCTTATTGTCCCCCTCTCCACCACCCCGACCTTCTCCTGTCATGTGGGATGATGGGCTGGGTGTTGGTGCTAATGGTATTAACTCCTTCACTAAGAGCACGATACATTTCTTGCTATTCTGGCTACCATTAGCACAAATTGATTCGACTTAGGAATAGTCCTTAACCCTCTCAGTATTATATGACGCATTACTTTCTCATTTCTGGCTATTATTAAACTATTTTATTCAAAATAGGAAGGACATACGGACGTCAGATGGTTGATTGAGACCTTCTTTATCATTTAAGTCCCACACATCCCTCCTAAGCTGTATAAAATTATGTAATGTTAGCCAGAATACAATTATGTAATGTTAGCCAGAATACACTGATACAACGCGTCAAAATCGTCAAGGTGTTAAAAATAAAAGGTGTATAAACTATTACTATTACCGGTAGCTATTTCATTCCCACGAACTTTTGTTTTCCTAAACTGCATAGAACAGTAACTATGCCAAATATTGATGTCGGCAGCTCCAATTTCATTATGGCTCGAAACTCACAAGTGCTTAATTAACTGTTTTGTCAATGATTAAACGCTAAACTCATATGTCAGTTCAGAAGCCCACGATATCTGCCATCGTAAGACATTATTCAATAAAAACAGATTCGTGGACTTCTATTGGTTTAATGATTCAAACATAACTACGCATATTGTTTGGAATTTCAGTTGGTTGTAGTAAATGTAGCCAAGTGGCCGGTTGTAGGTAAAATTATTAAATATAATACCTTAATGCTATAGGTAATGGAGACAAATGACTTGTAGAGATGACCAGGTTTTATTAATAAGTATCTTGTAGTATTAGAAACAATCAGGAACAATGTAAGTACAGGAACATGGATCATAATTGCAGAGTCGATGAAGGTATAGTATCTGGTTGCATAGTCTAGGCTCTAAAGTGTTCTGCCTTTTCCTCTTATATATTGTGACGTCAAGTATGTCTCTTTCTATTGCATTCTAACCTTTATAACTCTGGTCTCCGCCTACTTTCGAGGTAAACCAATGGAGACCTATGGATATGCAAATATAAGCTAACACCTGCCAATATTGTGTGACCAGTGGGTGTGACGCTCTGTGACGTATTTGTGACATGACATATCAAATTGGTTCGAACTTACTACAGATTGCAACCAACAATCAATGAAACTCATTATACATGCAGTAAATGAATGGCAATTGAATGATAGTGAGTAACCCAGTGCAAGGAATGATGAGAAATTCTATCTTAACATAACCTGTATTGACTGGAATTAGATTATCCAATTCAAGTCTCCTCTCTATTACCCCAAGGGATTGGAGTTTATGCGATCCCAGAGAGAATACAAACATATGCTACATCTCTCTCTCTCGAATAAATATTATATATATATATATATATATATATATATATATATATATATCCCAATGTTTACAGCTGGATAGTGAGACATATAACATGAGGCGCTATGCTAGAACGGTTGCATTGCAGAGATAGTTGCAGTCTGAGTATCTGTTATCTGTTACTGATAGGGTTGTTTCCAGGTGGATTGGACTCGTTAGCCTTGGTGGGCAACCCATCTAGGGGAATAAACCTTAAACAAATTACCGATGGGCGACACACTAATCGGAGCCACATGCAGGTGGCGAACTCAGACCTTGCGGTCCCTACTAGGTGGTCTGGCCTTACTACTACCAGACAGGGACAGTTCATAGTAGAATAAGAGGACAACAACGTAGAAGGCTCTCTCCCCACCCTCAGCTCCTCCCGGCTATAAAGTCATACCGGAAAATAGGATAAGATATAACTTTATGGGTCAGGAAATGCCCACAAGGAAAGCTTTTAATAGAGTATAGGAAGAAGTTAGTCTGGAAGGGAATATACATTTACATATATACCTACTGAGAGAGAGAGAGAGAGAGAGAGAGAGAGAGAGAGAGAGAGAGAGAGAGAGAGAGAGAGAGAGAATAAGAGCGAGAGCCAGCCTACGTGATATTTAGGTCAGCTGGGGGCCCCTACCTCGGTTGGTTATAGTTGTAATTAATGAACTTACTAACATTTTATGTCCCTCCCACGTCACCCGCTTATCTTATTAAGGGAAGGATGGGCCGTTTTCTCTGGCCCACTTCTCCCTCGTGTTTAACCCCATTAGTTTTGAAATTTTAAGGCGTTTGTCCCAATAGTTTGGCTATTTTACCACCTTTCGTCCCATTTCCTTGTCAATTAGAAGACCTTTCGTGCCATTTAGGTGTCGATTTTTTCCTGGCGAGCAATAGCGAGCCTGTATTTTTAAGAAAAAACGGCCTTCGGCTGGTAATTTTTTCTACCGAAAAATGTAAGCCTGTATTTTGAAGTGGGATGTATGGGGAGTGTTTTTTAAGTTTGATGGAGGACTAGCGAGGAAACTAAGGAATACATTAAAATTAATAGACAAAAACAAAAAAACGGCCCATCTCCCCTTAAACTTACTTTGCATAATATAGTAGGGGGCCAGTTCCTCTTGTAGCAGTTGTGTCGTTGTCATATTGTTAACCCTATTTGATCCAAGGACGATAATAAGACGCTTCACACTATTCAGGTGTCGATTATTTTGTGGCGTTTAATAGTGAGCCTGTAACTGATTTTTTATTTGTTTTTCTATAACAAATGTACAAATTTTGCTCGAAGGGGGTCTAGGTGGGATTATCTATAGCTTGAAGGAAGTCTTTTGTTACCTAGTGGACAAAATAAAATACATTACTAGAAAATGGCAAAAATAAGGAAAATCCTCAATAATAATTAAACAAAATATCATACTAAACCCAAAACGTCAAACCAGATAGTGTTGAAGGTGGTCCGTATGTGCCATGACATAAGCATGCTCTACTTCTTATTCTTTATCTTCATAAAGGTCAAGGTCACAGGTCAAGATCAAAGGTCAACTTATATTATTAACTAAAAGAGATTACACAAATATTGGAAAACTTGCTGTGTTAATTGCTTATTATTTAAATAACATATGTATCAAATTTCATATAAATGTTGTAATAGTTAAGGTCAAAGGTCAAAGGTCAAAACAAGAGTGTTCATAATTTTCTCTAAACTACTCCTAGACTGTTTAATGTATTGTCATCAAATTTTGCAGGCAAATTCAATTGGTCAATGTGACAATCATCTAAATATATATATTTTATTAGTCAAAGGTCAAGGCCACAGTATATGGTCACTATTTTGTATCTATAAGTGTCTATGCAAAATACACCATATATATAATGCTAGTTAATACTAACATTCGTGTCAAGCTGAATAAATTCTCAATATGAATTTGTAAGGTCAAAGGTAAAGGTCAAAGGATAACATAAGATTCTTACTAGTAGTCTATACTGACTGTAAGATTCTCACCACATATATCATGTATATTTGGAATACCTAGGCCAAAGTCATGCAAGAAAAAATATAATTCCATTTGATAGGTGAAGGTCACAGGTCAAGGTCAAGTATAAGGTCAATATGCTAATTTCTTTACTATTCATGCAAACTTCACAAAATTCGCTGAGGCAGTTGTACTTTAAATTAAAATTTAAATGTAAAATTGTCAATGTCATGAAGGTCAAGATATAAGTCAAAGGTCAAGGTCAACTATTCCTTTAATACTCTGAAACTAACTGATGAACTTTAATTAAATTAGGCATGCCAATTTGATATTCCAGGGCTACACCAATGCAAAATATAATTGTAATCCTGCATAAAGGTCAAGGTCACAGGTCAAGGTCAACCTTCATAATTAGGCCTACAACAATTACTCAAATCTCGGTAAGCTGACTGTGTTAGTTGTATTTTACATAAATATAATTTTTATCTATTTCATGTAAATATTCTAATAGTTAAGGTCAGAGGTCAAATTCAAAGATCAAAACACGAGTGTTAATAATTTTTACCAAACTCTTCCTTGACGGTTTAATGTATTATCACCAAATTTTACAAGCAAATTCGGTTGGTCAAAGCAACGTTGCGATTGTCTAAATACTATGTTACGGTGACCAAATTTTGGATAAATATTCCAATTGTTAAGGCCAATGGTTAATATAAATATAATTCACTACATACCCGGTATATACAGTACTGTATGTACAGTATATACATAGCCCGTTATTTCCAAAGAGATTAAACATCAATTTCAGAATTCTAGATTGCAGAACTGGGTACCGGTATGCAGTATTTTTGTTTTCTTTTTCTTTCTTTCTTTTTTTTTGGGGGGGGTCATATGCGAAAGCTGCACACCTACCTTATTATTGTTATTATTGTTATTACTATTATTATTATTATTATTATTATCTGGGACCTGGGAATCTTTTGCTGGGGACCACAAATGGGCCTGGGTCTCTGGGTATTTCTCCTGGGCGACCTACAGTAGATGTGTGCGAGATTTTTATGTTTTGTATAGTTTTGTTTTTCTGATGTGTTGTGATTTCCCTGTTCGGGCTCTGTCTCGAGTCGACCACCCCCATTAAAAAAAAAAAAAAAAAAAAAAAAAAAAAAAAAAAAAAAAAAAAAATGGGGAAGATGCCATAGTAGATACATACATACATACATACATTATTATTGTTCATAGTATTATCACTAGTATTGTTATTATTTTATATTGAATGTTTAGACTTCCACACGCTCATTATAAACAGCTGGGTTGCCAAAATGTGTGGTGTCCATTATATCTGCCGTGGGTGATAACTTTCCCCCGGACTGCACCGTAAACAATACATGACCTTGGACCAACATATATGATCTTACTTATTTTAAGGGGGGATGGGTCGCTTTTTTGTACTCCCTTCTCCCTCATTTTTAGCCCCATTGTTTTTTTTTAATTTTAAGCCGTTCGGCCCATTAGTTTGGTAATTTTACGATCTTTCGCACCATTTATTTGTCAATATTAAAGACTTTTTGTGTCTTTTAGGTGTCGAGTTTTTTCCTGGCGAGCGATAGCAAGCCTGTAATTTAAGACTAACAGGCCTTCGGCCGGGACACTTTTCTATCGAAAAAATGTACAAATTTATCTTGAAGAAGGGTCTTGGGGGTGTTTTTTAAACTTGATGGAGGTCTAGGGAAAAACTATAAGGAAGACAAATAAATGAGCAAATAAATGCACCCAACCCCCCTTAGCCCTTTCATTACCGGTGCCGTCCCTTTAATTAACCCTTTGAGGATTATGTGGAGTCTTACAGTTTATTCTGGCTATTATTAGAAGATTTTATTTTGATTAGGAAGTGTATATGGAAGTCAGGGTTTAATGGCGATAGTCTACCATTTTAACCATCCTTCCTAAGCTGTCTAAAATCGTTTAATAATAATACATATAAACTGTCAAATTGCGTCATAAATCTCAAGGGGTTAACTATATTCTGGCTACTATTAGACGGTTTTACTTAGCTTAAAAAGGGACTCCAGCAATTAACAGACCTCTAACTTTCTCGCTTAACCCTTACCACCACCACAGATCGTTCTTAAACTGCATACACTCGTTTAAACATAGCTAGAATAAAAGTATAAACACGTCACCGGTACCGAAGGGGATAAGTGATTTTATGCAGCTTAATGAGGACGTGTGGGTGACAAGTTTTCTGTTTGTCTGTCTGTCTGTCTGTCTGTCTGCCTGTATCTCTCTCTCTCTCTCGTTAAAGTACAACACTTGGACCCCCTGAGTACCCATACCAAGTCTCATTTCCAAAGTCCTTGTACAGTAGCTTAGAGGCTAGAGCAGGGGTTCCCAACCTTTTTTTCCTCTGTACCACTTGGGCATTCTGATAGGTACCCATGTACCCCTAACAATTTAGGATAAAAATGGATAACATTTTGTAAATTTTAAATTATTTTATTATGAAATATGTATGTGTAGACTGCATAGGGATCCTAGTATTGATATTATCAATAAAATTAACTCAGTGACTATAAAATATTTTGATCTGTCACATACTCGGACATTATCGGGCGGTACTGCAGCTGTCTCGAGTTGGTATACATACCTGATTGTTTCACGTCCAATACAGATTGTGGGCCGCAGGAAGTCACATAATAGTGAACAAAATGGAATAGTCACCTCACTGATATAATTTTAAGGGAAGGATGTAGTATCCGGGTGTACGGTCCGACGGTCGTCATGTTAACATAGGTCAATCGCTCGTGGTTAAGTTACCGTATATTTTTTCCATTATTTGACCCCTGCTGGCAATATATATGATGATGACAATAAGTCATGGGGGGTGAGGGGGGCAAAAGCCCCCTTTCAATCTATTATTGTATCCCACGGCAGTCAAAATAGACAGGAACATGAATTCGAGCGTCCGCGTAGTGCAAGGCAGGCAGTCCACCCGGTAACTACATTCTTGCCAATTTTAATATACGTTTTGCTTACTGAAATGACGAAATTGATAAAAACACAACTTTGTGCAATCTGCCTGTTGATTAGAACACCATGTTTTGTACACTATGGTTATTCTCCCAGACCCATATGTACCCCCTGCGAAGTGCAAATGTACCCCTGGGGATACATGTACCCCAGGTTGGGAATCCTTGGGCTACAGGGACACAAAGAGACATACCATCCAACTCTATATGTACAAAGTTGTTGGTAATAATTGAAATCCTTTACATATCCACACTGTCATTTATTTTAGTCTTTTCTCCCCCTCTATTTTAGTCGCATATTACCTTCATAACCATTTACATAATTAATCACAATCTCTCTCTCTCTCTCTCTCTTCTTAATTTTATATCCTTGATTTATTTCTTGCTCTCGCTCTCTCGCTCTGTCTGTCTGTCTGTCTGTCTGTCTGTCTCTCTCTCTCTACGTTGCAACACTATTTATTCCCCTTGCTTTCTCATAACATTGCTGGTTACTTTGCATTATACAGGGTGTTTGATAATGACACCATCAATATTAAAGGGCATATAAAGGATAATATACAAGGGTGTAAAAATAAACATTATTTGTATTTAACATATTTGATGTACAGAACATTATAGAAAAGGAGATGTGTCGGATGGTTGAAAGCCACAGTTGCTCGCGCGTTTACGAAAAACATGTATCCATCATATAATTCACTTTCTCTCACGTCACTCACTCACCCCCGTAATTTACCGGAGGATTATTATGTTGTTTCCACCAACCAACTTCACCTCTAAACTTAATGAATGAAATCAACAAATACATGTGGCACTCCAAGGACTCGAACCTAGGATACTCACATCGAATTTCCGAGCACTTATGCATTACGCTATCAAGACAGGTTTTCCACAATACGTAGACGGAGGTCTTAAAAAAAAAAAAAAAAGGAACAAAAAGCAAAAATAACAATGTACCAATAAACAGACAGACATAAATATAAATTGAATTGAATAGAAACCCATATCATGGACGACAATAGGAGGCAATTGTCCGAACACAGATCAATAACACACACACGCCATCAAACCAGTGTCAACACAAACACAGGGAGCTATACCCTTATATACTGTAAGGAGATACTCTATGATGATGTTCTCTCTTTGTTGTGAGCTTAAGAAGTTGGGAATGAAGGTCCATGCACCTTTTTGATGATACAATATTATATTTTCATTATGTAATTTATCAAATGTTACAATTTAATCCCTATGCTCTCCTTACACCCTTCTTTCTGCTACATAAATTTTAATGCATGTATCTCATTAATGGTACACTCGACCAAGAAACAATCTTTACACTAACGTTCTAAACATTCTAGCAGTAGGTCGAAATTTGATGATAATACCTCACAGACGTATGTTTCATCCGATTCATTCCGTTCACACTAGATGGTCGAGTGTACATAAAATGACATTAGTTATTTAGAAGTTTTTACGTCTTGTTCCATATTTATATATATATATAATATGTGACTTTAGTAGTTTCTCTCTCTCTCTCTCTCTCAACTCCATACGTTACAGCACAATGATGTAAATTACGAGAGAGTTGGGGAACTTGTCTTGTTTATGGCACAGCTCGGCCGGAGTTATAAGCTAGAGTCGATATATGCTCACCGGGTATTTTGCACCACTCGGGGGCTTAACCTATCGTTTTGGGGAAAGCTCGGTAAATTCAGTAGCGATAAGTGATAATGACTATAATAATACTAATACTAACAATATCAATAATAATAAAAAACAAAAAAATAGTAATACTAAATATAATAATAATTATAATAATAATAATAATAATAATAATAATAAAACTAATAATACTAATACTAATACTAATAATTAAAATCAAATACACGCAGAGAAAGTGCAAATATTTAAGACTAAAACTAACTCTGTTTTCTCAATCATAAATCTCATTGTCATCGTTTATCTTGTATGTTACTTTCTTTGCCTATTTTTCAACAGCTATGATTTGCTATGATTCTATAATGAAAGGGTTCCCTCACTGGAACCCTTTAGCTCCTTAGCGTAGTAGGAAAGGTGTACGGTAGACGTCTTACTAATTGTGTTCTGGATCCATTGAGACGATTTTATATAGCTTAAGAAAGATATATGGTAGCTAAAAGGATTAACTGACACAGTCTATTACTTTTTAATGTGTAGACGTTCTTCCTAGAAGTAGTAGCTAGTAGTAGTAGCCAAATAGTAGTAGTAGCTAGTAGTAGTAGCCAAATAGTAGTAGTAGCTAGTAGTAGTAGCCAAATAGTAGTAGTAGCTTCAATTTTATTATATTCGGTTAGGCTATTCAACGCTGGTAGCCTATTATTGCGTATTTCAATTTAAAAAAAAACACTTTTGGTTAGGCTATCGCCCCTGGAAGCCTAATTCTGCGTATCTCAACATTTTTGTTTTCGGTTAGGCTATCACCCCTGATATCCTATTTCTGCGTATTTCAGCATATTTGTTTTCGGTTGAAGTGATTGAAGTGTTTTTAAAGTGAGTGAAGTGTTGTAAAGTGAGTGAATTGTTTTTTAAGTGAGTGAAGTGATCTGAAGAAAGTGACTGTCACCATGCCTCGCGCTTGTGCGAACTGCGCCGGTAGGTTTGGTGAGTCCATGTTTGCTACTATCGATCTTCAAGTCTGCCGGCTCTGCCAGCAACGAGAGAATTTTACAGTGAAATTAGATGAAGCCTACAACAAGATCAACGTCCTCACCATGAAGCTGGAATCACTCCAAGAGTTTGTAACACTCAACGTTGGAGTGCCACAAACTTCAATTGTCACCGCAACTCCAGCAGCCACCAACGCCCCAACGTCAAATGCTAACAATTCAACGCCTACAGTAGCCATTTCAGCTGATGTTTCCGATACTCAAGATACAAATAGCGACTCTCTTCCCCCTCAAGACAACTTCCGTGTCGTGAGGAACAACGTTTGCCCCAAGACCAGGAAACACATACCGATTACCGAGTGTCAAAACCGTTTCCAGATATTCGCAGACTCAGATGACGAAGAGGAAATAGAAGAAGTCCGGCTCGTGGGAGACTCGATGATACGTGGTCAGCTCACAGAGTTTTGCGCCAGGGCACCTAAGACCAGGAAGCGTTTTTGTATCCCTGGTGGTGGTGTGGATGACGTAGTTGCAGCAGTTGACGAAGTATCAAAGCTGGCCCCTGCAAATACAATGTACGTCATCCACGTTGGATCCAACGATATACAGCGAACCCGGTCGGAAGATTTGCTTTTAAAGTACCAGCAGCTGATCAAGTCGTTTAAGGAGAAGTCATCAAGGATCATCGTCTCAGGAATCGTCCCCCGGCTCGGTGTAGAGAGCCGATTTTACAACATAGCCACCAGCACAAATCGTTGTCTAGCAAACCTCTGCAGGAAGGAGAACGTGGGATTCGTCGACACCTGGGACAATTTCTACTACGATGACTATTTGTTTTCGGATGATGGAGTTCATCTGAACCAGGTGGGAGCAGCGCGTTTTGGGCGTCTTCTCAACGATGCGGTGAAGGATTTTCGGAGAAGAAATCGACTCAGCACAGGACAACCAGGAAGGAGGACCGAAGACAGCGAGGACGGCAATCTACAAAGGAATTAAATACTAATCCGTCAAGAACCGCGAATTTGGATAAAGCTCCACCAACACGACCCAAATTCAAAACCGTCAGGGATAACGACCGAGGACCGAGGACAGCCATGAATGTAAATGTAGATCCGACCAGAACCAAAAATTCGATGAAAGAACGTTCTGCGAGTTCTAAAACCGCAACTTTAAAGGTTTTCTATGCAAACGCTCGTAGCATACGCAATAAATTTTCAGATTTAGAGGAACTAGTGTTTACAGAAAATTATGATGTGATTGGCATAACAGAATCTTGGCTCAATACACAAGATAGAGACTTTTAGCAGAGTATTCACTTCCCGGTTATGTAATGTTTGAGAACAGCCGAATAAATAAAAATGGAGGTGGCGTTTTATTTTATATCAAAGAAAGTCTTAACCCGACCCTCGTGTCAAAACCTCAAATTGTGAACGTCGACACATCTTTTGTGCTAATAAAGAATAATAAAGGTACAAAAATAATACTTGCGTTAATATACAGACCTCCAGCTCAATCAGTGCAAACTGACCGAGAAATTTACGAACAAATTGCAGATGTAAGTAACTCACAAGATACCGTAATTTTTGGCGACTTTAATTTACCTGTGACCAAGTGGGGCGATACTCTTACTTCACACTCCGGACATGACTTGTATACGAACTTGCAAGAGAGTTCGCTTTATCAATTTGTTCGAACGCCGACCCGTGGTAATAACGTTCTTGACATTGTACTTGCAACAAAAGAAGAATTGATAGAGAATTTGAATGTTGGTGATGAATTCAGTAACAGCGACCATCGTACGATAACTTTCACTTTAAAGTTTACTAGTAACGAACCAAATAGTAGCATCGAAAAAGTCCCTAATTTCAAGAAAGCAAACTTCCATAAACTTAGAGCTATGTTTAAAGAAACTGACTGGAGCTTTTTAATTAACAATAACGACATAAATACATCTTGGAAGTTATTCGAAACCACTTACCTAAAAGCAGTGCAAGACTGCATACCATCGAAAATACGGCGTCCAGGCCATAATAATAAGCCCAAATGGTGGAATAAAGATATTTCAAACTGCCTGCTTGCTAAAAAATTTGCTAATGATAGATTAAAATCCTCACAAAATGACGAAGAACGGGTGAAATTTGTAGAGCTACGACGCAAAGCCAAAAAGTTAATTAAGCAAAGTAAAAAGACCTTAGAGTTACATATTGCGAATCAAAGTAAAACAAACCCGAAAGAATTCTATAGTTATATCAGAAAGAAAAAAGTAGTTACTTCAACTGTTGGACCGTTAGTCGATGAAAAAGGAGAATACACCAAAGACGAAGTACAAATGAGTAATGCCCTCAATACCTTCTTTGCATCAGTTTTTACAACAGAAGACCTCAGTGATATCCCTACACCATCGCCGATTCAGATTGATAATTCAGATGTTCTAAGCAATATCACCGTTACAGAGAGAGAAGTATTGAATTGTTTAGATAAACTCAAGGTAAATAAAACGCCAGGACCTGATACAATCTCGCCTAGAGTTCTAAAGGAAGCTAAGAATGAGCTCTCCAAACCACTGACATTACTATTCAATAAATCCTTGCAGTCTGGAACTATGCCTGATCAGTGGAAGCTAGCCAACGTAACACCGATATTCAAAAAAGGCAGCAAATCCCTACCCAGTAACTATCGTCCAATTAGCTTAACCTCAGTTGTATGTAAAATGCTAGAAACGGTCATACGAGACAGACTCGTAAATCACTTAGAGGAAAATAACATACTTAAAGATACTCAACACGGCTTTCGTAAAAAACGTTCCTGTTTAACAAACCTCTTAGACTTCTTCCACGATATCCTCAACCTCTACGATGAGAGTAAAGCTGTAGATATTATATACCTTGATTTCAAAAGGCCTTTGACAAAGTTCCCCACAAACGTTTACTGCTAAAACTAAAAGCGCATGGAATACAAGACGGTGTGTTGAAATGGATAGAAAATTGGCTCAGCATCAGAAAGCAAAGGGTAGTCATAAACGGTAAGGCATCTAAATGGACCAATGTAAGTAGCGGGGTACCCCAGGGATCGGTACTAGGACCAATTCTCTTTCTAATTTACATCAACGACATAGATGAGGGTCTCACCTGCACAATCTCAAAATTTGCTGACGATACAAAATTGCAAATAGCGTACTCTCAAAAGAACAAGTTGACGATATGCAAAACAATCTAGATAAATTGTCATGTTGGGCCCAAATTTGGCAAATGAGTTTCAATGCGGATAAATGTAAAGTACTACATGTCGGATACCTAAATGAGAAAGCAAACTATTCGATGAATGGCACTCAGCTTAAGAATGTAAACAGAGAAACCGATCTGGGAGTAACAATATCGAGTAACCTAAAACCGAGTCAACAATGTTCAGAAGTTGTTAAGAAGGCAAACAAAATAATTGGCTTTATAGGCAGGTCATTTGAGCATAAATCCAAAGAAGTTATCCTAACCCTTTACAATTCCTTAGTCCGCCCTCTTCTGGAATACTGCGTTCAATCCTGGTGCCCTTATTACCAAAAAGATATAAACAAGCTAGAACGAGTTCAACGTAGAGTTACCAAAATGATACCTAGCCTAAAGAACAAACCATACGAAGAGCGTCTTAGAGAATTAAATCTATTTCCTTTAACCCAGCGCAGATTAAGAGGCGACTTAATTCAAGTGTTCAAAATCATCAAAGGCATCGACAATATGAACTGTAGTAAGTACTTCACTATCGACCAATCTAATTCCACGCGGGGAAACGGTTGCAAAATTATTGGTAAATCTTTTAACTCGCACGAATCTAAGAATTTCTTCTTCAATCGAGTTGTCAACTTGTGGAATGGGCTTCCCCGAAACGTTATAGACTGCATCACCGCTGATTCATTTATACTCCGGTTAAACAAATATATCTCATCAAACCCGCGACTGACTGCGTTTGTAAATGAATAACTTTAGTTTATCCCCCCCTCAGTTACTAACCCATCTGTCCTCTACTAACTTCCTAATCCTGCCACGGACATTAGTTCCAGGGCAGTAATTCCCTTTCCAATGTTCCCTTACCCACTCTAAACCACTGTTTGGACACTTGATCCTCAGTGTTTTGGAGGACAAGCAACCTAGAAGGGTCACTAGATCTGTTGTTGCTTGATTTCCTTTGTACTCCTTTGTACTACTCTCTCTCTCTCTCTCTCTCTCTCTCTCTCTCTCTCTCTCTCTCTTTTAATGCCTGACCCCCATTAAAGCTGCTCATACGCCGTGCTCATATGCATATTTATGACGCTCTTCTGTATTTTACGCCTGTTTATGCGCCGCGAATTTACGAGCGATGCGTAAATATAGTGGCTTAATGCGGACAGGCGTAATGGTGGGTTATTGGGATATTTGGCTTGGTTATTATAATTATTGAGGGTTTTGCTGGTTTTTGCCATTTTGCCACTTATTTTATTGCTTTTACATGTTAATATCTTGTCAGACCTCCCCCCTAGAAAAGAGTTTAAGGAGTATAGTACATAATATTAAACATAATACATAAATAGATTCACCACCAGATTGGCAACAGCAAGATTATAAATGAGGATATAAGAAGGATATCACCCAAAGTAGGCAACGTCTCCAGGTACCACATCAGAACATAGCCGGAACGTAGCTGGAGCGTTATTCGAACTGCAAGGCATCTCACAGCTGAAGGCTTAAAAGCGCACTACAAAAGCATGATATTTACCTCGCTACAAGGGAGAGCTAATTGCCAAATCCTCTCAATAAATTATACTTACTGCTGCACGAGGCCAAACTGGTAAATGCAATCTTTGATCCGTGGCAGTGGGTAGGTATCGTTCTTTGTGACAGCATTGACTTGCCTATAGCCCCTACAAAACCAATGGCTCCCGTCTGGCTTCGGCACAAGTATGACCGGACTACTCCACTGGCTGAAGGCCCTTGTGATCA